>CM061062.1:71235087-71835087 GCA_030762895.1 Sophora flavescens | reverse complement strand
AATCTTCAACTTAATCCATCCATACACCAGAACAAAAATGGAAAAGAAAGAGTGAGGAGAAAAAACTTGGTCATTATTAAGTGGAAGCCCCATTAAACTGACCAATGATGTAACAATTGCCACAAATCCCTTGACTTTGGATTCCAATTGAGATAATAAATGTATAATGTCCAAAAGCTGACAAATCATAAATATCCTCATAAACTATTGGAGAATGTATATCAGTACAATCATGGTCAAAAGATAACTAATTAAAACAATCAGAGTTGCACCAATGTTGCATATTTGATTAGCAGTAACTAAAAGAAACATTTCATGCTAAATTATAAATCGAAACCCTGAGGTGTAGCCTAAGTACATGGGTCAACAGATTCAATTTGTAAAGCATGAGACATGAATGATAATACCTGGTAATACCAGACCTTTTTTTCTCTCAAATCCTTTATTCTCCAAACATTTGATCACCATCTTCACTTTCATGAGGACTGGTACAATTTGATGCAACAATTTCCTGAACTGGCCACCCTGTTAAAGGTGGTGAGGATGAGTCCCCAGTGCTACTTTGACTATGTTCTTCAGAATCCAACAAAACACAGAACCCACCATAACACCACCTCATGCAACCCCTTACTCCACCATGAACTTATGGCATTTGATCTTTACACTCCGGCTTGGGAGGAGTGTTGGAAAAAACAATCTTGGAACCAGTAGAATTAATGTAAATTGGGAAATAGTATGAGTAAAGTATAGTATAGGAAATAATAGTTATTATTGTTATTGTAAACTTTGTATACAAATATCAAAGCTTCTGAGTGCCCAAAGTCACTCAACATTCACAAAACTCTCTTCAATATGTCCTTTTGTTTACTTAGTCCATCTTCAAGTAGCATAAGTGGATTGAAGACTTTGGTGCTTCTAGAAGTTTGATGACAGCACATGACAGAATGTGAATGCTTTATTGTTGACCGGGATCCATGTGTTGTATAGTAATATAAATGACTTCAAGGCTTTGGGAAATCTAACAATTCCTTTTTTTTTCTTGCATCCTTTGTGGAAAAGTATTAGAAGAACCTGGCCATAAGTAGGTGACATACAATTGAGTACCCTGTGATCATTCAAAAATAGATTTATTAAAAGGACCCTTTTCTAATTTTGACAGTTATTGTTTCTAAACAGTTCCCGATACAACAAAGGTAAAGGGGTGACTTAAAATTCTAAAAAGTGTACTAAGAGCCTTTATGCTTCGACGTGCCAAATCAAAGCTTATTGAGTGCAGAAATCTAGTACTACCACCTCTCACTGAGACAACAGTGTATGTTGTATCTTGTTGTACTTGGATACTACTTATGAACATTTATATTGCAATTTAAGCTGTAATCTCTGATGACGTATTAAAGATGCAGAATTTTATTGAAATGGAAGTTCTATGACATGACATGTTAGTACCTCTTGTAATCCTGCAATAAAAAGGTCTACATGCCAATATTGAGGAAAGAACTTCCTAAGCTACTTGCACTATCATCAAGAGCTTCAAATCATCAGTCACTACAGAATAGTTAGTCAAGCTCTTGATATCTTTATTGTTTTATATGGACACATAAAATTCTCTAGTTCCATTATTTTTGAAAGGCAAATGCTAGATTGATTTCATATTTAGAATAGTTTAGGCTAACAGGAATATAATCAGTCTGAGATGTAAAAGCCTTTTTTGTTCCTACTTGTTTGAGCCTATCTATCTATTATCTATATTCGCTTGTGCTTAATTGCTCAAGTTTAGCAACAAATATTTTTTCATTGTCGTTAGGAGTTGTGGTGTAGGACATGTATATAATATAGCAAAAAATACTCAAAATATTAATGGAAGGTATGGCATCACCACAACATAAAGAAGAGCAAAATATAACAAAGACAGCACAACAACGGCACATTCGGAAGCACCAACATAATAAAAAGTATTCAAAAAACGGAAGTAATCCACATAAAGGCCCAAAACAAAATCTGAAAACCAGAATCCCTTCCCTAATCCACATTTTGACAAAACTCAAAAAAAAAAAATTCACAAGTTATGAGTGGAAGATGAAAACACTCTCGAGAACATAATCAAAAGCAAAATATAACAAATATACCGTAGCAAGAACACAATCGAGAACACCATCAGGACAAAAAAATACACAAAAAACGAAAGCATTGCCAATGAAGCCCCAAAAACAAATCAGAAAATGAAAACACCTTCTCAAATCCGGTTTTTGACAAACCTCAGAAGAATAAAAAATCAGAAAATATGGGTGGAAAGAGACACCCCACAACTTCTCATTAACCTAGGACTACTGAAAGTATCATAATCTCGAATTATTAACATTATAATAACGTTACACATTACTGAAAATGGGTAAATGTAAAACTTTTGAACAACATAATAATTACTGAAAACATCCATGTAACTTTAAAAATACATAACACTTCAAAAGTTAAATATACTCATACATTATTTAGATTTGTAAACGTTTACAAAAAAAATAGTTATAAACAGATTGTTAGAAAGGGATAATCCAAATATATACACCATGGCTTCTCTTCACCTTGTGTCAGAGAGAGATATAGAACGAAGATGGTAACATAATCAAAATGTGAAGATGAGGAGCACAAAACCTTCATCAGAAAAAATTAAGAAGAGAGATAAGAGAAAGAAAAAAAAAGGTAAAGAAGAAAAACATCTAATCACCTTGGTCTTTTTCACGCTTAAGGTGGGAGGCTCTTGTGATATATGTTTCATTGCCAAAACTTGTTTCTTTAGTCAAAATCCCTGATTTTCTTTTTTTTTTTCCCTTCTCTTTTTACTCCATCTACCTCCCTCTCTTTTATCAGCAGCATCTCCATCCCCTTTCTCCCTCTCCATAAATCCGGCCACCAGACCGCCGCCGCCTACCAAGTCTTCTTCTCCATTTCCACCCCTTTCTCACAACCTCCGGTGACAGCGCACTGCTCCTCCGTCGCACACCTCCCTCTTCCGTGCTAACAGTGCTGTGCACTGCCTTACTCCCACGTGCGCCTTTTCTCTCTCTGCAGCCCCTTCCATTTCCTTCATTGTTGCTCAATATATGCAAGGAAGATGAAAAAGGAGAGGGGTTTCGAGGAATGGAGATGGAGATACGTCACTATCCAGCTTTTTGTCCTATATCTCTGCCCTACATCAGCTTTATGAGAATTTTTTTCCAATATACACGCAACCTCAGTGAGAAGTGTCTGACTTGAATAGTTGACTTATACGAAAAGAAAAGAAAGTTTTGAAAAAAAACGGAAATTGGCACAATAACCACAAAATGACAAAACAATTAATATAAATATGTTGACCAGATAGAAAAGAGCAAACCCAGCCCGGACAAAAACAAAAAAAAAAAGGGGAAAAACTGGCAGAATTCTCAAAAGCAACACGTGTCCCATTACTATTGTGCTACAGTAAGAAACCCTCTTCAACATTTATAAGTATATATTGATTAATTAATAGTTATCATATATTCCATATATTTTTCATCTTTTTTTTTTATGAAATAGATTTCGTATATTTTAATATATTTTAATTCAAACATTTGTTATATTTGTTTTTTATCCTCATTAAGTAGCTCTTTTTGCAATTTCTGATCCTTTATCACATATCAGTAGCATATTCTTGATATGTACCTACTACTTAGCAAAGTAAAAATGCATACAAAAACTAACATCACTACACATGACACAATAAGGAATGTGATAATACACTATCTCTCATTCTCAATCTTCCTCTTTAGCTTCAAAATGTTTTCTATCCATGGTTCGACCACCATGCCAGAACAATGGCAACCGGAACCTGTACTCCTTTCATCTTTGTACATCTCTTCATCAGCCCAATTAAAAAATTACAATAGCTTTCTGCAAAAACAATTGTTATTAGCTTAAATGTAATCGTAGGTTGAATGACATCATTTCTTAGCTTGAATGGTTTTTGGCTGGTGATTTTTTGCAACTGCTTTCTCCACCTCCTTCCACCAAATGTGCTCAATGATTCCAGGCTCTGAATTTCATTCAATTAAAAATTCAAAACTCTTATTGATTATTGAATAATTAATGATCAAGCGTTGTTTACTTATAAAAAAAAAGTGACTTTACATTAAGAACTAACCAATCACAATTATTCTGCCTTTTGCAACTTAATTCATTTTTATGCACCTTTGATAATTGTAAGAATTGCACAAATTTACAATAATTCAATTTTATTCCATATTTTGAATTATGTAACCTAGCAAATAGTTAAATAGACATTTTGCTCATACCATGAAATAGATAAAACTAAAGCTAATACCTATCATTTAGAATATATACATATACAATGCAAAAAGGTTATTAGCCTTCTACCGAAAAGGACAGAAGTGATGATACGAAATGACTATGAACAAAGTTTCAGTATTTGAAATGTTAATAATTTTAGTGTGTTTGATGTTGCCTAGTATAGAAACAATTAAACCTGCAAAAAAAAAATGATTAGAGCCTAAACCGTGCTTAATTGAGTACTTGTTATCGTTGACAATTATTGAAATCTAATTGTAGTTAACTGAAATGTTCGATTTTGACCAGTTTCTTATATTGCCTATTTTTAAGCTAAGAAGAAAAGCTGAGCTATGTCAAACGAACTTGACAGAGATAATTTAAAGGAATAAGTAAGAAGTTTATGTGCCTGATGCTAAAGAAATGATACGAAAATAGAGTGGCAAAAATTTAGAGGGACATGGAGTGGATGTAAGTTTTTCCGAAAATAGATTTCATATTTGTCATTTACTCATGAACACATATTAGATTAGAATCACTAACCTCCAGCCATAGCTTTGTTATACCACACTAGGAAAACTTCTGGACGAACAAGTGTTGCAGCTCCTTCCTCTTGGACCACTGTCAAGCAACCAACAGTTTTCCTATATCTCCAGATCTACAGCACCTCGTTTCTCATATTGCAGCAAGCACAAAGTACTTCCAGTCTATGAACACTATCCCAGATGATGGAAACGGGTATTGAATAATATTGACTGTGTTTAGACTAGGGACCCTATACTGTTATTTATAGAGATCAGATTTTGTCCATCAAAAAATTGATCATTCTTTTCAGGAATCAGATATCCCACTATCCCCTTAACAACTTAACCAACCATTATCTCTTAAAAACTAAAATAGAGTAACGTACTTGGTCAGTTAGTGGCAGATATGTGTGAGAGATATTAGGACCACTTTCTCTTTATTTTAAAAATTAAAAAATAAAGTCCAACATTCTCCCACTTGGTCCAATATTTCTCACATTTTCTGATATCTATAACACTGATAACTTTATGCTCACATCCAAAAGTTAATCACATGAATCATGGCAGTAGGTTCTCTAAGTAAGATGATTATTACCTTCCATGTATCACAATGTAATCACCCTTAGCAAAAGCAACAACTTCAACGGAATGAATAACTGAATGAACATGTTCAAAATTTATTCTTGAGTCCAAAATACATGTCTTTCTCAACCAAATGTATACATCAAAAGAGAAGACAAAAACAACAAAAGTTTCATTACAATCTAAATAGAGCTCATAACTGAATTGAGTCCCATAGACATTACATGATCCGTGAACAACTTAGTTGGCATGCCTTATGTCAACGGATCTGCAACCATTAATTCAGTGCTAATGTGTTCAACAACAATTTCATTTGATTTGACACGTTCCTTCATGGCTAAATACTTTATGTCGATATGCTTGCTTCGACTTCCACTTTTATTGTTTTTAGCCAAAAAAGCAAAGAAATTGAATTATCACAATATATCTTCAATGGTCTTGAAATGGAATCAACCACTTGTAGACCAGCAATGAAACTTTTCAACCAAATACCCTGTGATGTTGCCTCGAATAAAGAAACAAACTCAGCTTCCATGGTAGAAGTAGCAACTATTGTCTGTTTTGCACTTCTCCAAGATATTGCTCCGTTAGCCATCATGAAGATGTATCCAGATGTTGACTTACGAGAGTCAACACAACCAGCAAAATCTGAGTCCGAGAAACCAAACACTTCCAAAATGTCAGATCTTCGGTACATAAGCATGTAGTCCTTGGTTCCTTGAAGATACCTTAACACTTTCTTTGCACCTTTCCAATGTTCCATTCCTGGATTACTTTGATATCTCCCAAGCATTCCAATCACAAAAGCAATGTCAGGTCTCGTACAAACCTGAGCATACATAAGCATATGGAATGTTTTTCATTTGTTCCCTTTCAAGCTCATTTTTAGGGCATTGATTCAAATTGAATCTATCACCCTTCACAATAGGTGCCACACTTGGTGAACAATCTTTCATTCTAAATCTTTCTAGAATTTTGTTAATATAGGTCTTTTGAGACAAACCAAGAATTCCTTGAGATCGGATTCTATGGATCTCAATGCCAATGACATATGATGCCTCACCCATATCTTTCATGTCAAAATTCTTAGAAAGAAATTGTTTCACCTCATGTAACATCCCAAAGTCATTAGTTGCAAGAAGTATATCATCCACATATAAGACCAAAAAGATTATTTTGCTCCCACTAACCTTGTGGTATATGCATTGATCCGTATTGTTCTCAACAAAACCAAATGTTGAAATGACACTATGGAATTTCAAATACCATTGACGGGATGCCTGCTTTAGTCCATATATAGATTTCTTGAGCTTGCAAACCAAGTGAGCCTTATCACTAGAGGAATAACCTTCAGGTTGTGTCATATAAACCTCTTCCTCTAGGTCACCATTAAGGAAGGTCGTCTTCACATCCATTTGATGTAGTTCTAAGTCAAAATGAGCAACCAATGCCATTATAATGCGTAAGGAGTCTTTCGTGGACACGGGAGAAAAAGTTTCTCTATAATCAACTCCTTCCCTTTGAGTGAATCCTTTGGCAACCAATCGGGCCTTGTATCGCTCAATGTTGCCCAATGAGTCCTTATTGGTTTTAAAGACCCATTTACATCCAACGAGTTTTACCCCATTAGGCAACTCAACAAGATCCCATACTCCATTATTTGCCATAGAATCCATTCCATCCTTCATAGCATCATACCACAACTTTGAATCACTACAGTTAATTGCTTGTGAAAACGTTTCAGGATCATTTTCAGCTCCAAAGTCATATTCAGACTCTTGTAAATACACTTGAAAATCACTAGGAATCACTGATTTCCTCATTCTAGTCGACCTTCTTAATGTTGCATTCACAACCTCTTGAGGAGGCTGTTGTTCAACAATTTGCTCAACTTCCTGTATTTGTTCTTGAACAATTTGATCTTCTAGAATAGGTTCAACTTGACGTGGAGCTTGTGTCACTTGATTTTGGTGTGCATCACCAAAAACTACAAGTTTATAACTTGATGTGGGAATCGTGTTTTCACATTGATCTTTCTCAAATCCAATGTTTTGAGTTAAATCACTCCCACTAGCCACGTCATTCTCAAGGAACTTTGCATTTCTTGATTCAACAATTCTAGTGCTATAAGTTGGACAATAAAACCTGTACCCTTTGGACCTTTCAGCATAACCAATGAAATATGCACTAATGGTCCTTGTGTCTAACTTCCTTTCATTTGGATTGTAAATCCTAACTTCAGCTGGGCAACCCCAAACGCGCACATGCTTTAAACTTGGTTTCCAACCTTTGAACAATTCAAAAGGGGTTTTAGGAACCGCTTTTGTTGGAACCCGATTCAATATGTACACTGCTGTCTTAAGGGCTTCACTCCATAGTGAGCGAGGAAGTTTGGAGTTGCTAAGCATACTCCTCACCATGTCCATCAAGGTTCGGTTCCTTCTTTCAGCCACACTGTTTTGATCCGGCGATCCAGGCATGGTGTATTGGGTCATAATACCATGCTCTTGAAGAAACTTTGCAAATGGACCAGGCGCTTGTCCACTCTCAGTGTATTTTCCATAAAATTCTCCACCTCTATCTGATCTCACAATCTTTATTTGCTTTCCGCATTGTTTCTCTACTTCTGCTTTGAAAACTTTAAAAGCATCTAATGCTTCATATTTGTTATGAAGTAAGTAAAGATACATGTATCGTGAGTAATCATCTATGAAAGAGATGAAGTATTTTTGACCATGTGAGTCCATATCGGGACAACATATATCAGTACGTGTGATTTCTAATATTTCTGAACTCCTCTTGGCATTTTTCTTTGTCTTGTTAGTCTGCTTTCCTTTTATGCAGTCTACACAAGTGTCAACATCAGTAAAGTCAAGAGTCTCAAGTACTCCATCATTCACCAACCTTTTAATTCTTTCTATGGAGATATGTCCTAGTCTCCTATGTCATAACATTGAGGATTTTTCATTCATGATACAACGTTTAATACCAGCTTTTTCTTGTGTAGCCATTAGACTATATGGAATCGTGTTGGATAAATTAATTTTGAACAAACCGTCATTCAACACACCAGTTCCAACAATAGTAGACTTAAACAGTAAATCAAATCCGGATGCGTTAAAATTTATTGAATAACCCAAAGGAATAAGTCTTGAAACCGAAATTAAATTCCTAGAAAACCCAGGAATATAAAAGACATTATTCAATTAAAAAACAAATCCATATTCTAAATTAAGTCTACATGAGCCAATAGCTTCCACATGCGAACGCATCCGGGTTCCTGAATAGATGAATCGTTCACCTTCATTTGGCTCCCTCTGGCTTGAGAAGCCCTGCATGGTATTAGCAACATGGATAGTAGAACCCGAGTCAATCCACCATGTATCATGACAAATATCAGTCATATTAGATTCAAAACATACAAAGGAAAAAACATTACCCTTCTTTCCCAGCCAAGCCTTATGCTTATAGCAGTCCTTCTTCATTTGCCCCTTCTTTTTACATAAAAAGTACCTGGACTCCTTCTTAATTTTGGCAATAGGAGGTATGAGTTTCCTTTCCTTCTTGTCCCTTTTCCCCTTATCATGAGTCACTGTAAGTGCACCTTCGACAATTTCTTGAGCAAGTCTCCCTTCCTCTTGAACACACATGGTCAAGAGTTCATTGATAGACCATTTTTCCTTATGTGTATTGTAGGATATCTTGAAAGGACCATACTGTAATGGGAGTGAGTTCAGAATTAAGTGCACAAGGAAAGAGTCTGAAATTTCAACTTCAAGTGACTTAAGTTGAGCCGCTAGATCCCTCATTTCCATAATGTGTTTCCTCACACCCTTGACTCCAATGAGTTTCATGGATGACAACTTTACCATTTGGATGCTAGCCAATGCCTTATCAGAAGTTTCATACTGTTCACCAATGGCCTTTAAAAGGTCCTGGATTTTATGACATTCAGGAATTGAGCCACGGATACTAGCAGAGATACGTGTCTTAATGAACATAATGGAAAGACGATTTGATCTTTCTCATCGCTCATACAACGCAATCTCATCCGGAGTACTAGCAGCAGTGAGCTCAGCTGGCTCATCCCTACGGAGAGCATAATCCAGGTCCGTCACCCCCAAATGAAGGAGAACTCTCTCCTTCCATTCCTTATAGTTGTCACCAGTCAGCATGGGAACTTCGCTTTTGTCATTAGAGATAATCAAAGATTGAATTGTAGCAAAGAAACAGACAAATTAAATAAATGCTTATATTAAAATTCGAGGCACATATGAAATCAGTATGTCATCAAAATCTACCTGTGGGCTAAGATTTCAACACAAATTAGATTCATTTTAATTGCTTTATGATGAAACTAATAAACTATCATCATCTCCCAATACATGTAGGCTGCTTAAGAGATTATAATTTAATTATTTCATCCTAATCAATTATGACAAATATAATAAACCCCCGTGGGAAGATTTATTATATCAATCACAAATAATTACAAGTTATCATATTTAACTATTATGTGATTTCCTTGAATATTATCTTGAATATGGATGCTGTGGCTATTCCATAAAATTTAATACATCATCACAAATATGATACGCAGCGGAATAATAAAATCACATACAATATTAAACATGCTTCAACAAATCAGCATCATATAATTCAATATAACTTTATGTACAAAACAAAAAAAAAAACACTGCTCCTTCATAAAAATTTTGCATGTATAGTGAATAAACAAATCATTCACAGAAAGTAACTATAAACATGCTGTAAAGTTGTGGTTCATCTTACTGTATGGTCATTTGAGGTCAAAGAGTCAAACATGTTTGTCTTTATTCATATTAATAAAATATAACATCTCTGTGCCATTGTTAAGAGTTCATCACATCACTATACCTAATAGTATCACAAAAACAATAATATTTAAAAACAATGGTTGTACGTACAATTCAAAAAGTCAAGGCACCATCTTTCAATATCATCATGTTTTTGTCTTATTCAATTAATAGAACTTTGTTAATTGAAAATGAAAAAGTACACGCACAGTGAAATTGAAAAGTACACGCACAGTAATAAGCTTTCATAAAAGCTGATAAGTTTCAAAATAAGAAAAGCCAGACACGGATCCTTTTCAAAAGGCTGTCTTCTTCCTCTAGCCGGGTCATTTTGACCCGGTTATGACCCGTGAAAACCCGACGGTTTCCAACCATTTTCAACATCAAAGATACCTTTTAATTCTCACAGAAGGCTTATAAACTTGATTCTATTCATATTTCAGGTTTTAGTTTGGATTTAAAAGGTCAAAACTCAATACCCATTTTTCTGAAAAATCCAAACTCCATGACAGATTCAAGAAACAAATAAGAGCAAGCAAGGCAGAGGTTAAGAAAAGGCTCTGATACCAAATGTAAGTTTTTCCGAAAATAGATTTCATATTTGTCATTTACTCATGAGCACATATTAGATTAGGATCACTAACCTCCAGTCATAGCTTTGTTATACCACAATAGGAAAACTTCTGGACGAACAAGTGTTGCAACTCCTTCCTCTTGGACCACTGTCAAGCAACCAACAGTTTTCCTATATCTCCAGATCTACAGCACCTCGTTTCTGATATTGCAGCAAGCACAAAGTACTTACAGTCTATGAACACTATCCTAGATGATGGAAACGGGTATTGAATATTATTGACTATGTTTAGACTAGGGACTCTATGCTGTTATTTATAGAGAATCAGATTTTGTCCATCAAAAAACTGATCCTTCTTTTCAGGAACCAGATATCCCACTATCCCCCTTAACAATTTAACCAACCATTATCTCTTAAAAACTAAAAAAGAGTAACGTACTTGGTCAGTTAGGAGATATTAGGACCACTTTATCTTTATTTTAAAAAATAAAAAATAAAGTCCAACAGTGGATACAACTATTTAAAATCTGAAAAACACACACACACAAAGGTTGGGTCTATCTTGAAAAGAAAAAATTGGGTCTACTTGGGATTTTTGAGGAACTTTTAAAAAAAGAAAAAAAAAAGATAGGGATACTTTTGAGACATACCAATTTCATTTCCCGAAATTTTTCATTTCATTTCAACCCCACCTAAAGTGATCTGGTTCCCTAAGACATGGATATTAAGAATATTTTTCCTGAAATTTTCTAGTAGACACACATACACATGCTGGCCTACAATTTTTAAAATATGGTATGTCCACGTATCCATGTCTGTCATGTAGCATGTCCATTCTTCATAGTCGTTAACTGGTAATAAAAAGCCATAAAAGGTGTGCCCTGCATAATACAATTAACCAGAAAACTAAAAGAAAAATCTAAACTACTAAGCTGACAATAAATGGAGTACTTGAACTAAGTCTGAATGAGTGATTTAGAATATAGGCAGACAAAAAATGGCATAGATGAAAGTAGTGAAGAAAGATATCAGAGAGCATGGAGATATAAAACTGATCACATTTCAAAATCCTAAAATAATATCAATGCACATGATTCAAGAGTTTCACAATCAAGCTCCCATCTAAAGGTAACAAATTCTAAATGTTAGATTCATTTATGTAATGTGCCAACACTTTATCACACTACAAAAAAAAGTCATTTAGCGATCGAAAATAGTGACCGAATTAGTTGGTTGTTGTTTGCAAACGAAATGGACCGATTGTAGGATCTAAATCAGTTGTTTTAATGACTGACGTTAAAAGTGAAGTGACTCACTTTTAACGTCAGTTCAATAAAAAACTGACGTTAACAGTGAACATTTTAACGTCAGTTCGATAAAGAACTGACGTTAAAAGTAAGTCACTTCACTTTTAACGTCAGTCCTTACATCAACAGATGTTAAAGGTTATTTTAATAATTTTTTTTATCTAGTATACGATCCCTTCCGCATTGCCTTCCTCAAAGTTTCAGTTTCACATGAATTGCTTTGATGTTTTGTGTTTCTGTTTTGAAAACTAAATTATATGTGCGAAGTATAAGTTGAATCAATAACCCAAACCAGATCTCATTCATGAAGTGTAGTCTGATCGATCTGAGAAGATTGAAAGGGTTTAAAATCCTATAAAAAGTTACATTGAAAGGGTTTAAAATCCTAAACATTAAAGCTACATCCCATCGGAGAGTTTTATGAAATATGCCAAAGGGAAAACTATACTCCGAAGACCTCAGAAAACTGGGGGGCATGAGAGAGCTCAAGAGAGGCAAAAACAGGTGCACTAGATCTGTTTCAAGCAAAGGCAGTGGTTCCAGAGACTTCCATGACGGTCACTTGCTTCCAAAGCTGAGGTTTTGGAACTGTGACGCCCGAGCACCTGATTTGTCCTCCAGCAGCTGATTCTCCGGAAGGATGATAAGGTGAGTAACTCACATAATGTGGTTTACTCAAACTTATCACCCATGTAATGTGATTTACTCAAACTCAGAAGTTGTTTGACCATTAAGACAAAGAACTTTGAGTCTAGGAATAGGAAGAAAGAGTGATGAAGTTAATCTCCACGGCAGAGCCATATTGTGAAGCAGAAAATTAAAAGGATGGAAGGAAGCTATTTATAGGAGCAGTGGATGAAGTTAGTAAGCTATTCTGATTTTCTTGAAAACTTATCTATAAACTTAATGCTCATTAAGAGGATTAAGTTACAAGGTGCATTAAGTAGCACAGTAGTCAAAGGAATGAATATTTTTGCAGATATCTATACACTTTTAACGTCAGTTGTTTAAAAAAACTGACGTTAAAAGTGTTTTTAAAATAAAAAATATTTATTGTTAACGTCAGTTTTTTATACAACTGACGTTAAAAGTTTGATTTTTACTTCAGTTAAATAAATAGCTGACGTAAATAATCCTATATATTATAAACATGCAGAATGAATATTGGAAATAATGTAATTAATATACGGGAACTTGGCAGTCATAAATTAAGTTGACGTTAAAAATGAGGTGGTGGCAGTTTGTAAATATTAAATCACTATTTGCGTCAGTTCTATAAATAACTGACGTAAATAATTATGAAACTCATTTCATTGGTTGTCATGTCCCTGTTGTCCCTCTTAACGCAGATCACTCCATATAGTGCTGCAGTTTATTTCTAAACCTTTTTTTAATACAAGTTTATTTTTAATTTTTATTAATTAGCTTAAATTAGTAAACAAATTCTTGTGCAAATTAAAATAAATAAACAATTAACATAAAACAAGTTATATGTATAATCAAATCGTATGTCATTGAAGCGATTCATAAGTTAAAATTATATGATTAAAAGATAAAAAAATTCTGCAACATAGCCCTAAAATATAAAAAAGTTTCTGCATCAACATCATTTTCTTCTCAGTCTTGTCATCAGAAACTCCAATGGATGCATCACCTCCTTCACTTGAATTCCATGATGCAAAGTAAATCCTCAGTCACTAGCAGCGAAAGCAAAGTGAAATGGATCTTTGCATCTTTCTTCTTCAGTGGAATTCCTTGATGCATCATCTTGAATCCACAATCACTTGCTTCCAAAGCAAAGTGAAAGGGATGACGGGGATGAAATAAAGTGAGAGAATCACATTACGTGATTCACCCAACCTTAATATCCATGTAATGTGATTTACATAAACTCAGAAATTGTTTGACCATTAAGACAAAGATCTTTGAGTCTAGGAATAGGAAGAAAGAGTGATGAAGTTAGTCTCTATGGCAGAGCCATATTGTGAAGCAGAAAAATTAAAAGGATGGAAGGAAGTTATTTATAGGAGCAGTGGATGAAGTTACTAAGCTATTCTGATTTTCTTGAAAACTTATCTATAAACTTAATGCTCATTAAGAGGATTAGGTACAAGGTGAATGGGTAAGTAGCACAGTAGTCAAAGGAATGAATGTTTTTGCAGAAACTAATAAACTTTTAACGTCCGTTGTGTAATACAACTGACGTAAGAGGTTGTGAGTGTTTTTAACGTCAGTTTCTTAATACAACTGACGTTAAATATATGACCTTTAACATCAGTTTTTACTAACAACTGACGTAATAAGTGTGAGAGTTTTTAACGTCAGTTTCTTAAGACAACTGATGTTAGATATATGATCTTTAACGTCAGGTTTTACTAAAAACTGACGTAAAATGTTGTTTTATTTTAATTATAACGTTTACCCCCGCGCGCCTCCCCCACTCTCTGTACGTCTCTTTTCTCTTTTCATCACGCTCAACCCTCACTCTCAACCCTCACTCTCGCTCTCACTCTGCCCTAATCGCGAGCTCATCTCCACCGCAACCACCGCGAGGGCTTCTTCGCCACCACCGTGAGGTACACTCTTAACCCCTAACTCTGTCTTTCCCGCTCATTCTTTGCAATAACTTGACATCTCTCTTTCCCCTTCCGTGCACTAACTCTCCTTGTCCCTCTCGCTCTCGGTAACCACATCGAACGTTGGCCACCACTCGAGCCCCCCCCCACCACCACCACGCGAGCGCCTATTTCTGGTGAGTCTTTAGGGCACATTTTTTTATTTTTGGTTTTGAGTGCATGCATGTTGCTCTGCTAGTTGAAACTGTAGTCTCAGTAGTTGAAACTTGAAACTGTGAGTTTGAGTTGTTTGGAATGTCTCTATTTTTGGTTTTGAGTGTATCTTGAAACTGTAGTCTCGGTAGTTGTAACTTTAAACCGTGAGTTTGAGTTGTTTGGAATGTCTCTATTTTTGGTTTTGAGTGCATGTTGCTCTGCTGGTTGATCTGTCAAGGCCGTGATGCTCATCACGGCTAGGCCGTGATCGATTCGCCTATGAGGTTCTGGTTCAGTTGGCACGTTACGGCCGTGATGGACATCACGGCCAGGCCGTGACCAGTGCTTGGCAATCTTCAAAAACTATAGTTTTCAATCTCCCGTATTGTCCTTATATTGGATATATAGATGTCTTGTATATCTACAGGACCTATCTAGTTATTTTTATTTATACTTCTGTATTTATTTTGAGTTATAACCTATGTTAATACATATATATTGTTTCTGAACAGGCATACATATGGATCAGTCGGATAGCCCACATGCACGGGAGGACACTGTGGGGTTTCGCAGACCCGATCACGCCTACGCCCGATTCTAGTGTAAGTTTACATGTTATATACTATCTTTAGTCCTTCTTTTTAATGTAAGTTTATAATGTTACAACCCTCTATTTTATCATTTTTTTTTGTCCATACGGACATCACAGGCTCATAGGAAACGAGGTAGAGGAGCCACCTCGTTGAAGAAACTAGAGAAGGACAGGCGGAGCGGACGAAGCTTGACGTGTCCTTCGATGCTAATCTAAATGCCCAGGGACCCCGTGCTAAAGAATTTAATAAGTGGGTGTTTCTACAAGCGAAGCAAGACGTAAGCATCAACTACAACCATCTGGAATGGCGTTCCACGTAGCGTTAAGGATCGATTTGGGAGGCTATCACGGTATTTTACCTTTACATTCGTTTGATTTACATTATTAGATAATTATCCGAGTTATAATCCATCCAGTTGTTATATATGTATCTAATGTGTAGGTAGCTTGATGGTATGCCAAATGACGAGGATCATCGTCATAAATGTATGAAAATGGCATCAAAGCGTTGGAATGGGTTCAAGCATGATCTTACCAGGTACTATGTATCCGGGAAGAAGCGGCTTGATAAAATGTTCTCGGATTATCCCTGGATTGATCGGGATACTTGGGATATGTTTGCCAGAGTCGACGAGGATGGAGAATTTCAGGTTGGTTGATTAAGTTAATTTTGTATGCTTATTATAGATCATTTAACTGTATTTAATTATGTGTTTTTGTTTGAATAGGCTAAGGCAAATAATGGTCGGCGGAATCAGGCGAAGAACGTCCACCGCCACACCATGTCTCGGGGTGGGTACCGGACTTCGGATCGAGCGGATGATGGCGGATAGGTGAGGCGGCGGGGAAGAGCACTCTGCTAGGATTGAAAGAGGAGAGGTGCTTGAGGGCACACCATCAAGTCCTCCGTCGGACATCGACCGTGAGGATGTCCGGTTAGCGCCGCATGACAAAGATGAGATCTTTTAAAGTTGATGCCACTCGCGAAGTAGCAGATAAGATTGTAAGTAAATAATTAACTTGATTTCAATTGATATCTGTATAGATATTTGCAACACTTTTCACTTGCACGTTTTTTCATTTTTTTCATTGTAGATGGATCTTAAAGCAAAATCCTCCCAGGGCGCATTCGTCCCTTCTGGACGGCAGGACGTCTTGATGACTGCTCTAGGCAAGAAAGACCATCCGGGTCGGGTTCTCGGTGTTCCTGGGAACGTGACCATCAAAGAATATTATGGCAAGTCTGCTTCACGAAAGCGGGTGGTCAATGAAGCATCAATTTTGGCTGACATTACTCAGCACCTCATGTCCAACCCAGCTATTACAACACATCTGATGCAAGGCTTAATATCCAACCCAGAATTCAAGCAGGCGCTTGCCAGAGAGCTTTCCTCCGTCGGTACATCCCAGGACACCGCAGGGCTTGCCAACCCTTCACATGTGAGCACAAAAGGGAGTTTTAGTAGGGCACATGTGGAGGACGATGAGTTGGCAGCTAGGGAGCGGGAGTTGGAAGTCCAGCGTCATGAGCATGAGTTGGAAATGAAAAGTCGTGAGCTTGAGTTGGACTCCAAACGACGTGAGCTCGAAATGTTAGCAAAGGTATTTTTTCATTATTAATGTCCAAATTAGTCAAATAATTACTTGTGTTTTTTTTAATTATCAAAAACTTATCTATTTTATTTTTCCTAAACTGAAGGCCAAGTCGACGTCGGTGTCGTTGTCACCTATCACTCGTTTGTTCTCACTTGGTGAGGATTATGCGTTTGAGATTTTTGAATGTCCATTGGAGCACGATGGATGGGTGGCACGCCCAGATCAACGGAGGATATTTACCTTCTGTGGTGACGATCTCGGGAACGCCTGCAGAAATAGCGTCTGGATGAACAACAATGTTTTCAGTCTCTGATGCACGTAAGTTAATTTTAATTTTATAACTTATTTATTTTTGGTATTTTTTCATTTAATAATTTATTTTAATTTCAACATATATATTACGTAATTAACATCCACACCTTTTCATATCTTAGGTATCTCCATCGTCTTCAGCTTGATAAGGGCGTTGCATCAGTTTACGGTTTGTTAGATCCATCAATCCTTCTGCCCGATTTCTTTGCTGGCGATGTATTGAGTAAATACTTAGGGAACTTGTTGGGAGACAATCCGAAAGAATTATATCTGGCTCCCTACTGTATGAAAAATCATTGGCAGTTGTTCGTACTTCACCCGTCTAGGCATAGAGTCATATTCTTCTGCTCTCTCCACCAAGATCCGCCACCGAAGGTGGTGGAAGCTGTAAATAAGTAAGTAACTAATCTTAAATTTAATTTAAGTTTTAATATAAGTTGTTTTTAGTTTATTACACACATGATATATGAATTTGTTAATTGATCGACATGATTATTTGTTTATGATAGCGCGCTGAAGGCGAGTAGCATAAGTTGCGCCAACGGGAAAAGTAGGACTTCTAAGGCTAAAGCAAATCCTGTATGGAACATCCTCAAGGTTTGGTAGTTTATTTGTCAAATAATTAATATTATAATTACTAATTTATATGTATATTCAACTGACGTTGAAATTAATTTTGTTGGTAGTCTCGATTTCAAATTGACGGGTGGTCGTGCGGCTATTATGTGATGCTTTATATGCTGAACATAGTCTCCACATCTATTACGGATGGATGGATTAAGGTAATATTTAAACAACTTGTTAAATTATATATTATAGTTTTGAAGATGACTTGCATTGATGTTATTGTTATTATTTGAACGTGTGTAGGCATTTAACGACCAATCGCCTATTCAAGAAGATGAGTTAAGAGACTTAAGGATGCGCTTCGCTGAATTCTTCTTCAAGTATGCGGCTGAAAAAGGAATTGACAAGATACCTCCGCAATACTTAGATAAATAGTTTTTTTGTTAGACTTTAGAAACTAATTAATAACATGTATATATATATATCCTTAGATTGGTAGTTTTGTTTTTTAGACATTGGAACTAAAATTTATTTATATATATACATGGGTTTTGGTTTTAATTCCCCCCATTGTTCCATTTTTCCTTTGCAATTCTGTAATGTGTGTGATATTACGTATTCTTGGGATATTTACTGAATGCAGGGATAGCTGAGGGGAGTGATATTTAAAAACTGAATTTAAAAAAAAAACCTATTAACGTCAGTTGTATCAAACAACTGACGTTAATAGTATTTTATAAAATATAAAGTACACTATTAACGTCAGTTGTTTATTAAAACTGATGTTAAAATTAAACCTTTAACGTCAGTTCTTTATAACAACTGACATTAGTTTTAACAAAATTAACGTCAGTTGTCTTAAAGAACTGGTGTTAATAGTTTTATGTTTAACGTCAGTTGTTTAAAAAACCGACGTTAATTTTTACAAAATTAACGTCGGTTTTGTTAAGGAGCTGACGTTAATAGTTTTATATTTAACGTCAGTTCTCAACTGACGCTAAAATATTAACTATTAACGTCAGCTGTATTTACGTCAGTCAGTATTCTGACGTAAAAAATCAATTTTAACTGACATAAAAAGCACTTAATGCACTAGTGCGAGCCACCGTTTTCGTGGTGGTTTCCACCATGTGGGTTCCTTCCAAGCTTCTTCTTCTTCCCTTGTGTTGATGTGTCTTCTTTCTCTATTTGTTTTACAGAAACCGCCCCTGCCGCTGCTGTCACAGCTGTGCGCCGCCGTCATTAGCACCACCACAAGCTCATCTTCTTCATTGGGTGAGTGGTTTCCTCACTTCTTTGGTTCATTTTCAAGAAACCCCAAGTTTTCCCCAAACTCAAACCCTAACTTTAATTTCAGAGTTTAAATTTTGAAATTAATTGGTATTTTATGAAATTGGGATTATGATTAAGTGTTCCCCTAAATCAATTTTATCAGTCCCTTGTTTAATTGATTTTTCTCAATTTTCACCTTGAGCCTAAAGACCCCCAAATTTTTTTTGACTTAAACCAATGAGATTTTTTAAGAAATTAAATATGCTATTGAGCTATAATTATAGTGTAATTGTTGAGAAATTAATTTGGCGATTTGTCTGGTTGTTTCTATGTTTGGATCGACTCTATGGGTTGTCGTTAGTGCTCGTGTTTGATTGACTTTATTATTATTGGATTGCTATGTTGTGCTGGTGGTGATAAATTACTTTGTGATATTTGAATATTTATGATTGTCTGTGTTATGCATGATCTGCCTGGATTATTTCTATGCTTAGTTGACTTTAAGTGAGGATATGTGTTGTTCGGAGATAATTGTTTGGGTGAGAATGAATTGACTTAGAGTTGCCCAGCCTAAACTAATTATCTAAAGATGAGTGGTGACATAGAACATGTGTTGAGGTTTTGGTGGAGGGTTAAGGCACTAGGTGGTTATTAATGTGGGTTGGTGAGGTTCGTGTATTGGTACTGTTGTTCGCGATCGTGTGTTGGGAACATGCGAGGTTGGAGTATCCGATCATGGACAAACTTAATGATGAGGGATTGGACGAGACTCCCTATGAGCCGGATGCCGGAGCTCGAGTCTTAACCCATGGTGATTAGGGTCAAGGTAGTATAAGGCCAGTGCGTCTTGTGAGACGTTTTAGATGTTTTCAGTTGTTTAGTATTTTTGTCTAAGTCTATGCCTGTGAGGGCTCCTACCGAGAGGATACCCTCAACAGTGTTTTGGTAATGTAATAGATAAACATGGGGGTATTTATATATTATAACCTTGCGAATATTTTATGTTATTAATGAAAACTGTGTATGTGCATGACAAACCAATTTGGGATTAATGTATCTATTTATCTCCTAAGTCTTTATCACGACTGGAGTTTATGTATTTATTTTTCCGCTCCTGGCAGTTGATATAAGACCAGAGACCAAATATGGTTGGATAAAGTTTTGAAGTTATAAACTGTCTATCAGGTGTTTTTCCGACGTCATACAAATCTCCGATTTTTTAAAGGGGACATTTCGAAAATGAATTATGAAAATCTCTAACTCTAAACGTGCGATTAAGGAATTAATTAATAAGGTTTTAAGCTAATAAAACATCGGGGCACAACGGGGTGTCTCATTGATGACCATCCTTACTAGGTTATCTAGGCATTTCTAGTAGGAAAAGTCTTCTCTATGACCATCCTTCAAAACGACGTAAAAGCATCTGCTTTCCTGAAAACTACTATGTTTGCTAATCTGTAAAGTTGCATGTGAAGTTGCATTTCTTTGTTATATTTTAACATGCTAGTATGCTACATGGATCTTTCCATCTTTTCTTATTATCACTTGATGAATTTTAGACATATGACTTTTTTTTTCCTTATCGTTTTATCAGAAAATGGATCCGACTAAATGTTTTGAGACAGCCATCCATATAGACCAGGTACAGTATCTCATCAACTTAAGAATAACGATCAGATTCACGTAATGATGGTTAAGGCATAAACTAATCATTACTAAATTGTTCTTGTGTATTTGCAGAATTTGATTTCAATCCCGCGATCATTCTACCGTCGTTGGGGAAGAGGAATACCGCGTGTTGTGACTATTGAAGACAAATGTGGAAATCTGTTCAATGGGAATATAGTAATCCATGAAGATCGCCCATATTTTGCAACAGACACAAATGGTATCAGGGAGTTGTATTTGTTGTCCACTGGTGTATTGGTAAAGTTTAAGTACCTTGGGGGTTCTCGCTTCTACATGTTCATCCCTTTGGAAGATTGATGAGTTTTGATATTTTGATTAGTACTTATTGACTGTGGTGTGTTTTTATGTTTTGATCGTTAATTAGTACATTATTAAACATTTTTTATAAACAATTATTAAACTTGCGTTAATTAATCTATGTGTTTTCTTGATCATATTAATTGATTGTGGTGTTTTGGATCGTTTGTACATCATATTTACGTTTTCTATTTATTCAAAATTTGGTCGGTAGGATTAAGTTACAGGAAAAAATTTATTAAAAAAAAAAATCAAAATTTGCGAACGAAATAGCGACCGAATATCAGTCACCAAATTCGGTTATATGAGCATGTGACCAACTATACGGCGACCAAAATATATAATTTTGTGACCGAAATATCGGTCACAAATTTGCGACCGAAATACAAATTCGGTCACTAAACATTTAGCCACCAGGGTTTCTGCTACCCCCTTAATTCGATCGCTAAACAATATAGCAACCGAATTATCATGTTTAGCGACCGAAGAGAGCAACCGAAATCTTCGGTCACTAAATAGGTTTTTTTTTGTAGTGTTAGTACAAAAAGGCTGATAGATACCCGAGTCAAGTGTGCCCATGCTTCAAGGAAATTTCTGTCAAGTTGGAGTATTTTAGACGTGCTTCCTTAGCTTTCTTATATTCACCAATTGAAGATAATGCTAAACCCTAAAAAATACAATGTTTGCTCGGAGAAACAATGAAGACACATTTCCATGTAAAAGACCAGAAAAAACAACATCAAGAGTTCATAACCATTGAGGGTTCAAATGTTAAGAGTTAAGATCTACCAAATATGTGTAGGTAGACTTATTGTCCCTATCCACTACAAAAAAAAACCTATTTAGCGACCGAAGATTTCGGTCGCTAAACATGATAATTCGGTTGCTATACTGTGTAGCGACCGAATTAAGGGGGTAGCAGAAACCCTGGTGGCTAAATGTTTAGAGATCGATAGTTCGGTCACAAAATTATATATTTCGGTTGCCGTATAGTTGGTCCCATGCTAAGATAACCGAATTTGGTGACCTATATTCGGTCGCTATTTCGGTCGCAAATTTTGATTTTTTTTTTAAAATTTTCCTGTAACTTAATCCTACCGACCAAATTTTGTTTTTCAACTATTACCCCATTGATTTTTAATTTCTGATATAAACAAAATACACCAATATTTTTTTGAATAAATAGAAAACGTAAATATGATGTACTAACGATCCAAAACACCACAGTCAATATGATCAAGAAAACATATACATTAATTAACGCAAGTTTAATAATTGTTTATAAAAAAAAGTTTAATAATGTACTAATTAACGATCAAAACATAAAAACACACCACGGTCAATATATAAGTACTAATCAAAATATCAAAACTCATCAATCTTCCAAAGGGATGAACATGTAGAAGCGTGAACCCCCAAGGTACTTAAACTTTGCCAATGCACCAGTGGACAACAAATACAACTCCCTGATACCATTTGTATCTGTTGCAAAATATGGGCGATCCTCATGGATTACTATATTCCCATTGAACAGATTTCCGCTTTTGTCTTCAATAGTCATAACACGCGGTATTTCTTGTCCCCAACGACAGTAGAATGATCGCGGGATTGAAATCAAATCCTGCAAATACACAAGAACAATTTAGTAATGATTAGTTTATGCCTTAACCATCATTACGTGAATCCGATCGTTATTCTTAAGTTGATGAGATACTGTACCTGGTCTATGTGGATGGCTGTCTCAAAACATTTAGTCTGATCCATTTTCTGATAAAACAATAAGGAAAACAAGTCATATGTCTAAACTTCATCAAGTGATAATAAGAAAAGATGGAAAGATCCATGTAGCATACTAGCATGTTAAAATAGAACAAAGAAAAGATTAGCAAACATAGTAGTTTTCAGGAAAGCAGATGCTTTTACGTCGTTTTGAAGGATGGTCATAGAGAGGACTTTTCCTACTGGAAATGCCTAGATAACCTAGTAAGGATGGTCATCAACAACTATTTCTGGAAAGCTCCATTGCCTAGTGAAACAAATGAGTAGAAAACCAGAGTTACTTTCATAATATTGTGTACAAAGCTGCTTTCTAATGTGAATAATGTTTGAATGATGACGACACGTCATGTGCCTCGCAAATTGTGCCCCACCCTTCATTTTATCTAACCCTATACTTAATCCTTCATTATCTAAGACCTTGGCCTTAAGGCAGAATTAAAGAAAAACCTCAAACTTCAAGAATCCTTCAAGCACATCCAAAATATTGAATGAGCATGCGTGCCCTGAGAAGGTACGCATGCTCATTAATATTGAATCTCAAATAAGAAACTAATTAAGGCTTTCGTAGCTTAATAATTAACTCTAGCAGAAAATAAAACCATTGACTTATAAGGATTGCAGCATACTTCAGCAAATATATATTGAAGCATATTTCAATACAAACTTAGATAAAATATAGTAGCAAACATCCTATTGAGCTCCGCTCTCTACTAACAAGACAACACATAATTGTCAAACACATGCATAACTTCTAAATTAGCAACACACAACAAGCATCCCGCCTTTTTGACAGGATCTCATCCTATTGAGCTCTGCTCTCTACTAACAAACAACACATAATTGCAAATGCATGCATCAATATTAAATTATCAGCACACAATCAGCATCTTGCCTTTCAGGCAGGATACCTTCCTATTGAGCTCAAGTCTCCACTAACAAACAACAAGATATATAGTGTGTATAGGCCATCATTACCCCTCTACATTTTATTCAGACGTTATCACAGCTAACATTGGTAAGATTATCCTCAATATGACCCAGTGGGTGTCATTGCCATTGCACACTATAAAGCATAAATAAAAATAATCGTGTCAGAGCTGAAATGACAACATTTGATAATATTACTTTATAAGGTTTCTATCCAAATCCCAAATCTAATATAAAACTAGTTATGTTTGGTTGTTTTGTAAGAGGGCTATAAGTGACCCTCCTACTGGAAATGCCTAGATAACCTAGTAAGGATGGTCATCAACAACTATTTATGGAAAGCTCCATTGCCTAGTGAAACAAATGTGTAGAAAACCAGAGTTGCTTTCATTATATTGTGTACAGAGCTGCTTTCTAATGTGAATAATGTTTGGATGATGACGGCACGTCATGTGTCTGGCAAATTGTGCCCCACCCTTCATTTTATCTAACCCTATACTTAATCCTTCATTATCTAAGACCTTGGCCTTAAGTCATATTTTATGGTTTTGGCCTTAAAGAAAGAAGAACGAAAAAGTCAGAAGCTGTCAGGGCCAGGCCGTGATGGCCATCGGGGCCAGGCCCTGATGACCATCACGGCCGTGACAGACCAACCAGGAAGAATTTCCAAGGCAGAATCCGTCACGGCCTGGCCGTGATGGCCATCACGACCGTGACTCGCATTACTTGATTTTGCCAAAGGGAAGAAGACTTACTGTGCTGCGGTGGTAACGGTGGCGCTGCTCTGGTGGTGACGGTGGTGGCGCTGCTCTGGACGTGCGGAGGAAGACGGACCTAAGAGAGAGAGAAACGGTTAGAGACGGAGAGAGAGAGAGAGAGACAGAGACAGAGACAGAGATGGAGAGAGAGAGAGAAAGAGAAACGGAAAGGGAGAGGGGGAGAGGGAGAGGGAGAGAGCTTACCTGACGGCGGTGGCTGGAGGCTGGTGGTCGGAGCTCGCGAGGAAGAGAGAATGATGGCCGGAGCTGCTGCGCTGCGCCGCTGCGTGTGAGAGAGAAGAGAGGAAAAAAGAGAAATGGGGGAAGAGAGGAAGGAACGTCGCGATTTAGGGATTTCAGTTTTAGCGACCGAATTATTCGGTCGGTCGCTAAACGGGTAAATTTGAAATTTGAATTCATAAATTTAGCAACCGATTTAAAATTCGGTCGCTAACACGCTCCATTTTAATTCTTTTACTCGCCATTTAGCGACCGATTTAATATCGGTCGTCAATATAAATGAAATTTAATCGTTGCATTTAACTCGGTCGCCATATCGGTTGCTAAAAAGTCATAATTTTTTTACTTTTACTTTCCTTTATTTGGCGACCGAAATGGAGACCGATAACTCTGCTACGCTCTATTTCGGTCGCTATTTCGGTCGCAATATCAACTGTAATTAGTGTTTGATTTAGATCCTACAATCGGTCGCCATTTCGATCGCAAACAACAACCAACAAATTCGATCCCTATTTTCGATCGTTAAATAACATTTTTTTTTTAGTGATCTAGCTACACACAAGCTGAAAGGTCTTCAACTGCTGCATCAAACTCTTTAAACTTGAAATTGTCAATTCATGCATTGAATTTTATGAGAAACATACATTTGGCACATATAAGTAGCTACTATCTACAAAATAAAATTGTTAGTTCAACGTTATCACCATATTTATTTAGAATCAAACTCCCTAAACTTGAAATTAACAATGACATCTTAAACAAAAATGCAGGATAGTATTAATAATAAAGACTAAAATCCAGTCCACATAAAACTAATTAAGTTACACTGTCTGTACTTCTAGGATCTATCACAAGATACATGCATATGCTTATCATATTAAATAGATAAAGATAAAGGAGGCTTAGTTAATTATTCGGTTATTCCAGTATCAATTAGTTATCCAAATAACCAAATGAAAAAGCTCAGTGTCAGACAAGATACCTCTCTCATGTAAAATATCTTCTGAGTTGGATTCAAACCCTAATGCCATAATAAAGTCTTCAATATTTGTGCAAGATATATGACGTGGTTGTCAGTCTCAAGATTCAGAAGATGGATATAATCAATTATTACATTATTTACAAATCACATTTCCAAAACACAAAAAAGCAATAAGAACTTTATTCTGTACCACACTTTTAAATTCCTACACATACTACAAAATACACATAATATAAACATTCTAACTCAAATAAGCACCAACTTTACTGGCACAGGGAGCCATGATCCAACTTTGAACTCAACCTATGTAGCTGCTCTTCAACAACGTAACTATTATGCAAATCTTCTTACCAATCAAAGCCTTGTCCAATCAGATCAGGAGTTATTTTACAGTAATAGTTTTGCTACAATCTCCATTGTAAACAACTTTGCTAGCAGCCAAACCGCCTTGTTGCTCAGTCCATTACTAATATGGGTAATATCAGCCCATTAACAGGAAGCCAGGGAGAAATAAGATCCGATTGTTAGAAAGTATGGAAGCTAAAAGAGAGAGGATG
This sequence comes from Sophora flavescens, assembly GCA_030762895.1. Lineage (NCBI taxonomy): Eukaryota > Viridiplantae > Streptophyta > Magnoliopsida > Fabales > Fabaceae > Sophora > Sophora flavescens. The sequence continues at coordinate 71,808,627 of CM061062.1, read as the reverse complement.
CAACGATCAATTTAGAAGCACAAGCTGTTATTGATACAGTAACTCACACTAGTGCAGAAAAGGGATTCCACATCGGTTATTTTTGGCTTTCCACATCGGTTTTAAAACTGATATGGAAACGACCGATGTGGTTTATTGCCACTTTACACATCGGTTAAAAAACCGATGTGTAAAGTATATTTTAAACATCGGTTTTATATTAACCGATGTGGAAAATTAATTTATCAATTGATAAGCAGTTGTAAATTTAACTTTCTACATCGGTTTTATATAGAACCGATGTGTAAAGTGAAATTTACACATCGGTTCTTGGGAAAACCGATGTAGAAAGTTAAATTTACACATCGGTTATTGAGAACCGATGTATAAAATCTCATTTTTTTTAATCTGTTATTTACATTTCAATCATTCCTTTCCCTGTTTGATGAATGCGGATCAATAAACAAACCAAAGCATACCACGATCAAACAAGAAACAACAACAGAACACCAAACCAGTTTTGACACAATCATTCAAAAGCAAAACATACTTCATTCAATTTTTCTTAGCATGGACAATCAGCTCTTACACATATGGTTAAAAATACCGACATTTCATCAAATGACTAGTGAGCACAGAATCCAAAACAGAGGGCATCGGGCCTAATTAATTTCGAATGAATGAAAACAACACTTTATCAAGGCTACATCAAAACACGAGAGAAGAAGAATTGAACCAGACCTGAGCACTAATACATATCATCAGTCAAATGTACACTATAGCTAGTATATGATAAGTTTTTAAACTAACTACATATATACAAACTATGGGTGGTACACTTCAAGAAAGAAAGTTGCCCAACGCCTCTTTATGATGTTGATGTCAGAATGAGACAATGGAGTTGGATTGTTGAATATCTGCAAGTTTAATTGGACAAAAGATTATATCTTTTAAGTAATAAACTAACATAAAACATATAACGAATCTATACTATTACTTCTAATTGTGTCAATTAACATTTACCTCACTCCATCTTTCAGTGATCCCGGAGGAGATAATTTCCAACATCCACTGCATCACATAGTAGCCACATTCCCATGACCCACGTTGTATACGTGACTACGTACAAATGAAACCCAATTAGAATATGAGGAATTAAATAAAATAGAAATCAATTATTGTACCCACTGCATTTGATGCATTTGAACTAATATATATCTTACACTGGGAATAATCCATCTGATAGCCCGAGTACGCCTTTCACCACGCAACATGTGGGATGCATTAATAGACCTATCATGACAAAAACATTAATTAAAGTATATATAGTAGATTTCAGATAATTAAAACAACTGCATTACTGATTATAAAGTATTTTAACGCTTACGTTTCGATGATCGTCTTCAGTTCATTCGCCGGCTTATTTCCCAATGAGCAGAAGAAGACCACGATGTTCATTCTTGGGTACAAGAGCAAACGATTTGCCAATGCCATTGTATTTGCGAGCAGATTAGTGACTAAGTCATATATAGTTATACTTAAATAACCGGTACTTACTTATTGAGATAAGGCGCAAGATAGAATTGATGATCGTCTCGGGCAAGTATATCACGTATGGTAGTGACCGGGTCTTCCGATGCTACGAGAACATCACCCTGAATGAACATGGGGTCAATGAACCCATAAAGGGCGAGGTTACCCTGATCGACTAACATACGATGCAGATACCTAATATATTGGAAAAACATGTTCATTATCATTGTATTTAAAAATTAATTACGTACTTAACTTATAAATAAAATGTACTTACGTGCACCAAAACGATATGTGTGCAGAACTGGCCATTTCTTTATTGAGTGCCATCTCCATAAGTTCCTTCTTTGGTATATACAGTTCACCAGGGCTGGTATCATGTTCCAACGTTACCAAGGCTGCATCATCCTCCATGGTGACAACCTGTATAGCCAGAACTTTAAAAACATCACCATGGCCAGGTGCCCCTTTGTCTATCCGACACCCTCGGCCTGTCTAACGATTCACCATGGCATATCCATGTTGTATAACTCTTGCAAATCCCCTCACAAATAAGATGATCACGTATCTCCTCAGCTTCTAGTCGTCTCTCATTCAAACAGTTAACACAAGGACAATAAAACCTTCCGTTACCACTATCAGGAGCATTTGTTTTTGCAAACTGTAGAAAATCTTCCACTCCGTTCTCATACTCATCACTTGTCCGTCTAGCATTCATCCAACCGCGATCCATGACAAAACCAATACCTTCGTACTTAGTCCAACATATTCATCAACCACTTCTTATGACAGGGTATGGCCCTATCCCATTCGAGAAGAAACTTTTTCAACATTCGGTTAACAGTTAGTCCTTAACTCTCATGCTCATACTCGACAAAATTTCGGCAGCATTTCCCCGCGGTCTCCGACGTACACTACTTGAACGCGATGACATCCACCACGATAAAGTATGCACCCGGAGAACGAAAAGAAATGTATCAATCCGAACTTTCATCAAGTATATAACATTAGAACCAATGAATAACTATTTTAACTGAATTAAGAAAAAGTTTTTTCCCAAACTGTCCAACTTTGGACAATTCAAGATCCAACACAATGAGCGGTACATTAAGCACGTACACGTACGCTCATTAGTATTGCATCTCAAACGGGAAACTAAGGCTTTACTATTTATGTAGCTTGCATGAAGATGGGGCTTGAAAAGTGAAGAAAATTAGCCAAACAGAGCCCATCACGGCCTAGCCTTGAAAGCCATCACGGCCGTGATCGAGTATAGCTTAAAAGAAAGAATGGAAAAGTCAGAACTGGTCACGGCCATCCCGTGATGCCCATCACGACCGTGACATGTCGGCACCAGGACCCTCACGAGCCGAATCGATCACGGCCCAGCCGTGATGGTGGTCACGCCGAGTGACGGACCAACTTGAAGAAAGCAACCTCCAAGGCAGAACACGTCACGGCCTGGCCGGGATGGCCATCACTACCGTGACATGCCAACCGAACCGAGACCCTCACAGGCAGTAATCGATCAAGGCCTAGCCGTGATGGTGGTCACGCCGCGTGACAGACCAACCAATAAAGCAACCTCCAAGGCGAAACTGTCACGGCTGGCCGTGATGGCCATCACGTCCGTGACATGCCAATCGAACCGGACCCTCACAGCGGCAAGCGATCACGGCCTAGCCGTGATGGTGGCTACCGGCCGTGACTGACAACCCGATAATGTAACCTCCAAGGCGAGAACACGTCACGGCCTGGCGTGATGATGGCCATCCCGGCCACGGCCGTGACATGCCAATTGAACTAGACCCTCACAGCGGAATCGATCACGGCCTAGCCGTGATGGTGGTCACCGACCATGACAGAACAACCAGATAAAGGGAAAAAGGGAAAAAGGACACTGGGAACTCCAAATGGTGTCTTTCTAAGACCTTCCCTATCTATATCTTCCCCAAGACCCCAGAACAAAACCTTCACAAAGCATCTTCAAAAGAAGCTCTATCCCTTTCTTCCGAAACCCCACATCACCACAACCATATCATACATTAGGAGACAGAGAGAGAACTAAAAACAAAAAACAAAAAGAAAAAAACCTATCACGCCGTGAGAGACAGAGATGGGCGGGAGAAGCGAAGCGGACGGAGCGGAGCGGAGGCGCGCGCGTTAGCGAGAGGAGATGAGTACCGTGCAATCTTTGGTAGAAAAAAAAACGAAACAACATAACAGGGATGCTCATAAAAGAACAAAACATAACCATCCAGCTCCAACAACAAGCAAAATCCATTACCCATACACATCGGTGAATGAACCACAACAACAAACTGAACAAAGTGAATACTTTGGAGAATGAAGCAAGGTTAAGGGAAAGTGAAGCAAAGTAAAATGGAGGAAGCACTCACCGAGAGAATGAAGCAATGGCGGCAAGCGGACGGAGCGAGGTGAGGCGAGCATCCAAACGCAAAGGTAAAGCACGGGGTGAGGAATGAACGCGAGCAAAGGGTGTTTTTCTGTTTTAGGGTTCAGTGAAAACTCAAACCGAAGAATGGAGGGATAGCGCGAACAGAATAAAAATTGGCAATATTACACATCGGTTATGTCATAAACCGATGTGGTTAACCATATTATACACATCGGTTATCCTGAAACCGATGTGTAATCCTTAAACTTTTAATTCCCAATTTTTTTTTTAAATTTTATACATCGGTTATTTAAAACCGATGTGTAAAAGTAAAATTTTAATTTCTATTTTTTTTTATTTATAATTTTATACATCGGTTATCAAGAAACTGATGTTGTTAATCACAATTTTACACATCGGTTCATTGAGAACCGATGTTGAATGTTAAAAATTCTGACTTTAAATTTTTTTTATTTTAATTTTAAACATCGGTTATAAATAACCGATGTGGAAACGTTTTACACATCGGTTATTCTCTAAACCGATGTGTAATACTTTGGTTTTAATTTCAAAAATGCTACCACTTTGTTTTACACATCGGTTTCTAATAAATCGATGTGTAAACTCCAATGTAGAATCCCTTTTCTGTACTAGTGTCAGCTACTAAAACTATATAGTTATTAGAATCCCCCCTGAAAGTACCATTATTCTTCCTTAAGAGTAAATGTATCGAACATGTGAAGCGCAAGAGATGACATATTTAAACCGCATGCCATATCAAATTATCAATATCCACAAAAGCAAGTACATACACTATCTAATAGTCATCTGATACTGATAGATGGTTGGCGATAAATGTGCACTGATAATATCCATTAATTAACGAATATATATCATGAAGTGATCCTTATTATTTATCATTTTATCAAAAATTTGTATTTCTTTAAAAACTATTCAGCAAGTAAGTCTAGTACATTCCACTTAGTCACAAAAACAATCTTTCTTTTTTATATTGCCATCACCCATCAGAATCACAGACTTCATCTTTTTAGTGGACTGCTGTAGGTGTGCTTGTAATCTACGAACTGCGCAACACAGGTAAAATACATCCTTCTTTTATAGCCGTGCTACTTGGACACGGTTTTTTATAACAATATGACACCTGCTACCGTGGTGTATATGTTGTGAGTCGTTGGATCTATGATTATTATTGATTTGTCCATAAATTTAATTTATTAATTATGATCTTTATTAAATCTATTTTTCTATCATATTCTTTACAATCACAATACTCATAGTGATATTCCATATGTTTATTACATGTATCAGTGGCTTCAGCTTTTAGTTCTTGTATTAGTTTATTTAGTACATCTTGGTTTGTTAAATCTAACATACTTAATTTGTGTACAAATTTTTCTATATTTTGAGAATCCTCTAATACCAGATCGGAGCCACCTTATTAATTCCAATAATTTTCATTATTATTTTCATTATTTGCGGAAAATTAATCATCTAATAAGTCACAATCTTCATATATATCGAAATCAAATAGTACATCATACTCAAAAGCCAATCCTAGTTTTTCCATGTAATTCCATTCTATGTCTAATGAAATAATTGCAAGATAATAATCTTCTTGTCTAAATTGGGCTTTTATTTTTTCAATTATTAATTGTTTACAATCAGTAGGTAAATTCATTACCAGTACACTTATTATTTCTTTTTCATTTTGATCATCAAATTCAGAGTAAATTTCCATTGATTATTCGATGTCACTATCCTCAAAGGGTGGTGCAGTTAACCTAAAATAATTAGATAATGGTTGCGTCATTTTTTCTATTTTTTCTATTATTTGTCTTTTATATTTTTCTCTTTTATTTCTTAGATTGATGAGTTCTTTTTCTTTTTCCATAATATGTTTTTCCATCTGTTTTCGATTTTTATCTTCTAAATCTTTTTTAAGATAATGATCGTAGATACTCATGAATTCTTTCATATTTCTTTTGTCTTGTTTTATTTTACTGTAAGATTATTCGTAAATCTTTCTTAATTTTTATTCTTTATTCATATTCTATTTCTTAAATACTGAGCTAAATCTCTTACTTGGTTTGATAATTTATTTATGTTTTCATCTTCATTTGTTCTTTCTGTCTCAGGTAAAGTAATTGGTTTTAGGATTTGTCTAAAACTTAATGATCTTGGATTTCTTATAGATATTCCTAGTTCAGTTAATTCATTTCTTTTGGGTAGTAAATCTTTCCTATTTCTTCAAAAAGTCTTGGTATGTCTATTCTATCATTATTTCTGAAAGTAATACTATGATGAGAGTTTGTTAGTGCATAATTAACACAGTAAGTAATTGAGAAGATCTTATCTCCAGATCTCATTAAATTATTTCTTAAGAATCTATGTTCCATGGTTAGTGATTGTTCTAGTCTCTGGGTATCTAATGGTATACCAATATTTGGGTGTATTTCAAATTTTAACTTAGCATAAGCTAAATTTCCTTCAATTACTCCTAATATTTTGTCTTTCGGGTCTGTTATTCTATCATCTTTCAATACTAATTCTATGGGTGAATTTATTCCTTCCTGAAAAGTTGCTTTAATTAAAACATGTATTGCTCCTATATGAATATAACCAATCTTCTTTCTATGTGCTTCTTTCTTTAAACTTCTTTTTAGATCGATTAATTTCTTTTTATTTAATAATTGTATACAAGTATTTCCTTGTGTCTCTGATATATCTATCGGAGTTTCATTAATTATCTTTCCATAGTATATTATATTTTCTTTCTGATTAAATCGTTTCATTATTCCTCCTAGTTTCTTCATGTTTGCATCTTTAGCCAAATTTAAGTCTTCCTTCTGTATTTTTTGAAATAGTTTTGGATCTATTAGAATACTTCCTTCATAATTTCCATCTTCTTCAGTAATTTGCATATGTTCTACATCAGTATTATCAATTATTTCTCTTTCTATTTCAGACATGATTAATTTCTAGTAAAAGTTGAATGAAATTGAATAGGTGATGAGTCATACCAGATTTGGATTCTTCTGATATTATATATAAATTCTTCGGTCCACCTCTGCTTCCGTTTAGTCAAGTTGAGATTTAATCACAACGAGTAGTTGAAAGTAATGAGAAGTACTGAGAAGTAGAGAAATATATATGAAGTAGTGTTTATTAGTGGTTGAAGTACATAGAACTATTTTGAATGCACTCTCAAGGATTCGATTAGCAAAACCTAACACAATTCTCTAAGGGGAGAATTTCTCAGAGATGAGAGGGTTGTATTCACAAGCTCACTCTGATTTGCCTCGGCATAAGAGGGCTTATTTATACACTTGAGTGGGCTAAGTAATTTACAAGAAAGTCCTTACATTATTACAATCTATCAGACTTTCAATAATTCATGATGACGTCAGTGCTTACGTCATTCTTCTATTATTGCTTCATCTGAATCCTTATCTTCTTGCCGACAATCCTTTTTTGTTACATATCTTTCACATGCGTGGTTCCCATTCTCTTTAATTATTGAGCAGAGTAAATTGAGTACAGCTGGCTGATAGTTCATAGAAAGTCCTTGAAGCGTGTAAAAGGGTAATTCAAAGTTTGTCGGTATTGTCAAGTCCTTTTCTATGATCAGTTTTCCACTAGTTTTGCTGAGAAGCAAAGTATGTGGTCCTTTGTATAGTGCTTTGATGAAGGAATCTTTTCCAATAATTTGACATTGAGTAAAAATACTTGCCATTTGATTGGCTAGTATTGCAATAATTTTTTCTTCATCATAGTCCTCGCCAGTTGGTTCATCCCTCATGGAAAAGTTGTTATTGCTTACTCCAATAAAGATTAAGTTCTTTGGTGGTTGCTTAGTAGTGAAGTCTGGATAACTTGAATAGAACTTCAAAAAGATAGTTCTATCCTTCGCAACATTTCTTCTATAATTCTGGACGGCTTCTTTGAGATTATATGGGAACAGACTGATTTCTTCTAAGTCTTTGCTTAAGTAGAGACATTCAATAAGTCCAAATTGGAACATATTCAATGTAAGAATCGATGATGCTCCTGGAGTAATTATGACTTTAACACCGAAAATGTTTCGGTTTACCATGTAGAAACAATTAATTTTTTCTTTTTCAGACCAGTTGGTCAATCTTTTCAAGTTTTCATGAAATTTTTCTTTGGAAAATTGAATTTGCAGTTCATGGCCTTTTCTGGAAGTAATTGGGTAATCATCAATGGAAGAAGGAATTCTTCCGAGTATTTTTAATGAAGTCTTTGGCTCTGGTGGAATTCTTATTGTTTCGGAGAAAGTTCTTGGGCCAAGATAAACTTCTTTGCCCTTGTCATGTTCTTTTTGATAGTCTATCAAAGCTTTTTCAGCTTCTTCCTTGGTGCGAAATCCTTTGTGATGAACTCCGGAGAGTCCAATTCATTGGGGGGCTGCTTTGTGCCATTAATCATAAACACCTAGGTGTGGTCCATTAAAAATGGTGTACCATTTGTCTTTAGTATTTTCCTGTATTTGTTGTTTTATATTTTTCATAGGATCCTCTTTCACAGATTCTCCCTTTGCTTGTAATTGGAACTCCAGTACTTCAATGTTTGCCTTGATGAGGTCAAGCTCCATTATTTTTTGTTTCTCCATCATCCTGTGAAGTTGGATCTGCTTCTTTATATCTTCAATTGTTTGCTGCTCCATTCTCTTGATAATATATCTGCAAGAACATTTTTATCTCCTTTAATGCGGGAGATTGAGTAATTGTATTCGGCAAGTTTCATTTGCCATCTAATCAATCGTCCTTGTTTGTAAGTGCCTTTATGGTTTAAGTTCTTAAAACCTACAACGTAAGTGGAGGCCGTTCGGACAATAAATTCTTTATCCAGTATATAAATCCAATGTTTTTCTAACATACGGATCAATGCCAGTGTTTCCTTTTCATGAGTAGGATAATTAATTTTACTGTCTGAAAAAGTTCCAGACATGTATCGACACAGTAATTCATTTTTGTATCCAGGGGGTTTTGCTTTCATAACACCTCCCCAACAGTCATTTGAGGCATCAGTCTCAATAATTATTATATCATCATCCGATGGATGATATAGCTCAGGAAGATCCTGGCATAAGTCTTTCATTTTTATAATAAGTCTATCGTCTTCATCAGTCCATGTCCAGGGGACATCCTTCTTCAGCTTTTGTCGGAGTATTCTTCTCTCCGCTGCAAGATTCCCGATGAAACCTTCGTTTGAAATATATGTTAATAGTCCAAGAAATCTTTGTAAATCCTTTTTATCCTTTAATTTCGTTGGAAAGTTCTGAAGTTTTTCTAATACATGTCGCTGCATTATTATTTTTCTTTTTCAATTTCTAATCCTAAATAATTAATTCTATTTTGGGCTAGAACGGCCTTTTTCTTACTTAAGACTATTCCATGTTCATAAATTTTATTGAGAACTGATTCTATCTTTTTGAAATGATCATCTAATCCATTATTCGAAAAGATTAATATATCATCAATATAAATAAGACAAAAGTCTTTGAATTCTTTGAGAATTGAATCTATCCTTCGTTGGAAGATTCATGGTGATTGTTTTAATCACATTGGAAGTACATTCCACTCGTATTGTCCCTGAGGACAACTAAATGTTGTTAGAGTCTTTTATTTTTCAGTCAATTTAATTTGATAAAATCCCTATTTACAATCAAAAGTACTAAACCAATCCATATTTCTAATTCTTTCAATAATTAAGTCTTTTCTCGGGAGAAAATAAGTGTCTCCTTCCATAGCATCATTTATTTGCTTATAATTAATTACCATTCTTCGTTTTCCTCTTTTTATTTCATTATGGTTTTCTACATAAAAAGCTGGTGCAGAGTGCTTACTTTTTGATGGTCTGATTAATCCTTTTTGACACATTTCTTCAATGTCTTTTGCAAATTCATCTCTATCTATTTTTGTATAAATCATTGGTTTGCATTTTACTTCTTTTGTTGGGTCTTTTAATTTTAATTCAACTAATTCAGTGTTTTTGTTAATTTTTGGATCTAAAGGGTTTTCGCTACAAACCTTGTCCAAAAGTTCTTCTATATGAGCTGGAATTATTCTATTTGGTTCTAAATTTATTAGTACATGGCGAATTTTTGTGCAAATTAAATTAAAATTAAACTAATAATCTCACCACGTTTCAGCTGTTGAAACTTTGATGAATAAGTACATGCAGAAAAATGAATAATTGGTATTTTGATAATCTCTCGTTTCTGCTTCTGAAAAATATATGGTGTTTTCAGAGTAATATATTTCAGATTTTCGCAAAATGGTGCATAAAGTCTTAAGAAATTATTTCCAATAATTATATCTATTCCAGTTTCTTGTCTATATATTGTAGGTACTATAAATATCTTTCCTTCTATTTTTAAAGTAATCCTTTCTTCAATCCAATACAGAGGATGTATTGATCCATCTGCAATTTGTATTTTTACTGGCTTTTCTAATTTTTCCCAATTATCAAGCAGTGCTTCTGTCGCAAGACAAAGATTTGCTCCAGTATCTATATAAGCTTTTGTTTCTCTATTACTTTTTTCTATCAGTATTTTTATATAAGTATTATTCGGATTCAATTTCTTCTGAAGATAATTCTTCTTCTGAATATTCATATATACTTATATCTGAATTACTTAGTTCTTCTTCTAATGGTTCGAGTTCATATATTTGAAAAACTTGTTTTATCAGTTTTGACTTTTCTTTAAAATATTTATCTTTTCTTTGAGGGTATTCATTAGCATAATGTCCTTCAACATTACATATCCAACATATGCATTTCTTTTTCCCTTTTGGACAGTATTTTCTTGGTGTTGATTTCTTTCTTCTAAAATATTTTTTCTTATTATTTCTATAATAAGTTTTCTTTCTTGGATAAGTTTTTCGTAATTTGGGTTTCCTATATTATTTTCTTTTTCTCTTTATTATTTTATCACATCCATATTTTCCTGGTTTTTCTATTTCTGGTATCTCACAACAAATGACAGTACTTCCTCTGTTCAAACATTGTTCTCTTAATTCTTGGTATAAGAGCTTATTAATTCCTCCTAAAGTATTTGCGGTTTCTTCTGGTCTTGATTCCCATAATCTATTAATCTTTGAATTAAGTGGATATGGTAATTTGTCTATAAAGATATATTTATATATTTCTTTAGTTTCTTCATTCAATTGATAATTGTATTTTTGATATTCGCAGATGAAACTTTCAATCTGGCACATATCACAAATCTGCATTTTATTTAAATGCGATTTAGCATTTTCAAGTAAAGATTTATTTGCTTTATCTTTGTGTTCTATCATGTTATATCCTGGAAATTCTTGATGAATTAGTGTCATTACTAATTTAACATAATCCATATTGTTATCTACCATTCTTCCATACTTAATCCAGTCTTCATCTTTAATTCCTATTAAAAAATTTTGTACATTTCCTGAAGTTTTAAATGTTACAAAATTCTTTGTTTTATAAAGTTTAATTGTTTAAATCTTTCATCTGTTAATATTATTAATATTATTTCACTAGTCCATTTCAGTAAGACATCTTCTTTATTTCTTATACAATCAAGGTCTAATATATTTCCTGTATTATTATATCGAGGTTTAAATTTTTCTTGAACTTTTGTCCATTTATTATTTTTTCTTGCATATCCTTTACTATACATAGTTTCTTCTTCATGTCTATCCCAAGCTCCTTCGGGTGTATATTTATATTCTTCCCATTTTCTCTTAGGGCTTTTTCCGCTATATTCTCCTTTTTCCATTCTTATATGGTTTTCCTCGGATTCTGAGGATGAACTGTAATTTAAAATTATTTCTTCGTTTTCATCATTTTCTATATCTTTTTTATCTATTCGTTCTATTTTGTGTAATTGGTTATTTTCTTCTTCGATAATTTTCAGTTGTTCTAGTAATTGTTGAATTTCTTCTAAATCATTTGATTTTCTTAATGTTTCCATATATTCGTCTTTTAACCTCTCCATGCGGATACTGGTGTAGGTATTTTTGGTGGTTCTTGAATTAATTCTTGTTTAATTATTATTCTTTCTAAATCTTTTATTTCAAAGATTTCTTCTAATTCCCTTTTTGTTATACATCTATTATTTTCTTCATTCTTTAAAAGATTTTCTAATTGTTCTAAAATAATTTTATTCTATCAATATCTTCATTTCTATCTATTCTTTTTCCTTTGCTTATATTATTTAATGTTTCTTTAATGTATTTTATTTCATTTTGTCCTTTTTGTATTTTATTGCAAGTGTAATTTGCAATTTTATCTGTGGTTTCTATTAGTTGAATAATATTTCTGTTTATCTCTTTCATAAGTCTTTCTAATTCTTTGAATCATGATTCTAATTCTTCGGATAATCCCACTATCCTATATAATTTTATAATTCTTGTTTTAATCTTTTTATTCTTTTTCTAACCATTTCTTGTTGGTAAATAATATAGTTATCTTGTTCTAATTTTTCTAATATTTCTAAGTATTTTCTTAGATTGTAAATACATTGTTTTATCGTTAAAACTCTATTCATTATTAAAATAGTACTTTGTAATAGTGATATACTGTATATGTGTCAAGTTTGTGTGTTCATTTAGCATTTCTCTTCTTTCGTATATTTCTACTCTTTTTTTTTCTCTTTATCAATTTTTTATGCTTTTCGATTGTACGTTAATTTTCTCATTCTATTCATCCTTCTTTGATCACGTTACTTTTCTTTTATATATTTGTTTTACATGTACCTTTTTTCTTTTGTATATGTTTGCTTCGTTGGGTGGATTGGGAATTTATATTATAAGTTGTTTAATTATTTTAGATATTATTTATTAGATGAATTTTAAACTAGTTTTTATTATATTAATTTTAGTTAATTTAAAATTAATTTTTTTATTAATTTAATTTTTGTCTCATTATTTTTATAAATTTTTTAGATGAAAAACCCATCTAAAATCAAGGGTTGCTTTAAAAGGAAGGATGTTGAAATTCATCTGATCAGTAGTCAAATCTATCTGTGAAGAGTGACCAATTGAATTTTAAAGATCGTTCTGCAAAATCTTTAAGAATTGGAGTCAAAGAAGTATTTGATATTAACTCATTAGAGCGTGATCCAGGATTACGACCATAGATATGGGAATTTGAGAAGCGTGATGAAGTTCGAAGACCTTATGTTAAAGCAGGACCGTATCAATGTTTGCTTTCTACATATCCAAAATCTGCAGAAAAACATGCTCGTAGTTTTCAGCCATCATGGTTTAAGCTATTTCCGTCTTGGTTGGAATATTCTCCCAGTGTAGATGCTGCATTCTGTCTACCGTGTTTTTTATTCCATAACAAAGATGGACATCATGCATTAGATACATTTACTGTTAACGAATATCGATCATGGAAAAGGGTGAGGGATGGAAAAAATTGTTCATTCTTGGTGCATACCAGAAAACATCTCACTACAAAAAAAGGTTATTTAGAAACCGAAAATAGTGACCGAATTTGTTGGTTGCTGTTTGCGAGCGAAATGGCAACCGATTATAGAATCTACTTGAAACCTGGTTATAGTTGATACTGCGACTGAACTATCGACCGAAATAGAGCGTAGCAGAGTTATCGGTCGCTATTTCAGTCGGTAAACAAAGGAAAGTAAAAGTCAAAACTTGCTGACTTTTTAGCGACCGAAATGGCGACCGAGTTAAATGCAACAGTTAAATTTTAATTATATTTGCGACCGATATTTATTCGGTCGCTAAACGACACGTAAAAAAATTTAAATAGAGCGTGTTAGCGACCGATATTAAATCGGTCTCTAAATTGATAAATTCAAATTTCAAATTAACCCATTTAGAGACTGATTCAGCGACCGATATTAAATCGGTCGCTAATCATAAAAACCCTAAAACGCACGCGGTCTCCCCCTTCCTCCCCATTTTTCCTTTTCCCTCTTGTTTCTTCCCTTCCCTGCTCATATCCCCTTCTCCTCTCTTTGTCCAACAGCTCCTCTGGCGAGGCCACCACGAGCGACCCCCCCCCCCCCCCACCACCACCACCACGAACCAACACGTGCCACCCCTCCTTGCCACCCATTTCCCTTTCCCTCTTCTCTCCCTCTCTTCTCTGTTACCCCCACCCCCCACCACTGCGAGCCGCCGCGGTCCGGCTACAACCACCCCCACCCCCACCACTAAGAGCCCAGGTATCCCTTTCCCTCTATCTCCCTGTATCTCTTCCCCTCTATTGCTCTGGTTTTTTTAATTTTCTTTGAATTTTCTTTTGCCTCCCTGTAGAGCTACCACCACCACCTGAGAGCCACCATGCACCACCGGTTCACCACCACCTCCGGTAAGTTCCCTCTCTCTGCTCTCTGCTCTTTGCTCTCTGCTTTCTGGCTCTTTGAAGGCTCTGTTTTGTTTGTATTTTTGGAGCAAAAATTGCAACTTGCTTCTTTTATTTTTATTTTCACAAATCCATTACCCTATAAATCTGTAGTGGTAAATAGTAGACCATATGTTAGTAATATGGGTGCACTTTTTAGAGAATGCATGAGTTGTATCAGTACTGTGATGAATATAACAAACTTGTGAATCTAGACAGCGGCATTGACTGTGTGTTTGAATACTGGATTTTCAACATGGAGTGTTGCCTTCATATGGTTTGTTGTGTCAATCTGTTGTTATATCTCTTTTCTGTCATCATTTGTTTTTCATCTTAGGTCCATTTAATTATTCCTAATATTTATTCATGCTTGAAAACAAAATGATATGTATAACAGCAGTGTATCATGAAAGTGAAAATTTTGAATGGTTTTAATATAGGTGTAAGTTTCATTTAAATTGCTTTGTGTGGGTGCCCATTGTTCCTGATAACGAAAATGAAGAGTGATGCTGGAAAGTTTTTTATGTTGGTAGCACTATTTTAAAGAGCAATTTTAGATACCCTTAAATAGCAATTTGTTTCAAAATATGTTATATGATACCCTTTTAACATACTTTAAGATTATGCTTTGTTGATGATGCTTAATTTTTTATCTTTTGTCACATGAAGGCCTAATGACCATGAGCCATGATCTTTTTTTTTATTTATTTATATGAATGCTCTGGTTTGATCAATTTCTTGTTTTACTTTGTATGTATATGTGTGTGTCTTGTTTGACTTATCACGTCACGGTATTTGTTACATTCTATTATTATTTACCCATCTAGCATACAAGCTACAACTTACAAGTGAGCACAAGAGAAGCTCATTTTAGTTACTCTGTGCAATGAGTTTGTGATGTCAACTTTTAATAGGATCAGTGGGTTTATATGTTGTTTCTCGATAGGATTTGTGAATATAGCTGCTTGAAAATGTACTTGACTGAAACTAAAGAGATGGTGATGCTACTGTGAATGTAGCTAGTGTGCATTTTTTTTATTTTCATTCTTTTTATTTTATGCAACATAACTGTATTCACTATTGACTAAAAAATGCTCAATTTTCAAGTATTATTATACTGGTTGAACCTTTGACCTATGTGATGTTGCCTGTTGATGATTGAAGCTGTTAAGCATTGAAAATTAGATTTTCTGTTATCTGTTACTTGCTAAACTGTTGGTATTGCCTAAGAGGATTTTTGATTTTGTAAGTCATCTTGGTGAACATGCTACGCTGGTTTGTCTCATGTGCATTGCTCCATTTTACCACTTTTCTTTTTATTACTTCTGTTATTTTACCTCTCTGTTTAGGGTTCCTGCACTATTAGTTCCCTACACTCTCTTCCCTTCCATTCACGCCACCTGCACACAGCACACTTTGGGCACACTTATATGAGTTGTTGAAGTACATAACATACCTTTTTTTTATTGCTTTGCCACTAAAACAATGCCCAGCTTAAACAAGCTATGGCACTGATATGTAATGAAAATGTTTTGCTTATACTTTCATGAGTGGCAAGTGTGCAAGTAGGTTAATGATTTCCAAGTTTATACTTTTATCACAAGAGCCTTTGTTGATGTTTTTATTTTTTCTTATAGTTTTCTTTGTCTATTGACAACCGCTCTAGTCGTCACCCGTTTTCACTATTTGCTTGGAGTTGAGGTAGGTCAAATACTCTATATTTTTCTTTGTTGCTAGTGGTTCTTGAAGACTTTGAATTGATTTGTTGATTGTTAGTGAATAGCTGAGCTCAATAGGATTCTGGTTGTGTGCTGGTAGATTAGAAATGATGCATGTGGTTGCAATTGAATATGTTGTTTGTTAGTGGAGAGGTGAGCTCAATAGGATGCTTTGGTTGTGTCTTTGGTAGATTAAAATTGATGCATGTGGTTGCAAACTTTATATGTTGTTTGTTAGTGGAGAGCAGAGCTCAATAGGATGGATGTGTCAATTCTATGCCTTGATTGCCATTTTTATGTCCTTATTAACGTTTTTGTCTCTAAAATTGTGCTCTGTATATAGAGTTAAATTTGTATCTTCTGTTATGGTTAATGAGTTAGAAAAGCCTTAGTGGAGAGCAGAGCTCAATAGGATGTGATCCTGTCAAAAAGGCGGGATGCTTGTTGTGTGTTGCTAATTTAGAAGTTATGCATGTGTTTGACAATTATGTGTTACTTGTTAGTGGAGAGCGGAGGTCAATAGGATGTTTGCTACTATATTTTATCTAAGTTTGTATTGAATTATGCTTCAATATATATTTGTTGAAGTATGCTGCAATCCTTATAAATCAATGGTTTTATTTTCTACTAGAGTTAATTATTAAGTTACGAAAGCCTTAGTTTCCTATTTGAGATTCAATATTAATGAGCATGCGTCCCTTCTTAGGGCACGCATGCTCATTGTATTGAATCTTGAATTGTCCAAGTGGGACAGTTTGGGAAAAAACCTTTTTCACACTCGTACAATAGTCATTTCAATGTTCAAATGCCTTATATACTTGTTGAAATCTCGGTCTGATGCATTTCCTTTTGTTCTCCGGGTGCATACCTGATCGCGGTGATTCTCACCGTGCTCGAGTCGTGTACTTAGAGACCGATAGGAAATGCTGCCAAAATTTTGTCAAGTATAAGGTATTTGAATATGGGAATAACTATTATTAGCCGAGTGTGGTAAAGGTTTCTTATCGAATGGGATAGGTTCATACCTTGTCATAAGAACGAGATTGATGGAGTTATTGGAATGCACCGTAATATATAAGTGTTATTGTAGGATTGATCAGGCTATTTAATTGTCAGCAATGGATATTCCGGAGAATCGGAAATGGATGTATCGTAGGTTGGATCGGAATAAACGTCTTAGGGAAGAGTGTAGAGTTGGAGTGGGTGAGTTTATAGAGTTTGTTGTTAGCCAGGAGAGATTTATACGGCTGGGCGGTGATCATTTGAGGTGTCCTTGCAAAAGATGCAAGTGTCAATCTTTCAAAAGCATGGATGGAGTTGTAGCCAATCTTTATGAGAATGGCTTCATGCCTGATTACTATTGGTGGAGTAACCATGGTGAGACGTTTCCTGATTTAAACCCGATTGTGTTTGAAGGTTCGTACTATGGAAGTGGTGACCGGAGGGAAGAATTGAATCCATACGAGCAGATGATAATGGAACATGTTAGACCATCGGTTGGTGTTGTACTAGAAGAAGATGGGGGAGAAGATGGTGGAATGGGTTCCCAATACATAGAGGAGAATCTGAATCCCGAAGCTCAAAGATTCTATGATATCTTTGAGTCTTTGCACGATCTCCATTGTGGGAAGGATGTCAGGAGTACACGGAATTGTCGATGTGCATGGAATGGTTGAGTATCAAATCTGACTACAATATGCAAGAAGGCTGTTTTAATCGCCTCACCAGGTCAGTGTCCAAGGCGTTGCTAGAAGACAACCGGATGCCTACTAGTTTTTATCATGCTAAGAAGTCTGTGGAAAATTTGGGTCTGGGGTGTTTGAAAATTGATTGTTGCCCGAATGGATGTATGTTGTACTATAAGGATGATTCAGCGGAAAGCATAACATGTTGTCGATTTTGTGGTGCGGATCGGTATAAGACAACCACTAGGATGGGCATTGAGAAGAAGAGGTCGCTAAAAAAGATGTGGTACTTTCCGCTCGTGCCAAGACTTACAAGATTCTACTCTTCGATGGCCACTGCAGCTCACATGAGGTGGCATAGTGAGCATGAGATGGAGCAAGATGTCTTGTGTCATCCATCTGATGGAGAAGCTTGGAAGCATTTTGATAGGGTTCATATGGCATTTTCGCAGGACCCTCGGAATGTCCGATTGGGGTTATCTACTGATGGATTTAATCTTTTTGGGCAGTCTGGAAAAGCCTACTCTTGTTGGCCGGTTATCCTGACTCCATACAATCTTCCCCCGAGGATGTGCATGAAGCGGGAGATTATGTTCCTAACAGTCATAATTCCGGGTTCGTCTAATCCAAAAGGTAAGATTGATGTGTACTTGCAGCAGCTGATAGATGAGTTGACGATGCTGTGGAATGATGGTGTGTTGACATATGATGTATCTTTGAGGCAGAATTTCATCATGAAAGCAGCTTTGATGTGGACGATCAACGACTTTCCCGTCTATGGGATGATGTCGGGTTGGATGACCGTGGGGAAGCTTGGATGCCCAATATGTATGGAGCGATCGAAGGCATTCATGCTTAAAAACAGTCGAAAGATCTCATATTTTGATTGTCATTGTCAATTCCTTCCAGAAGATCATCCTTATAGGTGGAACAAGAATGCATTCAAGAAGCGATGTGCAGAGACAACACCGCCTCCACCACGTTTGACCGGTCCTAATGTATGGCGCAGAGTATAGTACTTACCGCTCGTCCATGAATCCCAAGGAGAACATAGTCTTGATTATGGCGTCAACCATAATTGGACAAAACAAAGTATATTTTGGAGGTTTCCGTATTGGAGGACGCAGCTACTCCGTCACAACATTGATGTCATGCATACTGAGAGGAATGTGTTTTTGAATGTGTTTGACACTGTGATGGACATCAAGGGGAGGGCAAAGGATACAAATAAAGCCCGATTGGATCTGGCTGAAATTTGTAATCGGAAGGAGCTTGAGTTGCAGGACGGTGGTCGTGGCAGACTTATCAAACTGAAGGCAAGTTATACACTAAGCAAAACACAGAAAGTGGTCGTCTGTAAGTGGGTTAAAGAACTAAAGTTACCAGATGGGTATGCTTCCAATCTGGGTAGATGTGTTGACATTAAGGAAGCAAAGTTACATGGAATGAAGTGTCATGATTTCCACGTATTCATGCAACGGTTGCTTCCAATTGCGTTCGACGCATTACCGAAGCAAATTTGGAACCCACTTGTTGAGCTTAGCCACTTTTTCAGGGATTTTACATCGACAACACTAAATGTGAATCAAATAAAGGATATGGAAGTCAAGATACCCGTTTTGTTATGTAAGCTAGATCAAATCTTCCCGCCGAGTTTCTTTGATTCCATGGAACACCTGCCAGTTCATCTAACTTACAAAGCAAGAGTTGGTGGCCCAGTCCAATACTACTGGATGTATCCATTTGAGAGGTAAACAACATCAACTATTTTACTTAATACATATGAAATTCACGAACACGAAATCGTAGTTTAGCTTTCCTAAAACTAGTAATTATTTGTATGTATCCCTCTTTAATAGGTTCCTGCACTCCCTTAAACACAAAGTCAAGAACAAGGCACGAGTGAAGGGTTCCATTTGTGAAGCATACTTAGTAGAGGAGACTTCCACTTTTGCTTCTTATTACTATCCAGACGAAGTTAACACGAGAAGGACAACGATGCCTAGAAACGTTGATTCGGGCGAAAGAAGTTCAACTAGTCTTCCTATATCAATATTCAACTATCCGGGTAGATTTAGTGGCAAATCAAAAGGATATTTCTTGGAGCAGCGTGACATTAATGCTGCTCATCTGTATATCCTTCAAAATTGTGAAGAGGTGGCGCCATATTTAGAGTAAGTTTCTACAATGTCTTTTATAAGTTCAATTGACATTTATGATTATTAATCGTCCTGCTGTTAATCTCCCATATGTAGGATGTACGGCAATTTTCTAAGGGATCTCCAACCTGACATTTCAAACGATCAGGTTGATCCAGAAATTACTTCTCACTTTGCTACGTGGTTCGGTAAATATGTAGGTTAAGCATCTTCATTTGTTGCAATACATTTTATCTCCTTAAATATATAGCATGTATAAGAATAATATAATATTTGATTTTTTAGGTACTAGATCCAGAAAACAATGTTCAAAATCCATTGTTGACAAATTTGGCACGGGGGCCTAACAGATGGGTTACATCATGGAATACTTACATTTTAAATGGATATAAATTTAACACAAAAACATGGAATGAAGGAATACAATAGTGTAACTATGGTGTTTGTGTGCGATCCACTGATGGTAATGTAGAGGATGATTTCTATGGGGTTCTAACTGACATCCTTGAACTCGATTATACCAGTTTCCCCATGATGAAGTTAGTTATCTTCAAGTGTGATTGGTTTGATCCTACTCTTGACGTAGGGACAAAAATCGATAAAAAATATGGTATTGTTCAAGTTAGGCTGTCTCGAAGGTATAATAAGGCGTACGACCCATTCATTTTTTTACAACAGGCAGATCAGGTTTATTACTCGCCATATCCCGAAGGACATCAAGGCTGGTTGGGTGTTATTAAGATAAAGGCTCGCAGTATAATTACTCATAATGTAATCA
Organism: Sophora flavescens; assembly: GCA_030762895.1. Lineage (NCBI taxonomy): Eukaryota > Viridiplantae > Streptophyta > Magnoliopsida > Fabales > Fabaceae > Sophora > Sophora flavescens. The sequence goes on along the minus strand of CM061062.1, from coordinate 71,787,973 downwards.
ATCAGCCTGAAAAAGATGCTCCGTACCAAGATGATGAGTTTTCAAGACCCCAAGTACCGGTTCAAATTGCGCCGAACATTATTGTTAATTCTCTGGCGGACATTTCCGGAAATGGGGAAGAAGTTGAAAGAGAGTTAATGGATCAATCCGAGTTGGACGCATCTAGCAAAGGCACATTCCGATCAAGTGAGACTGATGAGAGTGAGGGTGAATTTGGTGACGGAGATTCTACTTAGTTAATTTATTTATGTCATAATTCATTGTGTAAATGTCATTCTAATTAGGTAATTTATTTTTGTATTATTTACAATGTTGTGTAATCATCTTTTCATTTTTTTTACACAGATGGCAGATTCCTCTAGAGGTAGGGGTCGTCGTGGAGGTCGTGGCAGAGGTCGTGCTGCGAGAGTCCCTTCGCCGGTCGACCCCACGGCCTTGGATCGAGACCACCCTACCAGCACCTCTGTGGACGGGACACAGGCTGCACCCTCATCATCCACATCTATGACTGGACCATCATCATCATCGGGACAGGAGAGTCGTGGTCCATCCGACAGGAGGATTCTTCTTATCCCCATGGGGGATAACGAGTAAGCTAATTTAATTTTTTAATATATATAAAGTATCATTAATTTCTATTTACTTGTTTTTTTATTTATTTATAACATTTATTAATGCTCTAATTTTCTCTGCAGACTTTACGCGCAAAGGGCCCTTCTGATTCGATATCGAAGATCCTGCGATGCAAGTTTGATGGTCCATGGCCTACATGGAAGGCCATCCCAGGGGGCCATAGGGATCAGTTGTTTCAAGAGTTTAAGGTAACAATTTATTAAGTTATTTAAATTAAATTTACATTATATATATATATATATATATATATATATATATATAGACACACACACACACACACACACACGAATTTCCTAACAACTGTAAGTTGCAGAAAGAGTATAGGTGGGACGTAGCTTTAGAGGGTCTCGTCAGGGACATATTTGAGCATAAAGGCTCACTTGTTATGAAGAATCTGACGAACAAGCCGAGGAAGGGTAAGAATAAGGGGAAGTGGGTGGATCCCCGAGATCGGGAGGCGGCTGGACCCGATCTTGGGCTGCGAGAAGTTCCAGGAGATCCAGGCCACAGCTCGGCGTAATCGAGCTTCTGATGGTGGCGCATGTGCTTGGACCGACGGGTCTAAATCAGCCGTCGCCCACTACGACGAGTTGGTAATACATTAAACTTTTGACTTATTATACTATTTAATTAGTTTTCATTTTTAATTATTCTTATGAATTTAAGATTATATTTTTCTGTGCAGAAAGCATAGAAACAGTGGGCCCCCACTGCTATGGAGTTGGCGGAGAGGACGAAGAAGTTGAAGTCGGGGACATGAGTCAACGACAAGGCCCGTAACTATGTTGTAAGCAAAAAAACAATTTAGTGTTTACTTGTAATTTATTATAAATGATTTGTTAATATTGATTATAATTTTAACTAAATCTCTTCAACTATACTTTGTAGGTGGGCTTCAACAAGAAGAAGGACGCTGCCATATCACGTGCCTCACAGTCACAAGATAAGGCCTTGACTGGTGATGGGCCCAGCTCTCCTATCTCCGTCGACGATAATGCCATTTATTTGGAGGTCGTCGGGGGCAGGAACAAGAAGGAGCACGTGTATGGCCTCGGACACCTGGGAGGTGAGTTTATCACTTCATCATTCGGCACGCCTGCTCCTTCCTACGCCGATACCGTCCCTCAGGAGCAATTCAACCAAATGCAGGACACCATCATGCAGCTGAACGCGGAGCTTCGGGAGAAGAGCGAGAGAGAGCAGCAGATGGCGAACAGTTACCTGGTTGACTCGGGCATACCGGTGATGCGAGGCGAGCATTGAGCAAGGCCAAACACTGCGGCTGGTGTTGGAGCGAGATGAGGATCCAGACTCGGTTGCTCGGGGTGATGCTCTCAGCGGTTGTGCGCTCTTTGTCGCTCCTCCGATTCATGCGCCGACTGCGATATTGCTACTGCAGAGGACGATCAGATAGCAGACGTCGGTGGTACGAACGCTGTGGATGATTGGATTCCTCCACCTCCCCCTCATCATTACTGAATTTTTTTTTTTCATATTTTTGACTTTAAACGATTCTTGTACGACACTTTGGATTATTTTATATATATATATATTCATTATTTCTTATGATTGTATATTTCATTAGTAATTTGGTGTGTTTTATTAATATTTTTGCTAAACTTTAAAGAAAAACAGAAAAAATATATTATTTTAAAATTTAAATTTTTTTTAATAAAAAATCGCTCCTCCAGTTCCGCTGCCAGCTAGCTACTGATATTGCTACTGCAGAGGACGATCAGATAGCAGACGTCGGTGGTACGAACGCTGAGGATGATTGGATTCCTCCACCTCCCCCTCATCATGACTGAATTTTTTTTTCTTCATATTTTTGACTTTAAACGATTCTTGTACGACCCTTAGGATTATTTTATATATATATATATATATATATATATATATATATATATATATATTAATTATTTCTTATGATTGTATATTTCACTAGTAATTTGGTGTGTTTTATTAGTATTTTTGCTAAACTTTAAAGAAAAACAGAAAAAATATATTATTTTAAAATTTAAATTTAAATTTTTTTTAATAAAAACCAGTTTAGCGACTGAATTATAAAACAATAATTCTATCGCTAAACCAATCATTAACCTATATTAGCGACCGAAAATCCGTCGCTAGTATAGGTTAACAGTAACCAACATTGGCGACCGAACTAGCAACGGTCGCTAAAAATGGTTACCCTAAACAATGCGACCAACCGTGTAGCGACCACTTTTTATTATTTAGCGACCGAAATTACGGTTGCCATTTAGCGACCGAATTATTATTTCAGTCTCTAAAAGCTTAGCGACCAGGTTATCAGTCACCACCATGAATCGGTCGCTAATTCGGTCGCTAACATAAATAGCGACCGAATTATAAAGTTTAGCGACCGAATATGACGGTCGCTAAACAGTTCTTTTTTTGTAGTGATTTTGCTTTTAAGAGAAGGCATTCCTGTTTGTTGGCTATTCAGGGAGTTTTGTGTTTATCCAGATTAACCAAAGCATTCAAACAATAAGTTTGTATTGATCCTCTCTCATTTCAGAGTAATGAATTCCTAAGTTGTTAGAAATGTTAAAACTTATTTTATAGATGGTGGCATAGTATTATAGTAGTTAATTCACTGACTAATTTTTTATGTGACTCTTGGCAGATCATAGCAGGTTGTCATGAACTGATAGGAGAATTATTTGGTTAGACTACTCTTTTTTTCAGCTGAGCTTTCCTTATTTAAGAACAATGTGTTATCTGAGGCTTGCTGGAAATTTGATGCTGTTGGAGCGGGTTTTCTTTAGACAGTGCTTCATGGTTAGTCTTATTTTACTTCTGTGGTTGTGGGCATACTCTTTATCATGACTGCCTTGGTAGATTCAATTTCATGCGTGGAGTTTGAGATTGGATGGAAGATAATTTGGTGGAGGAATTGAGCATGTACGCATAGGTTGATCATACAGGAGGCGCACATATATATATGTATATCTTTGTGGCCAAGTTGGGTTTGTTGCTGTTATATCATGGGATATATACAGATTTATATATTTCTGTTCTCAGTTGGATTTGTGTATGGATTCTGTAATATAAATGCAGGGCAATTTGGAGTGTAGCATTTTAGTTACAGTGGTTCTTCTTTTTGTTGTTGGGTTATTATTGTATATGGGTTAGGGTATTCCTTGTACCCTTTAATCAATATACTTAAAAAATATTGCATTTAAGCTTTTGTATGTAAATGTATGGTTTTGTTGAGTTTTACTAAGTAAGTGGGATGATTAAACTGTTTAATGTCTTAGTTTTGTTGAGTGTATGTGGGAAATATAGAAAAACAATGTAAATAAGAGAGAGGGGGGGGGGGGGGGGAAGATAGTACTTTCTTTAAAAAAACGTTGCCTAAAGTTACAAATAGACAACGCTTATTTGAGAAAGCGCTATCTTTTGCAAACTTTAGACAACGTTTCTTTGAGAAAGTGTTGTCTAAAAAGTATGTAATAGATTGTCTTATTTCTAACTTTAAACAATGTTTTCTCAAGGAAGCGTTACCTATTCCCACTTTCAGTAGTGCTTTTTTAAGCGCTATTGAATCTCTCCCACCTTCAGTAGCGGATGAATAGATAGTGCTTGGAAGCGCTACTAAAGGTAAAAAATAGTGCTACGAAAGCCCTTTTCTGTAGTAGTGAACTACACAAAGGAGAATGTTTACGAGTACCCTTAGGACATAGGTTAAGAAACCAACATAAGAAAGTTTGCAAAGGAAAATGGTGTATTCAATATATTGAAAAGTGATATATTTAGTTTTTCAATATAAATTTTTCTTTTATAATTTTCTTAATCAATACTCTTAGAACATTCGTTAGCAAGATCCTTGAACAAAACTCGGGACGGTTCTATGGAATTCACAACCAGAGTTCTGTAGTTCAGCATTGATCTATGGGTTGTACAGTGGTCCAAACAAAACCCAAAAAACAAAAACAAGAAAAATATAGGCCATAGAAGTTTTAGGTCAAAGTAGGGTACGTATACGATAATGGCTAAAAGAATACTTTAGGGGACTCGTTGACAATTCAAGTATCTTTTGTGTGTGAAAGCATGTGCGCGCATGAACACGAAAAAGGTCCCTTCAGTATATGACTATTTGCTACATGCAGTACTTTCAAAGTTCAATTTAAAGGAAAAGGAAATTTAATGCAAGAGCAGGCACTAAATAATTTTGCTTGCTCTATGGATAATGAAGCCCTCTGCTATTTCACATGCATATGATTGATCAGCACTTAAAATTAAGAACAAAACCAATATATATATATATATATATATATATATATATATAATAGTAAATCTGCAAAACATCGTGCCTTCCTTAAATTAAGATATAGGTAGTCCATCTGAGAACAACATACTATGTATAATATATTGGAAGACAAAATAAGAGAATGAATGAATCCACACATGCGGGGGAATGTGTTTAGATTCAAACTTATATTGATATTATATATGCATGCTTCTAGGTTCTAGCATGGGACTCCAATGCCATGAAAGAAATAAGCTGTGGGAATCGGGAATGATGGAGGGTTGATTTTAATGCATGTCTGGGAGAGGTATCGATCTCGCTAGCTATGAGCGTATAGGTTCCACGTAAAGACCTTCTCATGTGTTTTAGTTTGTTGGACTTCCAATCAATGACTCATTAGGGCTCGTTTGATGATGAGGGTAGGATAAGGGCGGATAGAATAAGAGAACATGATAGGAGTAGGATAGGATATGAGCATGATAAGCTGTTATCCTATCCGACGTTTAAGTGTCACCAGGATAATCATTAGACAGACATTATAATTTAAGTATGAATTTTAAAATTTTTCATTTTTATTCTAAATGTTTTCATCTTTTATTAGATTTACTTTTTTTTTATAATTTTCATTATTTAAATTTATATAAAAAAAACAAAATTAACCTTGTGATAAAATTACATATAATTTTTTAAATTTTTTAAATATTGTCTACCTAAGATTATTTTTTTATATTTTTAAATATTCATTTTTTGTTTTTACTTTACATATAGTTAAATTATTAGAATAATTTTTTATATTTTACCGTTTTTAAAAATAATATAAAATAACAAACTTAGCATTGTGATAAAATAAAAATAAATTTTAGAATTGATTATTAATATTTTTATAATTTTAAATATTTTATATTTTATTATACCTTTTTTGGTAATCATGTTAAATTTTATTATACTTTAAATTATTATTTTAGTATACTTTAATTATTTTATATATTATATATTTTTATATTTTATTATACTTTAAATCACCCTATCCTACTTGTTACCGGAAAAAAAACCACCTTATCATATCCTGTTGAGTTCTAACCCAGCCCTCCCCTCAGGATAGAATTTTAACTAGATTGACAGGATAAGATAAGTGACAGGATTGACTTATCCTATCCTGCTGGCTCACCAAACAACAGTTTCAGACAGGATATGATAGTTTATCTTATCCCGTCTCTCTTATCCTGACCACCAAACGGGCCCTTAACTTCATCCATCATTTCTCCCTGCTGAGTGCTCACATCTCAAGAGAAATGCGATCAACACATTATTTAACATACATTTTCTAACACACTCTTTTTTATTGGTTGAAATTCATATGGGTCCTACAAAATTCAAGTGAGACCCATATGAATTAATAGGACCCACATGAATTTCAACTAATAAAAGGGAGTATATTGAAAAGTATGTGTTAAAGAATATATTGATAGCACTCCTCCACACCAAGTGCACGCCTGATAAGGGGAAAAGGAAATGATAACTAAGTCTTTCTCTAATGGATGATGAAGTCATCAGCATTTGTTTCAAACATAACATGAGAAGCACTATATCTTTAATAATTGTAGCAAATGGTACTTTCAATTGGATCAGTTTCACTTTCACCTCTTTCTCTAATTATAAATATGTAAAACAGTTTCAATCTTTTACACATATTTAACAAAATGCAAAGAAAATTAATCTGCCTAGTGTCATAATTTTTTGTCCATAAAGGCGCGGGTGGTGGAGATTGAACAAAACATGATTCACCTGTGCCCTAACATTAATTAAGGAATCAAAAAATTATAAGTTTTCATGGAAAAGTTAAATATAACATTTCTAAAAAAATTTAAATATACATTATTTAATAAAAACTCTCTTCTTATAATTACTTAATCAATATTTTTAGAATACTTGTTAGTATTTACCTGAAGGTTAGAGTGAGCCTATTACATTATATCATCGTGTGGCTTCTAACTTTGGAGCTTTCTAACCTTGGGATCAGTTTCTTCACGTGAGTCTTTTATATTAACAAATAATGAATTTTTAAAAAAAAAACTTAAAAGGGGGCATTTGATTGATAGCGTTGTTTGTTGACTTGTTCTCGATAATCATCATTTCCGAGAATAACAAGGCTATTAACAAACTCTTTTGTTTAAGATGAGGTCCGGCTTTTTGATCAAACTGGGTTCCTTTAAGAAACTATTTATCAGTTTAGGGTTATTCTGAAACTATTTATCAATAGGGATCGTTTTGGACACGTAACATATTTTATTTTATTTCAATCTGACAAGTCAAAGACATCACTACAGATGACACCTTAAAAGACGTCACTCCAGTCGGCGTACTCCTAATTAAATAAAAAAAAAAGTAAAAAGTGGAGGCGCCAGTGCAGTTGGCGCCTCCCACTGTCCCCCACCCCAATTCCCACGTCCCCCCTAATTCCCTATTCCCTTCAAACATCCCCCCACCCCCCAATTCCCTACAAATATAAGCCCCTGTTACCAATAACAAAAAAATTATTTCGGTAGTATAAAAAAATTTACCTTATAAGAATTAAAATAAAGTCACATGCAATTTTAAAGTATAGGAAGTAACGATGACATTAATGATAAAGTATCTATTAAAGACAACAAGATGCAATATAAAAATATCAGTAATAACGAGTAGCAAATAATATCACAGGAGGCATAAAAAAAATAATAGCAATAACAATTTATACCCATAAATATTCATCAGTTATTACAGTAGTACAAAAAATTTTATCTTATAAGAATTAAAATAAAGTCACATGCAATTTTAAAGGAACACCGTTACAAAAAAATATATATTATAAGTATAGGGAGTCACGATGACATTAATGATAAAGTATCTATTTAAAACAACAAAATGCAATATAAAAATACCTTAATAACAGGTAACAAATAATATCACAAGTAGTAAATAAAATTTCTTACTAAGATATAACTTTAAAGTGTTTGGTCTGGTTTAGGTTTTTATATTGGTTCATTAAAAAAAAGGTTTTTATATTGGTTTGAAGCTTGCCCGATAGTTTATCAGGTTCGGCCAATATTCTATTTTTGGCTTGGATTTCATATTGTTGTCTTTTGATGTTAAAGTGCATTATCTAGAGCACCAAAAAAAAAAATTGCATTATCTCCAACATTAGGCCTTTGTCAAAGGACCGGAAATATCTTTAGGCTTTGGCCCCTTTTGTATCAAAAAAAAAAGACGGGAAATGAAGTACCTTGCAAGTTTTGTAGCATGTTGTTTGGTCTATTTGATTAAAAAATAATAATAATATTGTTTTTAGTGATAAATCTTTTGACATAGATTTTTTTTTTTTACAACACTCTTTTGACATAGATGGTGTCTTGAGTTACAACTAAGGCCTGATGACACATTTTTTTTCTTTTGGGATTGGTCTCATGACCTGCCTTGTATCAAGTCCATGTTTTGTATATGAATTATGATATCCCTTGTACACTTATTATTATATTTTGCTTAGTCACTTCTTTAAATAAAAGAAAGAAAACCTATAGATCTTAGTAAGAAATTTTATTTACTACTTGTGATATTATTTGTTACCTGTTATTAAGGTATTTTTTTATTATCTGTTGTTTTAAATAGATACTTTATCATTAATGTAATCTTTACTCCCTATACTTATAAATTTTTTTTTTGTAGCGGTGTTCCTTTAAAATTGCATGTGAATTTATTTTAATTCTTATAAGGTAAATTTTTTTGTACTACTGTAATAACTGATGAATATTTATGGGTGTAAATTGTTATTGCTATTATTTTTTTTATGCCTCCTGTGATATTATTTGCTACTCGTTATTACTGGTATTTTTATATTGCATCTTGTTATCTTTAATAGATACTTTATCATTAATGTCATTGTTACTTCCTATACTTTAAAATTGCACGTGACTTTATTTTAATTCTTATAACGTAAATTTTTTTATACTACCATAATAATTTTTTTGTTATTGGTAACACAGGGGGCTTATGGGGCTTATATTTGTAGGGAATTGGGGGGTGGGGGGACGTTTGAAGGAAATAGGGAATTTGGGGGGGGGACTTGGGGTGGGGGACAGTGGGAGGCGCCAACTGCACTGGCGCCTCCACTTTTTGCTTTTTTTTTTTTAATTAGGGGTACGCCAACTGCAGTGGCGTCTTTAAAGGCGCCATCTGCAGTGGTGTCTTTGACTTGTCAGATTAAAATAAAATAAAATATGCCACGTGTCCAAAACGACCCCCCATCGGTAAATAGTTTCTAAAAGGAACCCAGTTTGGTCAAAAAGCCATGAGGTCCATGTGAGGCCATAACTTTTACGTGGGGCCCACTTTATTTAATGAGTCTTATGAAATTCACCTCATAATCAATAATTACATTGGATAAAATGTTTAAAAACTGTTTGATAGGTTACTTGAGAATCTTATTCTTATGTTGGTTTTAGGGCATCTTTGTTGAAAATGTTAGCATTGTTTTCAAAAATACCATTGAATATACATTAATTGAAAATTAAAAATAATAAAATTATAGAAATGTTAAAAATACTATAAGAGGAGTGTTACCAACACTTTCTCTAATTGGTTGAAATTCATGTGGACCCCACTAAGAAAATCAGAGTAAGTATGTTATAATCCCATTTTGGTCTTTGACCAGGTATTCCCATAAATAAGCTATAAGACAAACCCTTTAGTCGAAGATGGTAGATAGATAAAATCCTCTCCAAAATGATAACTCCAGGAACTCCTAATCTTATAGGCAAAATCAGCTTTGCCTGAAGACACAATTTACTTATTAAAACCAATCACTTTTAGGGTACATAATCCTGCAAATTTGAGACATAAAACGGAGATAATATGTAAACGAAGCAAAAAGTAAAACTTTATTTAATTTGGAAAATGGTTACAGCCAGGCCAAAAATTTACCATTTCTTGTTTCTATTAATGCAAAGCAAAAATTTAAAAAAAAAATTGGACATTGACAAGTAATTCTATTTAAAAACAACTTTAACGTTTATTAAAAAAAAACGAAAGAGTATTCACAAGCGAAAAGCAGTAAAGGCAGATTTTATCCTCGTATTTCTTTTTCCAAATATAAGTCCAATAAGAACAAAAAAAAACTCAGTTAAGGTGAATTTAAAATTGCACCATAAAACTATTTGCAGTTGGATCTAATGTCTACGATAATCATAACATCGATTTATAAATCCCCAACATTTGCAAGGAAGCATTGGAAATTCACAAAATAAATTGAACATAATCAAGAACCACCAATGTAACAGATATGTTATGCTGAGTGCAACACCACACTGTACAGTGATATTTAGAGCCAAATCAATATCCACACAGTAACAAGTAACAACTCCCGCAAGACCTTATTAATCCTTACTATCACACCATCTATGGTATTTCCGGGTCTGAGCTGTAGAAGAAACTGCACTGTCAACAGAAGGCTGAAGGCATGGCGGGCCTGCAGTCATCCAAAGGGTGTTCCTTCAACATAATGAGCAGAGGTAGTCCAAAAATTATCCAGGATCATCAGCAAGTACCCACTTGTATTCGCAAGACAGCTAATAAGGGATTGTATATATAAGAACTGGGGAAAAAGATACACAATACCCTGGATTTATATTTACAGTTAAACTACTGAAGATAATGGTATACACCCAGACTAAGCCCATACTCAGTCAACTTGCCAGGCTATGCAAATCTATCCACAATTCTTCAAACAGGCAACAACTTGTCAAAGGGACATCACGTAATTTTGATACCTCTTCATTTCTCTCTAACTCGGAGCCATCTTCAGTGAAGTTATGTCTGAATATTTTAAGCCAACTCAAATGGATCACAGTACTTTTCTCTCTTGTAAAAGAATTTTTTTTTACCACACTCATTTACTTATAAGAATCTGTCAACCAAAAAGAGACAGAATCCGGCAGCTAGCAAATGGATGCTCCAAAATTGTAAGTCAGCAACTTACCACTGCAAGGCAAAATCATCAACCTTGACACAAGTAAACACAAGAAAAATAACTTCGACTAAATTGAGCAGTTGAACAAAACAGATTTTCCATATTGGGTTAGTAAACAACAATACAATCATTTCACTATTATAACAACTTCCAGGGGGGAGGCATCTAAGTGAAGGGCCACTAGAAAAAGGGAAAGAATGCACCAGAAATTATAAAGCTACATTGTAAATCCAGAGATTTAAACAAAGTCAGCTACAAGTATTTCACGCACATTTCTATTCAAAGAACAGAAAAACCACTATACAGATCAAACAAAATTTCGCAAAACTGACATTACTGTAAATAGAAGGGGGAACCTTGGCGCAATGGTTAGAGTAGTTACCATGTGACAGGAAGGTCACAGATTCGAGTCGTGTAATAAGCCTATTGCAAATGCAAGGCTGCCTACTGTACAACCACATAGTGGGTACGAACCTTCCCTGGACCCTACGCATAAGCGGGAACTTTATAGCCCCAGGTTGCCCTTTTTTGACATTAATGTAAATAACTTGATGTCATGATAGTGAAGTTCACAGAAAATCAAATGATAACTAGAATGTATAGCAATATGAACTCAAATAATCCTAAAATGTTGAAATCACACCAAGAGAAATTTCAGGTCATAAAGAATATCAGTTAGGAAAGTCCTAATATTGGCTCATTAACAAGGATTTTTTTAAGTTATGCAACTACAGGCCTGATCAAGAGAATGTGTCTCACCAATCTAAATACTCTAGGTCCCAGAACTTGCTTTTTGAACCCAAACTTGTTTCTGCAATTTAAAGGAGATAAAGACCATTTATTGAACCAGAAAAGAAATATGCTGTATGCCCATGCAGAAATCAATTTTAGGTACCTCATGGGAACCATAAGAAGAGCCACCAGTTCTTCTAGGATGCTTCCCCTCACTCGAAATTGAATAGCCATCAACATCCTTCACCCCATGTGTTGGTCCCCGGCGACCAAAATGCTTACTGAAACCTAATACGTGGCAATGAAATTTAAGCAGAAACCAACCTAAATGCAAGCACAAAAATATCAAAGATTCTGCTTTCCAAAGTAAAAAACCAACCATTTTCTAATGAATGACTGGCACGGCCACTTCCAACAGATTTTAGTTCCCCACTTCTTGCATTTGGTGTATCATGTTTCAACTCTACTTGACCTCCTGTTTCATATACACGTAAAACTCCCAAATTGTGAAGGAGTACGTAAGCAGGTTGTAATAGATTTTCCACATACATATAATTACAAACATCAATACATCAGTTGTATAGTTAGTCACTGGTGCCCCCCTCCCCTCCTTTTTACACAAGCACAAAGGATTAATCCACAACCACCAAAAACGAATCATAGTTAAAAAATAAAGCATGTACCTTCCGAAGTATCTAATTGTGAGGAAGCAGACAATGGTAAAGAATCATCGCCTCCATTTGAACGATTTGTCCATACACCACGATCAGGTCGATCCCTATGTCTAACACGTCTCTCCTGCCTCTCACTAGAAACGTGTAAATCATGCATGCCAATCCTATTCTCTGGTGTCCCATTAGTGCCCTTCAAAATCATCTGCACATGTAAGGGGCGAGGTGGTTGTTTTTCTTTTTCTAGATTGGATGTTTGGATTTGCTGCTCAGAGTGGGGCCTGGAAGACTGACTTTGGCGCAAATCTTTGTTTGAGAGTATGCTTCTAATAATCCTTCCACTACCTTCATGCCGGTGATTCCGCTTCAAAGCTGTTGAATCAAGAATTGTTTTAGCTGAAGATGTTATGTTGTGATGCTGTGACATGCTGTCTAAGTCAGATATCTGCATAATAAAAAACAAGCACAAGCAAAATAGACTCTTAGCAGAGCTGTAGTCATAACATGATCCTACAAGATGAATCCACCAAGGATACTGACAATGAACTAAAATACAATCCATACCCAAATTGATACTGAATTAGTTATTCATATTTCTTGCATCATGCAGCAATACGGTAGCATATAACAGGAATCAAATCCTGGCAGTCACTTTATAGCAAGTAGTATATCATTATACCTATCAAATCATTTGCATTACTATACCTTCACTTCCTAGTGCTTTCACTAATGCATATTGACTTTTCATTTATTCATTGCATGTTAACGTCATACTGGTAGCCTACATAATATTAAACTTCAATTTCTCTGATTGTCATTCTAAAAGTTACATTAAAACCAAAGTTTATTAGCAATTTCACTCATTAATGGAATAATTTAAGGACTACTTCCCACCAGGGAAATTGCACGTTATTTGTTAAGAAAGAATCAATCAAAATAACTTGGCAAGGGTCAAAGCCAATTTTAGATGAATTCAATTGATGCAACCTAGACGGGATCAAAGAAAACTTGTCAACATTGAATTCATCAACATAAAGAAGCATGGTGTTCAAGAAAGAGAACAGCGAGTATAACAACTTTCTAATCAGCTTAGGTCAGGGTTGTCCATCAGTACATACAAACCTTCAAAAAAGGAAACTGGAAGTACACTGCTGCTTCTCATACATCAATGTGCATTTTGCATTTTATTCAACTAAGCTTAGGGGCTCAAGATCAATCTTTTTGCACCATCATCATGTGAAGCATAAAAATAGAATTGGATTATGAAGATAAAGATCAGAAGCTTACAGTAATTATCTCTCTTTCTTTCCCTTTAAGAAGCAGGATTTTCTTCTTCCCAGTATCATTATTTCCAGAAACTCCACCAAAAAAGGACAAAGAGGTAAGAGATTCACATAGCAAACAATAGTAATTCAAGATACCAGAAGGCTGATAGTAATATAAAAAATAACATTAAATAACAAGTTTTGAAGAAAGTCGTAAAAATCATCAAGGTAAACCAAATGTATAAATTGAAAGGGATATTTAAATGTTGCCACCAAGCCACAAATAAAACCAAAGAAAAAAATTATCACATGAAATTTAAAAAAAAAAAAAAAGCTCACCATTTTCATCAAGTGTTTGAATTACATCTGAAGAAGATACAGTTGAAATTTTATTTGAAAGATGCTGATCACCTTGCCTAGGAGCCAAAGTGTAACTTGGTTTGTCTTTTACAGTAGAACTTTTGCCAGGGTTCCTTGCAACATACTGGCCATAATACAGGCAAAAGTTAGACAAGTTAAAGCACAAAGGAGTAAGAGCCAACTGCTAATACTTCATAAGTTTGTGCGCAAGGCAATTCCAGCTAAAAAAACATCAAATGTTGTTGTTTTTTATTTATTCTGAGTTGATAAAAAAATTTGTATTAATGATTAAAATGACCAACTTTCAACCATATCTCTCCAAGTTTCCTCTGCAAAAAAAAATAAAAAAATTTGATTGCTTGGGAAATTCATGAAACTAGCATTGCACGTAAAACATAAATGCAAATTAGAAGCAAAAGGATAAGCTAGTTTAAACTCGAACCAATAGCTGTTTGTTATTCTTATTTGGGTATTAAACGAAAATAGCATTATCTTAAAATTAAATCTATTCACATCTAATGTAGAGATCACAAGCAAGAAAAAATTTATACATAATAGATATCATGATCTCTGAGAAAATGTGAGAAAGAGCAAGAAAGTGACGGAAAATGATGAGAGTGAAGATATACATATATATATATCTATATAGAATCTGAGATTATTGTAACTGTCATTAACTAAATCTGAGATCTGAAACTGATCTCAACTGTTATATACAGGTATCTAGAACCATCTAGAGCGCCTACTATCTAGAACCTAAGCCTAGAAGCTAAAACAGAATACACTAATCAGAATTATAAATGTCATAAGCTATCATACTGACTATAAGTAACACAACAGCATAACATACCCTAACAATACATGTGCAGCCATATACATGAAACCATATGACTAGGGCAATAATTTAATCTTTACTTTATTCTACTCTAACTGTAAACCAAATAACTCCGCCAAAAATATGATATGATTGCTCATGATGAGAAAGATAAATAAACCTATAGAAGAAACTGTCAATGTGCACTACGATCCTTCGCTGACTTACTCACACAAACAGACACACCAATACGACTAACTGCTACTTTGGCCATCTAACAATAACTTTTGAATTGCTCACATCACCACTACTTGAGTAGCTTTTTTGTCAATCCATAAATTCATTAAATTGGTAGATTGAAATGGTCAATTTATAAAAAAAAAAATGTCCCTATGGGAAGTTTCTTAAAGCAAAGCATGCAAAAATTATCCATGTAAATCCATAAATTGGAATTTATTTCCAGCCAGCAAGATATTTAAAATTGGAAAGAAACTACTCGACTCAGCTACAAAATGCAACTTGGGATTCTTTTATTTTTATTTTTGTCTTGGTCAAAAAGACTTTTTTACTCTGTTG
Organism: Sophora flavescens; assembly: GCA_030762895.1. Lineage (NCBI taxonomy): Eukaryota > Viridiplantae > Streptophyta > Magnoliopsida > Fabales > Fabaceae > Sophora > Sophora flavescens. The sequence continues at coordinate 71,772,648 of CM061062.1, read as the reverse complement.
CACTCATGACCAAATTAAAGCTATAAGCATAATACCATAGCGGTGGAAACCCTCTTCTTTCCAGAACCTCGTCTTGATGTAGCAGAGCTAGGACTCCCATTTGACAATGTGCCAGTTCTTCTACTCACTTTTCCATTAGACATTGATCTCTGTACAAACATTATATACGTTAGGGAAACAAGAAACCAGTGGTGCTTATAGATAAAACATGAAGGATATTTGTGAGGGATTTGCTCTGCTCAGCACAAATGCAGTTCCTTATTTCCACACACTTCCATACAAACACACACACAAATGCAGACATAATGAAAAGTGACAATGGCCACGTTTCTTGAAAACTTAACAAGTTAATCATATGCAAAAAAATAAAATAAAAATACCCGAGGTCCCTTGGCAGCTCTTTTCTGGCGCACGAAGTCCATCAGTGGGGTAACTATAGGAATATCTTTTACAGTACCTGCTAAGAAACAAACCCAATAAATACAGAATAACAAAAAATAGTACTCTACTTGCCAATTCTGTGCATGTCTGTTTTTGTCTCTACACTTTCAAGCTTCAAACTTAAAGTTTACAGCACATTTTCTGCATTAATTGACTAACCAGATCGTTCTGCTTCCCTTTTCTCCAATTGTATTTCAGCACTAGGAAGATTCTCAACAGGCTTGGCAAGAAGTTCAAGAAACTCCAGATACTCGGAATCTAGATGTTCAGAAAATACTTATATTTATAAAAAAGAAAAGACTTCACATATAATTCCTGTTGAGGAACACGTATCCATTGTAATTTACTTCAATCTTTGTCTTAGTGGTACCTTTGTATATGGTTCCTTCACGACCATCCTTTTTAGAACATTGACTTGGAACACGTTGTGAAGGAGCGTATTCAACAATGACTTTGAACTGAGTTCCTGGTAGGGGGAAAAAATGAAATAAAGAACCAGTTTCATTATCTAATATCACAAATCTCAAGGCTTCTCATACAAAATATGTAAAATGCATAAAAATATATTTGAGAAGTGAAGACTTGAAGCATCCCGAACAGATTCAAAACATAGATTGGCTTGACATGAATAGCCCACATGGTAACAAAACTATTTCTTGATCCATTAAGTATTGAGCTGCACCCATTCCCCTCCGATGAACCACGCCCCACCCTCTTTTTATGGGATTTAAAGCTGAAACTTCAAAGTTGGTCAGTCCACTCATTGCTTAATATAGAGCCTAATACTTACATTCTAAGTTGAAACTTGAAAGGCACTGGCCTAAACCCAAGAATAATAATGTTGACAATGATAATGAATTAACGATAAAAACTTTAGCAACAACATAAACATGCCTAATCAACCACTTCAAAAGATCTCACTAGTTACCCTTTTCATTTACAAAGATGTGCCCATTAAAGAACTCAGCAAACTCTATGACGTCCTCTGGCCTCTTGAAATCAATGTAGGCTCTAGAATAGGACACATGCTTCTGGCTGAAAATACATTTAAAAATAAAAAAGACATAGAAAATGTTAAAAAAGAATGTCCTTAACATATACTAAAAATATAGCATCCATTAAAATAGTAAACATGCATCCATACTCATAATCACGAGTGTTACCCGAGAAAGCCATACAAAAGTAATAACCCAAAAAAAAAAACATGTAAAACAAGCAATAATGTGGTGTGCAATTTGACAGGCACGCGGTATACCTAGTGGAAAAGCAAAGTTGAAAGATAATTGATGTTATTTTTCCAATTACATAGGAACACCCCCATCCAGGGTCACCTAGCTACGGTATTTCACACTACGTGCAGTGAATGGATGAGCCCAAAATAAAAATAATCAATAGATCGAGGGTTCAAAATCAAAATTGAGTTATAAGCATAGGATTGAAGAAGCAACAAACCTGATTTTGCCAGGACGGAAAGAGAGCCAGTTATAGCGGCCAGAGAAGGCGGCATCAATTTGGTGGAAGAGCGCCGCTTCAGAGATGGTAGGGGGCAAGTGCCGCACCACCACCTTCGTCCGATCCAACGCACCCTTCATGCCAAACGGAAAACAAAAAAAAAAAAGGAAAAGGAAAACCCTAGGAGGAGGACTTTGACAGTACGAGTTGCAAAAAACGATCGAGAATAGAATGAATGAAGGATAATCTCTCTCGGTGGGATTACATCTTTTCCGGTGCTTCAGGTTGTGGATCAATCACCCAAAACTGTGTGCCTTAATTCCACACAAAAACCCCAAATTGCCATAAGAGAGAGAGAGACTGACAGACTTACGTGAGAGAGAGAGAGTATGTGTGTTTCTTTTTTCAACTTTCAAATGCGACTTGCGCCAGCAAAAGTATACACGCTTGCGTTTTAATGTTTTTGCGTTCCTCTCTAACATTTTATTTCGGGCTTAATTGCAGTTTGGTCAAACTATTTTTGTCCCCGTCTTTATTTTAATTTTAATTTTGGTTATTATTATTTTATTTTTCGAGTTACCCTCTTTTGGTCTTTTCTGTTACTGTAGAATGGAAACCACCACCTCAATCATCGGAAATTATCTCATCTCGTCGGAAATTGGGCCATCTCGTCGGAATCTGAGTTTTGGAAATACTTTTCTCTTTCTCTCTCACCTACCTCCTTCATTCCTCATCCTTCCTCCTTGATTTCTTCTTTGGACTCTCTTTATTCTTTCCTTCCTATGAGACTTTCCACTTACTCACCCCACCCTATCACCTTTTTCACTCCCTCCACCCGTGTCAGGCTCTGTTGGCCGGTCACTAGGGATTTAAAAGTAAATGCTTTCAGTGCTGTCAATAATTTTGAGGATTAGGGTTTTGTTTGGAGATTTGCAGGAACTTGTGGATTAGAGTTTTGATTGGGGATTTGCAGGAACAAGTAAGAAGGAGGAAGGAAGAGGGAAGGAAGGAGGAAGGAAGGAAGGAAGAGGGAAGGAAGAAGAGAAGGATGAAGAGAGAGAAAGAAAACAGTTTCTCTCTAAAACCCATTGGCGAGAGGAGGTAGTTTCCAACGACTGAGGTGGTGGTTTCTGCAACACGATGGCGAGAGGAGGTAGTTTCCAACGACTGAGGTGGTGGTTTCTGGAACCGTGTTGCCATATTTTGTGAATATGTGTAGAGTGTACAGGTGAACATAGTCTTACAAGTAATAAAGTGTGAATAAAGATCGTTCCCACGATGATTTAAATGAGTTGAATATAATTCCTATTTCCACCTTTTCTAAATAGCTTAATAAACAAAAGATAATTTGTGGCAGTAAAGTAAAGAGAGTAACTAATTCGCAAGCAGTAACAGTAAATTGCGAGATAGTAAACCAATGAAATAGAGTTTTCAAATGAGATGGGTAACAGCTAGGAAAGCTAATCAATTGCAATTTTAACTGCTGGGTAACTTATGCTTCAGAATGCTACAACATTTAGCCCAAGAAAATAAATTTTTGTTTTCCAACAATAAAGACCGAGTTTCATTAAATGCTTCTTATTCCTAAGTTCAAATTAAATCCACTCAGATAAGGTTAAGCATGAACAGCTACTTAAAGTCTTGAAGGTTATTCCTAGCTCATTCAACAGTAATTAATTTCCCAATTAATTACTTTAACTTTATCCTTTAAATAAATCCACTAACTAAGCTATTCCAAACTTAGCTAGCTAGTATTTTAATTCAGTTGATCAATCCAAACTAAAATAGCATTCACGCGTAAAGGAAAATGAGTAACATCCATTTGCATAAATCACCCTTAAGTATTAATTACAAAATCATAGCATCCTAGCTAAAGGGGATTATCTCATAATGAGCATAATGACAAGACAAGTCAATAAAAGGGGAAAAGAAAGCATAAATGCATAAAACAAATTACAGAGAAGACAAGGAGAAAAATGGAGGCTGCTGCACCTTGTACCAGCTGACACTTGAGGTAGGCTACTTTTCACTATTTGAACTAGTGCTCCCCAACTATGGTTCTTACACTCTCTCTCATACCTCACTTTTTGGGTTTTACATAAATTCAAATATTAAAATATTTTTTGGCCCAATTCCTAAGTACACCCAGTTGAGGGTTGCACTTCTCTTTCCTCATTTTTGGACGCGCTACAGGTTCTTTGTCCTTTAGTGAAGATGCACTGAGCTGGCAACTCTTTTGTCTTGTAGCGATTCTGTCTTCAGAAGATGCAACATTTCATAGCTTTACCAGAGTAGCTCCACTCAATTTAAATATCAGATTTTCCTGGTCAACACTTCAAACATCTTTTCGGTTACATAATTCCAAAATTTATCATTCTTTTCAGCATTCAAACAATTTCAGCTCAATGACTCAATTTCTTATTATAACTCTACTTTATTTTACCAAATTACTCTAAACAAGAACAACGATTTAGTTAAAAATATAATAATAACTCTTATTTCTAAGAGTTATCACACCCCCAAACTTGAATCATTGCTTGTCCTCGAGTAATGACACTTGATAAGCAAGATCAGAATGTGAACATAATCAAAACAGTAGGATGCAACTTCCATGGCAGTCCTCGGGTGCATATTTTTCAAAAGCATGTTCAACACAAAATACTCCTCCCCAATCACCTTCCTGTCCGTGTGTCTCCCTTCTACTCTTAATATAGCTTTATCAAGATAACTCCAGCCAAATCACCTCTCAACAGATTCTTAGGTGCATTTCCCTTTTATCCTTTGGACATAAGGATGAGGGTGTACCGGATTGTCTTCCTAAGAAAATGGGTTTTAACACACTTGAAGATTTGTCACTTCACTTTATGATTTTGTCTGTGTATCATTCATTCATCATTCAAATGCAACTCTATCATAAGCTTGACTAATTTCTATCAATCAAAAGCACATACACATGACTGCACACAGCAAGAGGGCTTGTTTGGGTGTAATGGGGATAGGGTTCATGTGTGGTATGATTTGGATAGTAGCTAACTTTGGTGGAGCTTAAGATCTCTTATCCACATCATCCCCCCAAACTTGGTCAATTCCATATTTCAACACACCTTTCTGTTAAAAGAGGGGGTACTTGCTTAATTTTATTTCTGGTTTTTTTTTTTTGAACATTGACTTTGAGCATACCTTGCAGTTTTTCTACAATTTTTCGTGTTGCTCATTTGGTATGTTTTTCTCTTTCCTTTGGTGCATAGCGACCCCCCCCCCCCCCCCCCCCAAACTTAGATGGTGGTTGTCCTCAACCTTCTTTTTTTTAAGGAGCAAAATTTCACAAAACAAATCAATAACAATCCCAAACTCCACCTAAAAGGTTATTACATTGTTTTTCAGGGAAATGGGTTTGTAATGTGGCTCAATACAGAAAAAATGTCTAGGCTCAGAGGAGTTCAAACAAGGATAATATTGAAAGTTTGGTCTTTTAAGTCCCATTGGTTAAAACAAGAAAAGTGCCTCAAGCATAGTTGTGTGCATCAGTGATATGTGCAATTAATCACAGAAATAAGGCAAGTTATGCAGAGAAAAACACATGAATGGAATATATGACGGAAGAAACTTCTGAAGCCCAACAACTCACAGGATTGATGCTGTAGAGAGCTACAACATCTCATTTAGTCTCACACCCCCAAACTTAGGCTGAAATCTAATACAAGCCTCACCTTCAGTTCTTGAGACAGGGTATTTGCAACCCAATTCTTGTGTCGATTGGTTAACTTGTATGCAGTCTTTCTTTTAGGCATAAGTTTTGAGTTAGGGAATTAGTGGTGAGAAGGGATTAATCAAGGATGATAATGCATTGACATAGCACTCAAGCATACACAAAAATAGTCTGTCTTCATCAGATGCACATGGAAGGCAAACACAATTCATTCATTCATTCATTGACATTTTTCTTTCCAAAATGGCCCCCAACTGCATCATCAATCATTAATCAGTTTGACACAGTGGGGGCAAGACAGTCATCATTCACAGCTAATTTAAAAATAGACAACCCTACTTCACTACAACCATTAACAAAACAGAAATTTAAACTACTAAGAGAGATAGGGGGAATCCTGGTCATCTGATGCTACAGCAAGCTGCAGCACCTTAGGTGATACTTTTGCTCAAGGCTGAGCTAAACGAGAATTGCTCCTTCTTCCACCAGACTTGACCAGATGCTTCATTATAGGCTTGCTTGTTGCTTCCACCTCCCTGGTAATAGCCACCTCAGGGCTTACATTTCCTGCCACTTCCACAACCTCCCCTCCACCAGTTTTTGCTTGAGCTTTAGCTGCTTTGAAAGCTTTGAGTGGTCCAGCTCTGTCTAGAATAGGTAGATTGTCTTCAGTGTCCTCTGAATCCACAGGGTCCTCACTTGTTGCAGAAGGAGTCTTCTGGACCTCCTCATTGAGTTTCTTTTTCTTTCAGATCATAGGAGGAGCCCCTGTGTTTAATTCTGTCTTTATTTGGTGGATGGGGGCCTTCCAGGTCTTCATCAGCCATCTTTTCCTTTCCTTTCTTTGAGCCACTCGGTTGAGCTGGAGGTGGTGGAGTTGGATCTCTCGGTGGTGGTGGTGGTCACCAATCAGAACTGACCTCATTATTATTAACAGAGTGGTCACCGAGATGACTTGGTTTTCAGGGGGGTTAGCAGGTTCAGGGTGTTTCTCTGCATCAGGGTTCTTCTCTGGTTCAGGTTGTTTCACTGGGGTGACATGCTTGAAAGGATCAATGATGCTTTTAGGGAATTAGGGTAAGGGTGAAGCTAGCTTAAAATTGTTTAGCTCGAAAGTTTTCTTCTGCCACAAGTACTGCTCCTTAGAAAAATTCCAGAAAAGTTGTTGTTGCTTCATGTGATGCTGCAGCATCTCATAGCAGACATCCACTTTCTTCTCCAAACCTTCTGGGTGATCCTGCTGCCCAGAAGGAAGGTCTTGAGCAGCTACATTCGAACTTGACCCCGCAAAGCGCTTGATTTCCAAGAAATCCAAAGCTCCTTTGTTTCAATTACCTCTTCTCCCGGACGTGCCGTCACTCCGCTTCTCAGACAAAGGGCCGTAATCAGTGAAGGGAAAAACAGAAGTCCTTTTGGTTTGAATGCACGGGAGATGATTTCCTTCTCTATTATCTTGCCCAAGTTGATCTTCTTTCCCTTGAGGATGCAGTAGAGGAGACCCAGACTCTCCTTATTCACTGTTTCCAAATGAGCAGTAGGGAGCATCTTGTGCCTGATGATGTGATACCAAACCTTGGCCAAGGGAGTGAGGTCAGGCCTTGCTATCTTCCAGTTATCATCCTGCTTAATCCATTCAGTGTCCTTTATAGTGACTTCCTTCATCATGTCATTCAGAGTGGTTTCCTCGATTCCTGCCAGCTCGGTGTTGTACTCATCTTCCACTTCTTTCAACCCCCAGCGTCTGTTCAGGGTAGGAGCAGAGAACGATACCTTGGACCCCCTCACCATGGCATGCTTTCAGTTGGGGCGAGGTGAGGTTGGCATAAAACTCCCGCATGAATGGAGCTATGGGGTCCCTGGGGTGAGCGGCAAACTTCTTCCAGTTATGAGTGTCAATCACCTTAGCCACCTTCTCAATGAGACCACAGTGGTCATCATCGAGGAGGAAGAAACCCTTTTCCAAATGGAACCTCCGCTTGACGATCTCATTCTCATATTTCAGCCTTCCCTCTTCATCAATAAAGGTGTTGGTAGGGTCCTCAGAAGATTCAGAGGTGGGGACATTAGCTTGGTTTCTTGTGACCTAGGTTCTGGTCTTCCCCATTGCACCTTTGGGTTAAAAAGTTGTAGGTGGGGTTGATAGGAGGTGAAAGGGACAAGTGAGAGTAAAGGATTGAGGTCAGGAGGGACGAGAGCGGGGTAATGGAGATGGCAGAGGTTGCTTTAATAGATGAGAGAGGGTTGATGTGAAGGGTCAAGGGCAGACGTGAGTGGTGGAGGGAAGAGTGGTCATTAATGGGAGGTTATCATTTCCCACGTTTCCTACAACTCTTTCCCCCCTCAAAACCGTTCAGCTTTCGAATTTTAAATTAAATTAAAACCCGGTCCAACCTAGAGTCATGTGTTGTCCAGACCACCTTCACCCAAAGATCTTGCTAAATGGGTTCATTTTGATCACACTGACCCAACTTGTCCAGCTCAACACTTGGGCCTGACTTGCTTAAGCCTGCACATAGCTAGTTAACAGCAATTGTTTATTTAAATAAAACTAACTAAACTGATTTAAACTAACTAACTGAAATTAACTGACAAGATAAGGGATAGAAATCTGGGCTGCCTCCCAGCAACGCTTGGTTTAACATCCTCAGCCTGACTCCACAGTCCACACTAGTGTCTAAGGGTCTGAAAGATGGATGATGGCCTTCATTCTGGCACAAGGCTCACCCCAATATTGCTTCACCCTTTGGTCATGGACCTCGAACTCCCTTCCAAACCTTTCATCAAGCAAGTCCATAACCCCATGAGGGTAGACCTTGATCAATTTAAATGGCCCAGACCATCTTGACTTCAGTTTCCCAGGGAACAATTTTAATCTGGAGTTGAGCAAGAGCACTTGCATGCCTTCAACTAGTTCCCTGGGCTGGATCTTCTGGTCATGCCATGCCTTGACCTTGCTCTTGTATGCTTCAACATTTTCATAAGCAAACAGCCTAAACTCTTCAAGTTCATTCAGATGCATCAGTCTTGCTTCCCCAGCTGCTTGTGCATCAAAATTCAACTTCTTTATGCCCAAAATGCTTTGTGTTTCAGCTCTATTGGTAAATCGCAAGCTTTGCCATAAACCAATCTATAAGGAGACATGTCAATTGGAGTTTTAAAAGATATTCTGTAGGTCCAGAGAGCATCATCTAAATGTACGGACCAACCCTTCCTTGAAGGATTCACCATTTTTTGAAGGATCCTTTTGATATCTCTGTTGGAGACTTCAACTTGGCCACTGGTTTGAGGGTGATAAGAAGTAGCCACCTTGTGTTTCACTCCATACTTTGCAAGTGATAGTGTGATTTTACATCATGTTTTCTATATACTTTTGCATGCATTTTGCATATAGATTAGGCATTATTTAGTTAGATTTTCCCTTGGAACGGGTGAAGCGGTTTCTTGGTGTTGTTTTGCAGGAATTCAATGTAAAAATGATCAAAATCAGCCATGGTGGAGCTTGGATAAAAAAGAGCTTGAAAAGTGAAGAATATGAGCCAAACAGAGCCCATCACGGCCTGGCCGTGATGACCATCACGGCCGTGATCAAGCAGAGCAGAAGGCAAAAGTCAGAGACTGTCACGGCCTGCCCGTGACAGACATCACGGCCGTGACCTACCATAAATTCAAGTTTCGCGTCGCGAACAAAGGGCTCGCCTCGCGAGAACCCATTTTGTGCAAATTCGCCCACTCGGAAGCCGTCACGGCTTGGGCGTGATGGCCATCACAGTAGTGACGCGCGACGACGATCTATAAATAAGGTCGGCATTGAGCGAAAAAAGGGGACTGACTTCTAACCTAAAAAAGGGTCCAGAGGGAGGCATTTGGAGGCACTTGGAGGCTATGGCTGGGCTAGGGTTTCAACCCTAGAAGGGAGCCAAGAGAGGTTGCTTTGAAGAAGAAGGAAAACTCACATGGAGCCTCTTCTCTCCTCTTCTCCTATTTCTCTGGTTTGGTTTTCTTTGTATATGAGTAGTTAAATCCCCCATTGTTGGGGTTAGATGAGTACTTTTCTGAACTTATTTGTAAATTGATTTGGTTGTTTAATGCAAGTTCTATTTCTTTATGAGTATGTGATTCTGTGCTTAATGCTTTCCTTGGATTAGCTACCCATAGGAATGATATGTTGCTTTGATAGATGACTGAAAGGTTGGTGTTATGGCATGCTCATGAATCATATGCCAAGTAGTTCAAGAATCTAGACATAGGTGTTGAATGCTTGCAATCTTATAAGTCTTGACTTAATGCAAAATCACAGATTAATCCACCTAAGACATTAGGGTTTGATTTGGGGTTTTAGGCTCAATGTACCTAAGACATTAGGCTTGAGTATTTTAGAAAAGGCTTGATTGTCATAATTGAAGTAGGACTTGTGTTGATTACCATTTCATTGCAATTAAGGGAGGATTAGTGTAGTCTAACCCTAACAATCTTAGCCACATCTCTGTTTGCATACCAAGTGTTCGATAAAATTCCCAAAAGACCAAAAATATTTTATTTCTTTATTTTCTGTTTTAATCTCTCATACTTTAGTTTAGTCTAGATAGTTGTTGAGTTTGTGAATTGGTAATTGACATCCGATCCCTGTGGATACGATAACCGGTCTTACCACCGTATTACTTGATTGCGACGAGGTGCACTTGCCTTTTTATTCTTAAAAATCACGCAACAAGTTTTTGGCGCCGTTGCCGGGGATTGGTTTTGTCAATATCATTAGTAACAAATGAGGCAACTAATTTAGACATTTTCTTAATTTTTATTTCCTGTGTATATTTGATATTTTTCTGTATATATTTGATCTTTTTGTTTTGAGTTCTGTTTTGTAAGGTGGACAAAAGTCATGGAAAATTTTTATTATCCACCTGATGAGGAAGCTTCCAGTCATGTTTTGGAGGACAACTTGTGGTGGCAAGACGATATAAATTTGGGAGAATTCTTCGAGGAGTTTTCTCTATCTCATAATATCCCATCACGAGTTGATCCTATGACTGGTGAGTTTGTATATATATACTCCAAGGAGGAGTGGGAAACCTTTTTGTCATATTTACCACCCCCACCACCATGTATGATTCCCATATAGCCACATGAAACAGAATTTGAGAAAAATCTGGTTGTGGGAAAAGATCAAATTGAAGATGAAGTGGTGGTGGTAAGTAAACCACAACAAGAGGGATTACCTTCCACACATCCTTGGAGAGAAACAAGTGAGGAGGCAGGGCATTTGGAAAGCACTCCTTCCACCATGCATGCTGAGCAATCTGATTTTACTGCATTAGAAAAATATGTTGGCTTGCATGCATGTGTGGACAATGGTAAGTTAGCCCCTCCCACTTGTATGTCACACTTCCTCTTGAAAATTCCACTTGACCCAAGAGGAAGTGAGTTTATAATTTTAAAGGTCAATGGAATTTCCACCCAATGGCTGGGTGGAATTGAAAATAAAGTTATATTACTGCTACAATCACCGCCCCAATTTCCATTTGATCCGGGAGGAGGATCCAGGTGAATGTTTTTCAATAAGTCAAGCTAGTGACATTAAAGAAGCGCTTATTGGGAGGCAACCCAATTTTTCTTTTCCTTTTTCATTTTCCTTTCTCTTTAGTTAGAATTTATTTTGATTTTAAACTCTTGAATAATTTGAGAAGCTCAAGAGTTTTCTTTTACTAATAAAATTGCCAAGTGATTTCAGGGAAAGAAGGAAGGAGGGAAGAGCAAGAAGACAAGAAAAAAGCACCCAATTCTCAGGCAGTTTCTGACTGGAATGTTAACCAACACTAGTTACCGCCTCGGTAAGCCGTTCCAGTTTTTTGTTTTATTTTCTTTTTCTTCTCCTTTCTCCAACTTGATTGTTTACATTGGGGACAATGTAAATTTTCAAGCTTGGGGTAGAGGGGTATTTTTGCATATGTTCATATTTTGCATTTGGTATGTTGCATTCATATAGTTTTGCATGATAGTTTGCATGATCACACATTAGATTGCCCTTGCTTAGATTTTGTATCCAATTGTGAGAACTAAGTGCCCATAATTTGTGATAGTGAATTGTTGAACCCAATTTGTTATTCTTGTGATATGGCTGCAAATGAAATTGTTTGAGATAATCTTGGATAGTTGATAATTAGCATATGGTTCTATGGATTTGTGATTTTCATTGATTCTGAACTAAAATGTGAGATTTTGAGCCAAAGGGGTACTCACAAAATTTTACCCCATTCTTTGTGTAGAGTATTATTCCTCTTGGTTTGTTTTCTCTAGAACTTGACTTGAAACCATTTTGAAGCTTAAAAAATTTTTGGAAACATTTTTGAAAATGATTGAGGCAATATGTATTTTTTCTGGCCTTCTGAGCTTTGAATGACTAGATGCTACCCCTTAGTTGCCCAATTTTGTGCCTGAATGAATAAAATGCTTTTCTTGGTACCCTGAAATGTTTTGATAAATATGTCTGATAGGGACCTTCTAAAGTATTACAAAAGGGTAAAAAGGTAGCTGAAAGTTTGGGAAAAGAATCAAAAAAAAAAAATCTCCCCTTCTCCAAATAAAAGAAAAAGAAAAGAAAAAAAAAAGAAAAATAAATAGAGAAGGGGATGACAAAAAGAAGTGAAAAATAAAAAGAAAAAGAAAGCAAAGAAAGGTGGAAAAATAAATTGAAAACCCAAGAAGGTATTTTAGAAGTCATGTGTTGAAATGTTGATATGTTGTGTAGCCTTTTGAAATGTCATTTTCTTGTTATCCCCACCTAAAGATTAATCCCATGGCCACGTTACAACCAAATAAAAGACCTCTTGATTCTAAATTGTTTTCATTAATAAAGTAGAGATTTGGTTGATAGTCAAGCCTATGGTAGGATTCATTCCTTGAGGAAAATTGAGTGAAATGTCTTATTCCCTAAACACTTGAGTGGTGAGGAAGAGAGCCAAGCAAATGAACAAGCTTGGGGTGAGCTTCAGGTGAGAAAGAGTGCCTAAATCAGTGAAAACATGATTCTAAGGAACCTAAGCCTCTAATTGGACTTGAATTGATTGTCTCTTGCTGAATTGTTTGAATTGCCTATTGCTTAGATTATTTACTCGGGTTCTTGATTCACTATCCATGCTTTGATTATTTTGATCTTCTGGTCTTAGTGATTGCTTGAGGACAAGCAATTGATTAAGCTTGGGGTGATTTGATAGTGTGATTTTACATCATGTTTTCTATATACTTTTGCATGCATTTTGCATATAGATTAGGCATTATTTAGTTGATTTAGTTAGATTTTCCCTTGGAACGGGTGAAGCGGTTTCTTGGTGTTGTTTTGCAGGAATTCAATGTAAAAATGATCAAAATCAGCCATGGTGGATCTTGGATGAAAAAGAGCTTGAAAAGTGAAGAATATGAGCCAAACAGAGCCCATCACGGCCTGGCCGTGATGACCATCACGGCCGTGATCAAGCAGAGCAGAAGGCAAAAGTCAGAGACTGTCACGGCCTGCCCGTGACAGACATCACGGCCGTGACCTACCATAAATTCAAGTTTCGCGTCGCGAACAAAGGGCTCGCCTCGCGAGAACCCATTTTGTGCAAATTCGCCCATTTTTTGTCTTTTTGGACTTTTAACAAACACTTGGAGTGCAGAATTTACAAATGGTTGAGATTGTCAGGTTTAGATTACACTAATCCTCCCTTAATTGCAATGAAATGGCTAACAACACAAGTTCTAGTTCAATTATGCAAAGAGGGGTATTTTTGCATATGTTCATATTTTGCATTTGGCATGTTGCATTCATATAGTTTTGCATGATAGTTTGCATGATCACACATTAGATTGCGCTTGCTTAGATTTTGTATCCAATTGTGAGAACTAAGTGCCCATAATTTGTGATAGTGAATTGTTGAACCCAATTTGTTATTCTTGTGATATGGCTGCAAATGAAAATGTTTGAGATAATCTTGGATAGTTGATAATTAGCATATGGTTCTATGGATTTGTGATTTTCATTGATTCTGAACTAAAATGTGAGATTTTGAGCCAAAGGGGTACTCACAAAATTTTACCCCATTCTTTGTGTAGAGTGTTATTCCTCTTGGTTTGTTTTCTCTAGAACTTGACTTGAAACCATTTTGAAGCTTAAAAAATTTTTGGAAACATTTTTGAAAATGATTGAGGCAATAGGTATTTTTTCTGGCCTTCTGAGCTTTGAATGACTAGATGCTACCCCTTAGTTGCCCAATTTTGTGCCTGAATGAATAAAATGCTTTTCTTGGTACCCTGAAATGTTTTGATAAATATGTCTGATAGGGACCTTCTAAAGTATTACAAAAGGGTAAAAAGGTAGCTGAAAGTTTGGGAAAAGAATCAAAAAAAAAAAATCTCCCCTTCTCCAAATAAAAGAAAAAGAAAAGAAAAAAAAAAGAAAAATAAATAGAGAAGGGGATGACAAAAAGAAGTGAAAAATAAAAAGAAAAAGAAAGCAAAGAAAGGTGGAAAAATAAATTGAAAACCCAAGAAGGTATTTTAGAAGTCATGTGTTGAAATGTTGATATGTTGTGTAGCCTTTTGAAATGTCCTTTTCTTGTTATCCCCACCTAAAGATTAATCCCATGGCCACGTTACAACCAAATAAAAGACCTCTTGATTCTAAATTGTTTTCATTAATAAAGTAGAGATTTGGTTGATAGTCAAGCCTATGGTAGGATTCATTCCTTGAGGAAAATTGAGTGAAATGTCTTATTCCCTAAACACTTGAGTGGTGAGGAAGAGAGCAAGCAAATGAACAAGCTTGGGGTGAGCTTGAGGTGAGAAAGAGTGCCTAAATCAGTGAAAACATGATTCTAAGGAACCTAAGCCTCTAATTGGACTTGAATTGATTGTCTCTTGCTGAATTGTTTGAATTGCCTATTGCTTAGATTATTTACTCGGGTTCTTGATTCACTATCCATGCTTTGATTATTTTGATCTTCTGGCCTTAGTGATTGCTTGAGGACAAGCAATTGATTAAGCTTGGGGTGATTTGATAGTGTGATTTTACATCATGTTTTCTATATACTTTTGCATGCATTTTGCATATAGATTAGGCATTATTTAGTTGATTTAGTTAGATTTTCCCTTGGAACGGGTGAAGCGGTTTCTTGGTGTTGTTTTGCAGGAATTTAATGTAAAAATGATCAAAATCAGCCATGGTGGATCTTGGATGAAAAAGATCTTGAAAAGTGAAGAATATGAGCCAAACAGAGCCCATCACGGCCTGGCCGTGATGACCATCACGGCCGTGATCAAGCAGAGCAGAAGGCAAAAGTCGAGATCACGGCCTGCCGTGATGGGACATCACGGTCGTGACCTACCATAAATTCAAGTTTCGCGTCGCGAACAAAGGGCTCGCCTCGCGAGAACCCATTTTGTGCAAATTCGCCCACTCCAGAAGCCGTCAAGGCCTGGCCGTGATGGCCATCACGGCCGTGGTGACGCTGCGATCGATCTATAAATAAGGTCATAGTGAACAGAAAAGGGGACTGACTTCTAACCTAAAAAAGGGTCCAGAGGGAAGCATTTGGAGGCACTTGGAGGCTATGGCTGGGCTAGGGTTTCAACCCTAGAAGGGAGCCAAGAGAGGTTGCTTTGAAGAAGAAGGAAAGCTCACATGGAGCCTCTTCTCTCCTCTTCTCCTATTTCTCTGGTTTGGTTTTCTTTGTATATGAGTAGTTAAATCCCCCATTGTTGGGGTTAGATGAGTACTTTTCTGAACTTATTTGTAAATTGATTTGGTTGTTTAATGCAAGTTCTATTTCTTTATGAGTATGTGATTCTGTGCTTAATGCTTTCCTTGGATTAGCTACCCATAGGAATGATATGTTGCTTTGATAGATGACTGAAAGGTTGGTGTTAAGGCATGCTCATGAATCATATGCCAAGTAGTTCAAGAATCTAGACATAGGTGTTGAATGCTTGCAATCTTATAAGTCTTGACTTAATGCAAAATCACAGATTAATCCACCTCAGACATTAGGGTTTGATTTGGGGTTTTAGGCTCAATGTACCTAAGACATTAGGCTTGAGTATTTTAGAAAAGGCTTGATTGTCATAATTGAAGTAGGACTTGTGTTGATTACCATTTCATTGCAATTAAGGGAGGATTAGTGTAGTCTAACCCTAACAATCTTAGTCACATCTCTGTTTGCATACCAAGTGTTCGATAAAATTTCCAAAAGACCAAAAATATTTTATTTCTTTATTTTCTGTTTTAATCTCTCATACTTTAGTTTAGTCTAGATAGTTGTTGAGTTTGTGAATTGGTAATTGACATCCGATCCCTGTGGATACGATAACTGGTCTTACCACCGTATTACTTGATTGCGACGAGGTGCACTTTCCTTTTTATTCTTAAAAATCACGCAACAGCAAGTAAATTGGCAAACAACTTATTATAAAAATGAGAGCCTTCATCACTGATTATAGCTCTAGGAGTGCCAAACCTGGTAAAGATGTTCTTATGCAAGAACTTGGTGACTACTCTAGCATCATTAGAAGCCAAAGCTACTGCTTCTACCCATTTGGAGACATAATCCACCGCTACTAGGATGTAGACACTTCCATAAGAGACAGGGAAGGGGCCCATGAAATCTATGCCCACACATTAAACAATTCAATTTCTAAAATAGTGTTGAGTGGCATTTCTTGTCTATTGGAAATATTTTCCACCCTCTGACATCTATCACAATTCTTGGCATACTCCTGGGCATCTTTGAATAAAGTGGGCCAAAAATACCTTGATTGCAGGACCTTTGCAGCAATTTTGTTCCCTCCAAAGTGACCACCATAAGGGGCAGCATGGCAATCACTCCGGATGTCTTTTATTTCTTCTTCAGCAGCACATCTCCTCATGATCTGGTCTTGGCATCTTTTGTACAGGAAGGGTTCATCCCAGTAAAAATGTTTAGCTTGATGCAAAAATCTCCTTTTTTTGTTGAGAATTCATTTCCACTGGAATTACCCCACTTACCAGAAAATTCACCATGTCGGCATACCAAGGTGCTGCAGCATCTTCTATCATCAGCAGGTGTTCATCAGGAAACTTTTCTTCTATTTCTCTTTGAGGCTTGGCTTCTTCTCCTTCAATAATTTTTGAAAGATGATCAGCTACTTGATTCTCAATACCCTTCTTGTCCTTAATCTCCAAATCAAACTCTTGGAGCAATAGGACCCATCTAACCTTGGCTTTGCATCCTTCTTATTAATGAGGTACTTGATGGCTGCATGATTAGTGTACACCACAACCTTGGTTCCTACCAGATAAGGTCTGAATTTGTCAAAAGCAAACACAACTACCAACAGTTCTTTTTCTGCAGTAGTGTAATTTACTTGAGCATCAATAAGGGTTTTACTGGCATAGTAGATAGTGTGGAAGATCTTGTTGTGCCTTTGACCTAACACAGCTCCCACTGCAAAATCACATGCATCACACATCTATTCAAATGGCTTCTCCCAATCTGGAGCTACTATTACAGGTGCAGTGATCAATGCCTTCTTCAGAGTTTCAAAAGCTGATAAACATTCAGCTGTGAAGTCAAATGCACTGTCATGCTCCAGCAATTTACACAATGGCTTGGATATTTTGGAAAAATCTTTTATGAATCTTCTATAGAAACCAGCGTGGCCTAGGAAACTTCTGATGCCATTAGTAGAGTTAGGCGGTGGAAGTTTTTCAATCACCTCAATTTTTGCCTTATCCACCTCCAATCCCTTCTTTGACACCTTGTGGCCTAACACAATGCCTTCCTTGATCAAGAAATGACATTTCTCCCAATTCAAAACTAAGTTGGCCTCTTCACATCTGTCTAACACCTGCTCTAAGTTGTTTAAGCATCCCATGAATGAATCCCCAAATACTGAAAATTCGTCCATGAAAATCTTCATAGTTTTCTCAATGAAATCAGAAAAAACGGCCATCATACATCTCTGAAAAGTTGCTGGAGCATTGCAGAGCCCAAAAGGCATTCTTCTAAAAGCAAATGTACCATATGGACAAGTAAAGGTGGTCATCTGCTGATCTTCTGGTGCCACTGCTATCTGATTATAGCTTGCGTAACCATCTAGAAAGCCATAAAACTCTCTTCCAGATAACCTATCCAGCATCCGATTAATGAATGAGAATGGAAAGTGATCCTTCCTCGTAGCCTTGTTCAGTTTTCTATAATCCATGCATATTCTCCACCATGTAACTGTTCTTGTAGGAATAAGCTCATTCTTTTCATTTTTTACCACAATGACTCCACCCTTCTTTGGCACACACTGTACAGGACTAACCCATACATTGTCTGAGATGTGATAAATGATTCCTGCATCAAGCCATTTGATAATTTCTTTCTTCACCATTTCTTTCATCATTGGATTCAGTCATCTCCAGCCTTCAATACTATTCTTGGCATTTTCTTCTAAGAGAATTATGTGCATACAAAGACTATGACCGATTCCTCTGATATCTGCCATTTGCCATCCAATAGCCTTCTTGTGCTTCTTCAAAACTAAAATGAGACTATTTTCCTGATCAGAACTGAGGAAAGAAGATATAATGATGGGAAGGGTATCCTGTTCTCCCAGATAAGCATATTTCAGATGAGTAGGCAGCTGCTTCAATTCAAGAGTGGGAGGTCTTTCAATGGGGGACATTCTCTTTAAAGGTATCACCAATCACCTCCAGGGACTCATATCTTCTGATCCAATATCTGTGTGCCATTTTCTCTTCAACTAGAATCTTCAGTTCTTCATTCCCAGAATCAGATTCATCATGAATTCCAGATTCTGTTTCTAAACATTGCCTCGCTGCTAAAAGTTGCTCTTGCACAAGGGATTCAATACCAGTAATAGCAGAACAGCTCTCCATCTCTTCATCAGGGTATTGCAAGGCATTGAAGACATTGAAAGTAACTTGCTGATCATTAACCCTCATAGTAAGCTCTCATTTCTGAACATCTATCAATGTTTTTCCTGTTGCAAGAAAGGGTCTTCCAAGGATGATGGGGACATACTTGTCAGCTTCAAAATCAAGAATAATGAAGTCAACTGGGGAAACAAACTTGTCCACCCTGATTAACACATCATCAATTTTTCCTTCAGGGTAGGCAATGAATCTGTCAGTCAATTGCAGAGTTACTGTAGTTGGTCTTGATTCACCAATTCCCAATTGCCTGAAAATAGACATTGGCATCAAATTGATACTGGCTCAAAGGTCACACAAAGCCTTTCCACAATAAGTATTCCCTATGGAACAGGGAATTGTGAAACTGCCCGGGTCCTTCATTTTCTAAGGTACCTTGTTCTGCAGCATTAAACTGCATTCCTTTGTCATGGCAACTGTTTCAAATTCTCCCAACCACTTCTTCTTTGTAAGAACGTCTTTCATGAACTTAGTGTAATTGGGCATTTGTTGTAGGGCTTCAACCAGGGGTATGTTGATGTGCAATTGCTTCAGAATTTCCAAAAATTTGTTGAATTGCTTCTCTTGAGCTGCCTTCTTCAACCTTTGTGGAAAATGAGGAGGAGGCCTGTAACACCCGGGTGCCGACGAGGGCGGGGAGTGGTCGGCGGTGCAAGAAGGCACGGACCAGGAGCGGCTCCTGGCAGGCTTCTAGGCGGAGGGACACATAAATGAACCGATTACACACCCGAATGAGAGGGATCCTGAGACTGTGTAGGTATGGGACTATACAGTTGATGAAGGCTTATATGAATTGATTGGTACTACCTATACTAACAAGATGCATCTTCTTTTCATAAGCTCATCACTTAAGAACTCCACAGTTAAGCGTGCTTGACTTGGAGCAATTCTGGGATGGGTGACCTCATGGGAAGTTTTCCAGGAAGCATGTGAGTGAGGATAAAGCACGTTGAAAAGACCCGTGTTGGTCTGTGGGGACAGTCGTCAATCCATAGAGCAGCCATGGATGTTACAAATGGTATCAGAGCAGTTCGATTCTAAATCGGACTGTGGTAGTGGGGCTTTTTCAAAAAAACAAAACTTGGGTGCATATGATACTTGTTAGAGTTATAATTCTGCATTCTATTCTTTTGGATATTGGACTTTATCAACCCACTGTTTGATTGGTGGTATGCAGATTATGGCAGCGAACAGGCGAGGGAGAAATGGTGCACTTGCAGTGACTTTGACTCGAATGGCCAAAGTTATGCAGGAGCAGACGGAGACTCTCCGTCAGATGAGGGATAATAGGGACGTGCTTAACGTGGTACCGGTTGTAACTCCAGATCCACAGTACAGGGGTCTGTCAGAGTTCAGGAATAATAATCCGCTAGCTTTTCGAGGGACCACCGATCCTATTGAGGCTGAGGAATGGTTACTGAAATTAGAGAAGATCTTTCAGGCCATGGGGTGCTCTGATGCTCAGAGGGTGGATTTTGCCACCTATATGTTGGAGTCGGATGCAGAGCACTAGTGGAACTGTGCCAGGGGCGGGTTACTTGCTTCGGGTGCCCCTATCATGTGGGACATATTCAAGGAGGTATTTCTGGAGAAGTACTTTCCACACAGTTTCCGGATACAGAAAGAGATGGAGTTTCTACATCTTCGTCGGGGGAGTATGACGGTAGCGGAATATGTGGCCAAGTTTGAGAGGCTTGCAAGGTTCTCCACACAGGTGAGGGATAATCCTGATGGTCCATGGAAAGCAATTAAGTTCGAGCAGGGTTTGAAGGCCGAGCTGCAGAGCCTTATTGGGCTCCTAGAGATTCGAGACTACTCCACTTTAATGAACAAGTGTAGGGTGGCGGAGCAGAATATGCAATCTATGCTGGCTGAGAGGTCGAAGGAGAAGAGTTTCAGTGACGGCAAGAGATTCCATGGGAAAGGGGGTAATTTCCAAAAGAGCCTACGACCTGTGCCTACAATCACGAAGGGTAAGCAAGTTCAAGGTGCTCAAGGTGAGAAGGGGACTGCATGTTACAAGTGTGGGTGGCAGCATGGAGATCGTGTGTGCCCAGCGGCACAAACCACTTGCCACAAATGCGGGAAGATGGGGCACTTTGCTAGCATGTGCAAGTCAGGAGGACAATCTCAAACCAGATCATTGAACCACGGAAGGGTCTTTACCATCCAAGGAGAAGAGGTGAAGGAGTCCGACGATTTGATCCAAGGTAAGGGCTTTATTAAAGGTCATGATGTTATCATATTGTTCGATTCGGGAGCAACACATTCATTCATTTCATTTAAATGTGCCCAAGTCTTAGAGTTACCTGTTACTAAACTGTCATATCATTAGTGTGTTTCTACTCCTGCTAAAGATAGGTTGATTACTTTTTCTGTCTGCCTGCAATGTCCTTTATTGTGTCAAGACCTGACTTATATTGTTGATCTGATATGTTTACCTATGTCTGGACTGGATATTATTTTGGGCATGGATTGGTTGTCTCGTAATAATGCTATTATTGATTGTGCTAGTCGAACTATTTCTTTCATTCCACAGTCCATGTATGTTGACTCTTCCAGGACGGAACACCTTATCTCTGCTGCCTCATGTCATGAGTGCTTAGTTGAGGGAGCTCAGGGACATATACTCCTCTTTTATGCTAAGATAGAGGCTGAAAGTGATATAGCGGCATTGCCTATTGTGTGTGAGTTCCCAGATGTGTTTCCTAAGGATGTCTCTAGTTTACCTCCAGATAGAGAGATTGAGTTTACCATATATCTAGTACCTGGGAGTGAACCTGTATCAGTAGCACCCTATAGGATGGCACCTCTAGAGTTGAGCGAGCTCAAGAAACAGATAGAGGATGTAACATCCTAAAATTCTAATATAATTAATTTGAAAAAAAGGGGGATTAAGTTATTAAAAAATAATAATAACAATATAATAAAAATAAAATATGATTAAGAGGTTTAGTGGTGAGAATTTATTAATATAAAATTTATTAGAATTGGTTAGTGAATACAAAGAAATATTAAATTAAAATAAATATATATAAAAAAAAGGAAATGAATATATATATATATATATATATATATATATATATATATATATATATATATATATATATTACTTGGGTGCATTACTCATGAGTTTTATAAAAAAAGAAAAAGAAAGAAAGAAGAGGGGACAAACCTATAGGCGCTGACTTTATATATATATATATATATATATATATATATATATATCAACGAAAAGGTCAGTAAGCGAGAGAAAAAAGGTGCGCCGCATAAGGTTTTGTATTTTCGTCTGTTTTGTTCTTCTTGTGAGTATAACTGTAACAACACAGATCCAAGAACGTCAACAAACGGGAGAAGAATTTTTAGGGAAGCATGAATTCTTATCATAAATAATTTTTAGAGCACATTAGAGGTCTTCGAGAGGTGAGTAACAGTACCTTTTAATAACCCTTTCCATGGTACATGTGTTTTGTTGTGTTGAGCGAATTACCTATGATTCTAAGAGATTTTAATTGAATGATGCATGTTGTTAATAAACTAATTTTTTTGGGGTTTTGAATTAAAATAAAAAGGATTATTAAATTGGGTATTTATTCCCACATTATCGATGGCATGAAATACATGATTGGTATTTTTATTAGTTGAATGACGTGCTTATTGGTGTGTGCTATGCCATGTGAGTTTATTTGACATGCATGATAAAATCATATATTTAATTTTTGGTAAATGATTTGTTACACATATGAAACATGAAATTGTGCCCTATGATGAATTGTATGATGTTTGCCGCAATACCACCTATGATAGGGGTATCGAAAAGTAATACCACCGTAATGGGGTATCGAAAGTAACATCCCATATAATTGGGATGTCGAAAATAAGTAATACTACCTAAAAAGGAGTATCGAAAGTAACACCGCCACAGGTTGGGGTGTCGAAAAAGGAGAAATACCACCATGTGCACATGGGAGGTATCGAAATGGAAATGTCCCCGACAGGAGGGTGACATCGAAACACTCCTCGTGAGTAAGGGTGGGCAATGGGACGCCATTGTCGTGTGATGTATGAATATATGGTATGCCGGCAAGAGACCAATTTAATTAGGAGGTCTTCGGGCCGCTTGGATTAAACTAGAATTTATCTGGTATATGGAATGTGATGCATTGAGATGAGATTATTATTGATATTGAAAATATTTTCTTTTATATATACTATTTTGGAAAATTAGCGGGTACCATGGACAGTTTTTCCGGTTATCACAACTGGTGAGAACAATGCTATTTTCGAAAATATTTTTATAAAACTGTATTGTTGGTCACTGGGATTTTATATCTCATTATAAGTATTGTTTTCAGAGCACGAGGAGGACGTCATTGAAACTGAAGAGGCGTGAAGACTTAGTGGATTCTATTAGTTATTCTTTCTAGTTGGGTCAGTACTTTCTTAAATAAGGGACCGTATGTAGCTAGACACATTTATTTATTTATCATTGGGTTTGTTAGTAGACGCCCGATTTTGAGGCTTGTGGTTTTCGTTTACGTTTATATTCATTACATAGATATTTTATTACTATATTACTTAATATGAGGTATTTTCAGACTTTAAATATTTTTTTTTTAATTTTTCTTTATGAGAAATATGTCTTAATTAAATACTTTAAAGGATTTTTATTGATTTTATCTTGGGATTACTAATGTAACAAAGAGTGCTACATTTATGGTATCAGAGCAGTTCGATTCTAAATCGGACTGTGGTAATGGGGCTTTTTCTAAAATAAAACTTGGGCGCATAGGATGCTTGTTAGGGTTATAGATGCTGCATGCTATTCTTTGGGATATTGGACCTGATCAACCCAGTATTTCATTGGTAGTGAGCAGATTTATGGCGACTAATAGGCGAGGGACGAATGTTGCACTTGCAGCAGGTTTGGATTGTATGGCCAAAGCCATGCAACGGCAGACGGAGACTCGCCGTCAACTGAAGGGGAAAGGAGGCCAGTCACTAATGAAGTGGTGGCAACCTAGGACCCTTAACACGTGGGGCTTTTCGAATTCAATAAGAACAATTCGTCATCATTCTGAGGCAGCTTAGATCCGAAGGAGGCTGAACTTCTTCTACTCGTTGAAAAAAAAAATTATATTGTCTGATTCAGGAGCAACGCATTCCTTGATACATCATTTATGTGTGAAAATTTGGAGATACCAATCTTTCATTTGTCCTTTGATTCATATGTTTCTACTCCTATAGGGATATTCTTGTTCTTCCATTGATTGTTTAAATTGTTTCCTTGTGCACCAAGACACTCCTTATGACATCAATCTTATTGTTATCTATGCATTGTATGTTATTCTTGGTATTGACTTATTGGCATCTAGGCTCATTGCCATAAGCATTCTGATAAAAATATCCTTATCTCTTCACGTCCAATGTCTAATGATTTTCCCATACCCAGTTCTATTGTTTCTGTTGTTGCTTGTCATAAGTGCTTAGTTGAGGGAGCTCAAGAATGTGTACTCTTATTCTCTGCTAAGATAGAGGCTGACAGTGATGTGACGGCTATACCTGTGGTGTGTGAGTTCCAGGATGTTTTCCCTAAGGATGTCACTAGTTTGCCTCCGAATAGAGAAGTTGAGTTTAACATAGATCTAGTGCCAGGGAGTGGACCAGTATCGGTAGCGTCTTATAGAATGGCACCTTTAGAGTTGAGCGAGCTTAAGAAACAGTTAGAGGAGATGCTAGGGAAGGGGTTTATTAGGCCTAGTGTGTCACCCTGGGGAGCACCTGTCCTACTGGTGAAAAAGAAGGATGGGACCATGAGGCTATGTGTTGACTATAGGCAGTTGAACAAAGTGACCATCAAGAATAAATACCCTTTGCCTAGGATAGATGACCTCCTAGACCAGTTGAGGGGAGCGTCAGTGTTTTCCAAAATAGATCTAAGATCGGGATACCATCAAATTAGAGTCAAGAATGAGGACATTCCTAAGACAGCCTTTAGGACAAGGTATGGGCACTATGAGTATGTAGTGATGCCCTTTGGTGTGACCAATGCCCCAGCCGTTTTTATAGACTACATGAATCGAATCTTTAGGCCATTCTTGGATAGCTTTGTGGTGGTGTTCATAGATGATATTTTGATATACTCTAGGACGCCAGAGGATCATGAGGAGCATTTGAGGTCAGTGTTGCAGATTCTGAGGGAAGAGCAACTGTATGCAAAGCCAGAAAAGTGTGAATTTTGGCTTGATGAGGTGAAGTTTTTAGGACATACCATATCTAGGAGTGGTGTAGCGGTTGACTCTAGTAAGGTTGATGCAGTGCTTGGATGGGAGCAACCTAAGTCAGTGACGGAAGTGAGGAGTTTCCTAGGACTGGCAGGTTACTATAGGAAGTTCATAGAGGGGTTCTCTAGACTAGCTTTACCTCTTACCAAGTTGACTAGGAAAGTAAAATCTTTTGAGTGGGATAAGGAATGCGAAGAGAATTTTGAGGAGCTTAAGAGAAGATTGGTGTCATCACCGGTCTTAACCATTCCAGATCCTTCAGTGAGTTTTGTGGTATATTGGAACGCTTCTAAGAATGGTTTAGGTTGTGTGTTGATGCAGGAAGGCAAGGTAGTGGCTTATGCATCTAGGCAGCTTAGGACACATGAGGTGAATTATCCTACTCATGACCTTGAGTTAGCAGCAGTAGTCTTTGCTCTTAAGATTTGGAGGCACAATTTGTATGGTGCAAAGTTTGAGGTTTTTAGTGATCACAAGAGCCTTAAGTATTTGTTTGACCAAAAGGAATTTAATATGAGGCAAAGGAGGTGGATGGAATTTCTTAAGGACTATGATTTTGAGTTGAAGTACCATCCAGGGAAAGCCAATGTGGTGGCTGATGAACTCAGTAGGAAAACCTTGCATGTGTCAAGTTTAATGGTCCGAGAGATGAATATGTTAGAGGAGTTCAGGGACATGAATCTAAATGTGTCTCTTAGTGCTCTAAGCTTGAAGTTGAATAGACTGGGAATTTGCAGTGACCTTAGAGAAATGATTAGGCGAGAGCAGCTTTTAGACCAGGAGTTACTTGGGTGCATTACTCACAAGTTTTATAAAAAAAGAAAAAGAAAGAAAGAAGAGGGGACAAACCTATAGGCGCTGACTTTATATATATATATATATCAACGAAAAGGTCAGTAAGCGAGAGAAAGAAGGTGCGCCGCATAAGGTTTTGTATTTTCGTCTGTTTCGTTCTTCTTGTGAGTATAACTGTAACAACACAGATCCAAGAACGTCACCAAACGGGAGAAGAATTTTTAGGGAATCATGAATTCTTATCATAAATAATTTTTAGAGCACATTGGAGGTCTTCGAGAGGTGAGTAACAGTACCTTTTAATAACCCTTTCCATGGTACATGTGTTTTGTTGTGTTGAGCGAATTACCTATGATTCTGAGAGATTTTAATTGAATGATGCATGTTGTTAATAAACTAATTTTTTTGGGGTTTTGAATTAAAATAAAAAGGATTATTAAATTGGGTATTTATTCATGTTACTGATGGCATGAAATACATGATTGGTATTTTTATTAGTTGAATGACGTGCTTATTGGTGTGTGCTATGCCATGTGAGTTTATTTGACATGCATGATAAAATCATATATTTAATTTTTGGTAAATGATTTGTTACACATATGAAACATGAAATTGTGCCCTATGATGAATTGTATGATGTTTGCCGCAATACCACCTATGATAGGGGTATCGAAAAGTAATACCACCGTAATGGGGTATCGAAAGTAACATCCCATATAATTGGGATGTCGAAAATAAGTAATACTACCTAAAAAGGAGTATCGAAAGTAACACCGCCACAGGTTGGGTTGTCGAAAAAGGAGAAATACCACCATGTGCACATGGGAGGTATCGAAATGGAAATGTCCCCGACAGGAGGGTGACATCGAAACACTCCTCGTGAGTAGGGGTGGCAATGGGACGCCATTGTCGTGTGATGTGTGAATATATGGCATGCTGGCAAGAGACCAATTTAATTAGGAGGTCTTCGGGCCGCTTGGATTAAACTAGAATTTATCTGGTATATGGAATGTGATGCATTGAGATGAGATTATTATTGATATTGAAAATATTTTCTTTTATATATACTATTTTGGAAAATTAGCGGGTACCATGGACAGTTTTTCCGGTTACCGCGCCGGCTGAGAACAATGCTATTTTCGAAAATATTTTTATAAAACTGTATTGTTGGTCACTGGGATTTTATATCTCATTATAAGTATTGTTTTCAGAGCACGAGGAGGACGTCATTGAAACTGAAGAGGCGTGAAGACTTAGTGGATTCTATTAGTTATTCTTTCTAGTTGGGTCAGTACTTTCTTAAATAAGGGGCCGTATGTAGCTAGACACATTTATTTATTTATCATTGGGTTTGTTAGTAGACGCCCAATTTTGAGGCTTGTGGTTTTCGTTTACGTTTATATTCATTACATAGATATTTTATTACTATATTACTTAATATGAGGTATTTTCAGACTTTAAATATTTTTTTTTAAATTTTTCTTTATGAGAAATATGTCTTAATTAAATGCTTTAAAGGATTTTTATTGATTTTATCTTGGGATTACTAATGTAACAAAGAGCGTTACAGAGGATATGTTACAGAAGGGGTTTATTAGGCCTAGTGTGTCACCTTGGGGAGCACCAGTGCTTTTAGTGAAGAAAAAGGATGGGAGTATGAGGTTGTGTGTTGATTATAAGCAACTGAATAAGGTAACCATGAAGAACAAATATCCCTTGCCTAGGATAGATGATCTCTTAGATCAGTTAAAGGGAGCGTCGGTGTTTTCCAAAATAGATCTAAGATCGGGATACCATCAAATTAGAGTTAGAAGCGAGGACATCCCTAAGATAGCCTTCAGGACAAGGTATGGCCACTATGAGTATGTGGTGATGCCCTTTGGTGTGACCAACGCCCCAGCCGTTTTCATGGAATACATGAATCGGATCTTTAGGACCTTTTTGGACAGGTTTGTGGTGGTGTTCATAGATGATATTTTAATATACTCTAGGACGCCAGAAGAACATGGAGAACACTTAAGGTTGGTGTTGCAGATCTTGAGGGACGAGCGTCTTTATGCCAAACCAGAGAAGTGTGAGTTTTGGCTAGACGAGGTAAAGTTTTTAGGACACACAATCTCAAAGGATGGTGTAGCGGTTGATTCCTCTAAAGTTGATGCGGTGTTGGGATGGGAACAACCCAAGACAGTAACCGAAGTGAGAAGTTTCTTAGGCTTAGCCGGTTACTATAGGAAGTTCATAGAGGGGTTATCTAGATTAGCTTTACCTTTGACCCAGTTGACTAGGAAAAGGAAACCTTTTTGTGTGGGACTAGGAGTGTGAGGACGGGTTCCAAGAACTTAAGAGGAGGTTGGTGTCATCACCAGTCTTAACTATACCAGACCCTTTAGGAAGTTTTGTGGTATACTGCGACGCATCTAAGAATGGCTTGGGATGTGTCTTAATGCAGGAGGGTAAGGTGGTAGCATATGCCTCTAGACAGCTTAGGCCACATGAAGGGAATTACCCTACCCATGACTTAGAGCTAGTAGCCGTGGTTTTTACCCTTAAGATTTGAAGGCATTACCTTTACGGGGCAAAATTTGAAGTTTTTAGTGACCAGAAAAGCCTAAAATATCTATTCGACCAGAAGGAGTTGAACATGAGACAACGAAGGTGGATGGAGTTCCTTAAGGACTATGACTTCGCGTTGAAGTACCATCCGGGAAAAGCCAATGTGGTGGTGGATGCTTTGAGTAGGAAATCCCTACACGTGTCAAGCTTGATGGTGCAAGAGCTGAACCTCATGGAAGAGTTTAGGGACATGAATCTGGAAGTGTTGGATGTGTCCTTAAATGTCTTAAGTTCGAAGTTGAATAGGTTGGAAATTAATAGTGACCTTAGAGACGAGGTTAGGTGGGAACAACTCTTAGACCAGGAGTTGCAGTCTCGGTTAGGACAAGAGGGTTATGAGTTATCAGTTGATGAGCTAGTGAAGTTTAAGAATAGGATCATTGTTCCTAAGGAGGGGAGCCTTGGAGAGAAGATATTAGAGGAAGCTCATAAGGGGAAGTTTACCATACATCTTGGAATAACTAAGATGTACCAAGACCTTAAGAGGATGTATTGGTGGCCAGGAATGAAAAAGGATGTGGCTAGCTTCGTAACTAGGTGTTTAGTGTGCCAAAAGGTTAAGATAGAACATCAAAAGCCTTCGGGGTTGTTGCAGTCCTTGGAGATCCCATAATGGAAATGGGAGAGAATTTCTATGGACTTTGTGATAGGGTTACCTAAGAAACGTTTGGGCTTAGATGCCATTTGGGTGATAGTGGATAGGTTGACCAAGTCTGCCCACTTCTTGCTAATTAAGGCAACCCATAGCTTAGACAAGTTGGCATACCTCTATATCATGGAAATAGTCAAGCTTCGTGGGATACCCACATCTATAGTGTCGGATAGAGACCCGAGGTTTACCTTTAGATTTTGGAGAGCTTTTCAGCAAGCCTTTGGGACTAAGTTGAACCTTAGCACGGCCTATCATCCCCAAACGGATGGTCAGTCAGAGCGAACCATTCAGACCCTTGAGGACATGCTTAGAGCGTGTGTCTTGGATAGAGGAGGGAGTTGGGATAGATTCCTACCTCTCATTGAGTTTGCGTATAACAATAGTTATCACGCTAGTATAGGCATGGAACCCTATGAGGCCCTATATGAGAGAAAGTGTAGGTCCCCTTTATGTTGGTGTGAGGTAGGTGAGAAAACCTTGATAGGACCTGAATTGGTCCATGAAACCTCTGAGAGAATCAAAATGAAATGATTAGGGAGAGGATGCGCACGACGCAAAGTAGACAAATGAGCTATGCCGACAAAAGGAGAAAGCCTCTAGAATTCCAAGAAAGTGAGCATGTATTTTTGAGAGTCACTCCTAAGACAGGGGTAGGGAGGTCGATGAAAGTCCGCAAGCTAAATCCTCGTTTCATGGGACCTTTTCAAATCCTTAAAAGAGTCGGGCATGTTGCTTATCAATTGGCTCTTCCACCACAGTTGGCGAACCTTCATGATGTTTTTCATGTGTTGCAACTCAAAATATGTGCCTGATGAATCTCATGTGATAACTCCCGAGTCTGTACAATTGAAGGATAATTTGATCTATAAGCCAAAGCCTAGTCAAATCCTGGACAAGAGCACTAAGACTCTAAGGAACAAGGCGATTCCATTGGTGAAAGTGTTATGGGACGGATTGACTCCTAAGGAAGCCACTTGGGAGATGGAGGAGGACATCGTGCGTCAATACCCAGATTTTATTATCTAAGGTATGATAACCTTTAAATTTGAATATGCCATATGTTAAAATAAGTGCGTGAGTATGAGGCGAATTTAGGGGACAAAATTCTTTAAGGATGGGAGAAAATGTAACATCCTAAAATTCTAACATAATTAATTTGAAAAAAATAAATAATAATAATAATAATAATAATAATAATAATAATAAGTTATTAAAAAGTGTAGTGCAAATAAAATATAAATGGGAGGTTTAGTGTAAAGAAGTGATGGTATAAGGATTTATTAAAATTTATTAACTATTATAAAGAATGCAAATATATATATATATATATATATATATGAAAAAAGAAAAAGAAAAGAAAAGAAGGATACTTGGGCGTTAAGCCCAAGCAACCATGCTTTGGGCTTAAAAAAAAATTAAAAAACCTAAAAACGCTAGTGACCGTGCCAGCTGCCATGTATATATAAATCGGTTATTGTGCAAGTTAGTAGCGCCGCAACACAGTGTAGACAGGAGGAGGTTTATGTGTTTCCTTCCTTGGCAGTACGACATTTATAATACACGGATCCAATAACGCCAGTGAAGGGAAGAATAATTTTTAAGTAAGCACTAGTTTTTATCATACATAATTTTTAGAGCACATTGGAGGTCTTCGAGAGGTGAGCAACAGTACCATGTAACACCCGGGTGCCGTCGAGGGCGGGGAGTGGTCGGCGGTTCAAGAAGGCACGGACCAGGAGCGACTCTTGGCAGGCTTCTAGGCGGAGGGACACATGAATGAACCGGTTACACACCCGAATGAGAGGGATCCTGAGACTGTGTAGGTATGGGACTATACAGTTGAGGAAGGCTTATATGAATTGATTGGTACTACCTATACTAACAAGATACATCTTCTTTTCATAAGCCCATCACTTAAGAACTCCATAGTTAAGCGTGCTTGACTTAAAGCAATTATGGGATGGGTGACCTCTTGGAAAGTTTTCCAGGAAGCGTGTGAGTGAGGACAAAGCACGCTGAAAAGACCCGTGTTGGTCTGTGGGGACAGTCGTCAATCCATAGAGCAGCCAGGGATGTTACATTTATGGTATCAGAGCGACACCTCTCACAATACGGTGTGGTTCGGGGACGAACTATGCGGAAGATGGTGGGCATGTAACACCCGGGTGCCGACGAGGGCGGGGAGTGGTCGGCGGTGCAAGAAGGCACGGACCAGGAGCGACTCCTGGCAGGCTTCTAGGCGGAGGGACACATGAATGAACGTATTACACACCCGAATGAGAGGGATCCTGAGACTGTGTAGGTATGGGATTATACAGTTGAGGAAGACTTATATGAATTGATTGGTACTACCTATACTAACAAGATTCATCTTCTTTTCAGAAGCCCATCACTTAAGAACTCCACAGTTAAACGTGCTTGACTTGGAGCAATTCTGGGATGGGTGACCTCCTGGGAAGTTTTCCAGGAAGCGTGTGAGTGAGGACAAAGCACGCTGAAAAGACCCGTGTTGGTTTGTGGGGACAGTCGTCAATCCATAGAGCAGTCAGGGATGATACAAGGCCTCTCTGAAATCAGCTTAGGCCCAATCCACTTAGGAGTGACTTGCACTGTATCTTCAGGTAGTGGAACCGAGTCAAGCTTAATCTTTTTTGTTTCAGCTTGCTCTATGCTGCTTGAATGTTACAACATCCTGTAACTCTTTCCCACTTCTTAAGTTTATGGCTTTGATATGCTCCTTCCCTTTATCATTTGAGAAAGATGGAGACTCTGTGGATACAGGTACGGTGCCAACAGGCCTGTTAGTTAATGCAGTTGCCAACTAACCTACTTGATTCTCCAAGTTTCTTACAGCAGCTCCTTTATTTTGAAATTGAGCCTTGGTTTCAGTCATGAAAGCCTTCAGCATGGCTTCCAAGGGAGATTCTTTTGCATGGGCTTGATTCTGCTGCTGCTGGCTGTTCCGTCCCTGTTGTTGGTATTGTTGTGGGGTATTTCCAGTTGAAGAATTCAATGTATTGCTGTAATTCTCGTAGTTGAAATTTGGGTGTTGCTTCCAACCAGGATTGTAGGTGTTGGAATATGCATTATTCCCTATATTCCCCTTATAATTCACTGATACTGGGTTGTTGGGTCACTCTTCAAACAGATGCCCCCCCTCCACAGAAAACGTAGGTAGTAGAACTCACTTGAGCCACCACAGGTTCAGCCATAACATGTTCCTTACTTATGTTAGTAGCAGTCAAATTTTTCAGCATATTGGTGATGGCAGCAAGCTGAGCAGATAAAGCATTTGTTTCCTTCACCTCAAGCACTCCAGCAGGATTTTTAGCAGAGTTGGCCCTCACAGTTGGCCATTGATAGCTATTAGCAGTTATGCTTTCAATCAGCTCATAAGCCTCAGTAAAAAATGTGCCTCCTGATGAAGCATCTAGCATCAACCTCGAGGGAGGCAGTAATCCATTGTAGAAAGTCTCCATTTGAATGCAAACATGAATGTCATGACGGGGACACTTGCTCAACAGCTCCTTGAACCTCTCCCATGATTCATACAGTGATTCATCATCATTCTGCCTGGAGGAAGTTATATCACTCCTCATTCTTGCATTTTTAGTAGGAGGAAAGTACTTAGTCAAGAACTTTTCAGCTAGGCCATTCCAAGAGGTAATGGGGTTGGATTCCAAAGAGTTCAACCAAGTCTTAGCTCTATCCCTCAAAGAATAAGGAAAGAGCCTTAACTTGAAAGCATCATCACTTATTCCGGGGATCTTGAAATTGCTGGCCACTTCCAGAAATTGCCTCAGATGCAAGTGTGGATCTTCAGTAGGAGCACCACTGAACTGCCCAACAGTTTGAAGCATTTGAAACATCATTGTTTTGAACTCAAACTGCTGGGTAGTTATTTCTGGTTTCACAATCCCAGTGTTCATGGTTTGGGGATCAAAGACTGCATAGTCCCTGATAGACCTCTCCCTATCATTTGCCATTTCAATCATACCATGCTGCTCCTCATCATCCAAGAACATGTCAGCCATGAGGCCAAGATCTGATTGTTGAACGTGAGTTCTTTGTGCTTTGGTTATTTTCCTTAGCCTCTTTGCAGTTTTCTCTATCTCCGAATCAAGTTGGAATTCGGGTGTACCCTTACTGCACATACAGATTCAGTACCTGTTACTGAGCAAGGCACATAACAATTTTCAACACTGGCTAGATAGAAAAGGTTAAACTAAGAATTTAAAGATTCAACACCATTGTCAATCCCCGGCAACGGCGCCAAAAACTTGTTGCCATATTGTGTGAATATGTGTAGAGTGTGCAAGTGAACACAGTCTTACAAGTAATAAAGTGTGAATAAAGATCATTCCCACGATGATTTAAATGAGTTGAATATAATTCATATTTCCACCTTTTCTAAACAGCTTAATAAACAAAATATAATTTATGGCAGTAAAGTAAAGAGGGTAACTAATTCACAAGCAGTAACAGTAAATTGCGAGATAGTAAACCAATGAAATAGAGTTTTCAGATGAGATGGGTAACAGCTAGGAAAGCTAATCAATTGCAATTTTAACTACAGGGTAACTTATGCTTCATAATACTACAACATTTAGTCCAGGAAAATAATTTTTTAT
Organism: Sophora flavescens; assembly: GCA_030762895.1. Taxonomy (NCBI): domain Eukaryota; kingdom Viridiplantae; phylum Streptophyta; class Magnoliopsida; order Fabales; family Fabaceae; genus Sophora; species Sophora flavescens. The sequence continues at coordinate 71,739,122 of CM061062.1, read as the reverse complement.
TTTCCAACAATAAAGACCGAGTTTCATAAAATGCTTCTTATTCCTAAGTTCAAATTAAATCCACTCAGATAAGGTTAAGCATGAACAACTACTTAAAGTCTTGAAAGCTATTCCTAGCTCATTCAACAGTAATTAATTTCCCAAATAATTACTTTAACTTTATCCTTTAAACAAATCCACTAACTAAGCTTTTCCAAACTTAGCTAGCTAGTATTTTAATTCAGTTGTATCAATCCAAACTAAAATAGCATTCACACAGAATAAAAAAAATGAGTAACATCCATTTGCATAAATCACCCTTAAGTATCAATTACAAAATCACAGCATCCTAGCTAAAGGGAATTAGCTCATAATGAGCATAATGACAATACAAGTCAATAAAAGGGGAAATGAAAGCACAAATGCATAAAACAAATTACAGAGAAGACAAGGAGAAAAACGGAGGCTGTTGTACCCTGTACCAGCTGACACTTGAGGTAGGCTACTTTTCACTATTAGTACTACTGCTCCCCAACTAGGGTTTTTACTCTCTGTCTCATACCTCACTTTTTGGGCTTTACATAAATTCAAATATTAAAATATTTTTTGACCCAATTCCCAAGTACACCCAGCCGAGGGTTGCATTTCTCTTTCTTCATTTTTGGACGCGCTGCAGGTTCTTTGTGTTTTAGTGAAGGTGCGCTGAGCTGACAACTCTTTTGTCTTGTAGTGATTCTGTCTTTAGAAACTGCAGCATTCCATAGCTTTACCAGAGCAGCTCCGCTCAACTTAAATATCATATTTTCCTGCTCAACACTTCAAACATCTTTTCAGTTATATAATTCCAAAATTTATCATTCTTTTCAGCATTCAAACAATTTCAGCTCAATGACTCAAATTCTTATTAGAACTCTACTTTATTTTACCAAATTACTCTAAACAAGAATAATGATTTAGTTAAAAAGATAATAATAACTCTTATTTCTAAGAATTATCAAACCGTTAGTGTAAAACTAACGGAAATGACCAAAATGTACTAACTTTTACAAGACAATGGACCAAATCAGAACAAAAATAAAAGAAGAACCAAAACGAAAACTAAAATAAGGATAGGAGGCCAAAAGTAGAGTTTAGCCTTGCAGTCTTTATCCTTATAATTTTATAAATAAGTGATATTATTAATTTGTCATACAATACTTAATGAGAGTTATTAACTTGACTAACCCTTTATGACGTGATATTAATATAAAAATAATTTTATTTAATAAATTGAAAAAAGTTAAAACTAACGTTAAAAACTAAAAAATGCTAAAAGGTAACGCATTTGCATAGCATGTTTGTGTCTTTTCTTATTTTTATTTTATTTTTTCAACTAGTCAAAATCCAAAACGAATATCACTATTACAAAGAGTTGGTCAGGTCAAGAACTCTCGTTAACTATTGGATAATAGGTTGACGATATGATTAGATTTATTCGATTTTGGAATTAGAAGTATTTGATTTGACCAATTGAAACTATAAAAGGCAAAATCACTTATTTGTAAATTTATTTTTTTAATTTTTAACAACATTTTTAATTTTTAATTTAGTTTAATTTTGTTCGACTGATAATATAAAAATGAAGATTGTATGTTTCTAAACATCTCTAAATTTTAATTTACTAGTTAAGTCAATGCTTTTTAACTTTTTTTTTTGCTAGCCCACCGTAATTAAGGCCTTTGACTCCCGAGTAGACGCCTCGTAGTATCCTCACAAGCTTAGATCCTTTAAACTCGCTATATGACTAATTCCCGAGTCAGCAACAAGACGTCCAATATTTTACATACGGGGTTGGACTGGCTACCAAATTGACGACTCTAGGAATCGAACCTAGGTTCTTTGTTTGGGGGAGAGTCACGCTACCAACTCTCCCAACACCATATTGGTAAGTCAAATATTTTTTTTTCAACCTTTGGAATACATGCAAATACCACATTTTGTATGAAACTATATTCGGTTGAACCAAGAATCAAACTATAATATAATTTTTTTGGTAATTACGAGGAAGGATCAATTTACATCAACGTAAGCCTTTTTTTTCCTTATACCCATCTTCTGCCATTGATCTTATTTTCATCCAATGATGATTGTGATTTTAATAGTTTACACCGTTGAATGAAAAATAAATCATTGTCTGAGGATGATTGTAAGCGAAAAATGGCTTACAATGTGTAAATCGATTTCTCCACGTTAATTATTGTTTTGTCCAAGTACCTAAATCCAAGTAAGATGAAGAGATTTAGGTCATTGGCTCACAAATGATGGGACTATTTTATATGGGAATGAGATGAGCAAATTTAGGTCTTTGGATCACATATGAATGGTCAGGATGATAGCATAAAATCATGTGACTTTTTTAAAGGATCACATGACGATTAACTAACTTTTAATCTTGATCATTCATATCCATATGTGTTTTAATGGCTCTGATTTGTTCCTATTACTTTCATTTAAAATTCCCTTTTTACTTGATACACACAATATATACATACACTCTTACGTCGATGTAAAACTTAGCACTCTTACACCACTGAATAATTCTTTATCCAATATAAATTTTATAAACCCAACTATTATATTATAACTATCTATCATTAGGATCTGTTGTTTCAAATTTGTAAAAAAAAAATTAAACATCAAATAAAAAATTTAATCTAATAGATCTTAATTTCATGTATTTTTAAATTATATATTACGTTAATTTTTGATGTATATAAGTGGAATATTAAATAATTTTGGACTAATTTGGAATATTATATATCATATATATGATTGATTTACATAATATGAGCTTTTAATCGAACAATTGATTTTGTGAAAAACTTATCCAATAAAAAATTATTTATGCGTGTAAGAATGCTTTCGACTTATATTAATGTAAATTAATTACGTTCACTCATATAGCTAAAAATTAGCTTTTCATATGTCATCTAACTTCTTAATTTTCAGTTAGCTTATTCATTCTTTTTGCCAAATAGAAACTAAAATGAATCATGTTTAAAGTATCAAGATTTGTCCTGTAGTCTCGATGTTGTAGAGGTCGGTCAAAAGCTTAATTCATTTGCTTATTCTTCCTAATAACTTTAGCTACAAAATGTTGGCTTTATTGTTGAAACAATAAAATTAATGTTTAGTGCACATAAAATTTAATCACACATGAAATTTGGCCTGGTTTTAAGTTTAGTGCACGAAGTTTTTTTTTTTTTTTGTCAAATAAATTTTCTCAAACTTTGTCAAAGATAAAGAAAAGTCAAATTTCACGTTTAATATATGAAATCCTAATTTTAACATATCGTAATACTCAACATAATAATAAATATAATAACACATCAATCAAAGCTTTACAGAAACCGAAAGATCCACAACCTTGTTGATGGAAAAGTTTAGACAAAAATATGTAAACATGAAAATACAATTGTGTTATTTTAAGTACAGCCAAGTATCAATTAGATAAGTTTTAGCTTCAAAACTAATTTAATTTATCTTTATTTTTCACTAAGGTATCTCGAGACTATAGTAAGTTATTAACCACTTTCAAGACGTAGAAATTGTCAATAAAATCATTTTGGTATATACGACTATAATTGAACTTCAACTTGGATAAGGTGATTAATTATTTACTGCCTTTTTAGCATAATTGAATTTGTTTTTGGTTATATTCACCCTACATGAAAATAACTTGCTTGCTTGCACAAGAAACACACGTGAGACATGAGGTGGTGGTGGTTGTTGTTGTTAAAAGGAACGTAAAGAAGGAATGAACGCGGTGAAAGATTGATAGTGTTGGAGTGATTGATTTTGATGCAGTGAGTGAATATAAAGAGGCAGTGAATGAGTGAGAGGCAGTCTCTTCTTTCTCGCAGTAGGGCTTTGCTGCCTTTGTGACCTGACCTTGTCGTCTCTCATCCTCAACGCAGTAAGCCTATTCCTTTCTTCTCTGCGCCACTCTCTTATTAAAGTCTCTGTTTTTATTCTATTTTCTGTTCTTTGTTCATCTGGGTGTAAGCTGTCATTCTCATTTCCCCCGTCTTTGGTTTTTTAATGGCAAAAATTGGGTATCTTTCTGATTCTGAATGGTGTTTTTGTTTTTGTATGTGTATTGATTGGGATGTTGTACCACTTAATTATGTTTTTCTGTACCTGGGTTTTGTTTGGATTGGCTTGCAGAGTAGATGGGAGAGAGGATCCCATCTGGGACTGGGAGTTATTTCCAGTACCCTCCTCCTGCTGTTCCTCCATCTCCTATCAGGTCCTCCTCTATTCCCTCGGATCGAGAAAGGTACCCTTTCATCATTCTCACCTACCACCAATTCCTCTTTTTCCTTATTTTCATTTGAACATCATTCTATGCAAATTATATATATATATATATATATATATATCATGTCAACTTGTTTCTGGATTATTCATAATTGGGCCTTTTGACATTGGCTGTCTGAATCCTTGGTTTTACAGAAAGGTCACTAGTTTGCTTTACATTTTACTGTCAAGTATAAGTATATGATTCAGTGGTGTACAAGCCTGTGTTTGCTTAGCAACACTTCATTAATAATTATTGCGGTATATTATGTTACTTTACCTTTCACATAAGATAATAATAATTCACTTTTTATTTCCAAATGCTACTAGGTCTGCAGAGAGAATTTCTACTTGAAAATTTGAGAACTGCGTTTTTCTTTGTTAATGTGCTGGTGATGTTTTAAGTTTTCGAAAAACTTATTCAGCTTTTAAACATCTGCAATTGAAACAATCCGTGGTTACAAATTCTTGGGACTTACATTACAGTGCCATCACTGCTAATGTTGCATCAAAAGTAGACATCCAATGAGGGAGAACATGTCTTCAAGAAACATGCATTGTAGTTGTCACTTAACCATTTAACCAAAGGTAATTATTATGACACGTTATGACTTTGTCTTCATTCAACAGTTCATCAGCCCCCATCTTGGAGATTTACTAAAATAAAGCTTGGGCCTAGAGAGTGCAAGAAAATGAAGACATGTACCATTTGTTTTTTTTTTTTTTTGGTTGGAGAGATGAGGGTGTTTGGGAAGGGGATATGCTTTAGATACGTCTTCTTTGCTTGGAGATCTAGTGAGAGCATCCCTCAAATATGAATTCCTGCAGTTGGAGAATGAGTTTTGGATGGTAGTTATTCCTTCTTGGTTTCTAGTGGGGTTTTTCTTGTATACCTCCTCATCTTGCCTATTTGGCATTATCTGATTATAATTATTATTTTCAAACTAGTGCATGTGTTTCAATTCATGGGATCTCCTTGTGTATGCCTGATAATGCTTGCTTCTGTTGTTTGAAGCAAATCTAGCAGCATTTAGTACTTATTTGTTGATGTCACTTATGTATAATCACAGAAGTCTGATATATGCTTTGTGTAACCAAATTGTCTCGGTGATGTTACTGTCGAAAGGTTGCAATTTGTCATTCTCAACTATAATCTACTTTTGCTTTGTGCATGCTGACATATGTGATGCATGATTAATTGCTAATAACCTGCAGATATTTGGCTGAACTACTGGCAGAGAGGCAAAAGTTGGGACCATTTCTGCAAGTTCTGCCGCAATGTACCAGGCTCTTAACTCAAGGTTTATAAATCATCTATCCGTTCTTATAGTAATAGTTTTTTTGGTTTCTAATGTATAATTTATCTTCATAATTTGAACTTATAATGACCTTTCTGTGTTTTATAATCAATACAAATAACCCATTTTGAATTTTTATTTTATTTTGAAACAAAGGAAACTTTTGATTGACTTTCAGTTTTATCATTACTTTGCTACCTATTAATTCTTGCAACTTAGGGGACAACTGTTTCAGGTTCATTTTGAATGCAGATACTCATAAATAATCAGTGTATCAAAAAGCGGCCATGGCTGATAGCGGTGGCGGATTTTTGGCCAACCGCTATGGCCAATTTGTGAAGGATGGCGGCGCCGTGGCCCCAATGACGTTTTGAGGCGCCTTAAAATGGCGGATTTTTGCCTTCTGCTATGGTCCGCCATCCGCAATCGATAACACTGTAACTAATCCCAAATAGTAATTATAATTACTAGACAATGTCAATGAATTTTTAATTATTGTCACGAACCATTTCTCCCAAAAGCTTAAGCTGTTAGGTAAGGCACATGAATCATTTTTATATCTAACAATAATAAAAAGAAAATATAAGTAAACATGAACATTTGTAACAATATAAGCTCTGGTCTACTAGGCTTGATAGTCCTGGTTTTTCACGTCTTTTGGGTGCATGCAATAATGTAAACAATCATTCTATTTTGACAATTTTTTGTGCATACCATTCATTCTGGTGGATTTGGTGGCTTCCTTAAGAGAAAACTGCCTGCACTTCTTCTGCTATTGTTTTCTTTTAAGTTTTGTTAAGGAAAATACTAGATAGTTTGAAAACATTTTCGTAAAACGACGCACGAAAACATATGTGTTGAATAACTCACTTGCGTTTTATGAAACAATTAGTTTGACCTTTGAAATATATTATCTGACCCACATTGCCTTTAGTCTGTCGAGAATTTTCGTCGACAAGTGATTCGCACTTAATAGCATCACTTTTTTTTTTTTTTTTAATTTCTCCCTGTGGCATTGCAGAAATCAGACGGATATCAGGCTTCAATCAAGGTTTCATGGATCATGAAAGACTCGAGCCAGACAGTCCATATAGGTCCTTAGGACAACATCCAAATAGTAGACCAATGGATTTGGAGGGGTGGCCTGCTGTACCAATAGAGGTAATGCTACTTCATACCTGTCAGGAATGTCTATCTACCCAATAATTCTTGAAATTTATTATTATTTCATATTTATTGATCATGTCCATCTATTGTTTTTTCTTAAAAGAAAACTTATATTTTACTTTTTGACTGCAAAAATAGACTTCTAGCATTTTCAACTGTATGCATGAACTTTAGAATTCCATCGAAATTAATATGATGGACACTTGCACTCGTAGTATTTTTAATTTACTGATTAGAGCTATCCAACATTAATCAGTTGAGGTGGTTGCTGTTTGTTTGGGCCATTGCCTCAATGATTTTATAATTGCATAAACATATTTTGTTTATCTCACATTGTATGATTTTTTTCTTCCCCATTTCTCGTGTAGAGAAGCATAAAAAATGGCATCTCTATCAGTTTGAGAGTTCTATTATCTGAAAATAAATCCACCGGAAAACAATTATTAGATGGAGGTGTTTATAACCTTGGCTAATTCAAACTGGACTTAGACACTCACCAGTACAATAATTCTTATTTCCTGGAGCTTACAAGATGCTATTTAGCTTTTAACCCTTAACCCTACCCTTTCAATCCTAAGTTCCTTAGGTCTTCCAAGCTTGATCTTTCTTTGAAGCAAATGTTGTCATATCTCTTAACCTGCCTAGGACCAATTCATATGCTCGCTCATCAGCTCCTCAGTTCTATTAAGGCAAATGCATGGTCATTGTTAGTTGCTAGATTTTGGCTCTCTTCTGATATATTTTTGTTTGGTGCTTGACAGAATCATGCCATACATTCATGGTTGTGTGTATGTTTCATGCGCTAAACTCTAAAATATGTTCATTTTTGTGAACATCCTCACTACACAATTTTATGGATAATGCTGGCAGTTTGCTAGAGATGGGAAGATGCCAAACATGAAAGATGGGCAGATGTCAAGCATGAAACTGATGAGTATAGATATGTAGTGTCAAAATTATGCAGAATTTTGGTAGTTAGCTTACTACATGATGTCTGGTAGTTAGCTACTTAGCTTATCACATGATGTCAAAATTATTGCAGATGCTTGATTGTATAAATTGAAAACTAAAATGCTCACAAGTAGGCAATATCCAATGTGTAATGAAAATTTCTATTGAGTTCTGAGCGAACTTGGTGGCAAGAGAGTTAGGGTTATGATCACTACTTGTAGTTATAAAACGGAAATTCTCAACAGTGCCTGATTTCTTCATGAAGGACAATGGAAATCGCCAAAGAATGGCATCATTTCAAGCACCGCCAATGGGTTGGCCTGGGGTACAAGGTGTTCCGACTACTCCTGTAGTGAAGAGAGTTATCAGGCTAGATGTCCCTGTAGATAAATATCCAAATGTAAGTCAAATCATGTTCTGCACAATTGCACTCTAGTTTATATCAGTTTTTCTTTTCAATATAATAGTTTTTTTTACTCAAACCTCAGCAGTATAATTTTGTTGGCCGAATTCTGGGACCTCGTGGGAACTCATTGAAAAGAGTGGAAGCCATGACAGAATGTAGGGTTTACATCAGAGGCTGTGGCTCTGTGAAGGATTCTATCAAGGTAAAGTTGATATATAATTATATACTTTGAAGAATTGTATAGTGCTAATTTGATTTTTGTTGTTAGTGACTTCCTAATTCTTGTGGGAGAAGTCTTTCCCCACTGTCATGCACAAACTGATGCGGCGGACACAAAACGCAATATTTTCCTTAACACCGCCTAAATAAATTCAGTCATTTCTTGTCCAACTTGAGTGGTTGCTTCCCCTTGGCATTTTGTAGTTGACTTTCTTCCCCCATTTTATGCATCTAACAATATCTTTGGAGTTCTCGTCCTAAGAAGTAAACTGCTCACACCATATGTGATCTTTCATTATGTGTGTTTCAACTATCCTAACTTTTCATTATAGGAAGAAAAGCTTAAAGATAAACCAGGATATGAGCACCTTAAAGAGCCATTGCATGTGTTGGTGGAGGCAGAGTTTCCAGAGGATATAATTAATTCCCGGTTGGATCATGCTGTGGCAATACTAGAAAATCTTTTGAAACCTGTGGTATGGTTATATTATTGTAGTTAATCACATTAATTGTGCATCTCTAATCTTTTGTTTTTCTATGGCTAGTCCTGCTAATTTTTGCTCACTAACTTGCTAGGATGAGTCCCTTGATCACTATAAGAAGCAGCAATTGAGAGAGTTAGCTATGCTGAATGGTACTTTAAGGGAGGAAAGTCCAAGCATGAGCCCCAGTATGAGTCCAAGCATGTCACCTTTTAACAGTACTGGGATGAAACGTGCCAAGACAGGAGGATGACCCCAATATGTTGACGGTGGATCATACCATACATTTTTCTGTAGAATTTGTGGTGGTCTTTTCATTGATGTTATTGTCCAGAAACACCTTTGGCGCCGAATCTCCGCAAGCAGCTTGTTTGGATGATATATGGTTTATCCACTTGATTTAATTTGGCTATTTCACTTTGACGTCTATTCTTTGGTGTATTAACCGCTAGAGCATTGGCTTTCAGTATGCAAGTTATAGTGTTAACAAATTTTCGGGTGCTACTGATTAGCATACTCTTAGTTCGTTAGATTTTTTGTTTGGCATTTGTCAGATGATTAGATTGCATACAGGCGTATATCTAAATATGCATGGTGTTAGCTCTCAAACTAAATAAAACAAGCGGGTTGTCTTTGACTGAATTGCAACGCATAATATTTTTGACATCATTGTTCAGTTTATTTATTATTTCATGTTTGCAAGTGATTGTTGTAAGGTTTATGTACTGGAATTTGAAGGTTGAACTATGAAAACAAATGCTCTTTTTATCATCAAACAGACATCAAGGCCAGATATTGTTCTGGTAATTATTTCTGCCTTTAATACCAAGTCAAGCTGCCAATAGCAGTAGGTATCTTATTTTCTCATTTACTTTGCAGGAGAGCGGTTTACTAGTCACAACTTGAAGGATAAAGTACCATTTCAAATGAGAGTTGCGAGATTGAAAATGCCAATACTGTGATGGAAAAGCTGCAACTTATCAGTTTGTTTAACAGGGTTGCTGTAATTGGACATTGTTAATATTTGTAATACAAAAATAATGTCACGGTTTAGTTGGCTGAAATAAATAATCATTGCTTTCGTTATTCAGCAGGAAATGAATCCCGGAATGCAGTAGTTAATGTGGGTACTTCCTACTGTGGGATTCAGAGACAAGCTTCAAGCTTCAAACTTCGGTTTATTAAAATTATTTGCTGTGTCGAAAACAGACCACGACTCTGAAGCTCTTATTCCCCCGTATAGAGAGAATGTTGCCAACAAACTATTACTATCTTTTTCTTATTTTTTGTCTCTTCATATATATTTTTCTGTATAATTATGTTATGTAACGTTGAGCAAATGTTATTCCTTAGAAAATTAGAGAGATTGGCATTGGAGTGAGAGTAAACAGGAGCCGCGCTCGTCCCATGTCTTTACATCTACAGTCTACACTCTAGACCTCATAAAAGCCCGGAGATAGCTTTATTTATTCATACACAAGTAACACAACCATACAAGGGATTTCATCTCAAGTTCTAAAAGAAAATGATATTCGACTCATTTGTACAATGCTGCATAACTATGAATGCACAAGTTGGGTATGTACATTAATAACAAAGTAAGGTTCAAGTGAATCCACCTAAATTCAAATGCGATTCTATTTATACATATGTTCAAGGTTGTGAACAAACTTTTGTAAGCACCATTATCACCACTCTTCAAAATTGGGGATGTTTATCATCCAGCGTCCTTCAAAAGAAGTACCTTTGAATGCTATGCAAGTGCTGAAAGTAAATTATTTATCAAGTTTTTTAAAAAAAAAAATAACCTTTGATTTTTTTTTGATCGATGGCTAAAAATAACTCATTTAGTAAACGATAAATGGAATAAGAGTATCAATGGACGTAATGGAGAGATAATAGACACTTCACACACTATTAAGCGTAAAAGAAAAAATATGTCTCTTGCTTTACTTCAAATTGAAGAATGAAAACAGACTTGCGCATGGTATGGATGCATCCACGATCCTTCCACAAGAGACCATTACAATAACAAAAAACAAATAATCTATTTAAAACAGATTCTCTTCATTCGTCTCACCCAGATTATTTAGGAAGCAAATACTTTCAAATTATAACAAAGCACTCATTCATGGACACCATATATTACCTTTAACAAGTCAATACTACGATATCATACATATATCAACAGATTTCAGGTGTTTCATACTCTAGAAAACACCGTCCAATCTATGTGCAAAATTAGTCTTCTCTTCATCTACTATGTAGATGTATAAATATCTAAAGTAAAAAATCATTGAATATAGCATTACAAACTGTTGGTGGTGGTTTCCCCACCCTCAAAAAAAGCTCCTGACCTGATCATATAGGAGCTCATATCCATCTTCGCTATGCAAGAAAAGTTTTCAAAACCAACGAACTCACCTAAGCCGGCAATTAGAACATTTAAAAGGATTAAGACATAATTACCACAAGCGTGCAACGAAAAAATAATCCACTGCCTCCCCTAAAAAAAACAAAAACAAAAACAAAACAGTATGGCAAGATTATTTCTAAACATCAATAGGAGAAATCTAGGGTCCCGTTTGTTTTGTTTTCAGTTTACTGCTGTTTTCAAAATTTTACTATTTCTTATACAAATATTTGAAAACAGGAAACAAAATGAAAACAATGTAATATTTTTGCAATTGTTAATGAAAACTGAAAACAAAAGGGGCCCTAATATTCCCATTTGACAGAATAGCAGAGTTTATTCTGACTCAAATAGGATCCAGACAACAAATGTCAGGTAATAGAATATAGCCTAAGCTAGCATAAGAATCTCTGTAAATCATAACCGAATATGCTGAGTCAGCAGCATTCGGTTATGATAGTTAGTTAGGGCAGTTATCAAGAGTTGTTAGAAGCTCAAAGTTAGTTAGGGCAGTTATCAAGAGCTGGTAGAAGCTCAAAAGGTTATATATACACACAGCCTTCTCTGAATTAAACACTTGAGAAAACTAAAATACAGTTACAAATTGATTTTCTCTCTCTCTCTCTCTCTATCTTTCTTCTTCTACCCTAATTTCGGTTCTGTTTATGGTATCTTGAGCTAAATTCTGGGCCATGACTTCTATCGGGAATCCCTTCACTGAGAATGTCGCTGCATCTCTGACGCCATCGTCTTCTCCAGCCAGCTTCAATCCATCGCTCTCTGTTAAGCTAGATGATCAGAACTTCCTTCTATGGAAGCAACAGGTAGAAGCCGTAATCATCGCTCATAAACTTCATCGGTATGTTGTGAACCCTACGATTCCTCCGAGGTTCGCGAGTGAAGCAGATCACAATCTTGGAATCGAAATCGAAGCCTATCAGCTATGGATCGTACAGGACCAAATGTTGTTCACATGGTTACTCAGCTCACTTTCATCGAGGAAATCGACGATTCTTCCTCGATTCTTAGGTTGCAAACACTCGCATGAAGTCTGGGACAAGATTCACAAGTGCTTCTACGCGCACCTTCGCGCCAAGGTGAGGCAGTTTCGATCTGAACTGAAGAATACCAAGAAAGGTACAAGAACCATTTCTGAATACTTGTTAAGAATTCGCGTCTTAGTTGACTCTCTCCAAGCTATGGGAGATCCGATCTCAGAATAGGATCACGTTGACACAGTATTGGAAGGACTCCCAGAGGAATACAACACTTTTGTCATGATGATATATGGCAGAGGCGATTCCCCTTCGATTGACGATATCGAAGCCCTACTACAAATTCAAGATTCACAATTAGAAAAGTTTCGTCAAGAATTGCCCCTTGGCGATTCGATTTCAGCCAACATTGCTCATGCCCCAATCACTGCAAATGTGAACCCTAACAGTGATCACAGAGGTCAATTTGATGCCCAACGTGGCAGCTTTCGAGGTTCTTATCACGGAAGAGGAGGCAGAGGCAGAGGCCGTAGTCGCGGAAACAGACCTACCTGTCAGCTTTGTGGGAAGTATGGTCATTACTCCTTTAACTGTTGGCACAGGTTTGATGAGACCTTCGTTCCTCCACAGTCTCCTCCTTCCAATCAACAAGGGCAATATGCACCAAATTCAGCTCCAGGCATTCTACCCTTGCCAAATTCCCAGCAAAATGCTCAGCCAAGTGCACGCATGGCTGCCTAACCGACTCAGTTTTCTAATAATTCCAGCAATAATGATTACAATGGAGCAAACCATTTCGAAGGTCAAACATGGTACCCTCATTCTGGGGCAACTCATCACTTAACTGCAGATCCTCAAAACTTCACTCATAGCACTCCTTTTGGTGGTCAAGACCAAGTTTTCATGGGTAATGGACAAGGTCTTGCCATTAACTCCATTGGCTCTTCTAAACTTTACTCTTCTTTAAATCCAATTACTACCTTTTCTCTAAATAATCTTCTTCTTGTTCCCAAAATTACAAAGAACCTCGTGTCTGTATCTCAATTTGCTAGGGATAATAATGTTTATTTTGAATTCCATCCATACTCATGCTTTGTTAAAACACAGGACTCTAGCAGAGTTTTGCTTGAAGGCTGCCTTGGAAAGGATGGCCTCTATTACTTCAGCAATCTCAAAGTTCATCAAGACTCTCACTCTCAGCCTCAATCTACATCAAGTTCCTCTCTAGCTAAGTGTCAAAGTATTCTTGCCTCTGTAAATACCTCCAATGTTGTATCACTTAGTCCTAATTCATACAACTCTTGGCATTGTCGACTAGGACATGCTCATTTCAATCTTTAAAAAGCGTATTTACAATTGTGTAATATTCCCTTAGTCAATAATAAAGAGAGTGATTTTTACAATGCTGCTTTGTATTGGTAAGGCCCATAGACCGCATGCTCCACCCTCATCCCACTGTCGACCATGAATCCTTTGAATTAATCCATACTGATCTATGGGGACCAGCACCCTTTCAATCCTCTTGTGGCTATAAATACTATATTACTTTTGTTGATGCTTACACACGATTTACATGGATCTATTTCCTTAAACAGAAATCAGATGCTTTAGTAGCTTTCAAACAGTTTTATACTCTTATTTCCACTCAATTCTCAACAAAACTCAAAGCTGTCCAATCAGATTAGGGAGGGGAATTTCGACCCTTCACTAAGTACTTGACTGACTTAGGTATTATGCATAGGCTCACATGTCCCCACACCTCTCACCAAAATGGCACTGTTGAGAGAAAACACAGGCAAATTGTGGAGATGGGGCTCACCCTTATGTCTCATTCTGCTATACCTCTCACCTACTGGGATCACAACTTCACCCAATCTGTGTTTCTCATCAACAGACTCCCTACAGAAGCCTTAAAGGATTTCTCCTCACCTTATCATGCTCTTTATGGCACTCTACCTGATTACAAAACCATTAAAACATTTGGATGTGCTTGCTTCCCCTTTCTTAGACCATATAACCAACACAAACTTGAATTTAGGTCTACTGAGTGTGTCTATCTAGGGTTATCACCTCAACACAAAGGGCATAAATCCCTTGCCCCGTGTGGAAGGATCTATGTTTCCAAAGATGTCCTCTTTAACGAGATCAGATTTCCCTACTCAACTCTCTTCAAAATCACTCCACATCATTTACCTAATGAAACCACCTTTTCTGCATCTATTCCTACTCCACAATATCCTCCTCTTTCACCTGTTCCCCTCAACCAACACAATCCAAGTCCCTCACATCAACATAATTCCACACCCGAGCCTCATTCCACATCTGCACCTAATCTCTCTCTCGCACCCTCACCTCAGGCTTCAGGTTCTGGTCCCTTCCCCGAGTCTCCAACCATTCCTCATACTTCATCTCTGTTTAGCTCTAATGAGTCTCATCACTCTCCCATGTCTGTGTCACAACATGAGGCATCTCCATCCACTACTAATTCTGCTGCAGCCCCTGCCGATCCCTCCAATACCTCGTCCTCTGCAACTCAGTCCTCTTCCCTTCCTCCTGACAACACTCATCCTATGCTTACCCGGTCTAAAACAGGTTGCCTTCCTCCTAAGGTCTTACTAGCTCATCTTGAGCCTACATCTGTCAAAGCAGCCCTGTCTAGTCCTCACTGGTTTGCAGCCATGAAGGATGAGCACACTGCTCTCCTCAAGAACAACACTTGGTCACTTGTCTCCTTACCTCCAAATAGGAATGCTATTGGGTGTAAATGGGTCTTTCGAGTAAAGGAAAACCCGGATGGTACTGTAAGCAAATATAAAGCCCGGTTTGTTGCTAAGGGCTTCCATCAACAACACGGTTTAGATTTTCATGAAACCTTCTCTCCGGTTGTGAAACCAGTGACTATTCGAATCATCCTCACTCTAGCTCTCACAAATAAATGGCCAATTCAACAAATAGATGTCAACAATGCCTTTCTAAATGGCTCATTACACGAAGAAGTGTACATGATACAGCCCCCAGGGTTTGAAAACAGGGATAAAACTCTTGTTTGTCGCTTGAACAAGGCACTTTATGGTCTTAAACAGGCCCCTCGGGCCTGGTATGAACGGTTAGCCTCTACTTTGGTTCGGTTTGGGTTTGCTGCCAGTCGCCGTGATCCATCCTTATTTGTCTATGCCAAGGACAGCATCTCTGCCTTTGTCCTAGTCTATGTGGACGATATTATTCTCACTGGGTCATCTACTGTTTTTATCACTAACCTGATAAAGAAGCTGAATGTTGAATTTGCTCTAAAAGAACTAGGATCTCTTGACTATTTCCTAGGAGTAGAAGTCAAGCATCCGTCCCCAGATACCCTGCTGCTGACTCAGACCAAGTACATTCGTGATCTTCTTGCCAAGGCACATATGACTGAAGCCAAGGGAATCAGGTCACCTATGGTAAGCAATCAGAATGTCAAGGTTTGGGGATGGACACTATGTCCGATCCTCACCGCATACAGGTCTATAGTTGGTGCTTTACAATATGCTACATTAACCAGGCCAGATATTGCCTTTAGTGTCAACAAAGTGTGTCAGTTTATGTCTAATCCTCTTGAAACACACTGGCAAGCTGTTAAAAGGATTCTTCGCTATCTTAAAGGGTCTCTCTCACATGGACTACTGCTCAGACCAGCTCCTACCTCTATGCCCTTTTCTTTATCTGCCTACTGTGATGCCGACTGGGCAAGTGATCCAGATGATCGCAGGTCTACTTTTGGTTCATGCGTCTACTTTGGTCCCAACCTGGTTTCTTGGAGCTCAAAGAAACAGCCACTAGTGGCTCGGTCTAGTCTGAGCGAGTATCGGAGCATGGCACATACAGTTACTGAACTATCCTGGATACAATCATTACTATCTGAACTCAAGATTCCTCACATTGCTCCTCAACTCTACTGTGATAATCTAAGTGCTGTGTCTCTAGCACACAATCTTGTCCTTCATGCCCGCACAAAGCACATTGAACTCGATATTCACTTTGTAAGGGAAAAAGTTCTCTCTAAAGCACTCACTGTCCTTCATGTCCCCAGTGGTGATCAGCTGGCAGACTCACTCACAAAACCTCTCTCATCAGCTCAGTTTGCCAACCTAAGGATCAAGCTCAATGTTGTACCTTTGCAGCCACCACCTTGAGCTTGAAGGGGGGCTAATAGAGTATAGCCTAAGCTAGCATAAGAATCTCAGTAAATCATAACCCGAATATCTTTGGGTGTGACATTCGGTTATGATAGTTAGTTAGGGCAGTTATCAAGAGCTGTTAGAAGCTCAAAGTTAGTTAGGGCAGTTATCAAGAGCTGTTAGAAGCTCAAAAGGCTATATATACACACAGCCTTCTCTGAATTAAACGCTTGAGAAAACTAAAATACAGTTACAAATTGATTTTCTCTCTCTATATATATCTTTCTTCTTCTACCCTAATTTCGGTTCTGTTTATCAGGAAGGTTTTAACTCTTTCAATCCCCTCTCTTATGATCACGAGGGGGAAAAAATAGAATGTAGTATTTAGTGTTTAGTTTTCACAAATAAACTTTGGGCCAGTGAGAAAGTACTAAAGGCTACAGTTGGTTGGAATGCTAACCTCGATTACAATGATAGCAAGATGTCAAATTGCAAAGGTCAGTCCCTTAGGCCAAGCTCAAGCTCTAACTCATCATCCTCTTCAAACAATTTCAAAAGACGGGCATATTGTTCTTCTCTTTTCTTCTTCCGCCATAACTTAAAAAGTAAAAAAGAGAACAAAGAAAATACCACAAGCACAATTAATATAATGAGAATCATAGAACTAGTGCTGTGGGCATGAGCTTTAGTCTTTGTAGCATCTTTAGAACCAGGTGAGTCATCACAAAAGCCTGAGAAAACACCCAAAATGAAAATCATATATAAGATTGTGAGTCTGTTGTGGAAAAACAACTGATCACGATGTGAAGTTACTGGAGGAACGATGAGAAACACACACATACACATATAAGCAAGCGTACTGAATAATTTAAAATTATATTTACAACTACATGGGGGAAAATATTATAGAAGAACAATTGTGTCGCAAAATAAAGTCATCCATTTCAGTAAAAATCCAAAAACAGTGACACTGTTGATATTAAGCTGAGTTGTGGTGCTTATTGCTAAAAGCAAAAGCATTCAATGCAGATAACAGTAAGAAAAATTCTAGCTTCCTAAGTCACCATACAATAGAGGTTGAAGGTAGAATATTCGTTCCGCTTTCCTAGTAAGAGAGTAATAATAGTAATTGAGGCTGAAGGTTGGAAATTTTCGGTTTCCCAGAAACGCATAGCATTGGGAGAAGGTAAGAACGAAGATTGTGCATGGATTTGACATCATACATGATGATGTTTCCAATCAATTACTCCCAGCAATCAAACGCAAATACAACGACAATTGGAACAGCTTAAGCTTATGAATCCGAACAAGTAAGCAAATACCTTTGGATTATAAATAAAAAATAAAAGATAAATTTCTATAAATTAGGAGACCTAAAATAATAAAAGGGGAATTGGGAACAGTAGAAATTGAGAAGAAGGGAGAGATGGAGCCGAACCTAGGATGAATTGTAAGGAGGAGAGAATGAAGAATAGGAGGAAACTCAGCGATCTGCTTCTTCGAAATGCACTCATCTTTGTTGTGCCCATCCACAGATCCAGAGACACACAAATAAATGAAAACAACTGCAACTGCCGTTGGTTACAAAGAGTCAAATTTATTTCATTTAAGCAACAATGTGGTTGGTCCCTTAAAGAAATAAAACAAATTAGTTAGCCCCTCAAAATTATCATTGTGGGCCTTCCATAATTAACAATTGTACCTACGTGACATGTTCCCTCTTTTTAAGTGTGATATTTTTTTGAAGGTAGGAAATTCCCTCAACCGAATCTCAACTACTTAATTAAGGATTAATTAAGGAACACAAGTCTGCCATCACTTATATGCCAACCTCCGCTCCAACACAAATTTGGTGTCCCACACTATAAATTTATATGATGCGGTGCTTTTTTTTTTACTGGGTCCGATTTTTTATCATCATTGAAAAGCTAGGTGTCTCTATATTGCTGTTACTTTCTACTGTCAAAAAATCATTTTTGTAGGATACAATTGCGGGAAAATAGACAGTAATGTACTTGTCTGTCCATATTTTTTACTTTTTTTTGTAATTGTTAATTTATTGTTGCTAATCTAAATAAATGATAAATCACACATTTATGGGTTTGTTTGTCTTGTTTCCCAACGCTAACGGGAAAACACACGTTTCAATACACAGGAAAAAAATGATAGACGCCAAAAGTGGAATTGCCCTGAGGGGATATAACAGCAAGATGACTGTATATGTAGAACAAATGTTTAAAAAAAAAATGTTTCAAAAAGTGGACGGATCATTAAATAGATGAAGATTGTGATTCACGATTTACTAGTCCAATTGCGGTCCAACCATAGTTGAACTGATTGTAATTAAATATATACTTTTAATTATCCAATGGATATGACTCAATTGATTATACATGTTGGATTTGTGACTAAGCAATCAAGGGGAGATTAATCTCATAGAAGATCCGAAGGATGTAAGCTAAGCTCATAGGGATACTCTGTGGACCTACTGGGGAGTCAAAGACTTAATTAAGGTGGGTTTCAACAAAACAAAAAATACTTTTAATTTTATATAACAGATTCAATAATATAAAAAACTAACATACTGCACAAATAAAAAATAAACTAAATTCAATAAGGTTCAGTGTTACAAGAAATCAAAAAATAGCCTGAGAATGTCGTCATTAGTTTGGTGAAAAGCATAATCAAGTTCGTGGGTAACTAGATGCGGATGGAATTTTGAGCATTGATAGATGAGATTCATGTATATTCAAATTCTCAGGGGTCAGGACTCGGGACAAAACACTATACTGTATCATATTGAAGCATTTTTAATTTTCAGGTGCTTATATCAAGAAAAGCAGGACGTTTATGGGGGATGTTCTAACTTACATTGCTTATCTACAATATATTTTGTAAAACCAACCAATGTATAGAATTAGCTGTTAAGTTTGGAGGTAATCTTGATTCTCCTTTCCATCACTGAACTGCCTACTGATCCTCCTCCTTGCATGATTCATAATTAGTAGAAGTATATATATTACCAGTCACTTATTTTCCACAGCCTGCCACTCTTCAGCTTCCCGTCGCTTAAACAAATTTCTAACTGAAATCAATTATAGGTGGAAGCAACTTAGAATTGCTTTCTCGTTCAATTAGACGTCTACCCTCCCAATGATACAAACGTACTAAGTTAGAGGCCTTTCCATCCAATGACTTCCATAAGAATTAACAAAAGTTTAAAGAGCTTTAAGAGTTGTTTGATGTTTTATATTTTTATTTTTATCTTCCCTTCATATAATTTCAAGTATAATCACAAACATTTGTTTACACTATTTAACAAAACACTAAAACAGGAAATACAACATATATATAATTTTATAATTATGAGTAAAAATATCACTTAAAATCAAAATAGAAATTAATCCAATGACCTTATGCAGTAACATTTCCTTATTGTCAATGATGACCCCCCCTGGAATTGCGTCTTCGGAAACCAATTAATTTGATACATGCATTTACCAAACGAGAAATATAGCATTTGAAAAAAAAATAAAGTCGCAAAATCAAGTATTTTTAAGTTTCAACGTTAGTCAAATCACTCACACCAAAAATTTCACTATAGCTGAAATAGGAAACAGGTAAGAACCAACTCTAGCAAAAACAAAGACACATGACAAAACCATATCCTTTCAACGAGGGATTAATTTTCACTTGAAGCACTTGGCATCCAAAAGAGGCTCACCCTCGAAAGGTTCATAATCTTCAATCATCTGATTAACACGCTCTTTCTGAGCTTCATCAGAGATGTCAACCTTGGTCCATTCATAGAGCTCCATGTCATAGCATTCATCAATGACAAATTGTGGAATTTCTTGCCCACGGAAGAGCCACAGCCCCTTCACCTTAAATGGTGGCTCCGATCCAATCACGAGCATCTTTCCAAAGGCATACTTGCGAACCAGATCCATCCGCTGAAGAAATCCACTAACTTTGTTCAATGTCACAAAGGAAACAGTGTTCTCATCATTGTATTTATACTCACAGAACCAGAGAGAATATCCCTCAGGATCATACATGTCCCAGAATCCTGCAAGTTAACAGGAAGATATTTAAAAATGGTAAGGCAACTACATCTCATATCAGAAAATCTTGGCATTCTTTGCTACAATATTCATAATAAAACCAATGAGCTTCCGAAAACATCGCCACAAAAGCATATTTCTAATGGTTATAACTTATAAGCTACAATCATAATCCTATAAGTTGCAAAAATTTAAAATATAGAAACCACAAGTGATACAATCACTATACCTTTGATTGCAACCTCCCGGAAGTTGGTCTTAGTGTTTGAGTAGAGCCTTTTCCACTCATCCAATATCATCTTACTTGGAGGAAGAAGATCAAGAGGATTTTTGGGTTTGGGCTTGGGTGCCTCCTCCTCTGTTTCTTCATTGGACTTTTCTGGCTCTGGTTTAGCCACTTTCTTTGGCTCATCCTTAGCCTTGGGTTTAGTTTCCTTGGCCTGGGAAGGCTTCTTTGCAGATGGAATAGGTGGCATAGCTTCAGTCTGCTTAACCTGACCTAAAATCTTTCGGAAGTTTGGCTGATTGACCAGAGTCCAAAAGTATCTCTCGACATGAGGAAACTCTGAGGTGAAGCTCTTGACCAGGAGCACAGTGAAACCTAAATACAAGTTACAAGTCATTATGATGTCAGCCAGGGTGACAGAATGCCCAACCAGGTAAGTATTGAGGGCGAGGTGAGTGTTCAAAGCTCCAAATGCTCTCTTCACTGCAGCAGTTGCAGCCTCCTCAACCTTCATTCACACACATTTTAGAAGAAAAAAAGAAATCAGGAATGAGTGAATTACAAAAAACCTGATGAACACAGCATATCAACTTTGATGTTAAAAATTGGACATACATCCATTTATAATTACCTAACCAATAGGTTTCATAAAAAACTCCCATTACTCATAAAGAATGACCATCAATATGCAAATACTATATAATCTATTAATTGTCCACCTTACAAACTTCAAACCGAATTAAAATGGAAATTGATATTTAAAAAAAAATCTCTGCTCAACTTACTGGAGCAAGGTATTGGGCAAATCCAAGTCTTGGTAGGTACAATTTCATAATATTAGCATCGATCTCCATTGATGAAAAATCAATCCATTGATCAATGTGGGCCTGAAACATAAAAACATAAATGATAAAGCAGAAAAGAAAATAGAAAATAGAAGAGCCACTTCCAAGAAGTCTCACACATGAAGTTGCAGATAGTTAGACCGGAGAATTAATTAATTACGAGATAGTTAGATGGATAGTTAGTTCGTTCTACAATATAAGCCCACATTGTATGAACTTTTCTCATTTAGTGAATTTCCAATTTTCCCTCAACTCTTCCATTATCTTTTCTCAGCAACGTAGAATTATATAAATGAGAATTGAAAAGAACAGTACTAAAAAGCTTACTTCATCAATACGAGAAGATCCATACAAGGTGGTGTGAGGCTTCAATCGGGCAACTGCAGCAAGGGAGCAAACTCAATTTTAGAAGGAAAAAGAAAAATAATAAACACTTACATGTTAAATGCATATAAGTAAGGCGGGTTACCATAGCGAGCAATGGCATTGCTCTCAAATACTGGAGCATCTGGAGTTTCCAAGACTGGAACCTGGAAGGAGAGTGGCAAATTGTAATAAGGAAGCAGAAATGAAATCCAAGCATTGAAGAATGGATAGGAAATACCTTTCCAAGAGGATTCATCTTGAGAAAATGGGGAGTTTTGTTAGAGACACCCATCTCAAAGTTTGGGGCCAAATCAACTTGGATACCATTGTACTGAGCTGTAATCAGAGTCTTATAACTATTTTTGTTTTTTGATGATGCGTGCAGGATCTACACACACACACAGAGGCAACGAACGATATCAGATTAATAGAAATATGAAATGTATTTATTAAATGAAGGTAACAGAATTAAGTGAGTGACTGACGAGAGCCATGGCTGCTTCAAGGAAAAACGTGCCGCTCTCACTATGAATCTATGATCTGATTTCATCACGCAAACCAAACCAAACCAAAACGTAATAATAAGATGAAGGCATCTATGTATATAATCTATGTATCTACTTATCAGAAAGAAAAATAATAAGATGAGGGAGTGAGAGGTTACTTACAGCTCGAGGCGTGCGTTCTTCCGAAGCACAAGTGTGTGTTGTTGCTGCTGCGGCTGTGACTGAGGGAGAAGAAGAAGTGAGCAACGTAATCCACTTTAGGTTTTGAGGTTTTTTAAACTCGCCCGAAACCCTAAATGGGCCTCAACTCCACGGGTCACCTTAAACCACCTCCACCCCGGCCCGCATTAAATCTTATATCGTCTTGTAAATTACAAATGAAGCATTAACATTAATAAATCACGGAAATTGAAAACGCTTGTCTAAATGGAATGTTTTATTCCTAGTAAACTATATTTCCGGATATAAAAGGATGAGAATAAAGTTTTTTCAAGTTTGAAACTATTATTCACTAATTTTTTCCTCCCTGATAATAAATTTTAAAACTTATACCAAACATTTATTCTCATAACAACATTCCCGAAAACTTAAAATGCATAGTATAATTTTTAGGTGAATATAATTTTTTCATTCAAACTTTGATAATTTTTCATTCAAACGTGATGCTTCATAATATTAAAATGCATAGAAAACATGCTACACTGTTACTAACTTGATTTTCCATTTCTTAGTGTTTGTGTCTTCTAAAATGTCTGATAATGATGATTTAGTGTATGGTCCAAACAATCAAATTGATTCAGACCAATTTGAGAAATAAAAATAATGAAGTATATCAGATTTGGTGTTGAAAGTGGAACTACCCTTGCAACTAGAGGAGGTAGGCTTGGCATCAAGAACTTTTATATCTTGCTTACTGTATTCTCAAATTTTAAGGTATATGTTTTGGTTGTCCTCTCCTCTTATTAAAGCCGAAAATACAATGCCTAATGCTTTTAGTTATTTTTGTTATAATTACCAAGATGGCATGCTGACACCGGTGGAAATAATGTAATATACGGGAACGTTTTACGTCAGTTGACCATATGTTTGACGTTAAAAATAAGGCGGTGACAATTTTGTAAATATTAAATCACTATTTGCGTCAGTTGTTTAATGAACTGACGTTAAAATTGATTATTAACACTTTTAACGTCAGTTGTTTATACAATTGACGTTAAAAGTGTGATTTTTTACTTCAGTTAAATAAATAACTGACGTAAATAATCAACTCATTCCTACCTTTCTTTCGTTGTCATCTCCCTGTTGTCACTCTTAACGCAGATCATCACTCCATATATAGTGCAGTTTATTTCTAATCTTTTTTTTAAAAATGTTTATTTTTAATCTTAATTAATTAGCTTCAATTAGTAAACAAATTCTAGTACAAATTAAAATAAATAAACACTTAACATAAAACAAGTTATATGTATAATCAAATCGTATCTCATTGAAGCGATTCATAAGTTACAATTACATGATTAAAAGATAAAAAATTTCCGCAAGATAGCACTAAAATATAAAAAAGTTTCTGCTTCAACATCATTTTCTTCTCAGTCCTGTCCTCAGAAACTCCAATGGATGCATCTCCTCCCTTACTTGAAGTCCTTGATGCTCTATCTGAATCCACAGTCAATTTGGAGCCAAAGCAGAGTGAAGGGTGCACTCGATTTGTTTCAGCAATATTCTTGGAACAGTCACTTGGTTCCAAAGCTGAGGTTTTGGAACTGTAGCTGCTGATTCTCCAGAAGGATGATAACGTGTGCAATTCACATAATACGATTTACACACCCTTATCACCCATGTAATGCGATTTACACAACCTCAGAAGTTGTTTGACCATTAAGACAGAGACCTTTAAGTCTAGGTATAGGAAGAAAGAGTGATGAAGTTAATCTCCATGGCAGAGCCATATTGTGAAGCAGAAAAATTAAAGGAAGGAAGGAAGCTATTTATAGGAGTAGGGGATGAAGTTACTAGGCGTCGTAAGTTGCTAAAAAATTAAATTGATCATTAAGAGCATTAGGTTCCAAGGCGCCTTGGGAGTTGGCAGTCATATATTATAAACGTGCAGAAAAGAAAACGCCCGAAGGAATAGGAAGAAATAGACCTTTAAGTCTGGGTATAAACTTAGTGCTCATAAAGAGGATTATAGGTTACAATGTGCATGGGTAAGTAGCACAGCGAGAATGGGTAATTAAGTAGCGAGTAGTAAAAGGAATGAATGCTTTTGCGAGAAACTTATACACTTTTAAGCGTCGGTTGTTGAATAAAACCGGCGTTAAAAGTGTTTTTAAAATAAAAATATTTATTTTTAACGTCGAGTTGTTTATACTACTCGACGTTAAAAGTGTGATTTTTACTTGATTAAATAAACAGTGGCGTAAATAATCCTATATCCCTATCTCGAAATGCCATGTTGTCACTCTTAACACAGGTCAATGGGTAAGTAGCAGAGTAGTCAAAGGAATGAATGTTTTTGCAGAAACTTATACACTTTTAACGTCAGTTGTTGAATAAAACTGAAGTTAAAAGTGTTTTTAAAATAAAAATATTTATTATTAACGTCTGTTGTTTATACAATTGACGTTAAAAGTGTGATTTTTACTTCAGTTAAATAAATAGCTGACGTAAATAATCATATATCCCTATCTGAAATGCCCTGTTGTCACTCTTAACACAGGTCAATCCACATCTATAGTGCAGTTTATTTCTAAACTTTTTTGTTTAAACAAGTTTATTTTTAATCTTAATTAATTAGCTTGAATTAGTAAACAAATTCTTGTGCAAATCAAGATAAATAAACACTTAACATAAAACAAGTTATATATGTATCTCGTTGAAGCGTTCATAAGTTACAATTAATTACATGATTAAAAGATAAAAAAATTTCTGCAACATAGCCCTAAAATATAAAAAAGTTTCTGCTTCAACATCATTTTCTTCTCAGTCATGTCCTCAGAAATTCAAATGGATGCATCTCCTCCCTCGCTTGAATTCCATGATGCATCGTGATTAATCAAAGTGAAAGGGATCTTTGCATCACCCCCTTCACTGGAATTCCTTGATGCATCATCTCGAATCCACAGTCACTTGCAGCCAAAGCAGAGTGAAAGGGATGACTGGGATGAAATAAAGTGAGGGAATCACATTACGTGATTTACTCAACTTTACCATCCATGTAATGTGATTTACACAACCTCAGAAGATTTTTGACCATTAAGACAGAGACCTTTAAGTCTAGGTATAGGAAGAAATAACAAAGGTCTCAGAGCCATTTTGTGAAGGAATAGAAATATAGAGGAAAAGAAGAGGCAGTATTACAGACTGATACATAAGAATGGTACTTTATATAGAGAATGATTTTTAGACAACACTTTTAACGTCAGTTGTATTCAACAACTGACGTTAAAAGTGTTTTTTTTAAAAAATATTAATATCTAACGTCAGTTTTTTAATACAACTGACGTTAAACAATTACTTTTAACGTCAGTTGTTTAATACAACTGACGTTAAATGTTGTTTTATTTTTGGTTTTTGATTATAACGTTTACACCCGCGCGCCTTCTGCACTTCGCTCTGTACGTACGTCTCTTTTCTCTTTTCATCACGCTCAACCCTAGATCACTCTCAACCCTCACTCTCACTCTCACCCTGCACAGAACCCTAATCGCGAACTCATCTCCATCGCAACCACCGCGAGGGCTTCTTCGCCACCACCGTGAGGTACACTATTAACCCTAACTCTGTCTTTTCATTCATTCTTTACAATAACTTGACATCTCTCTTTCCCCTTCCCGCGCACTAACTCTCCTTGTCCCTCTGCTCTCAGTAATCATATCGAACGTTGGCCACCACTCGAGCTCCCCTCCCTACCACCACACGAGCACCTATTTCTGGTGAGTATTTAGGGCACATTTTTGTATTTTTGGTTTTGAGTGTGTGTTGAAACTGTAGTCTCAGTAGTTGAAACTTGAAACCGTGAGTTTGGGTTGTTTGGAATGTGCGTCTCTATTTTTGGTTTTGAGTGCATGTTGCTCTGCTGGTTGATCTGTCACGGCCGTGATGCTCATCACGGCTAGGCCGTGATCAGTTCTGCCTGTGATGACATGGTCTGGTTCAGTTGGCACGTTACGGCCGTGACCAGTGCTTGGAAATCTTCAAAAACTATAGTTTTCAATCTCCCGTATTGTCCTTATATTGGATATATGTTTTGTATATCTACAGGACCTATCTAGTTATGGATCGTAGTTGGATGGTTTGTAAGCGTACCAGTGCTGAGTATTTGAAGGGGGTGGGAGAATTTATAGAATTTGCTCAAATGAATGTTCCTAATAGTAATGGAATATTCTGTTGTCCTTGTGTCAAGTGTTTGAATACGAGGAAATGTACGGTGAAGGATATACGTACTCATTTGATTTGTGAAGGGATTTGCTTGAGTTATACAAGATGGATATGGCATGGTGATGTGTTGTTGAGTAGTAAGGCGAGTGTCTCCCAAATTGAGGACGTTGACGTAGATATGGAGGATGATCGAGTAGAGGACATGATCCGTGATATTGGACAAGAATCTTTTCATCGAGCTCATGTGTATGATAGGTTGTGCGGTGATGCGGATAAGCCTTTATATCCAGGGTGTACTACTCATACACGGTTGTCGACGGTGCTAAAATTGGTTTGTGTGAAGGCGAGAAATGGTTAAATGGACCGATAAAAGCTTCACGGAATTGCTTGAAGTGTTGAAAGACTTGCTTCCGGAGGACAACACATTGCCTGACCGTAACTATGAGGCCAAGAAGGTATTGTGTCCTAGGGTATGGAGTATAAGAAGATGCACGCATGCCCCAATGATTGCATATTGTACACCGGTGTTCATGAAGACAATCACGATTGCCCCAAATGTGGGTTATCACGATACAAAGTGAAGGGTGGTGATGATGATGATGATCTTGATGATGTGAGAAAAAAGGGTCCTCCTGCAAAGGTGTTGTGGTATCTTCCAATAATTCCAAGGTTCAAGCGATTGTTTGCCAATGCGAAAGATGCGAAGAATCTTAGATGGCACAATGATGAGAGGAAACGTGATGGAAAGGTTCGTCATCCTGCTGATTCTATTCAATGGAATAATATCGATACTATGTTTCCGGATTTCGCCGATGAGCCAAGAAACCTAAGGCTTGGACTTGCTACGGATGGAATGAATCCTTATGGTAACATGAGTAGTATTCATAGTTCATGGCCTGTTTTGTTGGTAATTTACAACATGCCCCCTTGGTTGTGCATGAAGCGCAAATACATGATGTTGTCTATGATGATTTCGGGCCCAAAGCAACCGGGAAATGACTTAGATGTTTATCTAGGTCCCTTGATTGAAGACTTGAAAACGCCGTGGGTGGAAGGTGTTGATGTAGTTGATGGGTATTCTCGTGAGACTTTCAAGCTTCGTGCCATGTTATTTTGCACCATCAACGACTTTCCAACATACGGTAACTTGTCCGGGTACAGTGTCAAGGGGCATAAAGCATGCCCTATATGTGAAGAAGGCACATGCTACACACAGTTGCATCATGGAAAGAAGACGGTTTACCTTGGGCATCGGAGATTTCTTAGATGTGATCACCCATATCGTAAGATGAAAAAAGCTTTTAATGGATGCCAAAAGACAGAAGAAGCGCCGACGGCCTTAATTGGAGAGCAGGTTTATCAGAGGGTAAAGGACATCGATGTTATATTCGGCAAGTTCGAAAAGAAAGGTAAAGCTGCTGAGAAAAACATATGGAAGAAGAGGTCGATATTCTTTGATCTTCCATACTGGCGCAAGCTTGATGTCAGACACTGCATTGATGTATGCATGTGGAGAAAAATGTGTGTGATAGTGTGATCGGGATGCTTCTCAACATTCAGGGCAAGACAAAGGATGGTGTGAATGCTCGTCTCGACCTCGTTGCTATGGGTATGCGAGAGCAGTTAGCTCCAGTTGTTGAGGATGGTAAGCGGATTTATTTGCCGTCAACATGTCATACTTTGTCAAAAAAAGAGAGACAAAGTTTCTGCGGGTGTCTTCAGGGCATCAAAGTTCCACATGGTTACTCTTCAAATATGAAGAGGCTTGTCTCTAGTGATCTTAAATTGGTTGGCTTAAAGTCTCATGATTGTCACATCTTGGTATTGCTCCAAAAAATGTGAGACATGCCATTACTCGGTTGTGCTCATTCTTCAATTCTATATGTAGCAAAGTCGTTGACCCCCGTATGTTGGATGACTTGGAAGTTGAGGCTGCTACAATCTTGTGCCAACTGGAGATGTATTTTCCTCCTTCCTTTTTCGACATAATGGTTCACTTAATTGTTCATTTGGTGAGGGAGATTAGATTATGTGGGCCAGTTTTTCTGAGATGGATGTACCCAGTTGAACGCTACATGAAGATCTTGAAAGGGTACGTGAAGAATCCTCATCGTCCGGAAGCATCTATTGTTCAAAGGTATGTTGCAGAAGAAGCTATTGAGTTTTGTTCGGACTACCTTCATAACACGGATCCTATAGGGGTTCCTAAGCCTCGGCATGATGAGATTAGATGTCAAGGTAAGGGTACACATGGCTTAAGAATTAATAGGAAGGATCGGGAGGAAGTGCTTCAAGCACATTTGTATGTATTGAACAACATCGAATGTGTTCGACCTTTTTATTTGAACATAAAAGAAAAGTCAATCAAGAAAAACCTCGAATGAGCGAAAGGTGGTTGTTGAACAAGCATAACAAGACTTTCTTACCATGGTTCAAGGAAGAAATGCTTAAGGATGGTAGTACTGCTTCTGATGACGTAAGATGGCTAGCACGTGGGCCTAGCTTCAACGTCATATGTTGGAGCGGATACGACATAAATAACTTTTCCTTTTATACAAAGGAACAAGATAACAAGAGTACCATGCAAAATAGTGGGGTTATGATCGTGGTCAAGCAATGCACTTCTCTAGTGCAAAGGACACAAAACCCGTTCTAAAGACCGAGACCTTACTTTGGATATATTGAAGATATTTGTGTGCTCGATTACACTAAGCTTACGGTCTTAGGTATTTAAATGTAAGTGGGTTGATAGTAACGGTGGTGTACAAACCGACGAATTGGGGTTCACATTGGTAGACCTCAACAAGTTAGGTCATATAAATGAGCCTTTCATAATGGCTTCCCAAGCAAAACAAGTGTTCTACATCACTGATCCTTCTAACAAAAGGTTGTCCGTGGTTCTCCAAGGAAAAAACATGTATAGTGGTAGTAATGAAAATGAAGATTCAAATCTTGATATTCCTGAGACTCCTTCTTTTTCAACAAACATGCCTACTATAATCGAGGAGACACAGGTGAACGATGTACATGCCACTCGTGATGATCATCACGAAGGGATATTGATATAGGTAGTTTAAACTTAGTATACATTTATTTTTATTTATATTTCTGTATTTATTTTGAGTTATAACCTATGTTAATAAATATATATTGTTTATGAACATGCATACATATGGATCATTGTTCCATTTTTCCTTTGCAATTCTGTAATGTGTGTGATATTCCCGTATTCTTGGGATATTTACTGAATGCAGGGATAGCTGAGGGGAGTGATATTTTAAAACTGAATTTAAAAAAAAATACTATTAACGTCAGTTGTATCATACAACTGACGTTAATAGTATTTTATAAAATATATAGTACACTATTAACGTCAGTTGTTTATTACAACTGACGTTAAAATTAAGACATTTAACGTCAGTTCTTTATAACAATTGACGTTAGTTTTAACAAAATTAACGTCAGTTTTGTTAAAGAACTGACGTTAATTTTGACAAAATTAACGTCAGTTGTGTTAAAGAACCGACGTTAATAGTGTTATATTTAACGTCAGTTCTCAACTGACGTTAAAATTTTAACTTTTAATGTCAGCTGTATTTACGTCAGTCAGTATTCTGACGTAAAAAATCAATTTTAACTGACGTAAAAATCACTTATTGCACTAGTGTGACTGCAAAGGATGAGATATTTGGCTCGGTGCAAACCATATTAAAATTCAAGTGAGAGCAAAGAGTTGTATTTTGCAGAGAATTTTATTATCTATGTCATTTGCTTGGTGCACTAATTCTATTGATACTAAGGACCTTGGTGAGGTAGTATAGAGAGCAAACAACACACATTATATATATATGGTCTTGCAGCAAAGGTCTTCACGAAGAAGTACATACACAACAAGGGTGTTGCTTATGAATTTGTTACTGGACATGTCAGATTCAGTACTACATTATCTTATTTTCTGTCACAATCTCTTCTAAAAAAAATATTTTTTTTGGTTATTTATTGTTTTTCCTTTTAGCTTATAATGCAATTACATGGAAGGTTTTGTTTTCTTAATGATGGTACACACCTTTAAAGGTTTTGTTTGAGTACAAAATTAACTAATTTTGTTTGTTTATTTGATGTATGAGATTTAAGTTGTTTTGTTTCCGATACAAGATTAGAACCAGCCATTATATTTGTCTGTTGCCTTTTTACTTAGTTACTTAAAAGCTTTGAGAGCTTTTGCTATGGTTCCCCCACTAGTGCAAAAAAGGGATTCTACATCGGAGTTTACACATCGGTTTAGTATAAATCGATGTGTAAAACGAGGCGGTGGCATTTTTGAAATTCAAAGGAAAGTATTACACATCGGTTTAGAGAATAACCGATGTGTAAAACTTTTCCACATCGGTTATATATAACCGATGTGTAAAATTAAAATAAAAAAATTTAAAACTCGGAATTTTTAACATTCAACATCGGTTCTTTTTGAACCGATGTGTAAAATGGTGAGTAACCACATCGGTTTTTAAATAACCGATGTATAAAATTATAAAGAAAAAAAATAGAAATTTAGGTTACACTTTTACACATCGGTTTTTATTAACCGATGTATAAAATTTAAAAGAAAAAATCAGAATTTAAATGTTTCATGTTTACACATCGGTTTTTGCATAACCGATGTGTATAAGATGTTTAACACATCGGTTTTCCTCATAACCGATGTGTAATAGTCCCAATTTTTCTATTTCCCTCCGTGTGTTTTGCGCCTCATTCTCGGTTTCGAACGCACCCTAAAACACAACACTCCCTCCCTCTCGCTAACGCGTTGTCACTGCTTTTCCATCTCTCTCACTTTGCACTCACATCCGCGAGCTACCCTCAGGTATGCGTCTCTCTCTCTCTCATTCTCATTCTCTCTCTGCATTTCCTTCTTCTCATTCTCTCTCTCTGCATTTCCTTCTTCTCATTCTCTCTCTTTCTTTCTCTTTCTCTCTCTCGCTCCCTTCTTCACGCCCTTTTTCCCTTTTCAATCGTAGACAAAGAAGACCACCTGCGACTGCGAGCCTTCATTTTTCGCTTCGTCAGAGAACCACTGAGAACGATCATCCGCGAGCTACCCTCGTTTGCGTGAAGAGCGCCATTTTTGCTCGTCCCTCAGGTATATATTTGTTTCTTCTTTAGAAAAGTTATGAACTTTGACTCGAAATGGTTGGATAATATACTTGCATGTGTTGTTCTGTTGCTCCAAGACTGGATTTTTCCAGTGGTGGTATCACCCGTCACTGCCGTGCTGCCTGTCACGGCTAGGCCGTGACGGATTCTGACTTGGAGGTTGCTTCACTGGTTGTCTGTCACGGCCGTGACCACCATCACGGCAAGGCCGTGATCAGTTCTGCCTGTGAGGGTCTGGTTCAGTTGGCATGTCACGGCCGTGATGGCCATCACGGCCAGGCCGTGATAGGTTCTGCCTTGGAGGATGCTTCACTGGTTGGTCTGTCACGGCCGTGACCACCATCACGGCTAGGCCGTGATCAGTTCTGCCTGTGAGGGTCTGGTTCAGTTGGCATGTCACGGCCGTGATGGCCATCACTGCCAGGCCGTGATAGGTTCTGCCTTGGAGGTTGCTTCACTGGTTGGTCTGTCACGCGGCCGTGACCACCATCACGGCCTGGCCGTGATCGCTTCGCCTGTGTGGGTCTGGTAGCGGTGCCATGTCACGGCCGTGATGGGCATCACGGGATGGCCGTGACCAGTTCTGACTTTTCCATTCTTTCTTTTAAGCTATACTCGATCACGGCCGTGATGGCTTTCAAGGCTAGGCCGTGAAGGGCTCTGTTTGGCTAATTTTCTTCACTTTTCAAGCCCCATCTTCATGCAAGCTACATAAATAGTAAAGCCTTAGTTTCCCGTTTGAGATGCAATACTAATGAGCGTACGTGTACGTGCTTAATGTACCGCTCATTGTGTTGGATCTTGAATTGTCCAAAGTTGGACAGTTTGGGAAAAAACTTTTTCTTAATTCAGTTAAAATAGTTATTCATTGGTTCTAATGTTATATACTTGATGAAAGTTCGGATTGATACATTTCCTTTCGTTCTCCGGTGCATACTTTATCGTGGTGGATGTCATCGCGTTCAAGTAGTGTACGTCGGAGACCGCGGGAAATGCTCGCGAAATTTTGTCGAGTATGAGCATGAGAGTTAAGGACTAACTGTTAACCGAATGTTGGAAAAGTTTCTTCTCGAATGGGATAGGGCCATACCCTGTCATAAGAAGTGGTTGATGAATATGTTGGACTAAGTACGAAGGTATTGGTTTAGTCATGGATCGCGGTTGGATGAATGCTAGACGGACAAGTGATGAGTATGAGAATGGAGTGGAAGATTTTCTACAGTTTGCAAAAACAAATGCTCCTGATAGTGGTAACGGAAGGTTTTATTGTCCTTGTGTTAACTGTTTGAATGAGAGACGACTAGAAGCCGAGGAGATATGTGATCATCTTATTTGTGAGGGGATTTGCAAGAGTTATACAACATGGATATGCCATGGTGAATCGTTAGACAGGCCGAGGGTGTCGGATAGAGAGGAAGTTGATGACGTGGAAATGGACGATGGACTAGAGGACATGATCCGTGATGTTGGGCAAGAGTCTTTTCGGCGCGCACATGTGTATGATACTTTGTGCAGTGATGCGCAAGTGGCTTTGTATCCGGGTGCACTAATTTCACACGGTTGTCGGCGGTGTTAAGATTGTTCAATGTGAAGGCGAGAAATGGGTGGAGCGATAAAAGCTTTACCGAATTGCTTGAGTTGTTGAAAGAAATGCTTCAGAAGGCAACACATTGCCATCTCGAAACTATGAGGCGAAGAAGATATTGTGTCCGATGGGTATGGAGTATAAGAAAATACACGCTTGCCCCAATGATTGCATATTGTACAGAAAGAGTTTGAAGAGATGCACGAGTGCCCCGGTGTGGGGTATCACGCTACAAAGTGAAGGATGGTGATTCTAGTTGTGATGTGGTCACCAAAGGTCCTCCTGCGAAGGTGTTATGGTATCTTCCCGTGATTCCGCGGTTCAAGCGATTGTTTGCTAATGTAAATGACGCAAAGAACATTAGATGGCATGCAGATGAGAGGAAGTGTGATGGGACGACTTCGCCATCCGGCCGATTCTTTGCAATGGAAGAGAATTGATAGTTTGTTTCCGGATTTCGGCAATGAGCCCGAAACCTCAGGCTTGGACTTGCTACCGATGGAATGAATCCATATGGAAACTTAAGTAGTATTCATAGTTCATGGCCTGTTCTCCTTGTAATTTACAACCTGTCTCCTTGGTTGTGCATGAAGCGCAAATACATTATGTTAAGTATGATGATTTCTGGTCCTAAACAGCCAGGAAATGATATTGATTTTTATCCGAGTCCCTTGATTGAAGACTTGAGAATGATGTGGGATGAAGGCGTTGATGTGATCGACGGGTATTGCCGTGAGACATTCAGATTGCGTGCCATGTTATTTTGCACCATCAATGACTTTCCAAAGATACGGGAA
This sequence comes from Sophora flavescens, assembly GCA_030762895.1. NCBI lineage: Eukaryota > Viridiplantae > Streptophyta > Magnoliopsida > Fabales > Fabaceae > Sophora > Sophora flavescens. The sequence continues at coordinate 71,704,797 of CM061062.1, read as the reverse complement.
CCTGTGTGGGTATAGTGTTAAGGGGCATAAAGCATGTCCAATATGTGAAGAAGGCACATGTTACCATCAACTGCAACATGGAAGGAAGACGGTCTACCTTGGGCATCGGAGATTTCTCCGACGTAATCATCCTTATCGTAGATTGAGGAAAGCTTTCAATGGACTTCCGGAGAATGAAATTGCTCCGGTGGCCTTGACCGGAGAGCAAGTTTATGAAAGGGTGAACAACACTAATGTTATCTATGGGAAGACCCAGGAAGAAGGCTACAGAGAAGAAAATATGGAAGAAGAGGTCGATCTTCTTTGATCTTCCATACTTGGTGCAAGCTTGATGTAAGACATTGTATTGATGTGATGCATGTAAGAGAAAATGTGTGTGACAGTTTAATCGGAACGCTTCTCAACATTCAAGGCAAGACAAAGGATGGTGTGAATGCTCGCCTGGATCTAGTTGCGATGGGTATACGAGAGCAGTTAGCTCCACTTAAAGTGGGGGATAAGAAGACTTATTTGCCCCCAAAGATGTCATACTTTATCAAAAAAAAAGAGAAAAGAAGTTTCTGTGAATGTCTACGGGAGTCAAAGTGCCACGGGGTTACTCTTCAAATATCGAAGACTTGTCTCAATGACAGATCTCAAATTAGTTGGCTTAAAGTCTCATGATTGTCATGTCTTGATGCAACAACTACTACAGGTGGCCATTCGTGACATATTGCCTAAAAAAGTCGGACATGCCATTACTAGGTTATGCTTATTCTTCAATGCTATATGTAGCAAGGTCATTGACACTAAAAATTTGGATGAGTTGGAAAATGAGGCAGCCATTGTATTGTGCCAATTGGAGATGTATTTTCCACCTTCATTTTTTGACATCATGGTTCATTTGATTGTTCATCTAGTGAGGGAGATTAGATTGTGCGGTCCCGTTTATTTAAGGTGGATGTACCCGGTTGAGCGATACATGAAGATACTTGAAAGGATATATGAAAAATCCACACCGTCCCGAAGCATCTATTGTTGAAAGGTATGTTGCGAAGAAGCTATTGAGTTTTGTACGGACTACATGTCGAAGCGGAACCTCGTAGGGCTTCCGAAGTCTCGTCACGAAGGAAGATATGATGGTAAGGGTACACGAGGTATCACCTGTTAAGAGCATGGATCGGGAGGAAGTGCTTCAAGCACATTTGTATATATTGAATAACACCGATGAGGTTGAACCATACTTATGTGAGCATAAAAGCATTATCAATGAAACTTACCCTAGAATGAATGAAAAATGGTGTTTGAACAAGCATAACAAGACTTTCTTGAACTGGTTTAAAGAAAAAATTGCAAAGGATGGTACTGCTTCTGCTACATTAAAATGGCTAGCACAGGGGCCTAACTTTGATGTCATATGCTGGAGTGGGTACGATATCAATAAGTTTTCCTTCTATACAAAGTCCCAGGATGACAAAAGTACTATGCAAAACAGTGGGGTTATGGTCGTCGCTGAGTCCATGCATTTCTCTAGTTCGAAAGATAAAAACCCTGTTATGGCATCAGTTTCATACTTTGGAATCATTGAAGAGATATGGGAGGTTGATTACACGAAGTTTAGAGTACCTGTTTTTAAATGTCAGTGGGTCGACAATAACAATGGTGTGCAAACCGATGAGTTAGGATTCAAATTGGTGGACCTTAGTAAGGTAGGTAATAAAGAGGAACCTTTCATCATGGCATCCCAAGCAAAACAAGTGTTTTATACCCGTGATCCTTCTAACAAAAGGTGGTCAGTGGTTCTCCAGGGGAAAAAACATGTATAACGGTAGTGAGGGAAATCACGATTCAACTCTTGATATTTTCGATACTCCTTCTTTCTCAACACGAGTGCCTAATTTCAATGAGGAAAATGAAGTGGATGATGTACATGCTACTCGTAATGATCACCAAGAAGGGTTATGGGAGAACTTTACTAATTGACCACAAAGTAAGTTTAGTTTGATATTACCATCAAGTTTGGCATATTATGTGTTTACGTTGATATTTATAAGTTATGTTTATGTACGTTGATCGATATTTATAAGTTATGTTTGATATTTATCCCGACATACTAACAAGTTTTTTTTTTTTTTTGTTGTTTAAACAGGTATACATGGCTGATCATGAGGATACACCTCCTTCATGCATGCGGGTCGAGACCCCGTCTCACCGGTAGAAAGGGTAGACGTGCCACACGGATGAGGCATTTGACTGCCAACCGTGGGTCAAATCGAGAGGATAAGAGTAGATTTTGATGATAACCTCAAACCTATTGGGCCAATGGAAGATCAGTTTACCAGTTTTGTGGCGACCCTTGCTAGGAACATGCCTAGTATACTCATTGATAGGTGGAGAGATGTACCGGCGGACGTGAAGGAGCAGATATGGGAGAGTATTCTGGTATCTATACTTCTACGTCCTGTGTTTGTCTCGTATCTACTTTATTTTTATCTTAATAATATCATACGAGTAATTCGTTGATTCTTTTGGTCTTAATGTAGTTGACATTTGACATACCGGATACATACGCTATGAAGAAGCGTTTCTTTGAAGTATCTTTGGAGAGCGTTGGAGGGGTTTTAAGGCCGACCTGGGCGGATACTATATATTCGGTCCAAAAGTAAAAAGAACCCACTTGAGGTGTATCCGTTTCTTGACAAGGCGACGTGGGATCGCTTTGTTCGTGAGCCGACGTGATCCCAGCTTTCAGGTTAACTTATTTGATTTGTCTCTAAATTTATGTAATTGCATTAATTTCATTTACTTATGTAATTTAATTGTCTTTTATTTATAACAGGAGAAGAGGAAAAAGGGGCAGGAAAACCAAAGCAAGAATGTCTACCCCCATGTCATGTCTCGTGGGGGATATAAAAAGCTAGTAAAGAAAATGGTTTAAGAGGAAAATAAAGCACGTCGCCAGGAAAAGCATCTCAAGCGGATCCTAATGCTGAAAATCTTCCAGAGGTTGTTGATCCACCTCCACCCCCACGCCATCGTTCATGGAAGAGGGGCCGACAAAGAAAAACGTGACAATATACATCCGAGGAGGCCCGCCAAGTAGCCGAGAGGATTGTAAGTATAGTTTGTTGTAATTGTCTTTTTAAGATTGTTACCGAATTGTAATGTGACCTGATATTTTTATGTGATAGGATGCCTTGGATGATCGGCTAACCCAAGGAACCTTTGTTCCTAGAGGACGCAATGATATCTTATCTATCGCCATCGGTAAACCGGACCACCCGGCCGTGTCATTGGTGTTGGATGGGGAGTCGGCGATTCGCCAATACCATGGTTCATCTTCACATTCCTCCCACAGGGATTCGGTTGCAGATAGAGCACAACTAAAACAGAGATTGCAGGTGAGCTTCGACAGAGATGAATGAGCAGCGTTTGCCCACAGATGGCAATATTTACTTCTTTGTCCCAAAGAGATGACGGCCGGTGTCCAACCCTCTCGTCCAACCCTCTGTCCATGTGAGCACTAAGGGCTCATGTGATCCTCCTCATCATCCCGAAAATGATGATGATGCTTGCTTCTTTCGATGATGATGATGATGATGATGATGATGATGATGATGATGACACTCCGATAGGTGTGAGCTGTATGTTGATGATCATCATCATCATCGCCGCTTAGTGGCATTGGGTAGGGCATATAATAAGTTAGGTAATACCATACACCATCGGTTATTACGGACGATCATCCGAGGGTGTCGTTGAGATTATTCGAGATGTCGATGCTCGAGTCCCCGTGCCCACCGAGGAGGTTCAAACAAGTGGGTCAGGCCCCAGTAACTCTCATCCTCGGCCAAGAAGACTGGTCGCCTTTCTTGTTGCATCCGAGGTATTCGGTTAGTTGTGTTTTTCTATATTCATAGTTGAAATATATTTATTATTGTTTAAAGATAATGCTTTATTTGTATTTGTTATAGGATGTTGGAAATGATATCCGTGCCTAAAAGGTCGGATCTAGGAAGACCGAGAGATGTCTCCGCTCCTGTCAAGGTATTCATTTGACCATTTAGTTCATAAAACGAATTAAATAACTTAATTATCCGTGATTACTAATATATATCTATGTTGTTTAGGGGATCGACAAAGGGGCACCTGGCCATGGTGATGTTTTCAAAGATCTTGCTATACAGGTTGTCACCATGGAGGATGATGCAGCATTGGTAACGTTGGAACATGATGCCAGCCCTGGTGAACTGTATATACCAAAGAAAGAACTTATGGAGATGGCACTCAATAAAGAAATGGCCAGTTCCGCACACATATCGTTTTGGTGCACGTAAGTACATTTTATTTATAAGTTAAGTACGTAATTAATTTTTAAATACAATGATAATTAACATGTTTTTCCAATATATTAGGTATCCGCATCGTATGTTAGTCGATCAGGGTAACCTCGCCCTTTATGGGTTCATTGACCCCATGTTCATTCAGGGTGATGTTCTCGTAGCATCGGAAGACCCGGTCACTACCATACGTGATATACTTGCCCGAGACGATCATCAATTCTATCTTGCGCCTTATCTCAATAAGTAAGTACCGGTTATTAATTTAAGTATAACTATATATGACGTACAGTCACTAATTGTTCCGCAAATACAGCAAGCATTGGCAATCTGTTGCTCTTGTACCCAAGAATGAACGTCGTGGTCTTCTTACGCTCATTGGGACATAAGCCGCGAATGAATCAAGACGATCATCGAAACGTAAGCGTTAAAATACTTTATAATCAGTAATGCAGTTGTTTTAATTATCTCAAATCTATTATATATACTTTAATTAATGTTTTTGTCATGATAGGTCTATTAATGCATCCCACATGCAGCGTGGTGAAAGGCGTACTCGGGCTATCGATGGATTATTCCCAGCAGTAAGATATTTATTAGTTCAAATGCATCAAATGCAGTGGGTACAATAATTGATTTCTATTTTATTTAATTCCTCATATTCTAATTGGGTTTCATTTGTACGTAGTCACGTATACAACGTGGGTCATGGGAATGTGGCTACTATGTGATGCAAATGGATGTTGGAAATTATCTCCTCCGGGATCACCGAAAGATGGAGTGAGGTAAATGTTAATTGACACAATTAGAAGTAATAGTATAGATTCGTTATATGTTTTATGTTAGTTTATTACTTAAAAGTAATAATCTTTTGTCCAATTAAACTTGCAGATATTCAACAATCCATCTCCATTGTCCGGTTCTCGACATCAACATCATAAAGAGGCGTTGGGCAACTTTCTTTCTTGAAGTGTACCACCCATAGTTTGTATATATGTAGTTAGTTTAAAAACTTATCATATACTAGCTATAGTGTACGTACCTTTGACTGATGATATGTATTAGTGCTCGTGTCTGGTTCAATTTTTCTTCTCTCGTGTTTTGATGTAGCTTTGATAAAGTGTTGTTTTCATTCATAAGAAAATTGAATGAAGTATGTTTTGCTTTTGAATGATTGTGTCAAAACTGGTTTGGTGTTTCGTTGTTGTTTCTTGTTTGATCGTGGTATCGCTTGGTTTGTTTATTGATCCGCATTAGTGAAACAGGAATGATTGAAATGTAAATAATGCATTAAAAAAAAAAAAGAGATTTTACACATCGGTTCTCAGAATCGATGTGTATATTTTACTTTCTACATCGGTTTTACATAAAACCGATGTGTAAATTTAACTTTACACATCGGTTCTTTAGAAAACCGATGTGGAAGGTCAATTTTACACATCGGTTTTATGAAAAACCGATGTAGAAAGTTAAATTTACAACTGCTTATCAATTGCTAAATTAATTTTACACATCGGTTAGTAATAAACCGATGTTTAAAATATACTTTACACATCGGTTTTAAAACCGATGTGTAAAGTGGCAATAAACCACATCGGTCGTTTCCACATCAGTTTCAAAACCGATGTGGAAAGCCAAAAATAACCGATGTGGAATCCCCTTTGTGCACTAGTGCCCCTTGCCTTTGGATGTAGCTAATGAAATTGAAGTATATATAGTTTCCCACAACTTTAGTAATTTCTTTCTTCCACATCTATATGTTGACAAGATTAGAAATCCTGCTATTGCTAAAATGAAACAATCTGAATAACGATAGTAAATAAAGTTGCAGGGAGCTTAATATGTCAAATTCTCATAAAAGAAATGGGTTGTAGTTCTTTTCACATTTCCTCATGCGGTTGACTGACTTCTCTTAAATTTCAAACCATGTAATGTAATCAAATGATGTTGATTCACCTTGGTTGTGTAATGGAAAAACTCATTCTGATTTCTACCTTTCATAATGTTTGCACTTGCTGATATGCATAGACTAATTTACTATTGCAAGTAGCACAATTTATTTTGACACAGCCTTAAAGATTTGTATTTAAAGGTGATATTAGGGATGATGAGGATAAGCTTCACAAGTTCATCAAAACCCATGTCTTGAGACTGTTGAAGGTGGACACGGGTTGTTGTTCTCTCTGAATTTGAGCGCCAAAAGGAAGTTTCTCCTTCATAGTTTCATCTATTTCTTCCATTCTTTTCTTCTTATGTTAGTTATATATCTCTAATATGTTTGTTTGAATACTTATGAGATATTTTGGAAATGAGTTTAAATATGTGAAATAATTTAATTTAATATAGATTAATTTTAGAGTTAGAGTATGCCCTTTTTGGTGTTTAGGTTTTTTATAGTAGTAATAGTGATTAGATTAGCAACGCAGTCTTTGGATTTATTCTCTACCCATCATTTAGTCATCAAGCCTAAACTGGTGACTTTGCCAGCATAAGTCTTATGATATTCAGAGCTCTTAAGGAACATGTTGATGCTGCCCTATTATTGAAGATCCATGGTTTAAGGGATATAATTCTAATGACTTAGAGGTGGAAAGCTCTAACATGAGATATTTTCTTTGGACGCTCTTCTTTGGCTGCACAAATCAATGCTGGAAAAGCAATGGAAACTTTCATTTGAAAGGGAAGTTCTAAGTGAGCAATCATGAAGAGAAAAGAAGCCATAGGAAAGTGGCATTAACTTGGTCTAGGGTATCTGTAAGATAAAAGAAGAATGGATACTAAGAGAAAGACCATGGGTAAAACTGGCTCTGCAATGATTCAACCTTCTATGCAGCTGAGGTCCATAATCAGCCCAGAACTGTTTCTGTTCCGTCCAAATATCTCAGATGAGAGATACTCTGCCGGAGAAAGTTTAGTGGGAGTGTTTTGGAATGTGCTTGACAGAATTGAGATTCTGCTCCTACGTATCCAAATGGGAATCAAAGCAAACGTAGTTCTAAGTGAGGGGGTTAAGACCCTATTTATAGATATTTTCAGTGCAACCGTTTGAATAAGACGGTTACCGAGATCCTATTTGTTAGGATCAGATCATTCTTGCGGTTAGACAACTGATATGGATAAGGCTTCGTGTTATACAGAGAGATATTTGGACCAGCGAGATATTCGGCCCAGTCAGTTGCGGCTGGATAGCTCGAGGCCGAGATATCTTCATTCGTGGTCTGGTGTGGAATAGGGCCGAGTAGTTGTCCTCGGGTGTTGAGTGTATTAATAAGTCTTCAGCTTTACGGGAGTTCGGGTGAATGTCCACCTACTAGAATGAGCTCGGTCGTATTGACAATCCTCGGCCTTATATCTTCGGCCGGTACACAAGCCCCCCGAGCTCCGAGCTTAAATAAGCGAAAGAGCTGATAAGTATGAAACCGAGCTTATTCTTTGGCCACACAAACTTATGCATTCCCAACTGTCATTTCAATCAAATATTTCCTCTTTGTCAGAGGAGGCAATCATTCCCCCCCCCCCCCCCTAATACTTCTACGGCACGCTTTAGGTAAGAAACCCTAGAGTTCCGCGCCCATTTAATGAGGGGAAAATCAAAAGTCGCGCCTTTGGGCTTGATAGAACGCGGGCCGTTGATCGTGTCATCAACTGCAGCTACAAATATCCCCTCCGACTCCAACTCCCTTCTACCTTGCTTATCCTCATTTGCCATTCACCTTCGTCTTCCAAATTTCTGCCATCATCCCTCTGCTTGTCACTCTCCAAGTACGCTCAGTCTCCTTCCTTCCTTCGTGCTTCTAAGTTTAATTTCTGCTTACCAGATATGAGTTCGTCCATGTCCTCTGAGTCAAATACCTCGCCTCTAATTGAGCGCGAGGTTTCCCCCATTGGGGGTTCTCCTTCGGCTTCTTCTGTTCCTTCACAGGAACTGAACGTCGGAGAGGAGGAACCGTCCTCTTCCCGGTCGTCCTCAACTGATTCTGATTCTTCTGGGTCTGATTCTCCCTCTCCCCCAGTGTCCAAACCCGCCGCTCGCAAACAACGCCTAAGGGTTCCAAAAGACCCTATTCCCGATATTACCCTTCCTGGGTATACCTGGGTTAAAGGGGAGGTTGGGACCTTTTTCTCTGACTTCCAAACTCCAGAATCAATTGATCACCTTCGGTCCCAAATTAATATCTCGGCATATGGAGACGAGTCCAAGTTTATTTGTTCTCCATGCTCGGGTACCGAGTGCGTTTTTCTCAGTGCTCGTCCTTCCGAGCCTCCCTTTACATACATGTATAAAACACTTTTTGATAAGCTGCATGTGTCTCTTCCTTTTACCGAGTTTGAGTGTGACGTTCTGAGAACCATGAACGTCGCACCTACTCAGCTCCATCCTAACAGCTGGGCTTTTATGAAAGCCTTTCAAATCCTATGTAAATACCTCGGGATGGAGCCCACCACTCCAAAAAATTTGTATTTCTACCAAACAAGGTTTGGTGAGAAAATGGGATGGATTTCCCTTAATGGGTTGAACCGGAGAGGACTACTTAGTCTGTACACATCATCGTACAAAGATTTCAAAGTCGGCTTCTTCCGAGTTCGCCCCTCGGGCTCTCACTCCTCACTTTTTTGACAATGATAACTGCGCCAAGTTTCCTTTATACTGGAAATCCTCCCCTACAAAATTCGTTGGCTTTGAGTACCAATCCCTCCCGGTTGAGGATAGGCGGGACATAGACATACTAGAAAAACTTCCTCGGCCCCTCCATTGTGGACGCCTTCTGAAACTACCATTCTCGTCCACTCCGAGAACTGACCTAAAAAGTAAGTGCTCGGCTTTTTAGATTTTGGATCTTTTTTGGTATGTGTTGCTGTACTAACAACTCTTTCTTTTTGGCAGTCATTATGGGGAAATTCGACTTCTCCAAGCTTGTAAAGGCTGCTGCAAAAGAGGGTCAGGGCCCCTCTTCAACTGAGAAGAAGAAGAAAAGACCTCCTCCCACCAAGACCTCTGCACAGGGAACTTCATCATCTGCCCCTCAAAAAAGAAAGAGGGTAGAAGTTGTAGTTGACACTGAAGATTCCCCCCCATCTCGCCCAAGTCCCCCATACCCTACTACTCATGAGATCGGAACCGCAGGGCGAGAAGAACAACCCCCTCCATCCACCGAGCAGAAATGGTACAACACTTCTCTAAAGGCGGGGACCTCATCCTTCTGGGGTGAAGACTTCAACCCCTTCCCCTCTTTCGATTCAACCTCCTAAAGCCCGCAGATCTCCGGCTAATGAGGCAACAAGGGGCTCGATCTAGCATGGAGGCTCTCTCCACCTACTGCATCCGAGCTGCTGCCTTGGCCCGCTTTTGCAGTCGAGATCAAGTGGAGGCCGAAAGGAAGTCTCGGCAACTGGAAGCCAAACTGGCTTCTATTGAGAAGCTGAATGGGGATTTTACCTGGACCTCCACTGAGCGTGACGAGTTGGCCAAGGCTAATAATCTCCTGAACACTACCATCGCCGAGTTGAATGGCTAGAACTCCGAGCTTAACATCAAAGCAAAATCTGCTGAGGAGAGTAAAGCTCAGGCTGAAGAAGGTAGAGCTCGTGCAGAAGAGGAGCTCAAAAAGGCTCAAGCTGAAATTGAGCAACTTAAAGCTGCCTTGGAGGCCGAGACCAAGGCCAAGATGGAGCTCCAGGAGGATGTAAATGAGGCCACTAGCTGCATTATTATCGAGCACCGGAAAGGTTTCGATAAGGCTATTGCTCAGGTTGAGGTTCTTGCCCCGGGGGTTGATCTTTCGGGAGTCGATGTGAATAAGGAGGTGGTGAACGGGGAACTTATTCCCATAATTCTTGAAGAGGAATAGGAGGTGGAGGTGGAAGGGGAGGAAGACTCTCCCGGGGATCACATCGAGGCCGAAGAGGGACCTGGGGACAAGTAGCTGTATTAGCTTTTTGTAATCTTTATCCTTTGTAATGGGATTTTGCCCTTGTTACTTTAATTTCGACTTAATGAAAATTGTTGCACCGTTTTGGTGACCTTTCGTTGCTCTCATTTGGCCGAGATACACTTGAAGTATTTTTTTATTTACGTTGTATTCGTCCTGTTTAAACGAACCTTCGGTTAAGACCGAGGTATTCTACCGTCCATACCAAAAACGGACGGCAGTTGCCACACATGAAACATATGATTCACGCCTTACGCATGCAGTCATGCATTATATGCTTTGGAAACCGCAATGGGTTCATGCAATTACTGCTTTCGCTTAGTTTCAAGACTCGTTTTTCCAACACACCTTTTCCCAGCGCATATTTCTTCCTTTCCAACGCCTCCCACTCCTTATAAATAGGGTTGCTTCACTGCTCCACTTACTTATTCTTCATTCTTTCCCCACAGCCATAGTCGTCTTCCTTCAACCCGAGTAGTTCTATGATAGTGTTAGGGGTTTACGCTCCCCTCTCCCAGTTAACATCCTTTTTTGAGTTTCATAGCTGCCAAAAAGGATGTAAGTGGGAGATGGGATCCAGAATTCCTTTTACAATTCAATCCTCCAAGAAGGATGTTAACTGGGAGAATGGCAGTCTTCGGGAGTGGAGAAAGGGGTAGAGGCCGTCTACTCCCTGAGCGGGCCGAGTACCTCATCGTCCAGCTTTCGCAGGGGGAAGTGATTACTTTCCTCCTGGAGGGAAAGCCGTGGTGTCCGATTGGGGGGACAACTGGCCACTTGGCCTTGCCCCGGCCCTAATCGGGGGGACTACTGGCAAGCCGGGAGGCCCTTATTTTCAATTTCAGCTCTTTATGTAAGTCGTAGTACTTTCTAGTACTCGACTCGTACCTTGTCTTTACTTTCGGCATTGTACTCGGTTTTATCAATAAATTTCAATGGCTCGGATTCGGCCTTTAAATTACAATTTTATTCTCCTTACTGCTTGTCATTTATTGCACTTAAGTAATTTCAAATACTAGTACTCGGCCTTTAGGCTCAGACTTGGCCTTAGACAATTTAATTGGCTCGAACTCGACCTTTAGGCTCAAGCTTGGCCTTAAACAATTTAATGGCTCGTACTCGGCCTTTAGGCTCAAACTTGGCCTTAAACAATTTAATTGGCTCGAACTCGGCCTTTAGGCTCAAACTTGGCCTTAAACAATTTAATTGGCTCGTACTCGGCCTTCAGGCTCAAACTTGGCCTTAAACAATTTAATGGCTCGTACTCGGCCTTTAGGCTCAAACTTGGCCTTAGACAATTTAATTGACTTGTACTCGGCCTTCAGGCTCAAACTTGGCCTTAGACAATTTAATTGGCTCGAACTCGACCTTTAGGCTCAAACTTGGCCTTAAACAATTTAATTGGCTCGTACCCGGCCTTCAGGCTCAAACTTGGCCTTAAACAATTTAATGGCTCGTACTCGGCCTTTAGCACATACATCGGCAAATTAAGGAAACGATGTTCATAATAAATTCTTTTATTGGATAAAAAGGAAGTCTACGGTGTGCCTCGTTAAAACCTTCTCGGTCAAAACCCTTTTTGGGACAAAATACCGAGGTAGGAAAAAGAGTACATCACCTGACTATATACATCAACTATAATAAAATTTTAAATGCGAAGCATTCCAAGTCCTCGGGATAGGCTTCCCGGATAACTCTTCTAACCTATATGCTCTGTTTCCCAAGTTTTCTACTACCCGGAATGGCCCTCCCCAGTTTGCTGCCAACTTGCCTTCCGTGTGATCTTTCCTTGCTTCTCCTTTTATTCTCAGCACCAAGTCTCCACGTAGGAAACTCCTTGGCTTCACTCTTGAATTATACCTCCTAGTTACTCTCTATTTGCAAGCTACTTCTCTGATTTTGGCCTCCTCCCTGATTTCCTCTACCAAGTCAAGTTCGACCCTTAAATTGCTTTCATTATCATTCGGCTCATGTTGCATACGTCGGAAAGACGGCTCACCAACCTCCACTGGGATCATGGCGTCTGTTCCATATGTCAGCCTGAAGGGTGTTTCTTGAGTGGTAGATTGAGGCGTGCAGTGGTAGGCCCAGAGGATACTTGGTAACTCTTCTGCCCAAGCTCCTTTGGATCTTCCCACCCTCTTCTTCAGTTCTCCGAGAATGACCTTGTTGGCCGCTTCGGCTTGCCCATTGGTCTGGGGATGTTCAACCGATGTAACATGGTGTTTAACACCGAGGTTGTCATAGAATTCCCGCAATGTCTTATCTATAAACTGTATTCTGTTGTCTGTGACGATTGCAAAGGGAATTCCATGCCTACAGATAAGGCTTTTCCACACAAACTTTTGTACTTTCTCGGTGGTAATCTTCGCCGAAGGCTCTGCTTCAATCCATTTTGTGAAGTAGTCCACTGCTACCAGGAGAAATTTGACTTGACCTTTGGCCACAGGGAATAGCCCCAGTATATCCATTCCCCACATAGCAAAAGGCCAAGGCGAGTTTAATGTGTGAAGTCCTTCGGGAGGGGTACGACTTATATTGGAAAATCTTTGGCACTCATCACATTGCTTCGTCCACTCAATGCAATCTGCTCGGATGGTAGGCCAATAGTACCCTGCTCGGACTACCTTGGAGGCCATTGATATGCCCCCGCAGTGAAAACCACAGATTCCTCGGTGAACCTCTTCCATGACGTACTTTGATTGTGCCTTCGTCAGATATTTTAGCAACGGTACCGAGAACCCCCGTTTAAACAATTCTCCGGAAATGATAGCAAAGTGACTTGCTCTGAGCCTGATCTTCCTAGCCTCCACATGATCCGGGGGCAGAGTTTCTGAGGATAAATACTCCCAAATGGGTGTCATCCATTCTCGGTCAACCGGCTCGTTGGCCATCACCTCCCCAATCGTGACACTCGGTTCATTTATGGTTTCTTGAATAACTGTTCTATGGTGGCCCGACTTCTTTGTACTGGCTAATTTGGACAGCAGATCGGCCCGAGTGTTTTCTTCTTGGGGAATGTGCTCAATAGCAAATTTCTCGAAGTTGGAGATTAATTGGTTGACCTTGCATAAATACTTGGTGAGCTGAGGCTCTTTCGTTTGATACCCTCCAGAGATTTGCCCTGTGACTAACTGTGAATCACTCCGGCATCTAACAGCCTTCGCCCCCATTTCCTTTGCCAGCATTAATCCTGCAATCAAAGCTTCATATTCGACTTGGTTGTTTGAGGTTTTGAACTCAAACTTTAGTGACTGTTCCAGGATCAGATCTCCCGGGCCTTCAAGAATCACCCCAGCTCCACTGCCCCTGACATTCGAGGATCCATCCACATACAAATTCCACCGTATATCCTCGGTTATCGGCTGCGGGTTGAGCTCGGCTACGAAGTCGGAGAGACATTGAGCTTTCAGAGGGCCTCTCAACTCGTATCTCAAACCGAACTCGGATAACTCTACCGACCACGCAATCATGCGTCCTGCCAACTCGGGCTTTTTGAGAATCTGCTTAATCGGGTGATCAGTCTTGACAATCACCTAGTGACTTTGGAAATACGGACACAATCGCCGAGCTGCGGTTACCAGGACCAAAACCAGCTTTTCGGTGACTTGATACCGGGTTTCAGCATCATGAAGGACCCTGCTGATGAAGTACACCGGCATTTGGACTTTCTCTATTTCCTGCACAATGACTGCACTAATGGCGTACTCGGTGGCTGACAGGTATAAGTATAACTCTTTCCCTGGGATGGGTCGGGTTAATATCGGTGGTGAAGACAAAAAGGCCTTGAAATCGACGAAGGCCTCCTCGCATTCCTCGGTCCATGTGAAGGTATGTGGCCTCTTCAGTAATCTAAAGAAATGCCGAGCTTTCTCTGCAGATTTGGGTAGGAACCGAGATAATGATGCCAGCCGTCCTGCAAGTCTTTGCACTTCTTTAATATTTTGTGGGCTTCGCATCTCAATCACAGCCCGACATTTATCAGGATTGGCCTCGATTCCCCGGTGTGTCAACATGAAGCCGAGGAATTTTCCACCCTGGACATCGAAAACACACTTCTCCGTATTCAACCTCATATTATACTTTCTCAGCCGCTGAAAAATTTCCTCCAGATCTTTTGGGTGGCTGTTGGGGTCATCGGATTTCACGACCATGTCATCGACATAAACTTCCATAGTCCTTCCGATTTGTTTTTCGAATACCCAGTCCATGAGCCTTTGGTATGTAGCTCCAGCATTTTTCAGTCCAAACGGCATTACCCGTGAATGATAATCGAGCCTTCAGTTATGAAAGTTGTTTTCTCCTCATCTGGGGGTACATTCGGATCTGATTGTACCCCGAGTATGCATCCAAGAAACTCAAAATTCTGTATCCGGAGGCTCTATCCACCAGTCTATCAATACTCGGCAAAGGATAGGAATCCTTTGGGCAAGCTTTAGTCAAATCTGTGTAATCGGTGCACATGCGCCACTTGCCATTTGCTTTTTTGACCAGAACAACGTTGGCCAGCCAGGTAGTGTATTCTACTTCTCGAGTAAAGTTGGCCTTGACCAACTTCGCTGTTTCCTCTTACACAACCTTTCTCCTGTCCTCACCAAGTCTCCTTTTCCTTTGAGCCACTGGTTTCACCTCGGGACAAATTGCCAGTTTGTGGCATAAGAAATCGGGATCAATTCCCGGCATATCAGATGTGGTCCAAGCGAACAAATCGGCGTTGCTGCGAAGCACTTCCTTTATTTCCTCTTTCAAATTCGGCTCAAGGTGACCGCCGAGTTTGGTGCACTGATCGGGCTGTGAACCGAGCTGGAACTTTTCTAACTCCTCTATAGGTTGTGGACGTTGTTCCTGCGTGTTCATTCTCGGATCCAGTTCAACGGAGTTAACAGAATTCACCGACTTGTCTTTCCCCCTGTCTAGCGTTTCTGCAAGTGTAGGTTTAAGTTTGCTTACACGCAAACTATCAGCATAGCACTGTCTGGCCATTTTCTGATCAGCCCGGACAACAACTATGTCTCCCGAGTTGGAAGGGAATTTCATCGTGAGGTGGGGAGTGGAGACCACAGCCCCTAACTCGTTCAAAGATGGTCTTCCGATCAGGATATTGTATGATGTTACTGCATTAACCAACACGTACCTGACCATGATAGTCTTGGATGCTTTGCCATCCCCAAAAGTAGTCAAGAGGTCAATGTATCCTCGCGTATCCACTTGTTCCCCTGCAAAGCCGACGAGCCATTGCCGTCAAATGCGGTTGGATAGATTTCTCTGGGATCCCGAGCTTCTGAAATGTTGAGTAATATAAGATATCTGCCGAGCTCCCCTGGTCGACAAGGGTTCTTTTGACCGAGAAATTAGCCAATTGCACGGTGATTACCATAGGGTCATCTTGATCAGGATCCAACCCTACAAAGTCTTCGTCAGAAAAGATAATAGGTGGGGAAATTCTCGGGGGTTTGCCGGATACCAAGTTGACAACCCGAATAGCCCGCATGTGCTTTCTCCGAGCTGAACTTGTCGTGCCTCCCCCAGCGAATCCACCTGAAATAGTGCTTATCACACCTCGGACCACATTATCCTCCTCTCGCCTTTCATTCTGGCCCTCGTTGGTTTCTGTTCTTTCATTATTTCGTTGACCGCCGCCCCTTCTCGGGCTTTGGTCACCTCCTCTCCTTCTGCTTCTGCCACGTCCCTCACCATTGTTGTGGTTTCTTCGAACAAAATTATTGAGATGGCCAGCTTGCACCAACTCTTCAATCTTATCTCGCAGGACCCAGCACTCCTCGGTGGTATGGCCGTAATTACGATGATACCGACAATGTTTCGTCGATCGGCGATGCAGGGTGTGTGGCCACGGTTAGGGAGCTGCAAAAGTTTCGCGTTGTATGCTTCCTCAAACACCCGAGCTCGGTTTGTGTTGAGGGGAGTGTAGTGCTCATACTTCGGTCCCCTATGCAAATGCTCGGACGGGCCTTTGAGTTTCGGCCTATCACCTCCGGCCCTCCTCTTCTCTCTCCCTTCTCGTCTGTCAGCATCATCAGTTCTCTCCCTTTTCTTAGACTCCTCAACCTCCTCCATATTAATGAATCCCGCAGCTTTTCTCCTCAATTCATCCATACTGGTTGGTGGCTTCCGAGCCAAGTGTCTGGCGAAAGGGCCAGGCCTTAACCCGGTCAAGATGGTGTGTAGTGCAACATCGGCACTGAGATTTCGGATGAGGACCGTCTCCTTGCTGAATCTGGCCATGAAATCACGCAGGGACTCATTCTTTTCTTGCCTAAAGTTTACCAACGAGGCCGAGGTTTTTTGATGAGCCCGGCTCATGGCAAACTGAGCATTGAACTTAGTCATTAATGTGTCAAAGGAATCAACTGACGCTGGCGGTAACTGGGTGTACCAGGTCAACGCAGCATCCTTCAGAGTAGTCGGGAAGACTTTACACATGACAGCATCGTCGTCGGTAAAGAGGTACATTTGAGTAGTGAAAGCATCCAAGTGACGCTCGGGGTCCGAGGTGCCATCATATCTGTCAATGCTTATTGGTTTGTAGTTGGTTGGTAGGGGAACCTCCATGATAGCGTTTGTGAAGGGATGTCTCGGCCTCCGCACACCGATCCTTTCATTAAGTCTATTTGCCTGAAGTGACAGTTCAGGGGCCTGCCTAGGAAATTCCTCCTCGTCTACTCGGTCCATATGATGAGAAGCTCGGAGTTGTGGGCCTCCTTCTCTGTGCGAGTTTCTGGATCCTTCATTCTCAGCTGTCCGACGCTCTTTCTCAGGAGGAGAAGAGGCGGACCTTTCTCTGCTCTGTCCTGGTTCGCGATGGCTGTTCTGCCGCCTAATCTCCTCATTCTCCCTTCTCAGCGTGGCAATCTGTGCAAGAAGTTCTTCGATAAGGGGGTTGTCGGTCGTTATAGCCGGGTTTATGGACCGTTCCCCATTATCTCCGTTGTTACCATTCTCTGGCTCCTCTCTCCTGCAGTTCCCGCTCCTTGTTCTCACCATGGTTTGTGGTATGGGAAAGTTTTGCTTCGATTCCCACAGACGGCGCCAGATGTTCCGTCCAAATATCTCAGATGAGAGATACTCGGCTGGAGAAAGTTTAGTGGGAGTGTTTTGGAATGTGCTTGACAGAATTGAGATTCTGCTCCTACGTATCCAAATGGGAATCAAAGCAAACGTAGTTCTAAGTGAGGGAGTTGAGCCCCTATTTATAGATGTTTTCAGTGCAACCGGTTGAATAAGACGGTTACCGAGATCCTATTTGTTAGGATCAGATCATTCTTGCGGTTAGACAACTGATATGGATAAGGCTCCGAGTTATACGGAGAGATATTTGGACCAGCGAGATATTTGACCCAGTCAGTTGCGGCTGGATAGCTCGGGGCCGAGATATCTTCATTCGTGGTCTGGTGTGGAATAGGGCCGAGTAGTTGTCCTCGGGTGTTGAGTGTATTAATAAGTCTTCAGCTTTACGGGAGTCCGGGTGAATGTCCACCTACTAGAATGAGCTCGGTCGTATTGACAATCCTCGGCCTTATATCTTCGACCGGTACAGTTTCAAAACCGGTTGAAGGGCTATGTGAAAGGAGTAGAAAGCGAGGAAATGCTCTTTCATGCAAAATTTGTAAACCTATTAGAGAAAATAAAAGTTGGGCTTTCCTTAGATGAGCACAAATCCAGGTAATTGCATATTTTGTTGATCCTATGATTCACTGAAAGGATAAATAATCTCTTCTTTTTATAGTTTGCCTGCTAGCTTGCATTGTTGTGCAATTGTAAATGTTAGTGATTTGTTACCAATAATCCTTATCTCCTAAAAGAATCTCCATTTTTCACAATTGTAGACAGTAATCCATCTATTTGGAGAATGAGACGTGTAAATCTCTAGACTTTTTTTATACATCTCTAAACATATTTTTATTATGGATGTCGGATACTGAAATGACAGTCTTTTTACACCAGTGGAAATAATGTAATATACGGGAACGTTTTACGTCAGTTGACCATATGTTTGACGTTAAAAATGAGGCGGTGGCAGTTTTGTAAATATTAAATCACTATTTGCGTCAGTTGTTTAATGAACTGACGTTAAAAGTGATTATTAACACTTTTAACGTCGATTGTTTATACAATCGACGTTAAAAGTGTGATTTTTACTTCAGTTAAATAAATAACTGACGTAAATAATCAACTCATTCCTATCTTTCTTTCGTTGTCATCTCCCTGTTGTCACTCTTAACGCAGATCATCACTCTATATATAGTGCAGTTTATTTCTAATCTTTTTTTTTAAAAAAGTTTATTTTTAATCTTAATTAATTAGCTTGAATTAGTAAACAAATTCTTGTGCAAATTAAAATAAATAAACACTTAACATAAAACAAGTTATATGTATAATCAAATCGTATCTCATTGAAGCGATTCATAAGTTACAATTACATGATTAAAAGATAAAAAATTTCCGCAAGATAGCACTAAAATATAAAAAAGTTTCTGCTTCAACATCATTTTCTTCTCAGTTCTGTCCTCAGAAAATCCAATGGATGCATCTCCTCCCTTACTTGAAGTCCTTGATGCTCCATGTGAATCCACAGTCAATTTGGAGCCAAAGCAGAGTGAAGGGTGCACTCGATTTGTTTCAGCAATATTCTTGGAACAGTCACTTGGTTCCAAAGCTGAGGTTTTGGAACCGTAGTCGCGATTCTCCAGAAGGATGATAACGTGTGCAATTCACATAATACGATTTACACACCCTTATCACCCATGTAATGCGATTTACACAACCTCAGAAGTTGTTTGACCATTAAGACAGAGACCTTTAAGTCTAGGTATAGGAAGAAAGAGTGATGAAGTTAATCTCCATGGCAGAGCCATATTGTGAAGCAGAAAAATTAAAGGAAGGAAGGAAGCTATTTATAGGAGTAAGGGATGAAGTTACTAGGCGTCGTAAGTTGCTAAAAAATTAAATTGATCATTAAGAGCATTAGGTTCCAAGGCGCATTGGGAGTTGGCAGTCATATATTATAAACGTGCAGAAAAGAAAACGCCCGAAGGAATAGGAAGAAATAGACCTTTAAGTCTAGGTATAAACTTAGTGCTCATAAAGAGGATTATAGGTTACAATGTGCATGGGTAAGTAACACAGCAGTAATGGGTAATTAAGTAGCAGAGTAGTCAAAGGAATGAATGCTTTTGCAGAAACTTATACACTTTTAACGTCATTTGTTGAATAAAACTGACGTTAAAAGTGTTTTTAAAATAAAAAAATATTTATTTTTAACATCAGTTGTTTATACAACTGACGTTAAAAGTGTGACTTTTACTTCAGTTAAATAAACAGCTGACGTAAATAATCCTATTTCCCTATCTGAAATGCCATGTTGTCACTCTTAACACAGGTCAATGGGTAAGTAGCAGAGTAGTCAAAGGAATGAATGTTTTTGCAGAAACTTATACACTTTTAACGTCAGATGTTGAATAAAACTGAAGTTAAAAGTGTTTTTAAAATAAAAAATATTTATTTTTAACGTATGTTGTTTATACAATTGACGTTAAAAGTGTGATTTTGACTTCAAATAAATAAATAGCTGACGTAAATAATCATAAATCCCTATCTGAAATGCCCTGTTGTCACTCTTAACACAGGTCAATCCACATCTATAGTGCAGTTTATTTCTAAACTTTTTTGTTTAAACAAGTTTATTTTTAATCTTAATTAATTAGCTTGAATTAGTAAACAAATTCTTGTGCAAATTAAGATAAATAAACACTTAACATAAAACAAGTTATATATGTATCTCATTGAAGCGTTCATAAGTTACAATTAATTACATGATTAAAAGATAAAAAATTTCTGCAACATAGCCCTAAAATATAAAAAAGTTTCTGCTTCAACATCATTTTCTTCTCAGTCCTGTCCTCAGAAATTCAAATGGATGCATCTCCTCCCTCACTTGAATTCCATGATGCATCGTGATTAATCAAAGTGAAAGGGATCTTTGCATCACCTCATTCACTGGAATTCCTTGATGCATCATCTCGAATCCACAGTCACTTGCAGTCAAAGCAGAGTGAAAGGGATGACTGGGATGAAATAAAGTGAGGGAATCACATTACGTGATTTACTCAACTTTACCATCCATGTAATGTGATTTACACAACCTCAGAAGATTTTTGACCATTAAGACAGAGACCTTTAAGTCTAGGTATAGGAAGAAATAACAAAGGTCTCAGAGCCATTTTGTGAAGGAATAGAAATATAGAGGAAAAGAAGAGGCAAGATACATGATCGATGTAAGAATGGTACTTTATATAGAGAATGATTTTTACACAACACTTTTAACGCTCGGTTGTATTCAACAAACGGACGTTAAAAGTGTTTTTTTTTTAAATATTAATATTTAACGTCAGTTTTTTAATACAACCGACGTTAAACAATTACTTTTAACGTCAGTTGTTTAATACAATTGACGTTAAATGTTGTTTTATTTTTGGTTTTTGATTATAACGTTTACACCCGCGCGCCTTCTGCACTTCGCTCTGTACGTACGTCTCTTTTCTCTTTTCATCACGCTCAACCCTAGATCACTCTCAACCCTCACTCTCACTCTCACTCTCACCCAGCACAGAACCCTAATCACGAGCTCATCTCCACCGCAACCACCGCGAGGGCTTCTTCGCCACCACCGTGAGGTACACTATTAACCCTAACTCTGTCTTTCCATTCATTCTTTGCAATAATTTGACATCTCTCTTTCCCCTTCCCGCGCACTAACTCTCATTGTCCCTCTGCTCTCAGTAACCACATCGAACGTTGGCCACCACTCGAGCTCCCCTCCCCACCACCACGCGAGAACCTTTTTCTGGTGAGTATTTAGGCCACATTCTTTTATTTTTGGTTTTGAGTGTATGTTGAAACTGTAGTCTCAGTAGTTGAAACTTGAAACCGTGAGTTTGAGTTGTTTGGAATGTACGTCTCTATTTTTGGTTTTGAGTGCATGTTGCTCTGTTGGTTGATCTGTCACGGCCGTGATGCTCATCACGGCTAGGCCGTGATCAGTTCTGCACGTGATGGCATGGTCTGGTTCAGTTGGCACGTTACGGCCGTGATCAGTGCTTAGCAATCTTCAAAAACTATAGTTTTCAATCTCCCGTATTGTCCTTATATTGGATATATGTTTTGTATATCTACAGGACCTATCTAGTTATGGATCGTAGTTGGATGGTTTGTAAGCGTACTAGTGCTAAGTATTTGAAGGGGGTGGGAGGATTTATAGAATTTGCTCAAAGGAATGTTCCTAATAGTAATGGAATGTTCTGTTGTCCTTGTGTCAAGTGTTTGAATACGAGGAAATGTACGGTGAAGGGTATACGTACTCATTTGATTTGTGAAGGGATTTGCTTGAGTTATACAAGATGGATATGGCATGGTGATGTGTTGTTGAGTAGTACGGCGAGTGTCTCCCAAAGTGAGGACGTTGACGTAGATATGGAGGATGATCGAGTAGAGGACATGATCCGTGATATTGGACAAGAATCTTTTCATCGAGCTCATGTGTATGATAGGTTGTGCGGTGATGCGGATAAGCCTTTATATCCAGGGTGTACTACTCATACACGGTTGTCGGCGGTGCTAAAATTGGTTTGTGTGAAGGCGAGAAATGGTTGGACCGATAAAAGCTTCGCGGAATTGCTTGAAGTGTTGAAAGACTTGTTTCCGGAGGACAACACATTGCCTGACCGTAACTATGAGGCCAAGAAGGTATTGTGTCCTATGAGTATGGAGTATAAGAAGATACACGCATGCCCCAATGATTGCATATTGTACACCGGTGTTCATGAAGACAATCACGATTGCCCCAAATGTGGGTTATCACGATACAAAGTGAAGGGTGGTGATGATGATGATGATCTTGATGATGTGAGAAAAAAGGGTCCTCCTGTGAAGGTGTTGTGGTATCTTCCAATAAGGTTCAAGCGATTGTTTGCCAATGCGAAAGATGCGAAGAATCTTAGATGGCATAATGATGAGAGGAAACGTGATGGAAAGGTTCGTCATCCTGCTGATTCTATTCAATGGAAGAATATCGATACTATGTTTCCGGATTTCGCCGGTGAGCCAAGAAACCTAAGGCTTGGACTTGCTACGGATGGAATGAATCCTTATGGTAACATGAGTAGTATTCATAGTTCATGGCCTGTTCTGTTGGTAATTTACAACATGCCCCCTTGGTTGTGCATGAAGCACAAATACATGATGTTGTCTATGATGATTTCGGGCCCAAAGCAACCGGGAAATGACTTAGATGTTTATCTAGGTCCCTTGATTGAAGACTTGAAAATGCTGTGGGTGGAAGGTGTTGATGTAGTTGATGGGTATTCTCATGAGACTTTCAAGCTTCGTGCCATGTTATTTTGCACCATCAACGACTTTCCAAAGATACGGTAACTTGTCAGATGCAGGTGTCAAGGGGCATAAAGCATGCCCTATATGTGAAGAAGGCACATGCTACACTCAGTTGCATCATGGAAAGAAGACGGTTTACCTTGGGCATCGAATATTTCTTAGACGTGATCACCCATATCGTAAGATGAAAAAAGCTTTTAATGGATGCCAAGAGACAGAAGAAGCACCGACGGCCTTAATTGGAGAGCAGGTTTATCAGAGGGTAAAGGACATCGATGTTATATTCGGCAAGTCCAAAAAGAAAGGTAAAGCTGCTGAGAAAAACATATGGAAGAAGAGGTCGATATTCTTTGATCTTCCATACTGGCGCAAGCTTGATGTCAGACACTGCATTGATGTGATGCATGTGGAGAAAAATGTGTGTGATAGTGTGATTGGGACGCTTCTCAACATTCAGGGCAAGACAAAGGATGGTGTGAATGCTCGTCTCAACCTCGTTGCTATGGGTATACGAGAGCAGTTAGCTCCAGTTGTTGAGGATGGTAAGCGGACTTATTTGCCGCCAGCATGTCATACTTTGTCAAAAAAAAAGAGACAAAGTTTCTGCGGGTGTCTTCAGGGCATCAAAGTTCCACATGGTTACTCTTCAAATATGAAGAGGCTTGTCTCTAGTGATCTTAAATTGGTTGGCTTGAAGTCTCGTGATTGTCACATCTTGATGCAACAACTTCTGGCCGTTGCTATTCGTGGTATTGCTCCAAAAAATGTGAGACATGTCATTACTCGGTTGTGCTCATTCTTCAATCTATATGTAGCAAAGTTGTTGACCCCCGTATGTTGGATGACTTGGAAGTTGAGGCTGCTACAATCTTGTGCCAATTGGAGATGTATTTTCCTCCTTCCTTTTTCGACATAATGGTTCACTTAATTGTTCATTTGGTGAGGGAGTTAGATTATGTGGGTCGGTTTTTCTGAGATGGATGTACCCAGTTGAGCGCTACATGAAGATCTTGAAAGGGTACGTGAAGAATCCTCATCGTCCGGAAGTATCTATTGTTCAAAGGTATGTTGCAGAAGAAGCTATTGAGTTTTGTTCGGACTACCTTCATAACACGGATCCTATAGGGGTTCCTAAGCCTCGGCATGATGAGATTAGATGTCAAGGTAAGAGTACACGTGGCTTAAGAATTAATAGGAAGGATCGTGAGGAAGTGCTTCAAGCACATTTGTATGTATTGAACAACATCGAATGTGTTCAGCCTTTCTTATTTGAACATAAAAGAAAAGTCAATCAAGAAAACCCTCGAATGAGCGAAAGGTGATTGTTGAACAAGCATAACAAGACTTTCTTACCATGGTTCAAGGAAGAAATGCTTAAGGATGGTAGTACTGCTTCTGATGACGTAAGATGGCTAGCACGTGGGCCTAGCTTCAACGTCATATGTTGGAGCGGATACGACATAAATAACTTTTCCTTTTATACAAAGGAACAAGATAACAATAGTACCATGCAAAATAGTGGGGTTATGATCGTGGCCGAAGCAATGCACTTCTCTAGTGCAAAGGACACAAAATCCGTTACAGCACCGAGACCTTACTTTGGATATATTGAAGATATTTGGGTGCTCGATTACACTAAGCTTACGGTGCCAGTATTTAAATGTAAGTGGGTTGATAGTAACGGTGGTGTACAAACCGACGAATTGGGGTTCACATTGGTAGACCTCAACAAGTTAGGTCATATAAATGAGCCTTTCATAATGGCTTCCCAAGCAAAACAAGTGTTCTACATCAGTGATCCTTCTAACAAAAGGTTGTGCGTGGTTCTCCAAGGAAAAAGCATGTATAATGGTAGTGATGAAAATGAATATTCAAATCTTGATATTCCTGAGACTCCTTCTTTTTCAACAAACATGCCTACTATAATCGAGGAGACACAGGTGGACGATGTACATGCCACTCGTGATGATCATCACGAAGGGATATTGATATAGGTAGTTTAAACATAGTATACATTTATTTTTATTTTTATTTCTGTATTTATTTTGAGTTATAACCTATGTTAATAAATATATATTGTTTCTGAATAGGCATACATATGGATCATTGTTCCATTTTTCCTTTGCAATTCTGTAATGTGTGTGATATTCTGTGTTACTGGGATATTTACTGAATGCAGGGATAGCTAAGGGGAGTGATATTTTAAAACTGAATTTAAAAAAAAAAGACACTATTAAAAATGACGTTAATAGTATTTTATAAAATATACAGTACACTATTAACGTCAGTTGTTTATTACAACTGACGTTAAAATTAAGACCTTTAACGTCAGTTCTTTATAACAATTGACGTTAGTTTTAACAAAATTAACGTCAGTTTTGTTAAAGAAGTGACGTTAATTTTGACAAAATAACGTCACTTGTGTTAAAGAACCGACGTTAATAGTGTTATATTTAACGTCAGTTCTCAACTGACGTTAAAATTTTAACTTTTAACGTCAGCTGTATTTACGTCAGTCAGTATTCTGACGTAAAAAATCAATTTTAACTAACGTAAAAAACACTTATTACACTAGTGTTAACCACCATGGTGAACTTTCTGTTGTTATCCACTGTAAATTTGACTACTTGAAATCCACTCTCATTGCTTGATGCCAATCAAACAGGAATGTGGTCTTATTTTTTGCCACGGGGATAACTTAACGATTTTTTTTTTTGGTAATAGAAAGTTTGGGGGAGTGGAGGTTGCACCATTCTAAGTCAAGACATGCCACAAGCCTCAATAATGGCTTATAGTGATATTTATAGATGACTTACTAATGAAAACCCAATTGGCAACTTAATGAATTGTTGTTCCTTCTATTTGTCTTACAATCCAATAGTATAACTTCAGTATCTGATTAGAACTTGGATCGTGAAAGTGAGTAGAGGATTGGAGAACTATGTTTTAAGTATATATATATATATATATATATATATATATATATATATATATGACCATGTTAACTACCTCGTGCTACAGGATTGTTTTATTAGAGTGGTGACTGTCAATTATTTTTCTTTTCATTTTAATAGAGGTTGTTGCTGATCATTTGTCGTTCTTTATATATTGGAGGACTAATCTTCTCAATTGCATTCCCTGCAATATTGTTAATTAATGGATGTAGGACGGGGGTCGAAAATGAAGGATCTTTCCTGCTAGCTAGCACCCATTTGGTGATCGGTCACTTGAGCCTTATGTGATGCCTCCTAGAAGCAGGGTTTTAAATTGCGGTTGCGGTCATTGCGATTGCAGTCATTGCGGCCGCTGCGATGCGTAATGCGGCCGCTGTGGCGTGAAATGATTTGAAAAATTCATAAAATGAAAAAAAAAATTATAATTCTTTATATATCTTTTACTAATGATGTTGTATAAATTTCTATTCATTTTTAAGACATTATATTATGTTTATAAATAATTTAAACTTAATTTAGTGAAAATAAATTATAAATAAAACTTTTAAGCACATATAAGTACAAAATTACAAAGAAGTAAGAAGGTCAGAAACTTAAAAGTGCATAAATATATATGAATCACAAATAAAAATATATTAGTATCACATACTCACATATAGGAATACATCCAGCTGCAATTGTGATTCTAAAATAACGTCACATTGTCACCACTTAGAGATACGTCTTCACTACAAAAAAGAAGAAGATAAAAGTAAACAAATTAATAAATTTAACATAATAATTAATAATAATAATAATTAACAAATATATGAATCAAAGATAATAAAAATTGAACTTACATAATACTTGCTACCACATGGTGGAATGACGTGGTGGTTCATAACCTCTATTCTCACTTTGACTATCATCTTGTGTAGCTCCTTGTCCAAAGACGTAATCAAAAAATCCACCACTTGATTGTTGATGATATGGATCTTGATAATTCATTGATGGTTGGTAGTATGAGGGAGCTTGATCACTTGCGTATGTGTTATATGTGTTGAAATAAGGATATTGATAATAAGGTGGATGAGATTGTTGACTACTCTGAGAAGAATCATCAATACCAAAGTCACTAAAACTTTGTGCAATACTAGAAGAGGAAGAATCTTCAAGTGGAACATTTTGTTTTCTTTTTCCTCTCCTAGAATGTGACCCACCTCTGCTGCTCTCGGGTAATGAACTACCAGAAGGAGGCATATCAGTCAAGCTCCTATAACGCCTATTATATGGTGAATCTTGAGATGGATCATTTTGAAATTGCCCATCATCATCACCATCATCATTATCATCACCGCCACCGCCACCTTCTTCGGCTTCTACATTATCACCCCCATCACCACTATTATTACTTGGTGGACTTAAACCACCACCATCTTCATTAGAATCATCATTATCATCAATAACTTCCACATCTTCATCATCTGTATCCACTAGAGGCAACCATTCTGCATTTTGTACTCCATCTAATAGTGGATCTTCTCTCTCTTCAATCCATGGAGATAATGCATCTTCTTGAAATATATAGTCAAGATTGATAGGATTAAAACTTGCTTCAATTTCATCTTGACTTTTTCTCATTTGATGCCTCATTTTCAATTTCATATTGTAGTGCGTGAAGACAAGCTTTTGCAACTTTTTATACTTTAATCTATTCCTTGTCTTCGTGTGGATATAACTAAATGTGCTCCAATTTCTCTCACAATTTGTTGCTGAAGTTGTTTGGCTAAGAACCTTTATAGCCACATGTTTAAGCTTAGGAGCACATACACCAAAAAAGGACCACCATTCAGCTTTTTAAAGGAGCAACAAAAGGTAAACAAATTATTAGTTATTATATTAAAAAATAAAGTTAAAGTTCAATGATTTATAATAAAATATTATTTTACCTGGATTCATCTTAGACCAAGCTGCTTGAGCTTGAGGAGTACCAAATGTTTCAACCTTATCTCTAAAAAGTACTAACTGTGAAATATAACATAATATATCAATACGTAAATATCTTCATTTGATAAATAATGAATTATAAGTTTAAAAATATAAATATTCATTACTAACCTGGTTCAGAGCTTTAATCTGATCATCGATGTTTCTTTGTATTCTGAAGATGACTCTATTTGTTCCTTCAAACGTTTCTTTATAGACATCATCCCCATGTTCAACTCCGTATTGAAATTGCGGATTAAGAAAATAACCTAAAAAAGGATAATATATTATTATGGATGAAAGTATAAATATAAAATTACATGATAAAAATAAATTTATAAATTATATCAACATACCGGCAGAATGAAGATCGGAATGCACGTATCTCCATCGCTTGTCTATTAAATCATTATATCTGGAATGATAACGAGAATTTTGTCTAATTGCTTGTTTAGCTCTATCAATGGCTTCATATATGAAACCCATGGTTGGTTTCTCGTCACCATCAAAAAGTCTCAAAACTTTTACTAAAGGCTCAAACACCTTCAATATGTCTTGGGACTTACTCCAGAATTCACTATCATTAACAATTGTTCTTGCTTCATATGACGGTCCATTTTTCGCTTTACCAAATTTAGATCGTCTAAACTCTTCGGAGTTGAACATGTTTCTCAGACCTTGCTTTTGCTGTACAATTGCTTGAAGTTGTAGGAACTGTGTTGCAAATCGGGTAACACCAGGACGGACAATTTCTCTACCTCCAGTATATTTTTTCATGAGGTTGACAGTCCATATATGGTTATAGAGAAAATTTGTCACAGTCTTTGAATCAATTAATAACTTCTGTACATTTTTATTTTTTCCTACATCCTCCAAGCAAAGATCTAAACAATGAGCCGCACAAGCAGACCAATACAAATGAGGTCGCTTCTCCATCAGTTTCTGACCAGCTGCTTTCAGTGCTGCTTCATTATCTGTAACCACTTGAACAACAAACTCTTCTCCCACTTCTTCAACAACTTTATCTAATAATTGAAAGTAGTAATCCGTGTTTCTACTAACAACATCAGAAGCATCAATTGATTTCAAGAAAATTGTCCCCTTACTACTATACACCAAAAAATTCATAATATGAGTATGGTTGATACCGTCCGTCCAACCATCATACATTATTGTCACCCCTTTTTCTTTCCATGTACCTCTCAATACGTTCAATCACTTCTTCATTTCCCTATATTCATTCTCTAAATATACATCTAAGATTTCATAAGGGGTCGGACATTTAACCCCTTTACCTACCTCAGCAGCTGTAACAATCAAATTATGCAACCAAGGAGAGTTAGATAAATTCATAGGTAAGCGCTCATAAATAAAAAACTTGCTTACTGCCTCTCCTAGCTTCCTCCTCAATGTCTTCATGACACCCCTACCGATTTTTGGTTGCTTCATGCTTTTGCTCCTCATAAGATCAATATTTGTAGATCTCAACTCAAGAGTGACATCTTCAGGCCTTTCACCCCCACCAACACTCGCATGAGAGCTTCCACCTTGGTCATATGTATTTCCATGCCCTCCTGTATGTTGTCTAAATTGTTGCCTGTCTTCCCATTCACGTTGTGATCTAAGGCTTTCCTGTTTAGCAAACCTCATTCGTTCATCAATAAGGTGATCCACATCTTCATCTTCATCTTCTCCTCCCAGGCGTGCTTCAAATTCTTCTTTTCTTTTTTTGGAGACATTTGTTTTTGCTTTTCCTTCAAGAAGAAGCTTCATCATACCTTCTCTAGCCAATTTGCTCACTCTAGCACAGCCAGACACTTGTCCTTTCATATGTGCTATATGTTGTTTCAATCTTGTAATGCCACCTCTTACTATTTTGTGACAAAGTTTGCATTCGATATTGTTCCGACTTCCGGCTACTGGGTTTCCAAAATGCCATCCAATATCGTCACTTTGAGCACCATCTAATCTTTGTGTAGGAAATTCTTCTCTTGGTGGCATTGTGTATATTTTAGACAACCTGTTTAATATTTATAAATAAACATCAATCAATAATTCAACCAAACTTACAATTTTAATATAAACTAGTAATTAGGCAAACAAAAATAATTTAGTTATTAACATTTAATTTGAATAAATACTAGCAAAACATATATTTGCGTAAAAAAAGCTAAACATATATCACTTACAATTTTAATATAAACTAGTAATCACTAATCAGGCAAACACAAATAATTTAGTTACTAACAATTTAACGTTTAATTTAAATAAATACTAACTAAACATATATTTGCGTAATAAAAAGCTAAACAAAAAAAGCTAAACATATATCACTTACAAGTTTAATATAAACTAGTAATCACTAATCAGGCAAACACAAATAATTTAGTTACTAACAATTTAACATTTATTTTGAATAAATACTAACTAAACATATATTTGCGTAAAAATAAAAAAGCTAAACATATATCACTTACAATTTTAATATAAACTGGTAATCACTAATCAGGAAAACACAAATAATTTAGTTATTAACAATTTAACATTTAATTTGAATAAATACTAGCTAAATATACATTTGCGTAAAAAAATGCTAAACATATATTAAAAAAAATCTATTTTTTTCCTCTCCTCTTGACTAACCTCCTTCCCCTCTTAAATTTTCTCAAAATTTCCCTCTAATAATTCCTAAATCTAACCATATTCCCACCCAAAAATTCCCCTCACTAATCAAAAATTCCCAATTTCCCATCCACCCAGACACTCACGTCTCACACAGTCACACTCTCACTCACATCACACTCAGTATTTCGGTCTTTCACAGTTTCACTCTTTTCCCCTCCTGACCCCTCTATTTTCTCCCACCCACACGCAACGCAAGAGGCAAGAGAGACTGAGAGACACACAGAGCTGTGAGTCTGTGACCACGCCCCCTGCTTCTCCCCTTTTTCTTCCCTCTGCGATCTGCTTCTGCATCGCCGCACCGGAGTTGTAGACACACGGAGTCGCCGCTCTCAGCCCCACATCCTTGACCCTGCCCCTTCCCCTCCTTCCTTTCTCTTCAAAACCACCAACCCTTACCCTAACCCGACCCCCAAATCTCCACCGACCAGGCGAGATCGCAAGAGGCGACCACCAGTCCACCACCCCCAAAATCGCCACTCTTCCTCCCTCCCCCACCACCTACTCGCCACACACAACCCCCATTGAACTTCGAGTGAGCGACTGAGCAGTGACTCTGTTCGCTGCCATAGCAGAGCAGAGGAGGAAGATAAGATCTTACCCTTGGGTGACTAGGTGAGGCCGTGACCGTGAGGGCGTGAGGCTGGTAGATCGGACGTGAGGAGGCACCGAGGCTGGCGAGGCACACAACCGCGTGAGGCACCAAATGGAGATCTTGATTCTTGAGCAGATCCAGAGCAAACTCAGACTCAGTCACTCAACATATGGCAAAATCATGGGGGACACTTTGAGAAAAGAGATAAAGACTTGGAGAAAAGAGATAAAGGCATGCATAAAGCCAAAAGCAAAAGGTGAAGAATCTAATCTTTTCTGATGTACTTTGATTTGATTCTCTGAATTTTGTTTTTTAAGAAGATTGAACAGATTGCGGTATGATGCGGCCCGTTGCGGACGAATGGCATTACGATGCGGACGAACGACGCTATGATACGGACGCAACGGTGTTACGTTGCGGCCGTTACGGGTGATTTCGAATCACACCGCAATTGCGGCGTGATGCGGTTGCGGTTAGTCCCGCAACCGCAATATTGCGGCAGCATTAGCGGTTGCGGACCGCAATTTAGAACCCTGCCTAGAAGCATACAGGAAATTTAGCCGCGAGCAAGGCATGCTATGATTCGAGCACAGAAGAATGTTGAGTAGCAACAACAGGATATTGATGAAACGAAGAAGGTGAAAAGAGAGAGAACCAAAGGAAGAGAGTGCATGAAGACCGTATTTTGTTCAAGGGAGATGGTGTTGACGTGTGGGTTGTCATTTGAATGGAAAATCACCCGGCCACGGAGCTTGGATACCCGATCCAATAAAGGTGAGAATGATAAGATATCGATATTATCTTTAATAATCCTGATATTATCTCAAATAACCTTATCCGATTAGAAGAGATAAATCCCTCACATTAAGGAGATCATATCTATCTTTAATAATCATGATATTATCTCAAATAACCTTATCCCGTTAGAAGAGATAAATCCCTCAAATTAAGGAGATCGTATCTCAAAGAATATTTAAGAGATAAAAGGAGATAAATCCATATCTCTTAAAGATATGAGGATCCTATTATAAAAAGAGGAGAACCCGAGAAAGAGACTCACTTTTTCACCAACCCAGGTGACTCTCTCTTAAGCGTATTAGAGAAACTAGCTTGACCAAGAGACTATTGAAGAGTCCTTGCTCGCTGGTATTCATCAGATACAAGATTAGGGGATTGAGATCACCGTATGGCCAAGGGTTGAACCTAAAACGACGTCTGGCTTTGATTCCCATTGGGATACGTAGGACCGGAATACAATATTCTGTCAAGCCATAATCTAAAACAACCCCTATGCTCACTCTTGGTTTGACGTTCTACGATGAGATTCCGGCAAGTCGGATCTCGGTAGGAACATTTGGCGCCCACAGTGGGGCCAGGTAAAACTTTTCCCTAGACACGCTCTAAAAGACCATCAGCCTTCGTGCTGTTTCCCTGAGTTTTTTCACATTTTTTCCTTCGATCTGGACCTTCTTCTTGGCGAGGCAGCGCTTGAGTTGGTTGGAGTTCTATTCCGAAGATGTGAAGCTCCCTGAATTATAGCTAATCGTCGAGTTGCACAAGACCGGATTGCGCTTCGGACCCGCACTGGGAGGATTATCAGCGTCATCTTGCACACAGCTATCACTGCATGCTGTAAAGAAGGTCGACCGTGATGATATTCCATCAAGACTCCATGGCTCAGTATGAGGAAAAAAGGTTCCAGACACTAACCGCTTGAAAAAAGTGTTCTCAGATATCAAAATGGCTAGCTAAAGCCTTGATATACAAGTGAAGTCCTTCATTTTAAAAACAAAGTCCTAAAAAGGTTGACTGATCTAAAATCGACCGAGTTGAGGTCGAAATACTGAACCTAAAAAGGCAAAAACTAATGACCTAAAAAGGTTGACCGAGCTAAAATCGATCGACGCTAAAGTCGAAATGCCGAGCCTAAAAAGGTAAACAAAAAGCCTAAAAAGGTGACTGAGCTAAAATCGACCGAGCTGCGGTCGAAACGCCGAACCTCAAAAGGTAAAAGTCCTAAAGAGGTTGACCGCGCTAAAATCGACCGACGCTAAAGTGGACGGGCCTAAAAAGGTAAACAAAGAACCTAAAAAAGTTGATCGAGCTAAAATCGACCGAGTTGAGGTCGAAATGCCGAACCTAAAAAGGTAAACAAATAGCCTAAAAAGGTGACCAAGCTAAAATCGACCAAGCTGCGGTCGAAACACCGAACCTAAAAAGGTAAAAGCCTAAAAAGGTTGACTGAGCTGAAATCGACCGAGCTAAAAGTCGAAATGTCGGACCTAAAGAGGTTGACCGAGCAAAAATCGACCGAGTTGAGGTCGAAATGTCGAACCTAAAAAGGCAAAAGCCTAAAAAGGTTGACTGAGCTGAAATCGACAGAGCTAAAAGTCGAAATGCCGGACCTAAAAAGGCGAAACTAATACCTAAAGAGGTTGGTCGAGCTAAAATCGATCGAGTTGAGGTCGAAATGCCGGATCTAAAAAGGTAAAAGCCCAAACCAAAAAAGGCAAAAACTAAAGGCCTAAAAAGGTTGACCGAGCTAAAATCGACCGAGTTGAGGTCGAAATGCCGAACCAAAAAAGGCAAAAACTAAAGGCCTAAAAAGGTTGACCGAGCTAAAATCGACCGAGTTGAGGTCGAAATACCGAACCTAAAAAGGCAAAAACTAAAGACCTAAAAAAGTTAACCAAGCTAAAATCGACCGAGTTGAGGTCGAAATGTCGAACCCAAAGAGGTAAACAATGACAAAAGGCAGCGTCTCTTTTCATCTCGGGAACCGAGAAACTTTGGTCACAGTGCAAAACTAAGATGACTATTCGTCGAGATGTAAAGCTCGACCACTTACCTCGCTGACTTGAAAAGCTCGGCCACTTACCTCGCTGACTTGAAAGACTAAAAGAAGAGACTAAGTTTCTAAGCTCGGTCACCGAGGTTGAACGATTGGCCGAGGTACATGATCGGTCATTAAGACTATGGTAAAAAAGGGGAGAGAACCTACGCCATAAACCTTTGATTCTCCAAATAAGGTTTTTAAAGGCCAAGCTCGGCTACTGTCATGAAAACTTTTACGCTTCTACTAGCTCAAAGCTTGGGGGGCTTGTGTACTGCCCGAGGAGTAAAACCCGACCACCGAACTTGGATACCCGATCCAATAAAGGTGGGAGGGATAAGATATTGATGTTATCTAATAATCATGATATTATCTCAAATAACATTATCCGACTAGAAGAGATAAATCCCTTAAATTAAGGAGATCATATCTATCTTTAATAATCATGATATTATCTCAAATAACCTTATCCGGTTAGAAGAGATAAATCCATCAAATTAAGAAGATCATATCTCAAAGAAGATTTAAGAGATAAAAGGAGATAAATCCATATCTCTTAAAGATATGGGGATCCTAATATAAAAAGAGGAGAACCCGAGAGAGAGGCTCACTTTTTCACCAACCCAGGTGACTCTCCCTTAAGCGTATTAGAGAAAGTAGCTTGATCAAGAGACTATTGAAGAGTCCTTGCTCGCTGGTATTCATCAGATACAAGATTAGGGGATTGAGATCACCGTATGGCCAAGGGTTGAACCTATAACTACGTCTGGCTTTGATTCCCATTGAGATACATAGGACCGGAATACAATATTCTGTCAAGCCATAATCTAAAATTAACAACCCCTGTGCTCACTCTTGATTTGACGTTCTACGACGAGATTCCGGCAAGTCGGATCTCGGCAGGAACAAAGTCTATTAGAAGCTTAGGGACATAGTTTTTCAGAGGAGTGACCATTCTTTAATTTCACGGTTAAAAAGATTATGAAATAACAATTTCATTTCTAATCTTTATTATGCAAAAATAAACCTTATAATTTCTCTTAAACGATGTTTGTCCATTTTGATAAGTTATGTGGAAAAATATATTGAATATTATTAAAGTTTTAATGAGTACAAACACTAATGAGGTTATATAGGCTATGCTATACCTGATGGGTCTGGTTAATGGGCCTGAATCTTTTTTTTTTTTTTGAAGCAATGGGCCTGAATCCCGATACAGTAAGTACATAATATATACGCCTAATAACTACATATACAAAATTTTTGGGAGTTATAATAGAATGATTTTGTGAAACTCAATCTTTGATTTTTTCTATTCAACTGAACTTGGAAGTTGAAAATTATTTTCTTACAACTATTACATTCTTAGTAAATATTAAGTGTGTCCATATTACTCCATTTTATGAATTAGTAATATCAGAATAAAAAAAAGAAACCAATATAATGTAGAAATATTTTTTACCTAAAATTGAATATATTAAGTGTGATATGATCTTTCTTAACTACAAATATTTTTGACACTATAAATATTTAATTTTTTATAATGTAAAAACAATATGTCATTTTTATCAAAAACAAAACAAAAACAATATGCCATCAATGTATTATTATAAAGTCTTTGAAAAGTTTATGTCTCATTATATACTTTTACAATGTCTATATATTTTTTTATGAAAAAATGGATAAAAAATAAATTTAATTCTTACTTATTTAATATATTTATTTATTTGCACGATTCCAAAAACACTAGTTTTGAATTATAAGAAACGAATGCCTAGTGTAGCATGATAGTACATGGCATTTATTTAGGTTTTTAAGGCAAGAAGGCAGCGAGGAGAGATAGCTTGCCTTTCCCAGCTGGAACTCACTTTATATAATATAAAATAAAATAATAAAAACCAAATATAGGGTAATACAGTTGATAGATAATTGACTCTTTTTATACGTGGGGAGTGGCTCACAGGTATGTAAGAGGATCTATTGTCGAGAAAGATCGACCCATGAATAATCTCAGTAGCTTGTCTAGGGATTAGTCACTGCTTTCTATCGGAGGATACTCGATTAAAAAGAAAATAAAAAGTGAAAGAAAAAGAGAAGAGATGTGGGATTGAAATTTGAAAGGGGGTTTGTTGAATTGTTTGTTAGGGTTGAAGAGAATAGAAGTGTTGTCGAAGATGAGTGGTGGAGGTCGAGGAGGAGAGGAAGAGTACGATTATCTGTTTAAGGTAGTACTGATCGGAGATTCGGGTGTTGGGAAATCCAATATTCTCTCCCGATTCACTCGCAACGAGTTCTGCTTGGAGTCCAAGTCCACCATTGGCGTGGAATTCGCCACTCGCACTCTTGAGGTTAGGAACGAACCAGTATTTTCTTTTCTGTTTCTCTTTGTTTTGAATTCCATTACAATGAATGATAAGCATAAATATGGCAGGTTGAGGGCAGGACTGTGAAAGCACAGATCTGGGACACGGCAGGACAGGAACGATACAGAGCAATCACGAGCGCCTACTATCGCGGTGCTCTGGGCGCTCTTGTTGTCTACGATCTCACCAAACCAACCACTTTTGACAATGTCTCCCGCTGGCTCAAGGAGCTCAGGGACCACGCCGATGGCAACATCGTCATCATGTTGATCGGCAACAAAACAGATCTCAAGCATCTCCGGGGTGTTGCCACGGAGGATGGTCAGAGTTATGCCGAGAAAGAAGGGCTCTCTTTCATAGAGACATCTGCACTTGAAGCCACTAATGTCGACAAGGCTTTCCAAACCATTCTCTCACACATATACCGCATCATCAGTAAGAAGTCACTCTCTGCCGCCGCCGCCGCCCAAGACCCTTCCAACAATATCAAACAAGGGAACACCATCACTGTTGGGGGATCCCAGTCCAACACCAACAACCCCAATTGCTGTACATCATCTTGATTTCAACTGCATTTTCTATGGATTTCTTATCTCTCTTTCACTCTATTATCCCGGTTAGTAGTGGCCCACTGCCCTTGCACTTTTTCTTTCTAAACTGGTTCCTTGCCTTGGGATCAAAGATGGACGGACCATTACTATGTTATTGTTATGTAGTGTGACACCGTATAAAACACATACATCAAATGCATCTTTCATTGAATGTGTGCATGACATATAGAGGCCGCAGAATGGGTTAAGGATGAAATGTAGGTATTGTGCTGTAACAATCTAGTTTTCTTTCATTATCATCATAACATGTGTTACTTATTATTATGGATTGAAGCGTTTTATCTTTTCACTGACCCACACTACTTATATAGAAGATGTTAGAACACCTTTGAAGAATATGAATACATTTATGCAAGCATATATTTTATTTCATTTTTTTTACTAAACAAAAATGTAATTTTAGCTATAGTTACAAAAGGACGGTCTATGTTATGATAATGATATTAATTTGCTTGTGCAACTATGTTTGAATATTGGTGATTAGTTTTTTCTAAAGAAAAATAACTTCGGTTGACCCCAACAAGTTCACAACCCGTATATGGTCGGGCTTAAGTCTTTGATCCGAATCCCATAGAATAGCTTGTTTTGCCACATTGTTTGGCATATGGGACTTGGGAGCCTAAAACTAGGGGTGGACAAAATTTGGCAACCGACTGGAACCCGCACAAACCAACGACGACGGCAAGAGTTTGGGTGGGTGGAATCGGGTAGGCGGGTTGTCGGATGCATGGAATGGTTTGGTGTGGGTTACTACGGGCGGGCTCGGGTGTCTCAAAATTTTTTCGTCGGTGATCAATCCGACCGAGGTGGAGAAACCTGTGAGGAAGATGAAGTTCAGAGCTCAGAAACGGTGTCGCAAAAAAATTACATACAGCAGCGGTGCTATATAGCGCGAAGGGAATTCCTACGAAATTTGACGAACAAGCCAAACTTACAATGGAGAAAGAAATACACCAAATACTTAGCTAAATTAAAGGAAAACTAACCAATGAAAATCAAGGAAAGACACTATACGAATTCGTTTTCGTACTAACAATCATTATTGTATAAAAAAAGGACAAAGTTTTGAACATATTGGTAAGCAAACAGAGACAAGTTCTTATATTATATTATATTATTATACAAATATATAAATATTGTTATTTTACTGATTTATCCCTTGTCAATGTAAAAAGTTAATGAGACGTGACTAGGTAATAGTGAAATCTTACTTTATTGATATTGCTTCTAGCCTTCCACTCTGAATGTTGTATGACTTCACAATAAATGAAAATTGGCTGAGCTTTGCTTTTTTGCGTTTTCTCTCTCGACATGAAGATGAGAGCTGCAAACCGGACGGAGGGGACGACCATAGAGATCTTCCACCGTGCATGGAGAAGCTTCAGACCGGACGAACCCACCCATCGGAATCGGCTACCCGCCTGAACCGCCACCAGCCCTACCCGTCGCTCAAACGGACGGAAATGGATGCTGCATGTTTATGGCGGTCGGTTTTCCTCAGATGGACGATTTTCGGACCGAATCCGACCAAGTCCAACCGACGTCCACCCCTACCTAAAGCAGCATAAGACGGTCAAGTTTTACCCTATTCAATAAGAGTTAGGTTTAGATTCTATAAAACAAAATGAAATTTAGCACGCATGGAAGCTACGCTAAACTTGTACAACATTTTAATTTATATAAATCAAATGTCATTTTGACAAAAATTAAGATAAAAATATGGGTTGATTTTGTATGCACTATCAATATAATGATTTTTTATACTGTCAATTAATCATCAATTATTGTATCATTAAAAATATTTAACTCTCATCAATCACTCATATGATGATTGTGATTAATCAACGGTGTAAATAATTGCAGTGACTATATAGAAATTGAATCTAAAAATATTTGGTAAAATTGTATAAAATGGTGATTGTGTTTCCTGTAATGAAAATGATGTTATTCTTCTAAGAACTCTTCATCGATGTTCGAATATTAAAAAAATTCTTAATGACCTAATTCAAGGTCTACATTGATACACAGATTCTGTCATTCTGAAGCTTACTTTTGGTCTTTTTGTTTTCGGCTGAGAAAAAATTGTAAATTGTAGCAAGTAAAGGTACCCAATACTACCCTTGTACCAAATGGGCGCCATTGGTACGCTTGGGATCCGTTTTTATTTCTTTCTTTTTTTCTGATAGAGGTATGCTTCTGAAGACCCTTAGCTCAGGATACTTGCATTAAACTGTTTTTTCTTTACACGAGGCTACTCAACTATTTCCTTTGACGTCAGCAATCTCCTCATTATTTAGATAAGGTTTGGTATCTGAAACATTTTATTCTCAGACAAATTATATTTTTTAGAATATGATCCCCAAGAATAAAATTTTCTCACCTTCACACATGAGAATATAGTTTTTCCAAATTTATAATTATCATTCATTAATTTTATTATCAGGATTCTTTTATGCCTGAGAATAAATTTTTAAAACTGATAACAAATATGGAAAAACTTTATTCCCACGCCAACATTCCCGAGAATAATTTTTTAAAACTTGTACCAAACGCTGAGTGCTCTAAGCTCCCAATACATGATTTACATGGTATCAATCAAGTAATATCAAGAGAACTTCAACTCACGCGAAGGCATGATTGACATGACATACGATTGTATAATGGCACTCCAAAATCAACTCAGTTAATAAGTAGTGTAAAAAGACAATTCATAGTGCTAATAACCTTACCCGTATTTGAGATGTTGGTATTACTTCTCTATATTCATTATCTCATTCCTTCCTCTCTAAACCTAATCCTTTGTCTACCTATTGCCTTTCATCTAGGGTCTCTTTTGTTCTTGAGCTCTACTTATAATAGTTGTTTTTTGATCTAGTGACTAGTGCAAAGTGATATTAATATGTTTTTTTCTTAGTGTCAGGCCAAGGCGCGCAGGTTTCTAATGTTCCCTGCATTTCATGCATCAACCAACCATGTTTATCATATGCATTGCATTACTTGGAAAGGTCTTTAATGCCTGTGTCTGCTTATGTAACAAGTTTGCAATATAGTGGGTGGTCAAAGCCTCAAACTAATAAGTGGTAACCGAGAAATTTTATACCTTACATTCTAAAGTCGAGAAGTCATAAGAAGATTCAGAACTACATTATCCAAGGATTTAAATAGATGATATTTTAACAGTTATTGAAACATCCATATCAGAGTCCAGAAAAGATTCTCTCTATTTTAATAATACAACAGTTAATAAAGAGTAAAAATTACAAGTTCTACTTAACCACAACAGTTGCTCTTCTGTGGGATCGGTTGCCCCTTCATTTGAACAGTGTCGGTTGACTTACTAACATTTGGTTGGCTTCCCATCCTGCAGATAAGTTCAAATCAAAGTCCAAAACATTTCAAAGTCAATGCTTGTTTTATAATGGAACCCATGCTATCGCATTAAGGTAAC
This sequence comes from Sophora flavescens, assembly GCA_030762895.1. Lineage (NCBI taxonomy): Eukaryota > Viridiplantae > Streptophyta > Magnoliopsida > Fabales > Fabaceae > Sophora > Sophora flavescens. The sequence continues at coordinate 71,664,692 of CM061062.1, read as the reverse complement.
TAAATTACAGTGATTATAACATCACCACTAAATAAATCTAAACCTAGATAAGGAATGGAAATTGGAACAAATTATCTGTAAATCGTTCCCTAGATTAAAGTTTTCTTGTTATTTTAAAGAACAATTTATCACTCATAAATAAAACAATGATCGACAATCTGAGGTTGCAGACAATAAAACTTTCATTTAAAAAATAAAACAGAAAATGGCACAAACTTATCATGTGCTGTTAATATTTCAATTTAAACATGTTGAAAATCTCAACGTGGTTCAAATTAATCAAACAGACAGCAAAATCACAACATTGATAAGCATAATGATCCCAAAAAGAACAGGAAAGGCAAGAAAGATACTTCTTCTTAATCTCCGCTGCCATAGTTAAGAAGGCCTGCTCCACATTGATTGATTCTTTAGCACTTGTCTCAAGGAAAGGGATACCAAGCTCATCTGCAAATGCCTGTGAATCATGATCATCAAGGATACGTTAGACAAGGTATGATTATCCTCTCTTCTTTTCTTTTTACATACAGACTACAGAGTAACTGATATTGTTCAGGCATATGCTTCTTTAAGTAAACAATTCTATATTAAAGAATATCACAACCTGGGACAGCTAACATTAAAAATGCAGGTCTGAGTAATCCATAGTATAATTTTACATCACATATTCAGCCAATATTAAAAAGTTCCAAGTAATGTGCAATATTATCAAGATAATTCGCTTGCTCTCAGTTATTCAGCTTTGGTAATAGAAAACAGAGAGGAAAATAAGAGTAAAATTTCAACAGTTTTTTATGCTCCTTTTATTTGGTCATAGAATAAAAGTGAAAATAAATTCAAGTTCCATTCTTATCCTACACACTAGCTAAAAGAAAATAATGTTTGGAATTCGTTCCTATTGCTTTTATCTTCCAGCAGTCAAAGATCAGCATCCAGAGTGGAACTAATGTTTTTGTTGGTTTGAAGAATTCCCAGACCATTGAAACCGTGTGTACTACTTTCCTTTCCTTTCTTTCCTTCTGTTTTGGGGAGGGGGTGGACTGGGAGCAGAATGCACTAATCAGTAATAACTAATAACTAACCAAACACACACAAATGACAAGATAAAGATGGTACTCCTAAAGAGATACACATGGAAGGTTACTTAAACATGATGTAGATGAATAATAAACATGTATTGACAGGTATCCAGATAGCTGATGTCTGCTAATTAATTGGCAAGAGAACGGTGAACTTGCTAAGAAGAAAGAAAGTGAGGGATCGACCTGAGCAGTTTGTGTGTCAACAACCTTGCTATCGACTAGATCATTTTTGTTCCCTACAAGAAGCTTGCACACGCTGTCATTAGCATATCTATCAATCTCGTGCAACCACTGCTTCACATTGTTGAAGCTTTCCATCTCAGTAACATCATACACAATCTGTTTGTTGCAATCAAATCAATCGACGGTAAGTATATGGTAGTGACTGAGTTTAGAAGATGAGATGAGAAGATAGTTACAATGATTCCATGTGCTCCTCTATAATAACTGCTTGTTATAGTCCTGAATCGCTCCTGTCCAGCTGTGTCCCACTAAACAAAATGCATTAAATAAAACTCAATGAAATGAAATGGATGTCGATAAATAATCATAAAACAAAGTGGAATGATAGATAATAGATAATGCAGTTTAGTGTTTGGTGCTCACAATCTGCAGCTTCACGGTTTTCCCTTCCAGTTCCACAGTTCTGATTTTCTGAAAGCATAAAATATATATATCAATTCAGTTCAGTACTAAATAAAATAAAATAAAAAACTACTTACGAAATCAACTCCAATGGTACTTATGTAGCTGTCCACATACGAGTCATCCTGAAATAAAAGGGGAAAAATTAAAAGGAAGCATGAACCTGAAAGAAACCCTAGACATTGTAATAATGATAATAATAAAAAGAGTGAGTGAGTAAGTGAGTGAAGTGTGGTGTGGTGTGAAATAGACTAACAGCGAATCTGAGAAGCAAGCAGGATTTTCCGACGGAGGAGTCCCCGATGAGGAGAAGCTTGAACAGGTAATCGCTAAAATCAAACGAACGAAATGAATAATAACAGAAACAAACAAACAAACAAAGTTGTTGCCAGAAATTGAAGAGAAAAAGAGATGAAAGGAAACTCACTATTCGTTGCTCATAATTGGAATGGAATGGAAAGACTATACTCTGCTTTCAAGTCTCAACTCTCAAGTGAGTGAGTGGTGCGCGCTGCTCTTCCTCGCCGCTCAATTGAATCATTGATTCATTCCTACCTTTCTTTCTTTTCTAATTCTTTAGACTTTTTTTTTTTCTTTTTTGAAAAAGTTGTATTCTTTGCTTCACCTTTTTCTATTTTACTTTTATAAAAGAATTCAATTTAATCAAACATATCTAGTATTCATTAAAGTATGAAAAATTAATTTTATAAGAAAAAAAATAGTGTTTGAGCATGTTTGGGAATATGAGTTTAAGCTGTTTTTACGTATAAAAAGCTGAATTGGAAAAAATTGTCATGTTTAGACATCTAACTTGTTTGGGTGATTTTTTTCATATCACCCAAACGAAATATATTATCTTAAAATAGTTTGTTAGCAAACATATCCATACAAAAATAGATTCTGATTATAATCGATTATCACAATAATCGATTATTTGAAAACAGAATATCAGCATAATATTTTTTTTTCCAGCTTTCTCAAACACACAGGTAAGTTGAACATTTGAAGTTTAAATTTTTTTTTTTTAACTTTTTATTTATTTACACCCTTGCAGAATTAACTATAAAATTTATTATTCATATTTGTATTGATTTAATTTATTATATAAACGTGTGATATTGTTGTAAAAACTAAAAAGCAAGCCCGCCGACTGAAAAGCAAGTTTGTATGCTCAACCATTTCATTCGCATGCGTAAATGGTATATTTTTTTCAAGTTCTTGCATATGAAATATAACAGTATGACGCGTTAGGCTTAGTGTTCCATTAAATGTTAAAAGTTATAAGATATGAACAAAATATATCTATAGAAATAAAAATGAAAATTGAAAAAAATCAAAATTTATAATTTGATTACGTCTGCTCTCTTTGCTGCTGTTCCCGTAATAGATAGAATCTGACTTGCAGCAGAGGAAGAATTAATGATTTATTGTCATGAAACTAATGGTCAAAGTAGTCTAGTAGCGGTTTCATCCATACAAATATGGATATATGTAAAGAGAATTTATTGCAGGTCCATGTTGGCCGTACGTAATATATGTGGATGCAAAAATTCTCTAGCTAGTAATTAAACATATATGCATATATAGGAGATGAATACACAATGGATGGGGATGGATCAGTTGGGTGGTGGGCAAAATGGCGTGTCCAAGTTATCCCTGTGAGTAGGAATAGTGAAGTGCCTCAATCTACCTTCCTGTTTCTTCATGTACTTGTGACACAGAAAGGCCATGGAGAAGTTATCTTCCACCACCCTGTTGACATCATGCACAAACACATGAGTCTCTCCAGAATCTCTGTTCCTGCCCATCATCCCAGCTGTATATATAGCAGTCATCCTCCCCGGGGCTTCATCATAATACCCTGTGGGTGCATCCACCATTATCAAATCCCATTTCGTTTCATACACTAGACTAGGCAACCCCTTCAATGCAAGTGGGCAGATAGAGTATCTGGGATCCCCTACTGCAGTGCACTCGGGTCCTCTTCCAACCTCCATCAGATTATCAGCCTCATTCACCTTGCTATCATACCTCACATGGTACGACTCTAACATGGGAAACCTGCGTCTGATTTGCTCCATCCATGACTCATCTTCCTCAAGGAAGATTGTCCTGCCACCATGATTCAGTGCACTCCACATGAGACTGTCATGCCCTAACCCAAACACCAGCAAGTTGCATGGCGATCGCTTCTCCAAAACTCTGGCTGACACTGATATCTCTTTCAGTGTTTGCTGTGGGGTTATGGTTGAGGTTGCATAGTGGATGAGAGCTTGTGATAGGGAAGGTGGGATCTTGGTGCAGGAACAATATTCTGACGACCCACCAGGTTGTGAAGAGGTACTTGGGGGGTTTTGGGTGGAAGTAGACAAGTTTGATCTTACCACAAAAAGGAGGAAAAAGGCGACCAACACGGCTACAATGAGGAGCTTCAAGTTGAGGGTTTGATGGGCTTTAGGCCTCATGACTTGTGACTGGGTGTACGCAGTTACTTAATTGAGGGAGGGAGAGGGATATATCATCAATGCAACTAATTATACAAGATATATATATATAAAGCTTCCTCTCTAGCGGATATTATATATATAATATCTTTATTACCGTTAGTTTCATGCTTGGACGCCAAGGGAAGAAGAGGCATGCAGCAGATGCACATTTGATTGATCAACTGCCTGCCAGAATTGTGAATGAAGCAAAAACTAGTGGTTGTTGCATCTCCATTTCTTTCTATTTCTAATTTTGCCCCTCCCTCTCGTCAAATTACTTTGCTTTGCCGTGCTTCACAACTGACAAGACACGGTAACTAAATCTAATCTCACTCATGTATACTCTAATTGCATATAAAATCATAACACCATTTCTAAAGGATTTAATTGATATGAATTTTTAATACTGCAATTTTTATTATACTGTTAGTTGATCATAAATTATCGTATTACTAAAAATATTTGATATAAAAAACTAAGCACTTTAGGAAACCCACAACACTACAATCATTCAACACGAAAATACAGAGGATAATAAAAGGAAGAGGTCAATCATCCCACGCTAGTAATACTTAAGAATGAGAAATCAAGGGTTTGTTTACTTTCTAAAAACATTTCAAGTTTTCATTTTCTAAAATCTATATTGATTTTAGTATTTCCTTTTTCATTCTTTTGAAAACAAATATAGTATTTCCAAAAAAATTGAAAATGTCAAAAAGTTGTTTTCATTGTTTCTGGAAATACATTCTCCCTAACTAGCCTTCATCTTCTCTTTGTGACAATTTTTGTTGTACAGGAACATTTCATCTTCTTGTTAGCAATTTAAAATCAATATAAATCTTAGAAAATGAAAATTGAAAAATGTTTCGGGAAAGTAAATAGGTTCTAACGTAACAAATGCAAATTAATAGTAAAATGTTCTGAGCTTTAATATTATTTCATCTACAAAACTCATGTTGATGGGAGTGCTATGTTTAGAAAAGCAAGCCTTTGTTCATCATTCTGAGTTTCTAATGCTAATTGATGGTCCGTTCTAGCTGTCACCACACATATCAAATTAGGATAGCTGATTAGCCTATGCATTAATGAAGAAAATGTAATTTGGTAAAATCAATCTCAGATGTACAAAGTAAATTTTCAGTAATAGAGCAATGTCATGGTAAATTTGGTAATGACCTCACTACCTGGAAATGAAAGAACTTGCTAGTTTGTCAGTTAGAACTCTGTACAGTACCTTCTATGGTAGTTATAAATATGTTATGTGAAGAACTTCGTTGAAGCGCCACTAGTCTTGAAGTCATCTCTTGGCATCAAGGTTTGATGAATTTCCAGAAGAAATATTTATCTTCTTGTTATGATAATCACAATCTTGTACAAGAGTCCTCATCCCAAACTAATGCTTTCAAAACCCTTTCGAAATTCACTAGTTATTTCTCACATGGTGAAGTAGTGATTCAGTTATAGCCCATTCTCGCTGCCATCTTTTTTTGCCTTGTCCTTAGCTTTGCGGACAGCTTGTTGAATTTGCCTTTCATGCTCCTTAAGCATTTCTTCAAGATTTCCCCCTGGAGGCAGCAATGGTCCAGAATAGTGGAAGCGGTTATTTTTTAGAGCATAACCCTGCGATCAAAAACAAAAGCAAGTAATTACATGATAGCTCCACGGTCAAACTGAGACATTCTCCAAAAATTTACATGTAGATTCCAATATATATATATATATATAAAAGGGAGAAATATCTCCCAACATCATTGGATTTATTATATCAACCACATTACACACATTGCAAGAAGATCTTTATATCAAGATAGGAAAGCAATCCATAGTCTAGGGCATGTCATGCTGACTCAAAAATAATTGAACAAATGATTGTTTATTAGTAATTATTTTTACCATGGCGGGATCATTCCCAGAAGGTAAGTCCTTCTTGTGGGAAGACTTGGGTCCATCGAGCAATTGGTTCGACTCACCATCAGCCAGATGGCTATATCTCATACCAAAGTCATCCTCTGGCCACTGTGAACTCATACTAGAATCTCCACCCATATCAAGCCGTGAATCACCTCGAACTGCAACTGAATTAGAAAATCTTGAAAATTGTGTCGTGCTATCATTCCAGCAGGATTTTTGTTTTCTCAACTCATAATTTCTTGATCTAAAGACATGATCAGGGCCAATAAGAATATCTTCCTCTTTCATATTCATATTGTGTGAGGATCCATATGCATTTCGATGCATTGACTGGCCAGAATGAGAGAAGACATCGAGCGCTCCTGACTGTGCAGGTTCAAGAGGGAAGCCAAAACCTCCATCCTCTTCGGTGTTGTACTTCTCACTCACGGATTTAGGGTTACACTGTGTTTGTCTCTTCTAGAAAAAAAACCATTTGGAAAAAGGTTTATCAGGAAAATCCAATTTTATTTTATTTTTTGTGAAAACAAGATCCATTAACACCATGTTTATGCTTTAAACTACCTGTATTGGTGCCTGCAGGTCAGCATCAACATCAGGTGCCGGCACAACTTTAGACTCTCTCAAATTCCTCCTAACTGGTTGATGTTCATGTCCTTTATTTGTTAATCTTCGTCTGCTTCAAAATAAAATGGTCAACGATAGTCACACAGAAAGACAAAACGAAGTATCACTACAGAATCAAATCAAGCCAAAACCACTATCTCAAAAGAGAAGAAACCAACCCCCCCCCCAAAAAAAAAAAAAAAAAAAACTCAGACACTTGGCCAGAGAATGGCAAATACAAAAAAAAGGGGAAATGAGAAACTTTCTATCATCCTTGTGATTGCAAGTAAAATATTTGAAACCAATAATGTCATTCTCCCTGAGATTTTAGTTTATCATATAATAAAAAAGACAAACACTAGCAGCAATGCAAAATCAAACATGACAAAATCATGCAAGAACCTCTAATGATAAATTATTCGGAGAATGAATACCTTCTAGCTTCCTCTTCTCGAAGTTTGGCATCAAGCTCCTTACTTGGTGGGTACTTCGGCAAAGTTGATGGATCACAAGGCAGTGGCTTTGTAGTGAAGAACTGGATGTGAAAAATGTCAGTAACAAAAAAAAACCAAGAATAGGGACGAGAAAAAAATCTTCTGAGGTCACAACATGAATAAATTGCTAGGATGTGACATATGCACTCCATTCAGAGAGAAATTGTGGTGTGAACTTCACTAAGGAAAAGTTATAGCTACCTCATTCTCAAGTGCTAAAGATGCAGTTCTTCGATCTTTGGGTTCTACAGCAAGAAGGACCTCCAAGAGGCTCAGTGCCGATGAAGGAAAATCCATGAATGTCTTAGAAACAACACGTTTGTAAGGTTGTTGAGGTTTGAAAATTGTTGCATGTGGCAGCTTTGACTTCTTCCAGTATTCTTCAGAAGGTGATCCACAAAGTTTGAAGATTTTATGAAGTTGCTCCACCTAGAATGACAGACCACCAGATCTTAATGCTCAATTAAATCATAGAAAGATAAATTAAAAACATATGCACCAGTGAGATAGCTGAAGGACATGCATAATGATTTAAAATGAAGAAATATTATTAATGGTTAAGTACTTCAAATGGGGCAATGAGAAGTACTAGACAAAAAAGTATACTAGCATCCTTCCTTCATCCATGACTTTTAAGACTATGGCTTAACTTGCAACCTCCTTTTCATAATAAATAACATGATTGCAGATAGCTCTAGTGGTTATAAAACTGAAAGGTTGGAAGTTTGGTTAAAATGTGATGATCATTTACATTTCTCCTTCTAGTTTTACATCACTGAGTCAGTCTACAAATTTCTCTTCCAATACAAATAATGCACAGGTAAAGAAGAGGACTTTCTTAGTCTCTGACTTGTTTCACCATAAAGGCTGTCCAGGACAAAACATGAATACTACCTCTGTTCGTCCCGGCATTATAGGCTTCCCAGCAAACAATTCTGCAAGAATACAACCAGCACTCCACAAGTCCACTGCAACTCCATAATCCGTAGCTCCAAGTAAAAGTTCAGGTGGTCGGTACCACAAGGTTACCACACGACTTGTTAAAGGTTGCCCTTGAGTTGGCTGGAACAAAGTTGCAAGCCCAAAATCACCAATCTTCAGATTGCCATAATTATCAAGCAGGAGATTTGAACCCTTGATGTCACGGTGCATAACACCACGACTGTGACAATGCTCAAGACCGCGAAGCAGTTGTTGCATGTAACATTTGATCTGCAACATGGTAAAAAATACCGGAAGCCAATTAATGAGAAAAAGAGCTTAAAGAACATATGACATGAGCTTAAGAGGTAGTAAACAACAGCAGGATGCAAACAACGACCTTTTGTAAAAAGTAAATTGTTGGTTTTGTCTTTCTGATTTAAATAAATATTTTGTCTGTTTCTAATAATAAATTATTTGGTTGCATGATATAGGACTAAGTGCAGTATCCTAGGTCAGGTCCTTCAATTTTAGAGCTATTAGGGATTGTTCCAAGATGGTGAGATAGGCAATTCATAAAACTGAAAGATATTGATTGAGAGAGAAAATATGTTGATTTCAATATATCTCATACATTAATACCATTGTGGTCCCTAGAGAAACGCTTTTAGTTTAAAAATGCTCAAAAGTTGCAACATAGACTCCACACAGCGCTTTTGGCTAATCAAATTTAACTAAAGAAAAAGTGATGTTTTTGGTATAAACAGAAATTTAGCAACTCATTCTACACTTGGCTTGGGAATTTTTCTCATGCTTCTGTTAATTATACAAATAATAGACACTTTCTAGATCTTACAAGGACCATTTTGCCAATAATCTGGCTCGCTAAAAAAGTCTGTATAAATAAAAAACACATCAAGTGAATTTTTAATACTTTCAAGACAAATTTTATAGTTGTAAATGACACATAATCAGAAGCTTAGGCTAGGTACCTGTGCTTCAGTGAACTTAATGCCAGGTATTGCTGCAAGCCCTGCGAGATCATGCTCCATATATTCAAAAATAAGGTACAAACTGCCAGAAACCCTTGAAGTAATCATGCCTTCAAGCTTCATGACGTTTGGATGATCAAGCCTTCGCAGCACAATGATTTCTCTTGCCATGAAACGAACACTTTCTGCATCCATATTAGCAAATCTAACCTTCTTCAATGCAACAATTTTATTTGTTTCAAGATCACGAGCTTTATAAACACTACTGTAAGTTCCTTGCCCAATCTGCAGTACAATGAGAAACTTTATTTGCATATTTTAAAAAAGGAAAAGAAAGGATAGAACTCCCACACACCCCAGGAAAAAAAAACTTATGTTGGCACACATAAAGTACATGTTACGGAGGGATCTCAACAATGGTACATATCAATTGAAAAGAACAAAGCTTACAAGCATAAAACGATATTTAATCCACATATTCTTTTTCTAGACGACAAAGATTTATAAATAGAAAATAAATAAAAGTGCACTATGCCGCTGAACCTCAATGGAGATTACAATTAATCTTATAAATGTTGAACCTAGTGGATTGACTTTCTTCAATTAGAGTGTAGAGCTATTTTTTAATAGGGTATCTCTATTTGTGCATGTGAAGAGAGAACAAGAATGCTGAAGATTATAAATAAGTTAAGAAAATTGATAAACATGCAGAATTCAATAAAGAATTAAGCATTACATAAGGCACTCGTCACACCATCCAATTAGGCATGATTATTGTATCCAACGGTTGTCAATTGCAGCACTCATAGTCATATGATGAGCGAGATGATTCCCAAGAATGAATTAGAGGTTTATATAAAGAAGGAAGAGATGAAAGAATTGAACTTGCCTTATCCAACTTTTGAAAGGAGTCGGGTCTGCGAGGTATCCAACCACTAATGGCTTCCCCTGCAACTGCAGTGAGCCAAGAAGGCCAGCCAGCAAGAACCTGTGCTCCTCTTTCCCCTCTAGTCACACTAAATACCCTTGAAACCCTGGGTTGCCCTTGCCCTTGCCCTTGCCCTCCTCCACTTGCCAAACCCACGTTGTGAACCAGTGGTTTTGCAGTTGCAGCATCGGAGGAAATGGGTGTTCCAGAGAGAGAGGGGTTGGATATCAAGCGTGCAGTCGAGGCCTTTAATTCATCTTGGTCATGGACATGCTCCTTGGTGACGTATTCATTTGCAGATTTTCCTTTGGAGCATATACAACCCATAAAACCAATTCCTTCAACGCAACCAATAAAACAGGAATTGAGAATGATCTAATTCTGTACCTCCTAATCCGAAGCGTTACAATTATTAATTACTATATCTCATCTATCTATGTATTTTATTCTAATTCTAATTGTAGGGAAGCGGATGAATGATATAAAGTGGAATTGGTGTGTTTAGGTGGGAATGAGAGAGAACCGAGACCCCCAAATCAAACAAGACAAGAGGAACAAGTAACAACCTATAATAATTCCATGTTGGGAATAGCAGTTGCGATGACATCAAATTCAATGTCCGAGAATTATAAAAACGTGAGCTGTAACAGCAAATAATTTGGTTGAGAAAATGACAATAGATATAGATAAACACATATGTATATCAACATACAGAGAGGAAAGGAAATGTTCTAGAAAGGAAGACAGAGATTGAGAGAGATGTTTTCGGAACTGAGTGAGCTATAAAGACGAAGAGCCAATGAATATGAATGATATATTATGGAATTAATGTGTAGGGGTTATAATATTCAACAATAACTGTTGCAAACAAAAACCAAAAAAGAGAAAGACACGCAATTATAAACCATTATCCTCATGGTTTTGACATGTATCATCTTTTTATACATGAAATGTAACAATATTGTACGAATGATAAGTGTCAATATTACAAATTTTTATATTTATTATTGAATTTATAAACTTAACAAAAAATAACATAATAAAAATAAAAGCCAAAATTAACTAAATATAAAACAATTAATAAATCAAATTTCAAATATACGTAAATATTCTTATCCATAAACAAATCTTAATATTTCAATTTTTTAAAAAAACTTTCAAACTTGAAACTACAAATTTAAATTCTAAATTTAACTAAATCTTAAATTGAACTTTCGTTAATTCAAATTCAAATACAAATTAAAATTCTAAATTTAACTAATCTTATCTAATTAATTAATTTATATCAGTTTTATCTTTTTTTTACAAGATTTATACCAGTTTTATAAAAAATATCAAATCCCACTTTTTACGTTAAGCTTATCAAATCTACATAAGTAACGTTCTAAAACAACTTATCTAGAAAACTGTTTAAAGACTACTTTTTTAATTTCGACTTTAAAATAGGATAAAATATCATATTTAAAAATCAAATCTTTCTGATTTGATTCAACCTCATCAATAGTTTTTAATTTAAAATTTAAAATAAAATCAAATATTAAATTTCGTTAATCTTATCTAATTATTTAATCTGATTATTCAATTTAACTCAATTTTAATTCCAGTTATAAGGTTATACAAAATGTATTTACATAAATCTTATAAAAATTTATAATATATTGAAATTTCGGTAATTCAAATTGAAATACAAATTGAAATTCTAAATCAATTAATAAATCTTATCTACAATAATCAAATTTTTAAATTTAGATCCGATTGTTTTGCTTCAATCTCTATCCTAATCTACATATATCGTCACTACTTACGTATTCCATCCAATTTTCCTATTGAATGTAAATTGCCACTGAATATACTTCTCTTGATGACATAATAACACCTGAAAAGGAGCATTGGAAGATCAAAGTTAAGGTTATGCGGATATGGTATGTACCAGGTTTCGATGATGCGAAAAAACCATATACTATGGAAATGTTATTGATGGATGAGAAGGTTGATTAATTATATTACACGCTCTTTTAATTATAAATTAAAAGAAATATTGTTTATTTTCTTTTTTTTACAATTTATCATCTGATTTGTATCCACACATAACATGTTATTTGTCATCATTCATGCTAATTGCTTGTATTTCTTATTGAGACAAGTAGTAAGGAAAATATTGGTGTTAGAAGAGTAAACAAGTGGAATTTTGGGAGCAATGTCTATGAGAATGGAGAACCATTGTCTCCATTACCAACTCCTAATTCAAATGGTGAGAAAAATGATGGTGTTGAATCATCATCTCATTCTTTTAATAATGTATCACTAACTATAGATGTTATAAGAAATAAATTCCTAAATATTTAGACTCGCATATATTTTCTATGTTTTTTTTACTAACGCATTAATATGATATACGAAGGTGGCACAAGTGGAAGTACAAATGGAGGACAAAGTGTTAGTCCTCTCAGTTTTGTGACTCCACATGGTTTTTCCTCCCAAAATGAAGGTTTACTCATTGGTACCTCAACTAAGAAGATATCTCCTATTCCATCAACCAAGAATATGACATATGAAGGTTGCACAAGTGGAACGAAAATTGGAGGTAAGAGTTTTAGTCATTTCTGTGTTATTGCTTCAAATAAAGATACATCAAGTGGGTCGACTTATATATTAATGCAACCTCACTATTCAAATAACATTCTAGATACGACTAAGTTTGCACGACTACCATAAAATCAATCATTCAAAGTAAAAGACTAAGCAAAGAACATAATTAAACAAGGTAGTGTTACCACAAAAAAATTTATTGAAACAAGGTAGACAAATCGCTTAAAACATTATTTCTTAACTTTCTTTTTTTGACATTTATCAATCGGTTTATATATACATATTTAAAAATTCTTTTTCAAGTTTCATGCTAATTGTTGCTTATATTTTTATAGATGCAAATGCTAAGGAAAATATTGGTGATCGAAGAATAAACAAAAAGAAATCGGGAGCAATGTCGATGGGAACAGGATGTCCAATGTCACCATTACCAACTAATAATTCAAGTGTTTCACCAATCGGAAGGTTTACCCATTGGATCACCCATCGCTAGGATTTTATTATTGAATAAAAAATTTCGAGACAAAGTATAAAGTGAAACATATCTTCCATTGCATCACCTACTAATATATCATGTAACAATAAATTCCTAAATAATTGTACTCATATATATTTTCTATGTTTTTTCACCAAAGGCATTAATATGACATATGAAGGTGGCACAGCGGAAGTACAAATGAATGACAAAGTATTAGTCCTCTCGGTTTTGTTACTCCATCTAATGATAAATCAAGTGCAACGACTTATGTATCAATGCAAAATCTATCTCCGATATGTGAAGCAACTTATTCTCCAAATTTAGTGGTTACTAATTTACCAACATATGAACATCTAAGTGGTAATATCCTGTTAATATTAATATTAATATTAATTCAATTCCATTTTAAATTTCAAAGGAGTATCAACTCTAATCATTATAATTTTACTATACACATTCTACATTGCAGAAAATGACTTATTTCAAATTCATCTTGCTTAACTTATTTTAGGGTATTCACCTATAAGAACCATGGATCCACTATGGACTTCTTCTCCTTCATATTTGACCTCTGAAGAAATAAATGTAGACCTTCTTACTACTTGATCAAGTAGTGAAGAACAATGAAGAACCAATACACATGAAGATATTGGAGCCACTTTCATTCCATCCGAGTTGTATTCTAAGGCAGAAAACCAAGGTAAGAGAAATCGATAAAGTAAGTTTTTTTGTTCATCAATGGAAATTTTTTAATTGTATTTTATTTTTTATCTGAATATATTTAATGAGCTATTTATTTTGGGTCAATAAACTATACATCCAAAAAATACTATACATCCAAAACTCAAAATACATAAAAAAAAAATATTCAATAAACTCTCTAACACTTGTTTCAAAACAATAATTTTATTTAAGAAAATAAATAATATATTTATATTTTAATCATATTGTCAATAATAATGCCTAAATTATCTTGACTTATATGATTCAAAGATTATTTTGTATCTATTATTAGAATAAAGAGTTCTTAAATTGTCAACTAATACTAAAGTATCACTTTATTAAAAGGTTTTATGCTAATAAAAAATAATTCAAAATCAAATATATAGTACTCTATCATCGTCTCATAATATAATAAACTCGAACCTAGCAATGTATCAAATTTTATAATCAATATTTTATTTCTCGATTTATTAAATAGGTCATTTAAACCTAATTAATTATATGATATTCACATGTATTGTATATTTTATATAATATGTGAATATTTTGTTAAAAACTTGATATAATTGATAGGTCAAAATTCAAAAGTTATCTTATAATACTTTTTTTTTTGAAGAATAAAAAAGATATTAATAATTAACTTTTTTAAAAAAATTATAATGCTAAAATTATTAATCAAATAATTTAAAAACCATCAATAATTTATCTCTTGAGTGCACGGATTCTGACTCTAGTAAATAAACAAACATAGTACGCATTAGGATTAAGCAGCAACAACAACGAGATGCAATGTTGTCTTAGAAGAGAAGGGAAGAGGACTGACATTATTTTTTATTATTATTATTATTATTATTATTATTATTATAGCAATGCAAGGACATAAAAAGACACAATACATCTACTTACATATTTATGATAGTTGTACATCCAAAATTGACACCTGATTAATCATGTGTAAATTTCTGGTTAATTCAGTTCATTATATGGTTAATGAATTATATGAAACTTATTTTCGATAATCATATAAATATTTGGTTAATCACATATAAATATCTAATTAATTCAGTTTTTTATATGATTAATTGGTCATCATGAATTAACTAAATATTTATACGTAATTAATCATATAATAAACTGAATTAACCAGATATTTATACCAATTAACCAAGGTATCAATTTTGAGTGTCAACTTTGGAAGCAAATATCATTTCTCTTACACATATGACACGGGATGGACAAACACTAGTAAACGAGGAGCCAACTTAGAACGGGCAAATCTAACATCCTCCAATGTCGTGGTCGAGGATCACTCCTCCATTACTTTTTACAGGTTATTACAAGTTACTGCAGGTTACTATTGATGTTGTAATATTTATTTTTAACCCAAAAAAATTTGTTTATTATTTTCTAGTCCCTCTCTTCATCTTCTTCCTCCCATATTGTTCATCCTTCTGGATCCATATTTATGTTGCATGAACAGATGGTTTGTGATGTCAGTGAGGGTGGAGGGTGAGGGACGGTGCAGCAAGCCGACGATGGAGGTGAGCGTGTCGCACGTGAACTTCTCAGATCCGGCCTCGTGTCACCATCGGTGTGAATGAACACGGAGAAAAAGAATAGGAGGAAGACGTGAATGGGAAAGGGGTGCTCGCACAACGACTGACCTCGCGGTGCGGCGACTGGATAGTGGGGAGGCGCGGTTGTTTAACGGAGGGCACAGAACGTGACGGCGATGACGACATCTGGAGCGGGAGGAACTGGACACGGCGGTGGTGGCTGAGAGTGGCCGCCTGCGGCTGGGGACAACACCAGAGACAGGTTCTGTTAGATAATGGCGAGTGAGTCATGGAGAAGCTTCTCTCAATATGAACCCTTCTCTTCTCTTACCCATTTTCACAGATCCAATCAATTAATACCTAAGATTTATTTTCGATGTTGATTAGGAAAAAATTCAATGCTAGAAGAGGATTAAAGAGCAAGAAGCCATATTTTTTCCCCCTTAGGTCCATCTTCCGATCTCACAAACAATCAGTTCCTCCTCCTCCTTTAAATCCATGAAAAACATGTTGTGTTCGTCTAAAAATAAGATTTTTGGCTCTTATTAAGAGATATTCCAGATTTTCTACATTGATCATAATGGTGTACGTCTTCTATGGTGGTGGCCAGAAAGGGTTGTGGTGGCACCAGATCTGGGTTTAGTGATGGATACGATGGAAGCATTGAGGAGATAAGGATATTTTTACAAAATAATTAAAAGTTAGGGATTCTATTTGAAATTTAATAAAATTATTGTTACTGGTTGATCAGGTTATGGGTATTCAATCATAGCCCTTTATTTATTTAATTAATAAATCAATGATGTAGAATCAAGGTGGACCAAAACTCCGAGTTCATAGTGGAGTTTTGAAGACAAAGCCACTTAGAACATCAAAATCCGTTCTTTCAGAATTAAATCGAAGAGCTCCTCCACTCATTAATCAACTCAAAACAGAGATGTAGTACCATATTACCTGTAGAGATCTAGCCATATGTTAACACTGTGAGACCTTTTCCCTTTAAATTAGATTCCCATCTTGTATTAAGAAAATAAAATAAAATAACTTAGCAAAGCAAGGAAGTCCACTCTCTCCTCTCCCTGAGGGTATGTTTGGATTGATGGAGGAGGATGAAATGGAATGACATGGCATGATGTTTCATTGTTTGGATTACATAAATGAGGATGGAAAGGGATGGAACCCAATGGAACACATTCCATCCTATTCCATCATTTACCTTCATTTTTCTTCCCTCCCAATTTGGGGGAATGAGATGGAACAAAAGAACGACTTTCACAAAAATTTAAAATTACTAGTGTATCCTGCCCACTCATCATCTCTCTTCTTCCTTGGATCGAACCCATCTTCTTCAACATGCTCACGCTATGCTCTCGTTACTCCCATAATTCTTGATGCCTTGTTATTGCCAAAAGTTTTTATTTAAATTTCAATAGCAAAAAGTATGTTTTCTCTTCTTTTAACACTGATCTTCTTCTATGCTCACATTACTCACGAACCTGTTGAAGTAGCAAACACGTGGATGTTCTACTGCAATTGCAATTCCATAAAGTATTTTTTTCTTATAAAAAAATGTCTACGCCTAGAGTTCTGGACGGCTAATTATTTAGAGGTAGAACATAAAATAATTTCTTTTGGAACTACACACGTTATTAGGTAGGGTGAAATGAAATTGATATTTGAACCAGCAGGTTGCTTGTAAAGAATCTAAATGTAACTAAAGTATAAAATTATCAATAAGAAATTATAATAATATTATAATAACTTGATTTTTATTTTTACGAACTTTAAAAAAAAATTAAACGAATAAACTCGTGATTGATTAGTTAAAGAAAATAATGAACTAAATTAGAATTTTAGATGTCAGCGATTTTAAATTCATTAAGTGATTGGATGGTTAAAAATGATTTTATTAAAAGCATAACAAATAAAATATTAGTATTTTTAAAGTAAGGGTAATATATAACACATTCCATTCCGTCCACTTCCCAAACAATGGAATGAGAACTTTGTTCCGTTCCATCATAAAATATCCAAACAATGGAATGGAAGTTTTATTCCGTTATGATCTATTCCGCTCCATTCTATTCCATTTCATTCTATTCCATCAATCCAAACATAGTCTCAGTCCATTGGGATTCTCTACCTCTAACTCAAGTTGCATGAGCCTGATAATCATTACGTCTATATCTAGACATAAGCTAAAAACCTTTTTTATGGAATATTTCATATAAATAAAAGCATTTCTATCTATTATATATATATAAAGTTAAATGTGCCTCAAAGCAATTTCGTTTATGTGTCATTCTCTGAGCAATCACACACCAACGAGGCTTATGCGACAATAGAAGAACGATTCAAGGGATTATCATTAATGCACGTTATAAACGAAAAAAAAATCATTTTTAAAATTTGTAATTATTCATTTTAAATGTTATTGATGTAAATAATTGATTTTGTTATTAATGGAAAAAAAAAAAATGGATTCTTGCTACTATCATTATGGCTGGATTTTTTTTATAAATGATTGATTATGTTACCTGCTTGAAGGTTATATCATTTATTAGACATGAGAATTCAAATTTGAATTTATGCAACGGAATTGACTTTCTAAATGAGCATTACAATAATGAAAACAAATTCAAATTTGAATTAATTATCTTGAAATAGCATTAATAAAAAAAATCTGAATTAATTATTTTCGAAATCATTAATTGTCATACGATAATTTTGATTTTTCGAAATAAATATCCAATGTTGATATTTTTATTTGTTATTGTTTCACCATCTATCTATTTATGACTTTTGCTTTAATTTCTTTGTTCTCGTCTTCCATGTCTTTTCTGACGTGTACACCTTAATTGTTGACAACGATCGAAACACTTTATATGTATTCACTCCTTTATATTTTAAACAAATTTCTTTTTCTCTTCTCCCTCTTGCTTTTCACTTCCCTCCTATCTTGCTCACTGAAGAGTCGAAAACCACTGTGGCTCTCTACCTATGTGCATCTTTCTCTCGCATGTTCCTTCTCTACTCATTTTTTATGAAGAATATGAACAAGATGATGAATACAATGATGTACTCCACATGAAGAGGTTAAACTTAAACCACCACAATCACGATTCTTAATAGGGAATCATGAACAAAATTGAGAATGTTTTGAAATGAGAAGGTACATAATTCAAATACCTTTATGAATTTTTGAAATGAGCCTCCTTTTGATCTCTATCATCTACTATGTAATTTCTTCCATATATTAATTGTGTCATATTGTTTATTTTTTCACCTAACCGAAAAATAAAAAATCTATAACAAGATACTATATAATTATTATTTTTATAAAATATATTTTTTAGTGAATTATATGATTTTTCCATCCTTAATAAATATATAGTCCAGAACTCCAGATCATCATATATTTTTTAATGAATTATACAATTTTTCAATCCTTAATATATAATGAATTATATAATTTTGTCATCCATGTTATATAATAATTGTTATTTTTATTGCCTAAAAAAATATTATTTTTATAAAATATATTTTTTAATGAATTATATAATTTTGCCATCCTTAATATATAATTTTTCCATCCTTAATAAATATAAATATAATTTTGCCATTCATAATATCCTAATTTCTAAAATCATCACTGATTGGAGAAACATACAAATATTAAAAAGCATCATTAATATGGAAGAATCAAAACATTAACTGTAAGATATATCTGTCATAAATGAAAATATTTTCATTTCTATATCAATAATCATTAATTTAATTATTAATTAAATTCAAATTTTAAATTAATATATATATTTTTAGAGCACATTCTCATACATTCCCCCTCTCTATTTATTTCTTAATGTTTCATTTACGTTCTCTTATATTCTCATGAAAAGGACAATTTGACAAATGTCATAATTAGAGAAGAGTATTTCAAATTTAAAAAACTGAAAAAATTTTAAAACATAAAAGCATAAAAAATTAATCAATTAAAATCAAATTAGGAATTGATTTGAAATAGAGCAATTGATAAATTTAATGCATCGATTTTAAATATATCATTAATTGATTACATCAATAGAACCAATGAAACAAAAGCAAAGTTAAAATAATTAAGATGAATCAATTCAAATCAAATTGGGAATTGATAGGGAATATAAAAATTTATTTATTTATTTACTTTAATTAGTTTTTAAGATTTAGAACGGGGTTGAATAATTTAAAAAATTAATAAAATAAAAAAATGAATTAACAAAATAAAAAATATGACTCAATTCAAATCAAATTGGGAATTGATTGGGAATAGAGTAATTGATCAATTTTTTTTGACAATGATTAATTAATCATTTGATTCCATCACTTTTTAAATATATCACCAATTGATTGGCTAAATGGAACAAAAGAAATGAAAAGTAAAATGAAATAGATGAATTAATTCAAATCATAAATGAGAATTGATTTGGAATAGAGAAGTTAAGAAATTTATTGCATCGGTTTTTTTACATACACCAAATGATTGTATCGATAGAACAAAAGAAACGAAACTATAATAAAATAGTTAAGATGAATCAATTCAATCCAAATTGGGAATTGATTGTGAATATAACTATTAAGCAATTGAATGGATCAATTTTAAAATATATAACCAATTGATTGCATCAATCGAATCAAATAAACGAAAAATATTGATTCGATGATGACACCGAATCAATAAAATCGAATGTCTTAAATCACTTATAAGAAATTTGTTTTCTTTATCGTTTAGGAGACATGTGGCTATGCAGGTCAATTTAAAAGTTAATTTATGGTGAAAGTTTATTCTTATGGTAATGCATTTTATATCTTTTCAGGCATCAAGATGAAGTTCAGAGCATTACAACTTTTGTGCATTATGTATTTTATTTCAAATTGGAAATGGTTTTCCCATTGCTCTGGTGTACATTCCAAATATTGTATTAAATCAAATATTCTAAAGATGCTTAACTTGTACGAAAAAAGATGAGAAATAAATCAAATAGAATTTTAAGAGAAAAGAAAAAAAATATGATAGGTAAATATGTCATCTAAAAATTACTAACTTGAACGGCAAAAGAGGAGAGATAATCTCATAGATTTTCAAGAGAAAATAAAAAAATATGATAGATAAATATATTTTTTAAAAATGGTTAACCGGCAGTGGACAAAGAGAAAATAAATCGAATAAATTTTCTAGAGAGAAGAAGAAAAATAGTGATACATAAATATATTTTCTAAAAATTATTAACTTTCATGGGGAAAAGAGGAGAAATACAGCAAATAGATTTTGAAGAAAGAATAAAAAATATAATAGATAAATACATTTTCTAAAAATTATTAACTTAAAGGGGAAAAGAGTAAAATAAAATAAAATAAATTTTTTAAGAGAGAAGGTTTTTAAATCAAATAGATTACAAAAAAACATTATAATTAAAATTATATGACTATCTATCAATTATATTTTACATAACAACATTTTCAAGTATTTCTATATAATTAACCTTACAAATCAATAATTTTTGGTAAATGATTTCTTTTTAAAAAAATTTAACTAAAAATATAAAATCAACGATTAGATGTTTTCTTATTAAATCATCTTCCCGTGCATGGCACGGATAGATACACTAGTTATGATATAAGTTTTATGTTATATTAAATTTATCTCGACATTAAATTATATATATATATATATATATATATATATATATATATATATATATATATATATATATATATATATATATATATATAAGGTCATATCCAGGAGATGATATTTACTTTCTTCTTATACGAGAGAGAGAGAGGTGAATCTTGGCCATACAACCATACATGGATAGTCATGATTGAAAGTTACTTAATGATTACATGACTCACTTAAAAAAGCTCACACGACTTTACGTTTTAATCTCGATCATTCAAGATTCGATCTAATGTCTATAATTCATCCTCTCACTCTCATATAAAAAGAGTCATCTCACTTTATATATATATATATATATATATATATATATATATATATATATATATATAAAAGATGAGATCAAATGACACTATGAAGTCAAACTTAAATTTGACACAAATCATAGTCCTTAATCATGGTTCAATCTAAAGACTAAAACTAATTCAAAAAAACCCTCACTTATCCCCTAAGGCCCGCCTTAACCCCTCTGTGCTATATCATCATCATCTCTCCCCCTCTCTCTCGCACGCTGCCTCTCTCTCTGTAGCGATCTCTCTGCTATTCTTTAAAGAAACACGCTTGTTGTTTTTTCCTTTCAAAACGTATTTGAATTGGTCTCTTTGATCAATGGAAGCTTCTGGTGGACATCAATGACAATTATATAGATAAAACTGGAGAATTTAGTTATAATTCCACAATTTAAACAAAGCATATTGGACATTGGGGAGGATTTACAATTGAGATGCCACCCAAACTGGACTTGTTGGATTTAAATGAGTATATAATTTATTTAATTGCATGTGATATATACCCTATTGTAAACAATATATAAAGCAAAAATTGCATGTGATATAAAACCCTGTGACCACCGAAACAGATTTTGTGGTGAAAAATATACACAGTGAGTACCAAAACAAATTATTGATGCTAAATATATGCCTTGTTATCAATATTTACCATGTGATCAAATATACCTGTTTTTGGTCCCAAAATAGCAGTAAAGAGGGTCGGGACGAGAGAGTAGCGAGAGAGATAGAGGGAGGGAGGGAGATGATGATTATGATACAATAGAGGGGTTAGGGGATAAGTAAGAATTCAAGTAGTCTTAACCTTT
Organism: Sophora flavescens; assembly: GCA_030762895.1. Lineage (NCBI taxonomy): Eukaryota > Viridiplantae > Streptophyta > Magnoliopsida > Fabales > Fabaceae > Sophora > Sophora flavescens. The sequence goes on along the minus strand of CM061062.1, from coordinate 71,642,469 downwards.
CGATTAAACCATGATTAAGGGTTAGGATTTTTGTCACCATCATGTCATTTGATCCCATCCTTATATATTAATTAATAGACATATGTCTTATAGTGTATTCATGGGGATAAGTCTTTGTTACTATCAATTCGTAATTGATCTTAAACATCATAATAAATCTTCCACTAATGGACAATTAATAAGGTATGACAATTTTGTCACTATTTTCATCAACAACACTCATAATGGCTCATTATCCCATTGCAATCTTCACCATCATGATGTGGCCGTGAGGCATGGGTCTTCCTCCTTACACTCATGTGCCAAAAGTAACTTGTGTATCGGAGTGCATTTTGCAAGTACAACCACCTGGAGGGGCAGACCCACGTTGTGATCAAAATGGGCAGCTGCAGCCAATGAAGTTAAATTTTTTATTTTTTTACTAATACCTTATGTTTTACTTTTTTTTTGCCCCTATAGATGAGATATTTGCACCCAATGTCACTCCTTTATTCCCTTTTCTTTATTCCATTTAGTGGGGTACAACAACGGTGGACGATAGTCATAGTTGAAAGTTGAAACAAAGGTTGGGTGTGGTAATGGTGGTGCTGTAGGTAGCAAAGGTAGACAAAAATGGAGGAGGTATGGGAATCGAAAATGAAACACCAATGTAACAACTACAAACTAAGCCAAGGAAAATATAAGGATAAATCTACCGGAAAAAACTAAGTTCATTCATCATTTTCTTCTTGCTTTCATTCATTCATTTTTCCGTGTACATATAGATGACTCGATTTACCTAGATTGGCACATCGACAGCCAAGTGGACAATGATTGGAAATAAGTGACTAATCATGTGAGCGGATATTCTCATCGATTGTAAAGAGTGGTGTTATTTGCAACACCTAAATGTAGCAACACCGATGTAGACACCTTATTTTTCTTTCTTGTTTTGAGTTGAATTGTATACTATAAAAATAAATAATAAAAAAGAAATCATTCTTATCACACTTATACGATATCGGTTGTCATCAAAAGTTGTTCAAATTAGGGGTGTTCAGATCCTAATCGATAAAAAAAAACCACAAAACCGATCCAAAATAACCGAAAATCGATGGGAACCGATTTTAATTGGATTTTTTTTGGATTGATTTTAGAGAGAACCGATCGATTCGATTTTCGATTGGAGGTTCGAGAACCTAACCGATATTTTATACATGTGGGTTTAGTGTAGCCTTTTAATATGGAAAAGTGTTTGTCATTTGTCATCTGTCTGTCATTTATATATATGTAAAGGTGATTATATGTCACTGACAGTACCATAAGATTTTGGGTAGATTATATGTTTTTTTTTAATGTTAAATTTTGGTAGATTATATGTTAACAGTACCGTAAGATTTTAGGTAGATCATATAGTCACTGAACAGCCTCATATTTTGGTAGATTGTAATGTATTTTATTTTTATACTATATAATTTTTATAATCTGATATTTAACTAATGACGTGTGACTAAAAATCAAACAAACTGAACCTATTCAAACCATATTTAATTGGATTGGACGGTCGAATAGATATTTTTCAAGAAACCATCCAAATCAAATCGAACCGTCTGCTCTTTTTTACTTCAGATTAAATAATTTTTTCCTCAATATCGATCTAAATCGAACCGCGAACACCCATCATTCAAATAACATTTCACGATTGTGAATGCCTAATGTGTGGCAATTTTACGTGCTCGTGTATTTATAATTGGTCAATCAAATATGTCATTTCTAAGTCCTCAAGTGCCTTGTCCGAATGGGCTCATTATCTGTGTTTGGCCCAATCTCTCACGTGTTGGGTCCTTAGTGTTGGGCCATAACAAAACATTAACTGAAAATAAAAATAAATGTAAATATACAATGCAATGATGCAAATAATACGTGTATCTATCTATACAATATATAAACTAATCCCCATTAGAAGAAAAGTATGGACAGATGTCATCACCACATAAAAAGCTTACCAATGAAATCTCTATTAGACTTTCTTAATCTGGAATTAATAAATATATTTTGTTGCTTAAAAAATATTTGAAAAAACCGAAAAATAGTTTTAATATATTTAATTTAAATGTTCTAATTCAAATATTTTTATTGTTCCAATACATTGTGACTATCAAAACAGTTTTCAATGCACTGATTTTCTTAATTTATTTGTTTAAATTGTTTTAATTGATTTATTTCAACTAATCATAAATCTAATTTAATTCCAACCTCTCATAACATCCAATCAACTAATTTCTTTTTTCTTTTAGTCTTGTTCTTTCTTTTCAATTTCAATACCACATTTATTTCTACTTTCTTCCNTAAGCATATATATGTGCAGTACCTATTCCCAACGCCGATGAAAATTTAAATTCAAATATTTTTATATTTTCCATGCATTGTGAATTGCTACAATAAATTGTAATTAAATCAAGTATCATCTCTCTATCTTATTGTCAATGCTACCCTCAAATTAGATTTGTTCATTTTCTTCAATCGGTGCTCCTCATCTTCTTCATTTTCTTTATTTTCTTCATCTCTCTCTCACCTTTTCCCGCCTTCAAGAAACAAACAAAGAAGATTCCAAGCATTTTCTTTGAGCTTGCATACTCATGGATTATTAAACTTTAATTGTTAAAGGTGCCGAAATTATGATCTGGCCGCATCTTATGATTAAAAGAAGAGAAAGGTTAGTATCATATTTTTAAACACTTTCTTCAATATAATTTTTAGTTATTGAGTTAATTATATAATCGATCTGTTGAGTTACATAAATTTATTTGCTGAAGTTTAATTTCTGAAACATGTCCTCTCTTTTTATTATCGGTTTCATTGAAATAGGGTTCAAGTGGAACCTCATGTAAGCCATGGGAGATACCTTATCTTCAGAGCCTCGGGTTCCCCCAATCCCTTATTTTTTTTATTGACTTTTTATTGATTATGTTATTATATTATTTGATCATGGAGTTGAATCAGCTTCCAGAGCCTCTTATTGATTAGAAAAATTGCTCTATTCATTTACTCCCTTTCTTTTGTTCATTTCAAGTATCATGGGGAACAAATGTTGGTCGAATCACTGATGGTCCTTTACTCCCTTTATTTCTATAAGCTCCTCTCTGGTTAAAAGGTAACTTTTTATCCTCAAATCTCATATATGATTTTTTTGTGCTTTTATTTTTTATGGATGTAGATGAGTAAATCTGATTGAGCAAATGTTCTATGATTATTAATTAGTTTAAAGTACATGGGCATGATTCAAAAGATCAACAAATACAGAAGCAGTGTTTGGTATGTAAAATGGGATCTTTCCCTGAAAATCTAACATGCTTAATACATTTTTGGAGAAGGATTAAGGTCACTCTTTCTTTCATAAGGATGATATTGATGTTCGGCCATTGCTTCATCCTTTGATGTATTATTATATAGAATGATTTGTAATGTTTTTTAGTATGCTTTTGTTGTATGAGCAGCAAGTGTTGGTCACAAAAAGGGATATGGTCTATGGATTTGTATATACCTGCCGCAAGAAGTAGGTACTTTTTTTTATGATATAGTATCTTTTTGTCTTTTATTTTTCCTTTTTTTAATTTTCTAATCTCCAAGGCCTATATGATTTTGCTGCAATGAATTAAAGTGTGGTGCTTCATGAATCACAAAATTCTAGGAATGAAGATGACATGAAATTTGTGACGAAGTGTATCACATTATTTCTATGTTATAAATATTTGACCAACAAGAAAATTTACTTATAAAAGTGAAATTTCATATTTTATTTTTACTCATGTATGTAGAAGAAGAATTTGCTTCTGCCCATTAAAAAGCAATTGAAAAAAATCCAATAAAAAATAGAGCTAATACAGAAAGATAACTTAGAGCCAAAAAGTTGGACTATGCAGTATGGCGGGATGAGGTAATACATTAATGACTTCTTTTTCTTACTTGACTTATTTATGAGTTGCATTTGTAGGCCCTCCCTCCCTCTTTGCTAATCTATAAAATATGTTTGACTATTGATTGTCAATTTTATAACAGGTGACTGTCGCAAAGAGACCCAAGAATAGTGCATATTATATTCAGAGTAGTCAAGGAAGAAGAAGAGAGAATGCTCTCATTGATATGAAAATTAGATGATTCAATGCAGAGAAAACTAAAACCCTTACTGTACAAACCTGAGGGCAGAGTTATATATACAAGAGTCAACTAACCAAGAGGCTTAACAAACTTAACAAATAATAACTATAATTTAACTGATTCTAAACTCCCTCTAATAGTGCATTTGAAGTTGATCCGGACTTTGAGAACAATGTACGTAACTTGTTATAAAGTAGGATGATGTTTTAAAATCCAAACCTTGCCACCACGAGGCAATGTTGTGATGCAAACAAACTAATACATGTTCAGAACCAAATCACCAAGAGTAGATTAAAAGCATTGAAAATGGTTCTAGATTAGAGATCAAACAATAACACCTTTCCTTTAATTGTTAGTCTGATACTATTATGTATGGTACATTAATCTTTTAACTTGATAAAAGTTGACTCTCTAAACACTTTCTATCTATCTACTGGGTGGAAATGACAAATAAAGTAATGCACAACCAAAATTGCAAACAATTAAGAACCCTCCCAGATCCCACAATGGCGGGCACCCACTAGGCTCCCCTTCATAAAATTAATGGCAAACAACTAATTTTAAATATTAAAGTTGAATTGTATTTTTAAATATTTAACCATATATTGTTCCTCTTTCTCATGTTTGCACATATCATTTCATTCTGCAGGGGTGATTTCTATAAAGATATATAGAGAAATAATCTTCATATTTTTGGACCGTAAAGCTTGCCACTAAAATAGCAAGCATAATGCATTGCTTATGCTCTGCATTTGGAAAGCTCTATGTCTACAAGATATCTCCTAAATTATTCTCATGGTTGCTTTGTGTATACGAGAGATAATTAAGAGTGTGAAGTAGATGGATATGCATTGGAATCAATGGTTTTTGACTTTTTTGTTTTTTTGTTTGTTACTGGAGAAATAATAATTATTAGAATATGCAATGATGTAAACAAACTATGTGTTGTACTTACGAGTAAGACATAATTTGGTTTTGCAAGACATTATCTATTCTATTTTCTTTTAAAAGCGATATTGCTAGATTGTCCCTCTTTAACAAAAGTTTTGTATACTATTGCATGACATTATCTATTCTATTTCATTTTGATAGGGTATGCTCATATAAAATATTCTTTTTAGTGTATGTCATTCTTGAATCCATTTATTTATTTGTTTGATTTAAGAATGTATTGTCTTATCAAATATTACAAAGTTATAACCCAAACATGAAAGATGCATAAGTATGTATTGGCTCCAATGTATTGATAAAAAAAATGAAGACATAGAATTAAAAGGATATATTGACTTAAAACATTGTTCCAGTGCACTAAAAAACATTAAAAAAGTAAACACAGGGAATGCACAAGACAAAACTCTTGGTTGAAAGAACATTTAGTGAATTTGGAAATTAACTGAATTGTTCCTTTGCATCCAAAAAAAATTAAAAATAATTCCATTAGATGGAAAGACAACTCTTGGTTGGGACATCATGAGGTGAATTTGAAAAAATGAGAATATTTGTAAAAAAAAAAAAATTCAAATGATTAATACTAAGTTTATATGATATTAAGGTATTAGGAGAAGGATAAATGCCAATTGTTTACAATAATACGATACACAAGTATATTTTCAAAAATGGTTAATTTGTATGAGAATGAAGGAGAAATAAAATAGATATATTTCCACAAAAGAAGAAAAAATAAATTCAAAGGTTGTGGGAGATTAAATGATTAATGCTACTTTATAATTTACTTTGAAAAAAAAAACCAAATTCACTATAAAATTGAATGTTGAGGGAAGTAGAACATCAAGGTATTGTGAGAGATGCCAGATGCTTTTATTTTAAGCAAAGAGAAGCTAAATGTTAAAATCAATATGATACACAACTATATTTTCTAAACATTGTTATCTTGCATGAGCAATGAGGAGAAATACAACAAATAGAATTTCAAAAAAGAAGAAGAAAAAAAAATATTAAAGTGATGAGAGAAGAAATGATTAGTACTGATTTCTATTTTTGCTTTTAAAAAATAAATTCACCATAAAATTAATTCTTAAAAGATTTTATGAATCATGCATGTGTGTTTCGAGTTCAACCCTATCAATAGAGAATTAATTCAACATTTTTCTATTGTAAAAACCCAACAATAATTCATTTTTGATAATTTTCCCATTATTTAATATTTATTTTACTAAAACATGATCTATGGTGTATTAGTGCTTCTTTCACTTAACTAATTATCGTACAGAGGTTCTTCGGCTATTGCAAACCCACCATATACTGCAGGGATATCAAAGTTGTCTATCTATGCAAATAATGTACATTCTAGATCATTACATGAAGCATGTAATGTCTAGATACGTTCTTTTTTGCTGTATTGAAATGTGATATGATAGTATTGTCTTAGAATCTTGGTCTAGGTGGGCAGATTATGTTATCTTGGATGATCTTATCATGTGGAATTTGGTTAGCATTTGTTCCTTTTAGTCTTTTCAAGATACTGAATAATTAAGTTCTTTGTAGGGATATCATTAAGTTTTTTGCTTCATTTATGTGATAACTTTGTTATGTGATAATTCATCGACATATATAAATTTTGGGAATAAGGAAAAGAAAATTGTAAATTCATTCATCATGTTTCCTATTAGACAAATTTACCCATTTAGTACAATTATTTTGTACATTTTCGTATCCGTTTGTCATTATTGTCTTTATTTATTCAACAAATATGCAAGATTATTTGTTAGTTTTTATCGTATTATTTATTTATTTATTTATAATAAGTTTATTATTTTTCTAAAAAATGATAAAAATTTATACTCTCCAAATCCCCACACACTATTTTCCTCAATACTTGATGTCTCATTTTAATCCACCTTAATGAGTAGAATCACCTACTTGCAATGAATTACATAGATGAAGGAAATCATGACCAACTTTTGTAATCTGCTATCAACTTCACTTATTTTCCATACATGTTCTATGACTTCTAATTTCTTCAGGTGATGAAAATGTAGCACTTTAAAATTTATTTCTTTAAAGGTATATTTTGTCTGGATTATGATGGTGGAGATAGTGCGTCCCATTTTATAGCTATGATCTTGTGGATATATGCTAATGGAATGAAAAAAAAATGAAAGAATAATGATAACATGTTTTTTTTGGATGATTGCTGGTTAGGAAAGAAAAGCGACAATGTGAAATCATGGGTGAATTAGCAATACTGTGCGTGCTTGAATTTCCTGTAATCTTTGACAACTAATGAAAATGTAAATTTCCTCCGCTCTGAAAATCTATAAACGATTATCTGACGCTACTATTGCATTTATGGATGTCTAAATTATTCTTTACATAATATTATTATTTTTGAATTTGTAACATCCTAAAATTTCAATATAGTCTTTTGAATAAAAGATTAAGTTGCTATGAGGTTAGTAAAGAAAATTAATGGAATTGTTTAGCAGTCACAAAAATAAAAATAAAGATTTGATAAGGATCCACATAGGTATCTATCATTATATAGTTAACTTTATATAAAAAAAAAATAAAAGGATGTCAATTCTATTGAGTCTTGATAACTCACGTAAGAATTCAATTTGGAGTTATTATAAAAGACAAGCTGGCCCACTAAAGTTAAGTGATTTGAAAGAAAAATAAACTAAAATAAAACAATATATAGGCAGATTAGAAGAGACTTTCACGGTAGGTCTTCCATCTTTAAATAGAAGATTGGATGATAGCACAGTGCTACCTGCGTCGCACGTTGAGGTTAGAGAGGGAGAGGTTCTACGTTTCTTTTCTTTGTCAGTACAAACGTAACAACACAGATTCAAGAACGCCACCAAATGGGAGAAGAATTTCTAGGGAAGCGCAAATCCTTATCATAAATAATTTTTAGAGCACATTGGAGGTTTTCGAGAGGTGAGTAACACTACTTTTTACGAACCCTTTCCATGGCATGAATGATTGTTTGAGCTGACAAAAGATTACCTTTTGAGAGTTTTTTTTTTTATATATAATTGATTTGATGAGCTGAATTAGTAAATATGTTCTCCCTAAAATTAAAAGACGGTTTCTTGTGTCTGAATGTTTATGACTGGTGCATATGAATGTGTGGTTAAGTGAATATTATCTCTTGAAGAGCTTACTCTTGTTAGTGAAAATATATAATATTGTTCCATGTTATTAGTTGAAAGGGTGGAAAGACGATGATTTCTATGCCTTGTAGCCCAAACTTCATACTAAAAGAAAACATTGAAAAGGATATCTTATGGAACAGCTCACGGAAATTCATTGTAGATTTATATGTGTGCCTGATCTTGTATGCAATTATGTTTTTAAGATGCAGTATTTTGAAATAACAAGTGAGTTATCTCTTGTCTACATATCTTTTTTTGTTGTTTAATATCTCTATATTCTGTCGAAATTACACATGGTTTAATGACTTGGTAAATCAGAATGCCAACCAAGGCAGTTTATGAAATTGCTAGGCGTTTTGTGATGCAGTTTGTAGTTTGTGCAAAGTTGAATATCTTGAAGCGTCGGTTCTCAAAATTCATGTATCTATAGAATCTTTTAGTCATCTAGGAAAATAGGTCAGTGTTAGTTTTGAATATTTGAATAGATAATGGTACTGTTTTGAATGCCTCAATTTATACAGTCTGGACCTGATGAGAGAAGTATTCATTGGTAATATGTGGTATGCATGATAGGATTAAATATTTAATTTAGGATGAATGAATTGTTACATGTATGAGACATGAAATTCATGTCTTATGATGAATTGTATGATGTTGGCCGCAATACCACCTATGATAAGGGTATCGAAGAGAAATACCGCCTTAATGGGGTATCGAAAGTAACATCGCCATGTGGTTGGGATGTCAGAAATTAGTAATACTACCTAAAAAGGAGTATCGAAAGTAACACCGCCACAGGTTGGGTTTCGAAAAAGGAGAAATACCACCATGTGCACATGGGAGGTATCGAAATGGAAGTGTCCCCGACAGGAGGGTGACATCGAAACACTCCTCGTGAGTAGGGGTGGGCAATGGGATGCCATTGTCGTGTGATGTGTGAATATATGGCATGCCGGCAAGAGGCCAATTTAATTAGGAGGTCTTCGGACCGCTTGGATTAAACTAGAATTTATCTGGTATATGGAATGTGATGTATTGAGATGAGACTATTATTGATATTAAAAGTATTTTCTTTTATATATATTATTTTGGAAAATTAGCGGGTGCCATGGACAGTTTTTCCGGTTACCGTGCCGGCTGAGAACAATGCTATTTTCGAAAATATTTTTTTAAAAACTGTATTGTTGATCACTGGGATTTTATATCTCATTATAAGTATTGTTTTCAGAGCACGAGGAGGACGTCATTGAAACTGAAGAGACGTGAAGACTTAGTGGATTCCATAAGTTATTCTTTCTAGTTTGGTTAGTATTTTCTTAAATAAGGAGTCGTATGTGGCTAGACACATTTATTTATTGTTGGGATTGTAATTAGACGCCCGGTTTTGAGGCTTTTGATTTTTATTTATATTTATGTTCACTACATGGATATTTTATTACTACGTTATTTATTATGAGGTATTTTCAGACTTTAAATATTTTTTTTTTAATTTTTCTTTATGAGATGTATGTTTTAATTAAATGTTTTAAATGATTTTTTTATTGATTTTACCTTGGGATTATTAATGTAACAAAGGGCGTTACATTTATGGTATCAGAGCAGTTCGATTCTAAATCAGACTGTGGTAGTGGGACTTTTTCAAAAAAAAAAAAAAAAACTTGGGCGTATAGGATGCTTGTTAGAGTTGTAATTCTGCATTCTATTCTTTTGGATATTGGACTTGATCAACCCACTGTTTGATTGGTGGTATGCAGATTATGGCTGCGAACAGGCGAGGGAGAAATGATGCGCTTCCAGCGACTTTGGCTCGAATGGCCAGAGTTATGCAGGAGAAGACGGAGACTCTCCGTCAGATGAGGGATAATGGGGGCATGCTTAATGTGGTACCGGTTGCAGCTCCAGATCCACAGTACAGGGGTCTGTTAGAGTTCAGGAATAATAATCCGCCAGCTTTTCGAGGGACCACCGATCCTATTGAGGCTGAGGAGTGGTTACTGAAATTAGAGAATATCTTCCAGACCATGGGATGCTCTGATGCTCAGAAGGTGGATTTTGCCACCTATATGTTAGAGTCGGATGCAGAGCACTGGTGGAACTGTGCCAGGGGCGGGTTGCTTGCTTCGGGCCCCCCTATCATGTGGGACAGATTCAAGGAGGTATTTCTGGAGAAGTACTTTCCGTACAGTATCCGGATACAGAAAGAGATGGAGTTTCTACATCTTCGTTAGGGGAGTATGACGGTAGCGGAATATGTGGCCAAGTTTGAGAGGCTTACAAGGTTCTCCACACAGGTGAGGGATAATCCTGATGGTCCATGGAAGGCAATTAAGTTCGAGCAGGGTTTGAAGCCAGAGCTGCAGAGCCTTATTGGGCTCCTAGAGATTCGAGACTACCCCACTTTAGTGAACAAGTGTAGGGTGGCAGAGCAGAATATGCAAGCTGTGCTGGCTGAGAGGTCGAAGGAGAAGAGTTTCAGGGACGGCAAGAGATTCCATGGGAAAGGGGTTAATTTCCAAAAGAGCCTACGACATGTGCCTACAATCACGAAGGGTAAGCAGGTTCAAGGTGCTCAAGGTGAGAAGGGGGCTGCATGTTACAAGTGTGGGTGGCAGCATGGAGATCGTGTGTGCCCAGTAGCACAAACCACTTGCCACAAATGTGGGAAGATGGGGCACTTTGCTAGGATGTGCAAGTCAGGAGAACAATCTCAAACCAGATCATTGAACCACGGAAGGGTCTTTACCATCCAAGGAGAGGAGGTGAAGGAGTCCGACGGTTTGATCCAAGGTAAGGGCTTTATCAATGGTCATGATGTTATCATATTGTTCGACTCGGGAGCAACACATTCATTCATTTCATTTAAATGTGCTCAATTCTTAGAGTTACCTGTTACTAAATTGTCATATGATTTGTGTGTTTCTACTCCTGCTAAGGATATATTGATTACTTCTTCCGCTCACTCGCAATGTCCTTTATTGTGTCAAGACCTCGACTTATATTGTTGATCTGATATGTTACCTATGTCTGGTCTGGACATTATTTTGGGCATGGACTGGTTGTCTCGTAATAATGCTATTATTGATTGTGCTAGTCGAACTATTTCTTTCATTCCACAGTCCATGTCTGTTGACTCTCCCAGGACGGAACACCTTATCTCCGCTGCCTCATGTCATAAGTGCTTCGTTGAGGGAGCTCAGGGATATATATTTCTCTTTTTTTGCTAAGATAGAGGCTGAGAGTGATATAGCGGCGTTGCCTATTGTGTGTGAGTTCTCAGATGTGTTTCCTAAGGATGTCTCTAGTTTACCTCCAGATAGAGAGATTGAGTTTACCATAGATCTAGTACCTGGGAGTGGACTTGTATCAGTAGCACCCTATAGGATGGCACCTCTAGAGTTGAGCGATCTCAAGAAACAAATAGAGGATATGTTACAAAAGGGGTTCATTAGGCCTAATGTGTCACCTTGGGGAGCACCAGTACTTCTAGTGAAGAAAAAAGATGGGAGTATGAGGTTGTGTGTTGACTATAGGCAACTGAATAAGGTAACCATCAAGAACAAATATCCCTTGCCTAGGATAGATGATCTCTTAGATCAGTTATGGGGAGCGTCGGTGTTTTCCAAAATAGATCTAAGATTGGGATACCATCAAATTAGAGTTAGAAGTGAGGACATCCCTAAGACAGCCTTCAGGACAAGGTATGGGCACTATGAGTATGTGGTGATGCCCTTTGGTGTGACCAATGCCCCAGCCATTTTCATGGACTACATGAATCAGATCTTTAGGACCTTCTTGGATAGGTTTGTGGAGGTGTTCGTAGATGATATTTTAATATACTCTAGGACACCAGAAGAACATGGAGAACACTTAAGGTTGGTGTTGGAAATCTTGAGGGACGAGCGCCTTTATGCCAAACCAGAGAAATGTGAGTTTTGGCTAGAAGAGGTAAAGTTTTTAGGACACACCATCTCAAGGGATGGTGTAACGGTTGATTCCTCTAAAGTTGATGCGGTGTTGGGATGGGGAACAACCTAAGACAAGATGCAAGTGAGAAGTTTCTTAGGCTTAGCTGGCTACTATAGGAAGTTCATAGAGGGGTTCTCTAGACTAGCCTTACCTTTGACCCAGTTGACTAGGAAAGGGAAACCTTTTGTGTGGGACCAGGAGTGTGAGGACGGGTTCCAAGAGCTTAAGAGGAGATTGGTGTCATCACCAATCTTAACTATACCGGATCCCTTAGTGAGTTTTGTGGTATACTGCGATGCATCCAAGAATGGCTTGGGATGTGTCTTAATGCAGGAGGGCAAGGTGGTAGCATATGCCTTTAGGCAGCTTAGGCCACATGAGGGGAATTATCCTACCCATGACCTAGAGCTAGCAGTTGTGGTTTTTGCCCTTAAGATTTGGAGGCATTACCTTTATGGGGCAACATTTGAAGTTTTTAGTGACCATAAAAGCCTTAAATACCTGTTCGACCAGAAGGAGTTGAACATGGGACAACGAAGGTGGATGGAGTTCCTTAAGGACTATGACTTCGAGTTGAAATACCATCCGGGAAAAGCCGATATGGTGGCAGATGATTTGAGTAGGAAGTCCCTACACGTGTCGAGCTTGATGGTGCTAGAGCTGAACCTCATGGAAGAGTATAGGGACATAAATCTGGAGGTGTTGGATGTGTCTTTAAATGTCTTAAGCTTGAAGTTGAATAGGTTGGAAATTAATGGTGACCTTAGAGATGAGGTTAGGCGGGAACAACTTTTAGACCAGGAGTTGCAGTCTCGGTTGGGACAAGAGGGTTATGAGTTGTCTGTTGATGGGCTAGTGAAGTTTAAGAATAGGATCGTTGTTCCTAAGGAGGGGAGCCTTAGAGAGAAGACATTAGAGGAAGCTCATAAGGGAAAGTTTACCATACATCCTGGAATAACTAAGATGTACCAAGACCTTAAGAGGATGTATTGGTGGCCAGGAATGAAAAAGGATGTGGCTAGCTTCGTAACTAGGTGTTTAGTGTGCCAAAAGGTTAAGATAGAACATCAGAAGCCTTCGGGGTTGTTGCAGTCCTTGGAGATTCCGGAATGGAAGTGGGAGAGAATTTCTATAGACTTTGTGATGGGGTTACTGATGAGTGTGATTTCACATCATCTTTGTCTATCATTTTGCATGCATTTTCATGTAGTTTAGGCATATTTCATTTGATTTTTGGTTAATTTTCCTTTGGAACGGGTAAGGCGGTTTGTGTGGTGTTGTTTTGCAGAAATCAAGGGTAAAATGCTCAAGATCAACCATGATGGAGTTTGGATGAAAATAGGGCTTGAAGACTGAAGAAAATGAGCCAAACAGAGCACATCACGGCCTAGCCGTGATGCCCATCACGGCCTAGCCGTGATGCCCATCATGGCCATGATCGAGCAAAACTGAAAAAGAAGAAAGGCTGAAGTCAGAGTCTGTCACGGCCTGGCCGTGATATCCATCACGGCCGTGACCTAAAACCCCCTACAAGTCAGAGTCCATCACGGCCCGGCCGTTATTCTTGTCATGGCCGTGAAATGGAGGCTCGAGTCGCGAGACACCCTTCGCATCGCGAAATCCTGAATTGTACCAGAAATGCCAGAAACAGAAGCCGTCCCGGCCTAGCCGTGATGGCCATCACGGCCGTGACGCACATTACTTGGACCTGAAGAAACCGAATTGGATCAGAATTTGAGTTAGATTGGGACTCTAACTTCCCAAATCTATAAATATGGACCAGGAAGATGCAGAAGAGATCATCGAGGAGGAGAACAACAGATTACACTTGGGCTACTACTCTAGGCATAGATTTAGGATCTCTCTCTTCTCCTTCTTCTCTTAGTTTATTTTTCATGTTATTTGTAATCATGCCTGTCATCTCCATGGCAAGGCGTGAATAGTAGCTTAGTTTCTAGGGATTGGGGCTATGCCCGAGATTCGTTTATGATGTTGAATTTGATGTAATATCTTTGTTATTTCGATTTTACTTTAGATCTGATTTCTAGTGTTTTAATCACTCGTAAATTCAGCGACCACTCATTTGCGAGACGTAGATGATGAGCCTCTGTTTTACTGGTTTTATAACTAGTAAAGACCCTGGCTTTGTGCTTATTTTATACCATTTTTACCCAAATTAGACTTGATTGTTCCTAAGTAGTATTTCGAGTCTGTAAATTGTTTTTATGTTAATTTAGTTGTTTTAGAGTTGAATAAAGTATTTACTTTTATTTTCTGTTTTTCAGGTTAATAAAATAAAAAGTAATAAATCTGGAGCCGCTCGCCCATGAAGGATCTCGCCCGCGAGTATTGCAACCATGAAAAAGTCGGAGATGATCACGGCTTGCCCGTGTTGAAGATCACAGCCGTGGCAATTCTGAAGTTGAAGAGTTCGCCTTCGAGCAATCCTTCGCCTCGCGAGTCTTGGAAGATCAGAAGCCATCACGGTTTGGGCGTGTTGAATGCCACGGGCGTAACAGTTGGAAGCTGAAGAGTTCGCCTCGCGAAGGATGTGCTCGCCTCGCGAGAAGACAAAGAGTTGCAGACCTTTCATGTAATTCGCCTCGCGAGCAAATGATTCGCCTCGCGAGTACTCCGACCTAAACGTGTATATAAGCAGTCTTAGGCAGAAATGAAGGGTGTAGTCAGAATTAGCCAGCTTTGGCTAGTTTCTGAGCTAATCTTAGTTAGCCTTTTGTTTTCTCTTTTAGTTATGTTTTGTTTTCCTTTTGTAATGGAGAATTAGTCTCCTAGATTAATCTACTGTGATTGGTTCCTGTTAAGACTTGAGGTTTCTGTAATCCTGTTTCAATTTCCTTTTCTCTTTTCAATGCCATGCTTTATATTTCTGTTTGCTTAATTCAGGAGTATATTGTGTTGTGTTGGTTTATCTCGGTGATATCATGTTCCTATATATAATCGCGTTTGCTTAATTCGCGTGTGTTCGTTTCGTGTTCGCTTAGTTCACGAAGGGCTTAACCCCGTTTGCTTAATTCGGGAATAGGGATATATATCTGTAGTAGTGGTTCCGCTTGTGAATTGTTGCTACAACCGGGAGGGGATTAGAATTTGCTTAGGGTTGCATGAACCGATGATAGTTGGGAAACCAAAAGCAGTAGGTTAATCGTTTTAGCTTATTTGGTAACTGCTCTATTTTCTTGTTTTGTTTTCTGTTTTGCTTCTTTATTTTATTTTAATCTCAAAACCCCCATTTCTAACTTTTTCTGTTAATAATAACAACACCTAAAAGAGTCCTTGAGAGACGATCCGAGTTGTCGCTCTATACTACATTATTTTGTAAACGCTCGTTCTTTTTGGCGCGTGGCGACAGCGCGGTCAAAAATTGGCGCCGTTGCCGGGGACTCTGGTTTGTTGTTATTAGCAGAAAATAATTTTTGAAAAAAAATAAAAAAAAAAAAAAAATTCTCTTTTCTAGTTAGTTTTGTCTGCTTGTCTGGTTGTTTGATTGCCATGGATAATTACATGTATGGATATTTGCCTAATGTTTATTATGAACCACCTTGCATGTATTATCCTAGTTTTAATGAGCCACCACCATACTATCCTAGCCAAGTGACCACCTCTGCACCTTCCGAACCTTCACAGAGCACCTTGGATAAAATTGCTTCAATGCTACAACAAATGGAAGAGAACAATCAACGGATGGCCGAGCAAACTCAACGGATGATAGAGGAATTTCAACAGAAGATGGAGGCTGAATATCAGAGGAGCCAAGCTGAATCTCAGAATTTGTGGGCTCTAATTGATCCAGATTACCTCCAACTCAGCTGCAATGCTAGCTCCACACCTATTAAAGAACCTACAGAGGCACAATTTATTCTTGAAAATACCCTCGAGGATGAGTCCGATCATCGATACTTACATTCTTGAATTGTGTGTTGAATCCCCTGATGATTGTTATTGTGATGGAAATGCTTTGTGTGTAGATTGCTATTTTGAAAGGTATGTTAAGCAAAGCATCCATATGGATCAGGAGGATCAAGAGAACATTTGCTCCACCGTGCTTGAGGATAAAGAAGACTCTTTGGTCTTAGATGCACGTGTTGAGAGTAGAGGGGTGGATGATGAACTAATTGCAGAATTTCCAGACATTGTGGATTTTTCTGATTCATTTTCTTGTAATATATGTACTAACTCTAACCCTTGTGTGGTGTGTGCTGAAATTTCTGCATGTATAGCAGGTGATAACTTTGTTAGTGCAGTGGATGAAAACCTTGCAGAAGTTGAAGCAGCACCAGTAACCCCAACTAACTGTTTACCACTTCCCCCTGAGGAACCAGTGATGGATTTTGCACCCTTGGATTTTGCACCATGGCCGGTCCAAGAGGTTGAGCCCCGATTCTATTGGGAGGATTTTATTGAGAAGGAGGTCATCTGTGACCCCAGAGGAAGTGAAAAATCCGCCGCACTGGGCGAGGTTACTATGATTGTCAAGCACTCACTTCCACAAAAAGGCTGCAAGTTAGGGAGGCTTGGAATGAATTTCAGCCCTTTGGCTACCACGTGGGACTTATGCTACAAGCAGTGGGATCCCAGTGGAACCACCACCCTCAATGAGCTTTTCTTAACCCTTTCTCCTTAGTTTACTTTCATTTGCTTTGTTAGTTTTTGTTTGCTTTATTTCTGTTTTATTTTCAATAAAAGCTCCTGAATAATTTGAGAAGCTCAGGAGTTGTGTTTGAGTCTTATGTTGGCAAGTTTATTGGATTTTATTGATTTTGCATAGATTGATTGCATGATAGTGTTGACTGTTTTCCCCCTAGGATATGAAATTTTTTTTGAAAAATGATCCCCATCTGATTGAAAACTGAACTTTGAGATTTTGTTATGATGGCATGATTTATGATAAGTTTGGGGTGATAGGAAGCACACACTAGGGATAGAATCTCTTTCAAATAATTTGCAAAAAAAAAATGTCCAGGTGAGGTTTTGAGCCTCCAACATGTTTTTGACTGTGTGAAAATCACTTTTTAAGTTGCACTTTCCTGAATTTGATTGAATCTCTTTTTGATTTGCATGATTATATGTATGTAGCAAATGATTTAGGCATTTTCTTTGTAAATAGCTACTTAGCCTAAAAATAACCAATTCCTAATGCATGTTCCTTAGTTAGCCCCATTGAGCCTATTAGCCTGTTAATTCTTGATAACCTAATGTTATAAGCCCAAAAATCTGGAAAACCATGTTAACCCGATCTTAGGATTAGGAGAGCATGTAATCTTAGAATGGGTGCAAGAAATTAAGTTTGGGGTGGCTACCAGGTGCAATGTGCTGTTTGGGATTGAAAAAAAAAAAAAAAAAAAAAAAAAAAAGAGAACAAGAAAAAGAAAAAAAAAAGAAAGTGTAAAAAATTTTAAGAAAAAAAAAAAAAGAAAAAAAATAAAAAGTGCAAAAATGCCAAAAAGAAATCAAAAGGTTGTAGTCACCCAAGGCATAAAAGAAAAATGAGAAAAGGAACTTGAGTGGAATTTCAAAGTGTAAATAATGTTCATGCTCTCTTAGTTCCTAGGGTCTTCAGCCTAGTTCCTTTGTATATCCTACCCTTAGCCAGGCCCCATTGCAACCCATAAAAGTCCTTTTGATGTTGCTTGCATGTTTTCTGTGGGGACCATTTTGAGATGAAAATCAAATTTATGGGAAGTGCTTCTGAAAAGTGAAATTGAGTGAATTGTTGATAACCTGACACAAATTGAGCGATTGAGTGAACATAAATTTCCCTTGTGAGGAAGGCAGTTGTTTGGATTTGGTGATATCCCTTTTGTATGTAACTTAGATCCCCTGCTTAGATTTCTGATTGTCTGAATAATTAATTTCTCAACTGTTTGGAATAAATGATAGTGGGGATTGTTTTGCTTGTAAAGGGGGGAAACATTGAAAGAAAAATTCTTTTGAAAAATTGCTTGAAATCTGTGTGAAAGTTAATTGAGTCCTTAAGTTTGCCATGTTTTGCCAGGTCTTGAGTCTTTTTAAGTTTTTGAGTGTAGTTTGCTTGGGGACAAGCAAAGTTTAAGTTTGGGGTATTTTGATGAGCCTGCCTTTTCTTGGTTTTATAACTAGTAAAGACCCTGGCTTTGTGCTTATTTTATACCATTTTTACCCAAATTAGACTTGATTGTTCCTAAGTAGTATTTCGAGTCTGTAAATTGTTTTTATGTTAATTTAGTTGTTTTAGAGTTGAATAAAGTATTTACTTTTATTTTTGCTTTTTCAGTTAATAAAATAAAAAGTAATAAATCTGGAGCCGCCGCCCCGCGAAGGATCTCTCGCCCGCGAGTATTGCAACCATGAAAAAGTCGAGAGATGATCACGGCTTGCCCGTGTTGAAGATCACAGCCGTGGCAATTCTGAAGTTGAAGAGTTCGCCCGCGAGCAATCCTTCGCCTCGCGAGTCTTGGAAGATCGAAGCCATCACGGTTTTGGGCGTGTTGAATGCCACAGGCGTAATAGTTGGAAGTCAAGAGTTCGCCTCGCGAAGGATGTGCTCGCCTCGCGAGAAGACAAAGAGTTGCAGACCTTTCATGTAATTCGCCTCGCGAGCAGTGATTCGCCTCGCGAGTACTCTGACTCCAGAAACGTGTATATAAGCAGTCTTAGGCAGAAATGAAGGGTGTAGTCAGAATTAGCCAGCTTTGGCTAGTTTCTGAGCTAATCTTAGTTAGCCTTTTGTTTTCTCTTTTAGTTATGTTTTGTTTTCCTTTTGTAATGGAGAATTAGTCTCCTAGATTAATCTACTGTGATTGGTTCCTGTTAAGACTTGAGGTTTCTGTAATCCTGTTTCAATTTCCTTTTCTCTTTTCAATGCCATGCTTTATATTTCTGTTTGCTTAATTCAGGAGTATATTGTGTTGTGTTGGTTTATCTCGGTGATATCATGTTCCTATATATAATCGCGTTTGCTTAATTCGCGTGTGTTCGCTTTTCGTGTTCGCTTAGTTCACGAAGGGCTTAACCCCGCTTTGCTTAATTCGGGAATAGGGATATATATCTGTAGTAGTGGTTCCGCTTGTGAATTGTTGCTACAACCGGGAGGGGATTAGAATTTGCTTAGGGTTGCATGAACCGATGATAGTTGGGAAACCAAAAGCAGTAGGTTAATCGTTTTAGCTTATTTGGTAACTGCTCTATTTTCTTGTTTTGTTTTCTGTTTTGCTTCTTTATTTTATTTTAATCTCAAAACCCCCATTTCTAACTTTTTCTGTTAATAATAACAACACCTAAAAGAGTCCTTGAGAGACGATCCGAGTTGTCGCTCTATACTACATTATTTTGTAAACGCTCGTTCTTTTTGGCGCGTGGCGACAGCGCGGTCAGTAGACATTCTAAGGAGGAACCTAGTGGCGAACTTAGGATTTCTAGTGTTTTTCACTCGTAAAATTCGGCAGCTGCTTATTTGGGAGAAGTGGACGATCTAAGGAGGAACCTAGCGGTGAACTTAGGTGTCAGATCTATAGAAGTCAGACTTGGGACTGAAATCACGAGAGTTAGAAGCCGTCCCTCGAGGATCAACGAGTTGTCACGAAACGCAAAGGGTCCAATCTGAGTTCGGCTACCACGAGAGTAGGGGTCGGGTCAATTGGGCACGGCTTTTGTAACCCGAGAGGGAGCTTAAGCTATTAGAGGATAAACTCGCCTTCAAGGCAATTTCGCTAATTAACAAGGGTAATCGACTTAGCAACATAAACGATCTTGTTGGTAACCTAAAATCCCTAGGAACCCATTTAGATCTGAAAAACCAAAAAAGATTTGTTACCTGTTTTATTTGATTCTGTTTGTTTATCTCTTAATTAAAACCTTTTTCAAAACCATTTCATACAGTCCAGATTTACTCGATTTGAGAATTGATTGCGATTCGGGATCACAGTCTCTGTGGGATCGATATCTTTTATTACTTGGCGACAGTCCGGTACACTTGCCGGAAACGCACGCAAGCGTCGCGTCGCTCTCGAGCGGCGCGCTGTCAAGTTTTTGGCGCCGTTGTCGGGGACTGTGCCTTTTCGAATCTCAATTGAATTTTTGAATTGATTTTTCTGGACCTTTTATTTTTATTTAATTTTTATATTTGAAAAAAAAAAATCAAAATTTCTTTCCTTCTAGTGTATCCATCTCTCTGTGTGTTATATGCAAAGATCCCTAAGTCTTGGGAGCCTTAGTGAGGTTGATCCAGAAATCGAGAGGACCTTCCATAGACGTAGGAGACTACGAAGAGAGGGAGAAAGGTTGACCCCCATTCCACTCATGGCGAATCAACCGGATACAAAACCTTTGAAGGACTACGCAGCCCCAAATGCGAGAGGTTTGCGAACAGGGATTTCCAGGCCAGAGATAGAGGCGGAGAACTACACTATACCGCCTATGCTAATCAACATGATTAGGCAACACCAATTCGGAGGATTGCCCTCGGAGGACCCGACTGATCATGTAGAAACATTCTTGGAGTTCACCGATGCAATTAGGATTCATGGTGCACCGATCGATGTTATTCGCTTGAGGTTGTTCCCCTCATCTCTGACTGGAAAAGCAAAGGCTTGGCTAAAGCAATTGGCCGCCAACACCTTAACTACTTGGGACCAACTGGAACAGGCGTTCTTGGAGAAATTCTTCCCTCCATCCAAGATGGCCTACATACGAACCCAGATCACCGGCTTCTTCCAAAAAGACGGAGAATCCTTATCGGAATCTTGGGATCGCTACAAGAGACTGCTGGAGTCTTGCCCACACCATGGACTCGAGAGGTGGTTATTAGTGCACACCTTCTACAACGGATTGGACTACTCTTCGAAGGTGTCACTTGATTCTGCAGCTGGTGGAGCATTTATGAATAGGCCTCTGACTGAGGCATTCAACATCATTGAGAACGTGGCCACCAACTACCACCAATGGGGTTCAGAAAGAGGTAATAACCCGAACAAGATTTCGGGGGGTAAGTTTGAAGTAAATAGCACTGATCTTATAATGTCAAAAATAGACTCACTGAATAAACGTTTTGATCGGCTTGAAAGGGCTAATGTGAGTGCAATAGGTGCTACTAACCTTGTTTGTGAGATTTGTGGAATGCAGGGACACGACATCATGGAGTGCCCACGAGGTATTGCTCACGGATCCGGCGCTTCGGGGGAGCAAGTGAACTCTTGCCACAATTTTTACGACACCAACCCGAAGCTGCCCAATTATGCTCCCCCAAATTCCTACAACCAAAGGAAGAACAACCCTTACCTCTCTTACGGCAACTACAGCAATACGCTCAACCATGAGTTCCAAGAGGGCCAAGGTAATAAGAGAGCCGCACCGGGGTATCCTCAGGTGCAGATATCTAAACTCGAGACTTTATTTGAAAGTTTTGTTGAAACTCAAACAAAACAAAATGAGGAGTTTAGACAACGAGGCAGGGCAGTAAACGAGGCAATAAAAGAGCTAGCGTCTAAGGTAGACAACTTAGTCACTCATAGCAAGATGCTAGAAACACAAATTGCCCAACAAGCCAGCACATACACTAGACCTAAGGGTACGTTCCCGGGTCAACCCGAAGCTAATCCCATTGAGCATTGTAATGCCATACACTTGAGGGATGATAAGCTTGGGGTGGGGGAAAAGGACGTGGAACCAGAGGAGGACATGAACGAAGATGAAGAGCCAGAACCAAAGTACGTCCCTCCACCATCGTATCAACCCCCGATACCTTTCCCACAAAGGTTGGTCAAGAGAAAGCAAGTGGAAGAAGAAACTAAGAGCTTAACTGAGGAGCCAAATGTCATGAACAAATCTAATATGCCTCCTAAACTGAAAGACCCAGGTAGTTTCTCTATCAATTGCTCGATTGAACAGGTACAAATAGACCAAGCCTTATGTGACTTAGGGGCTAGCGCGAGCTTGATGTCCCTCACTATCTTGGAAAGGTTAGGAAGCAAAGAGTTGAGTCCGTTCAAATTCTCCTTACAATTTGCGGATGGCTCAACTAGGACTCCTCTAGGCATACTAGAGAACATTCCTGTAAAGGTAGGGAAACTCTTCATCCCTACCGACTTCCTGGTATTGGACATGAAAGGGAATTCTAAATTCCCCATAATTTTAGGAAGGCCATTCTTGGCCACCGCTGGAGCAGTAATAGACGTAAGGAATGGTAAACTCTCTCTAAATGTAGAGGAAGGTAGGGTAGATTTTCAATTGACTAACTCTTATAACAACCCTCCTTTTGAGAGCCATGTGTGCAGGATCGATTTAACGTCTCCAGTGGTAAAAGAAGAGCTCAACATGGAAGCAACTCCGAAGATATGCATGGCTAATGATGCACCCAGCAGTGATGGAATAGGAGTTGCTGTCCATGCGGAAACAAAACTTCCGCCGGGAGGAAGGAAGGCTAGGAAGCTCCGAGAGAAAAGAGCGAAGCGGAAGCGTTATTGGCCGTATGAGCAGAAACAGCTTTTCGAAGGAGTCCCATGGAAGAGAAGTGTTCCGGCACATCTACGCCCAGTCGACCCCAGTTGATTGAAGGAAGTTTGGTCAAGCTTAGGACCATAAACAAGCGCTTCTTGGGAGGCAACCCAAGTTTTCTTTCCCTTTTCCTTTTATTTTTGAATTTATCTCTTGAATAATTTGAGAAGATCAAGAGGCAAAAATCATAAAATAATAGATTTGTCTAGTGTTTTCAGGTTAAAGAGGAAGGAAGAGCAAGAAGAGCAGAAAAAAAGTAAAGTCAGAGGCCATCACGCCCAGGTCGTGACAGTGGTCACGGTCGTGATGAACTAAAACAAGAGCACAGAAAGGATCACGGCCCAGCCGTGATAACCATCACGGGCGTGATGAGTAGGATGCCAAGATCAGAGAGCATCACGGCCTGCCCGTGATGTGCCTCACGGCCATGATGCTATTTCCACCCAAGTTTTGACTGGAATGTGAGCCAACACCCGCTACCGACTCGATAAGTTGTTCCAATTTTTCTCCTCTCTCCGACTTGATTATTTACATTGGAGACAATGTAAGTGTTGATCTTGGGGTAGGGGTACTTTTGCATATCCATTGCATTTTTGCATTGTTGCATTCATATTGCATTCACATAGGCATAGTTTGGTATGATCACATTCTCTAGATTGCCCCTCACTTAGAATATGCATCCAATTGTGAGAACTTGGTGCCAAATGAATTGAGATAGTGAAATTTTGAACCCAATTTTTTTTATTTCTTGTGACATGGCTAAAAATAAAAATTCTTGAGATAATCTTTTGATAGTTAATAATTAGCATATGGTTCCTTATGTTTGTATGTCTCACTGATTTTTGAACTACTAAATGTAAGATTTTGAGCCAAAAAGGAGTACTCACTAAATCTACCCCATTCCTTGTGATAGAGTGTTTTAATTCCTCTTGGATTGTATTTTTTAGAACTTGACTTGAAACCATTTTGAAGATTGAAATTTTTTTAAAACACTTTTGAAAATGATTGAGGCACTAGGTATTTTTCCGGCCTTCTGAGCTTTGATTGATTAAATGCTACCCCTTAGTTGCCCAGTTTTGAGCCTAAAGAATAAAATACTTTTCTTGGTACCTTGAAATACTTTGATGAATAATGCTTGGTATGACACCTTTTAAAGTATTACAAAAAGGGTAAAAGGGTAGTTTGAAAAAGTATGGGATGAAAAAAAGCTAGAAGATATTTCTCTTGAGCTAAAAAGCTCCCATTCTCCAAATAAATAAAAATGAAATAAACACAAAAAAAAAATGGAGAAGGGGATGACAAAAGAAAGTGAGAAATGAAATAAAAAAAAAGGGAGAAAAGAAAAGAAAAGAAAAAAAGGTGGAAAAGTAAATCAAAGCCCCTAAAAGGTATTTTAGAAGGTGTCATGCTTTGCAATGTTTGATAATTTGTCTAGCCTTCTTGAAATTCCCTTTCCTTGATTTCCCCACCTAACAATTAATCCCATGGCCACATTACAACCAGAGTAAAAGACCTCTTGATTCTTATGTGTTTTCATTAATAAAGTAGAGATTTGGTTAATAGTCAAGCCTATGGTAGAGTACTTTCCTTGAGGAAATTGAGCGAATTGTCGTATACCCTGGAACACTTGAGTGAGGTGAGACGAGTGCCCGAATCAGTGAGAATATGAATTTGATGAACCTAAGCTTCTAATTGGACTTGAAATCGATTATCTCTTGAGTACTTATTGAATATGCCTGTCACTTGGATTAGTTGCTCGGGTTCTGGGTTCACTATCCATGCTTTGAATGATTTATATCTTATGACCTTCGTAATTGCTTGAGGACAAGCAAAATCTTAAGCTTGGGGTGATTTGATGAGTGTGATTTCACATCATCTTTGTCTATAATTTTGCATGCATTTTCATGTAGTTTAGGCATATTTCATTTGATTTTTGGTTAATTTTCCTTTGGAACGGGTAAGGCGGTTTGTGTGGTGTTGTTTTGCAAAAATCAAGGGTAAAATGCTCAAGATCAACCATGATGGAGTTTGGATGAAAATAGGGCTTGAAGACTGAAGAAAACGAGCCAAACAGAGCCCATCACGGCCTAGTCGTGATGCCCATCACGGCCATGATCGAGCAAAACTGAAAAAGAAGAAAGGCTGAAGTCAGAGTTTGTCACGACCTGACCGTGATATCCATCACGGTCGTGACCTAAAACCCCCCACAAGTCAGAGTCCATCACGGCCCGGCCGTTATTCTTGTCATGGCCGTGAAATGGAGGCTCGCGTCACGAGACACCCTTCGCGTCGCGAAATCCTGAATTGTACCAGAAATGCCAGAAACAGAAGCCGTCACGGCCTAGCCGTGATGGCCATCACGGTCGTGACGCGCATTACTTGGACCTGAAGAAACCGAATTGGATCAGAATTTGAGTTAGATTGGGACTCTAACTTCCCAAATCTATAAATATGGACCAGGCAGATGCAGAAGAGATCATCGAGGAGGAGAACAACAGATTACACTTGGGCTACTACTCTAGGCATAGATTTAGGATCTCTCTCTTCTCCTTCTTCTCTTAGTTTATTTTTCATGTTATTTGTAATCATGCCTGTCATCTCCATGGCAAGGCGTGAATAGTAGCTTAGTTTCTAGGGATTGGGGCTATGCCCGAGATTCGTTTATGATGTTGAATTTGATGTAATATCTTTGTTATTTCGATTTTGCTTTAGATCTGATTTCTAGTGTTTTAATCACTCGTAAATTCGGTGACCACTCATTTGCGAGACGTAGACATTCTAAGGAGGAACCTAGCGGTGAACTTAGGATTTCTAGTGTTTTTCACTCGTAAAATTCGGCGGCTGCTTATTTGCGAGAAGTGGACGATCTAAGGAGGAACCTAGCGGTGAACTTAGGTGTCGGATCTATAGAAGTCAGACTTGGGACTGAAATCACGAGAGTTAGAAGCCGTCCCTCGAGGATCAACGAGTTGTCACGAAACGCAAAGGGTTCAATCTGAGTTTGGCTACCACGAGAGTAGGGGTCGGGTCAATTGGGCACGGCTTTTGTAACCCGAGAGGGAGCTTAAGCTATTAGAGGATAAACTCGCCTTCAAGGCAATTTCGCTAATTAACAAGGGTAATCGACTTAGCAACGTAAACGATCTTGTTGGTAACCTAAAATCCCTAGGAACCCATTTAGATCTGAAAAACCAAAAAAGATTTGTTTTCTGTTTTATTTGATTCTGTTTGTTTATCTCTTAATTAAAACCTTTTTCAAAACCCTTTCATACAGTCCAGATTTACTCGATTTGAGAATTGATTGCGATTCGGGATCACAGTCTCTGTGGGATCGATATCTTTTATTACTTGGCGACAGTCCGGTACACTTGCCGGAAACGCACGCAAGCGTCGCGTCGCTCTCGAGCGGCGCGCTGTCAGTTACCTAAGACACGTTTGGGCTTAGACGCCATTTGGGTGATAGTGGATAGGTTGACCAAGTCTGCCCTCTTCTTGCCAATTAGGGCAACCTATAGCTTAGATAAGTTGGCATACCTCTATATCAAGGAAATAGTCAAGCTTCATGGGATACCCACATCTATAGTGTCGGATAGAGACCCGAGGTTTACCTCTAGATTTTGGAGAGCTTTTCAGCAAGCCTTCGGGACTAAGTTGAACCTTAGCATGGCCTATCATCCCCAAATGGATGGTCAGTCAGAGCGGACCATTCAGACCCTTGAGGACATGCTTAGGGCGTGTGTCCCTGGATGAAGGAGGGAGTTGGGATAGATTCCTACCTCTCACTGAGTTTACGTATAACAATAGTTATCACGCTAGTATAGGCATGGCACCCTATGAGGCCCTATATGGGAGGAAGTGTAGGTCCCCTTTATGTTGGTGTGAAGTAGGAGAGAAAACCTTGAAAGGACCCGGAATTGGTCCAGAAACCTGAGAGAATCAACATGATTAGGGAGAGGATGTGCACGACGTAAAGTAGACAAAAGTGCTATGCCGATAAAAGGAGAAAGCCTCTAAAATTCCAGGAAAGTGAGCATGTATTTTTTAGAGTCACTCCTAAGACGGGGGTAGGGAGGTCGATGAAATTCCGCAAGCTAAATCCTCGTTTCATGGGACCTTTCCAAATCCTTAAAAGAGTCGAGCATGTTGCTTATCAATTGGCTCTTCCGCCACAGTTGGCAAACCTTCATGATGTTTTCCATGTGTCGCAACTCAAAATATGTGCCTGATGAATCTCATGTGATAGCTCCCGAGTTTGTACAATTGAAGGATAATTTGATCTATAAGCCAAAGCCTAGTCAAATCCTGGACAAGATCACTAAGACTCTAAGGAACAAGGCGATTTGTAACATCTCTGGCTGCTCTATGGATTGACGACTGTCCCCACAAACCAACACGGGTCTTTTCAGCGTGCTTTGTCCTCACTCACACGCTTCCCGGGAAAACATCCCAAGAGGTCACCCATCCCAGAATTGCTCCAAGTCAAGCTCGCTTAACTGTGGAGTTCTGAAGTGATGGACCACCGAAAAGAAGATGCATCTTGTTAGTATAGGTAGTACCAATTGTAACATCCTAAAATTTCAAAGTAGTCTTTTTAATAAAAGATTAAGTTAATATGAGGTTTAGTGTAGAAAACTGATACAATACAAATCTATTATAATGGTTTTCTTTATAATATCAAATAGATTAAAAGAAAAAAAAGGAAAGCATGAAACCACATACAGACTATTATATATATATATATATATATATATATATATATATATATATATATATAACAAGAATATGGTGGAAAGAATGTGTGTCATTCCATTGAACAGAGATACCAAATATATAGAAGTTACATGAGGTTTACGTGTCATAAATTAATGCCTATAATGTCTCATTTACATCTGTCATTGATATCCTTGATTTGATTAGCTAATATTTACAATAAATAAGAGAATAATCTATGGAGAACAATCCCTATGATTATGCCTTGAATACAGCCATTGGAATATACGGTATTAATATAAAAGACTAGCATTTATCTTTACCTAATGATAAACCAAAAACAAACAAAAACATGGTGGAGTCCACGTAGTATTTATTATTATTATTATTATTATTATTATTATTATTTTGATAAATAGTATTTATTATTATTACTCTTTGTAAAATGTGGCATTCAGCCAAATGCAACTCTTGGAGTTGCAACGTGAATTCCATGAGAATTCTTAGGATGAATAAAAAGAAAAAGAAAACATATATACAAAGGGTCTCACTAGTTTAGTAATGGTTGTGAATGAATGAAACAATTTTCATTTACATGATTGATGTATAGGATGAAACAACAATTATATTGTTTTGCTAATTGTCAAAATAAAGCTGGGCCTACACATTGACAAGGGATGATTTTTAGTCCAAAAATAAAACCTACTTGCCTTGTATAAAAGGAGGAGTTCGAGAAGGGAGCGCCGCACAACAAAATTAAAAAAAAAAAATAGAGATAATAGTTTTACAAAATTTTGGGTGTCAATTGCGCATAGTGTGTTAAAATTTGATGCTCCGAGAAATAGAGATAATAGTTTTACTTTGAAGAGTTGTGGCAGCACCGTAATGTGAAGGAAGAAAGATGGAAACCATCAAGCTTTAGCGCAACAAGAAGAAAATAAAATAAAAGAAGAGTCCTTGACGAGTCTTGGTCAAATTTTAGAGTTTTATGGAGGTCTACGAGAGGTAAGTAAACACCTCTTTTCTTAAACTTCCATGGTATATAATTTTAAAGGGTGTTTGATTATGAAATCAAGAGTAATTATTTAGGGTTTTGTCTTCAAAATAAATTTTTTGTTTTATTGGTTATTAATTATTATGAGAGTGAATATTCACATGTTGAGTGATATTATTGTTTGATATGCTTTTTGTGATATGTGATGCCTTAGTATTGTTTTGATATGAACTTGATGAATAATAAAGCATATGACATGATGTTATGTATTGAGGTTGTTTTGATATTTATGAGTTGTTTATATGATGATATGGAATTATAGTGGTTATATGCTTTAAAAAGTTTGTCAATTGTGATTGATGGTTTTATGCTTCGGAATATGGATGAATGGGTATATGCATGATGTGTGGAATTTGTTGATATGCCGCCTAAGAATGGGGCATTGGCTTGTAACATCACCATTTAATGGGATGTCAAAAAATAAGATATGGGGCAAGGAATCCATTTTATGGACGAGGCTCTCGGGTCACCGTTAATGGGAGGCAAGGAACCAATTTAATTAGGAGGTTCTCGGGTCACCATAGGGGCAAGGAGTCAATTCTAAAATGGGATTCCCGAGTCACCATGGGGGCAAGGAATCAATTCTAGAACGAGGTTCTCAAGTCACCATAAAGAGGGTGGCAAGGGATCAATTCTAGAACGAGGTTCCCGAGTCACCGCAGACAAGGGGCAAGGAACCAATTTAATGAGGTTCTCGAGTCACCGAATTGGGCAAGAAACCAACACAGAGTGGGGTTTCCGAGCCACTTGAGGATTGTGTTATTGTGTGATGTATGATTACTTTGTTTAATTAATATATGATATTCGATTATGTTGTCGTTATATGATTGTTGTAATTAAATGTATTTTTTTTAATGAACATTATTTAGGAAAATTAGCGGGTACAATGGTTGTTTTTCCGGTTACCGTGCCGACTGAAAGCAACATCTTTTCGAAAACCTTTTAGAATTGTGTTTACTTATTGGGATTATAAATCTCATTAGTGGTGTTGTCTTTAAGAGTTTTCAGGTGATGAGATAGAAGATGCAGCGTCTTGAGAGAGTCTTGAGGATATTAGTTCTAGATGATTCCCTTTTATTTATTTCATTTGGGTTTATTAGACGCCTGTATTTTGAGGTAAAAACAACTGTAGAAGAGTTATGTGATTTTTAATAACTAATATTTATGAGGCTTTATTTTATTTGGATATAATGATTTATTTAGCACTATTACTTTATTTAATTATTTTGAATATACGAGATACTTTCAGACTTAAATATATTGTGAAAAATTTTATGACTCGACTATTTAATTTAATTATTTTAAATGTCTTTATAGAAAATTAATTTGGGCTACTAATGTAACGAAGGGCGTTACACCAATCAATTCATATAAGCCTTCCTCAACTGTATAGTCCCATACCTACACAGTCTCAGGATCCCTCTCTTATTCGGGTGCTTAATCGGTTCATTCATGTGTCCCTCCGCCTAGAAGCCTGCCATGAGCCGCTCCTTGTCCGTGCCTTCTTGCACCGGCGATCACTCCTCGCCCTCGTCGGCACCCGGGTGTTACATGCCCACCAGCTTCCGCTTGGTTCGTCCCCGAACCACACCGTATTGGGAGAGGTGCCGCTCTGATACCATTTGTAACATCTCTGGCTGCTCTATGGATTGACGACTGTCCCCACAAACCAACACTGGTCTTTTCAGCGTGCTTTGTCCTCAATCACACCCTTCCCGAGAAAACTTCCCAGGAGGTCACCCATCCCAGAATTGCTCCAAGTCAAGATCGCTTAACTGTGGAGTTCTTAAGTGATGGACTACCGAAAAGAAGATGCATCTTGTTAGTATAGGTAGTACCAATCAATTCATATAAGTCTTCCTCAACTGTATAGTCCCATACCTACACAGTCTCAGGATCCCTCTCTCATTCGGGTGTGTAATCGATTCATTCATATGTCCCTCCGCCTAGAAGCCTGCCAGGAGCCGCTCCTTGTCCGTGCCTTCTTGCACCGACGATCACTCCTCGCCCTCGTCGGCACCCGGGTGTTACACGATTCCATTGGTGAAAGTGTTATAGGACGGATTGACTCCTGAGGAAGCCACTTGGGAGATGGAGGAGGACATCGTGCGTCAATACCCAGATTTTATTATCCAAGGTACGGTAACCTTTACGTTTGAATATGTCACATGTTAAAATAAGTGCGTGAGTATGAGGCGAATTTCGGGGACGAAATTCTTTAAGGAGAGGAGAAAATGTAACATCCTAAAATTTCAATATAGTCTTTTGAATAAAAGATTAAGTTGCTATGAGGTTAGTAAAGAAAATTAATGTAATTGTTTAGCAGCCAAAAAAATAAAAAT
The DNA here is from genome assembly GCA_030762895.1 of Sophora flavescens. Classification (NCBI taxonomy): domain Eukaryota; kingdom Viridiplantae; phylum Streptophyta; class Magnoliopsida; order Fabales; family Fabaceae; genus Sophora; species Sophora flavescens. Next base: position 71,611,651 of record CM061062.1, on the reverse strand, counting down.
AAAGATTTGATAAGGATCCACATAAGTATCTAACATTATATAGTTAACTTTATAAATAAAAAAAAAGGATGTCAATTCTATTGGGCCTTGATAACTCACGTAAGAATTCAATTTGGAGTTATTATAAAAGACAAGCTGGCCCACTAAAGTTAAATGATTTGAAAGAAAAATAAACTAAAATAAAACAATATATAGGCAAATTAGAAGAGACTTTCATGGTAGGTCTTCCATCTTTAAATAGAAGATTGGATGATGGCACAGTGATACATGCGCCGCACGTTGAGGTTAGAGAGGGAGAGGTTCTACGTTTCTTTTCTTTGCCAGTACAATCATAACAACACAGATCCAAGAACGCCACCAATTAAACGGGAGAAGAATTTTTAGGGAAGCGCAAATCCTTATCATAAAAATTTTTTAGAGCACATTGGAGGTCTTCTAGAGGTGAGTAACACTAATTTTTACCAACCCTTTCCATGTCATGAATGATTGTTTGAGCTGACAAAAGATTACCTTTTGAGAGTTTTTTTTTTTATAATTGATTTGATGAGCTGAATTAGTAAATATGTTCTCCCCAAAATTAAAAGACAGTTTTCTGTGCCTGAATGTTTATGACTGGTGCATATGAATGTGTGGTTAGGTGAATATTATCTCTTGAAGGGCTTACTCTTGTTAGTGATAATATATAATATTGTTCCATGTTATTAGTTGAAAGGGTGGAAAGGCGATGATTTCTATGCCTTGTAGCCCAAACTTCAAACTAAAAGAAAACTTTGAAAATGATATCTTACGGAACAACTCACGGAAATTCATTGTAGATTTATATGTGTGCCTGATCTTGTATGCAATTATGTTTTTAAGATGCAGCATTTTGAAATAACAAGTGAGTTATCTCTTGTCTACATATCTTTTTTTGTTGTTTAATATCTCTATATTCTGTCGAAATTACACATGGTTTAATGACTTGGTAAATCAGAATGCCAACCAAGGCAGTTTATGAAATTCTTTGGGCGTTTTGTGATGCAGTTTGTAGTTTGTGCAAAGTTGAATATCTTGAAGCGTCGGTTCTCAAAATTCATGCATCTATAGAATCTTTTAGTCATCTAGGAAAATAGGTCAGTGTTAGTTTTGAATATTTGAATGGATAATGGTACTGTTTTAAATGCCTCAATTTATACAGTCTGGACCTGATGAGAGAAGTATTCATGGTAATATGTCGTATGCATGATAGGATTAAATATTTAATTTAGGACGAATGAATTGTTACATGTATGAGACATGAAATTCATGCCTTATGATGAATCGTATGATGTTTGCCGCAATACCGCCTTAATGGGGTATCGAAAGTAACATCGCCATGTGGTTGATATGTCGGAAATGAGTAATACTACCTAAAAAGGAGTATCAAAAGTAACACCGCCACAGGTTGGGTGTCGAAAAAGGAGAAATACCACCATGTGCACATGGGAGGTATCGAAATGGAAATGTCCCCAACAGGAGGGTGACATCGAAACACTCCTCGTGAGTAGGGGTGGGCTATGGGACGCCATTGTCGTGTGATGTGTGAATATATGGCATGCCGGCAATAGGCCAATTTAATTAGGAGGTCTTCGGACCGCTTGGATTAAACTAGAATTTATCTGGTATATGGAATGTGATGTATTGAGATGAGATTATTATTGATATTAAAAGTATTTTCTTTTATATATATTATTTTGGAAAATTAGCGGGTGCCATGGACAGTTTTTCCGGTTACCGTGCCGGCTGAGAACAATGCAATTTTCGAAAATATTTTTTTAAAAACTGTATTGTTGATCACTGGGATTTTATATCTCATTATAAGTATTGTTTTTAGAGCACGAGGAGGACGTCATTGAAATTGAAGAGGCGTGAAGACTTAGTGGATTCCATAAGTTATTCTTTCTAGTTTGGTTAGTATTTTATTAAATAAGGAGCCGTATGTGGCTAGACACATTTATTTATCGTTGGGATTGTAATTAGACACCCGGTTTTGAGGCTTTTGATTTTTATTTATATTTATATTCACTACATGGATATTTTATTACTACGTTATTTATTATGAGGTATTTTTAGACTTTAAATATTTTTTTTAATTTTTCTTTATGAGATGTATGTTTTAATTAAATGTTTTAAATGATTTTTTTTTATTGATTTTACCTTGGGATTACTAATGTAACAAATGACGTTACAGAATTAAATATTGATGTATGTAGTTCATCTTTTATATCATCTTATTGTTTATGAGTGTACTTGCAGGTTCTCATTAAAAATTGATGTTTGATACTCAACGAAAGTACTCAAGATGCTTATTGATTTACATGTGTCTTTTTGAGTTTGATATTTGAAGTTTGGAAGTATTAAATATCAAGTTTGTAATTCGATAAGAGAGAATTAAATAATAAATTGCATGATTTGTTTGTACTTTTAGTTTAGCGTTTGATATTGAAGATTGAATAATTATTTATGCAAGAAAAAATTATAACAAGATCTGTTCTAGATTTTTAGATTTGATATAAATATGTTTTCTATAAATTGTTAACTTACACGAGAAAATAAGAAAAAACAAATCAAATAGATTTTCAAATAAGAATACAAAATAATATGGCAGGGCAATATATTTACTAAAAAAAATATCTTGCAAAAAAAAAGAGGAGAAATAAATCAAATTGATTTTTATGATAAAATAATAATAATAATAATAATAATAATAATAATAATAATAATAATATGATAACTATATTAAAAAAAAGGTTAACTTAAACAACGTAAAGATAAGAAATAAATCAAATAGATTCTCAAAATAGAAGAATAAATTTATCAAAACAAATGTATTTTCTAGAAGTGATTAACTTGCATGCGAAAAGAAGAGAAACAAATCAAATAGATTTTGAATTAAAAAAAAACATGATTGATAATATATTTTCTAAAATTTGTTAATTCTTTATAGGAAAGGGAAAAATAAAATAAAATATATTTTAAGGAGGGAAGACAAAATCAATATGAAAGATAATTATATTTTCTGAAAACGATTAACTTGCACAAAGAAAAATAAGAAACAAATAAAAAAATTCAAAATAGAATAAATAGTAATATCATAGATAAATATATTTTTAAAAAATGGTTAACTTTCATGGGAAAAAGAGATGAAATAAATGAAATAGATTTTCAAGAGAGTGTAAAAAAAATAATATGATAGATAAATATATTTACTACAAATGGTTAATTTTCTTGGGAAAAGAGGTGAAATAAATCATATAAAAATGGTAGATAAATATATTTGTGAGGACCAAATAAAAATGATTGTCAAATAAATGATCGTCAATTTATAAAAGTCAAGACTAATGTTGTTTTAAATGATCTTGAACTTTTTGGGTATGTAAACATGTATCTAAGTTATTGATGAGTGTGATTACACCTCATATTTCTTTATCATATTGCATGCATTTTCATGTAGTTTAGGCATTTTTAATTTGATTTTTGTTAGTTTTTACATTGGAACAAGTAAGATGGTTTTGTGGTGTTTATGTGCAGGAATTGAAAATTAAAATGTTCAGGATCAGTTATGATTGAGCTTCTATGAAGACAGAGCTTGAAAAGCAAGAATAATGAGTCAAACAGAGCCCATCACGGCCTAGCCGTGACAACCATCACGGCCATGATAGAGCAAGGATGAAAAGAAAAGAATGCAAAAGTCAGAACCTGTCATGGCCATGACAGGCCAACCAATGCCAAGTTTTCCAAGACAGAATCTGTCATGGCCTAGCCGTGACAGGCATCACGGCTGTGACGTGCAAAATCTGGGATTTTGATTTTTTTTTTATCTGATTTGTAATTGCTTTAATCCCAAGTTACCCTACATTATAAATAGGACTCAAGCTCGAAAATAGGAGCTCTTGCCTGCTACCTTAGGCAAAAATTAGGATTTCTCTTCTTCTCTATTTATTCTCTTCTCTTAGGATTTTTATGCTTTTATTATTCAAGGTTGCTATGAATATGACAATGCGTGAGTAGTTGTTTTTATTTCTAGGAATTAGGGCTATGCCCAATACTCGTTTTATGTGATGAATTGACGTTTTACTTCTTGTTAATTGTAATTTGCTTTCGATTTAATTCCTATTGCATTAATTACTTGTGAATTCGGTGCGCACTTATTTGAATGTCATAGATACTCTAAGGAAGAACCTAGCGGTGAACTTAGTTATTGGATCTATAGGGATTGAACTTAGGACTTAAATCACGAGAGTTAGAAGCGGTCCTTCGAGGGTTCATTGAATTGTCACGAATCTTAATGGGTTCAATTTAAATAGAATTACCATGAGAGTAGGGGTTGGTTTAATTAGGCACGACTCTTGTATCTCGAGAGGGAACATTAACTTATTTAGGATAAATTCACCTTCAGAGCAATTTCAATAATTAACAAGAGTGATAGTCAATTTAATAGCATGAGCAGCCTTGTTGGTAACTCAATTCCTGGAAATCTCTTTTAATTTGAAAATCTCCATATTTGATTTGATTGTGATTTTATTTGATTGTGTATTAAATACTTGATTTGTTAGTTAATCTTATTTCAAAAGCCAAATCTTTTCCAAATCTTTTTCTTGTCTAGTTTAATTAATTTAATAATTAATTGTTATTTAAGATCACGGTCTTTATGGGTTCGATCTTTTTATTACTTGACGGCGAAGCCGTTCACTTGCGAATTCACGCTATCAAGTTTTTGGCGTCGTTGTCGGGGACTGTGCTTTCTTGAATTTCAGTTTAATTTTTAAATTGATTTTTCTGGACATTCTTATTATTATTTTTTATTTATTTATTTTTATTTTCTTTTTTCCCCCTAAAGTATCTATCTCTCTCTTGCAGGTATTTTTCTCTTTTACGCAAAGATCCCAAAGTCTTGGAAATCTTATTGAAGTTAACCCCGAGATCGAAATGACCTTTCATAAATGTAGGAGACTACAAAGACAGAGAGAGAGAGAGAGAGAGAGAGGTTGATTCGCATTCCACTCATGACGAATCTACCGGATACCAAACCACTGAAGGACAACACAGCCCCAAATGCTAGGGGTTTGCGAACTGGGATTGTTAGACCAAAAATTGAGGCGGAGAACTACACTATACCGCCTCAGTTAATTGACATGATTAGGCAACATCAATTTGGAGGATTACCCTCGGAGGACCCGACTGATCATGTGGAGACATTCTTGGAGTTCACTGATGCAATAAGAATTCAAGGTGTCCTGATTGATGCTATTCGCTTGAGGTTATTCCCCTCCTCTCTGACTGGAAAGACAAGGGCTTGGTTGAAGCAAGTGCCCGCTAATACTTTGTCAACTTGGGACCAACTGGAGCAGGCATTCTTGGAGAAATTCTTCCCTCCATCCAAGACTGCTTACCTACGAACTCAGATCATCGGCTTCTTCCAAAAGGACGGAGAATGCTTATCTGAAGCTTGGGATCGTTACAAATGATTGCTAGAGTCTTGCCCACATCATGGGCTCGAGAGGTGGTTGTTAGTGCATACCTTCTACAACGGATTGGATTACTCTTCGAAGGTGTCACTTGACTCCGCAGCTGGTGGAGCCTTTATGAATAGACCACTGACTGAAGCGTTCAATATCATTGAAAACGTAGCCACCAAATATCACCAACGGGGTTCGGAAAGAGGTAATAACCCGAAAAAGCTTTCGGGGGGTAAGTTTGAAATAAATAGTAATGATTTAATTATGTCTAAATTTGACTCATTAAATAAACGCTTTGATAAGCTTGAAAAGGCTAATGTGAGTTCAATAGGTGCTACTAATGTTGTTTGTGAGATTTGTGGAATGCAGGGACATGACATGATGGAGTGCCCACATGGTAGTACTCATGGATCCGGCGCTTCGGGTGAACAAGTGAATGTCACAATTTTCATGACACGAATCTGAAGTTGCCAAACTTTGTTCCCCCAAATTCTTACAACCAAGGAAGGAAGAATAACCCTTATCTCTCCTACGAGAACTACAACAACACATTGAACCATGAATTTCAAGAAGGTCAAGGTAATAGGAAACCCACATCGGGGTATCCTCAGGTACAAAAGTCTAAACTTGAGTCTCTTTTGAAAAAATTTGTTGAAACTCAAACAAAGCAAAATGAAGAGTTTGGGCAACAAGGTAGGGCAGTCAATGAGGCAATAAAGGAGTTAACATCCAAGGTAGATAACTTAACCATCCATAATAAGATGTTAGAAACTTAGATTGTCCATCAAGCTAGTACATATTCTAGAACTAAGGGTACGTTTCCAGGACAACTCGAAGCTAATCCCAATGAGCACTGTAATGCTATATACTTGAGGGATGATAAGCTTGGGGTAGTTGAAAAAGATGTGGAATGTGAGGAGGACATGAGTGACCAAGAAGAGATAGAGCCAAAGTATGTCCCTCCACTACCTTACCAACCCCCAATACCTTTCCCATAAAGGTTAGTTAAGAAAAAGCAAGTAGAAAAAGAGACTAAGAGCTTAATTGAGGAGCATGATGCCATGATAAAAACTAATATGCCTCCTAAACTAAAAGATACATGAAGTTTCTCTATTGCTTGCTCAATTGGAAAAGTGAAAATAGACCATGCCTTATGTGACTTAGGGACTAGTGCGAGTTTGATGCCGCTTACTATCTTTGAGAGGTTAGGAACCAAGGAATTGAGACCGTCCAAATTCTCTTTACAATTTGCGGATGGATCTACTAAAACCACTATAGGCATACTAGAGAATATCCCTATAAAGGTAGGTAAATTTTTCATTCCTACCGATTTCATGGTGTTGGACATGAATGGGAATTCTAAATTCCCTATCATTCTTGGAAGGCCATTCTTGGCCACAGCTAGAGCAATAATAGATGTAAAAAATGTAAAGCTCTCCTTGAATATAGAGAAAGGAATGGTGGATTTTGATTTGACTAACTCATATAACAACCCTCATTTTGAGAGTCATATATGCAGGATTGAGATAATACCTCCAAAGGTGAAGGAAGAGCTTAACATGGAAGCTACTCCCAAACTTTGCATGACAAATGATGCACCAAATAATGATGAAATTGGAGTTGCTCAACATGTGGAGTTAAAACTTCCGCCGGGAGGAAGTAAGGCCGTGAAACTCAGAGTGAAAAGAGCAAAGCGAAAGCGCATGTGGCCATATGAACAAAATAGGCTCTTTGAAGGACTTCCTTGGAAGATATGTGTTCTTTCACTTCCAAGCCCATCTGATCCCGGTTGATTGAAAGGAGTATGATCAAGCTTAAGACCGTAAATAAGCCCTTCTTGGGAGGCAACCCAAGCTTTCTTTCCCTTTTTAATTTGTTTTTGAATTTTGTTTTTGAATAATTTGATAAGATTAAGATAAGAAAGATCACATATTGATGGTTTTGCCAAGTATTTCCAGGTTATGAAGGCATGGAGAGCAAAAAGGCATGGAAAAATGAAGTCAGGGGAGATCATGGCCTGGCCCTGATGGCCATCATGACCATGATGGAGCAATTTCAAAAAGGAAGAGGAGACCAGAATCTATCAAGGGCTAGCCGTGACAAGGGTCACGGTCGTGATGGGCCAGAAGCTGAAAACCAGAAGGGATCACGCCCAGGCCGTGATAGCCATCACGGGCGTGAAGTAAAGGAGCCCAACAGAAAGAATTGATCACGGCCTAGCCGTGATGTATATCACGGCCATGACAAGGCCCAGTAACCAGCATCCGAATCGATCACGGTCTGGCCGTGATGAATGTCACAGTTGTGACGCGTTCTCCAACAGCTCTATGATTGACATATGAGCCAACACGCTCCACCACCTCGGTGAGTTGTTCCATTTTTCTCCTCTCTCTGACTTGATTATTTACATTGGGGATAATGTAAGTTTTTAAGCTTGGGATAGGGTATTTTTACATTTTTTTTTGCATTTTTGCATTTTTCATGTTGTTTTCATATAGGCCTAGTTTTGCATAATCACATGATTAGATTGCCCCTTGCTTAGAGTATACATCCAATTATGAGAACTTTGTACCAAATGAATTGAGACAGTGAATTTTTGAACCCAATTTTTTTTTCCTGTATTCTTGTGATAGGCTAAAAATAAAAATGCTTGAGATGATCTTTTGATAGTTGATAATTAGCATGTGGTTCCTTGGATTTGTGTTTCTCATTAATTTCAAACTACTAAATGTGAGATTTTTGAGCCTAAAAGGGGTACTCACTAAATCTACCCCATTCTTTGTGATTGAGTGTTTTATTCCTCTTGGATTGTATTCTCTAGAACTTGACTTGAAACCGTTTTGAAACTTAAAAATTTTGAAAACATATTTGAAAATGATTGAAACACTAGGTATTTATCTGGCCTTTTGAGCTTTGACTGATTAAATGTTACCCCTTAGTTGCCCAATTTTGAGCCTAATAGAATAAAATGTTTTTCTTGGTACCTTGACTTCTTTTGATAAATGATGTTTGGTATGACACCTTTTAAAGTATTGCAAAAAGGGCAAAAAAGTTGTTTGAAAAATAAATTATGGGATGAAAAATTTAGAAAAATATTTCTTTTAAGTTGGAAATCTCCCCTCTCCAAATTGAAAAAATAAAATAAAAAATTAAACAAAAAAAATGGAGAAGAGGGTGTGAAAAAGAAAGTGAGAAATAAAAAAAAAAGGAAGGAAGAAAGAAATGTGGAAAAGTGAATTAAAACCCAAAAATATATTTTAAAAGGTTGTCATGCTTTGCATTGTTTGATAGCTTGTTTAGCCTTCTTGAATTTTCCCTTTTTTGATTTCCCAACCTAACAATTAATCCCATGGCCCCATTACAACCAAAATAAAAGACCTATTGATTCTTATGAGTTTTCATTAATAAAGTAGAGATTTGGTTAATAGTCAAGCTTATGGTAGGGTACCTTCCTTAAGAAAATTGAGTGAATTGTCATATGTCCTTAAACACTTGAGTGAGGTGAGAAGAGTGCCCGAATTAGCGAGAAGCATGAATCTAGAGAACCTAAGCTTCTAATTGGACTTGAAATTGATTGTCTCTTGGTTACTTATTTGGATGTTCCTGTTACTTGGATTTGTTACTCGGGTTCTTGATTCAATGTCCATGCTCTGATTGTTTATCTTGTCTTCCCGAATTTTTTATAGGAAAAGGAAAAATAAAATAAAATAAAATTTAAGGAGAGAAGACAAAATCAATATGAAAGATAATTATATTTTCTGAAAATGATTAACTTGCACAAAGAAAAATAAGAAACAAATAAAAAAAAATTCAAAATAGAATAAATAGTAATATCATAGATAAATATATTTTAAAAAAATTGTTAACTTTCACGGGAAAAAGAGATGAAGTAAATGAAATAGATTTTCAAGAGAGAGTAAAAAAATAATATGATAGATAAATATATTTACTAAAAATGATTAATTTGCTTGGGAAAAGAGGTGAAATAAATCAAATAAAAATGGTAGATAAATATATTTGTGGGGACCAAATAAAAATGATTGTCAAATGAATGATCGTCAATTTATAAAAGTCAAGACTAATGTTGTTTTAAATGATCTTGAACTTTTTGGGTATGTAAACATGTATCTAAGTTATTGATGGGTGTGATTACACCTCATATTTATTTATCATTTTACATGCATTTTCATGTAGTTTAGGCATTTTTAATTTGATTTTTGTTAGTTTTTACCTTGGAACGGGTAAGGTGGTTTTGTGGTGTTTATGTGCAGGAATTGAAGATTAAAATGTTCAGGATCAATTATGATGGAGCTTGCATGAAGATGGATCTTGAAAAGCAAGAAAAATGAGCCAAACAGAGCATATCACGGACATGATCGAGCAATGATGATAAGAAAAGAACGCAAAAGTCAGAACCTGTCACGGCCGTGACAGGCCAACCAATGCCAAGTTTTCCAAGACAGAATCTGTCACGGCCTGACCATGAAAGGCATCACGGCCGTGACGCACAAAATCTGGGATTTTGATTTGTTTTTTTTATCTTATTTGTAATTGCTTTAATCCCAAGTTACCCTACATTGTAAATAGGACTCAGGCTCGAAAATAGGAGCTCTTGCTTGCTACCTTAGGCAAAAATTAGGATTTCTCTTCTTCTCAATTTCTTCTCTTCTCTTAGGATTTTTATGCTTTTATTATTCAAAGTTGCTATGAATATGGCAATGCGTGAGTAGTTGTTTTTATTTCCTGGAATTGGGGCTATGCACAAGACTCGTTTTATGTGATGAATTGACGTTTTACTTCTTGTTAATTTCAATTTGCTTTCGATTTAATTCTTATTGTATGAATTACTTGTGAATTCAGTTCGCACTTATTTGCAATTTCGATAATTAACAAGAGGGGTAGTCAATTTAGTAGCATGAGCAGTTTTGTTGGTAACACAATTCCTGGAAATCTCTTTTAATTTGAAAATCTCCGGATTTGATTTAATTGTGATTTTATTTGATTGCGTTTTAAATACTTGATTTGTTAGTTAATCTTATTTCAAAAACCAAATCTTTTCCAAATCTTTTTCTTGTCTAGTTTAATTAATTTAATAATTAATTGTTATTTAACATCACGGTCTATGTGGGTTCGATCTTTTTATTACTTGACGACGAAGTCGTTCACTTACGGATTCATGCTATCAGTTATCAACTAAACTATTTTGTTAATTATGTTTATCAAATAGTTTTCTCTATTAAAAAAATATTTCGTTACATATTAGATTTTTTAAATTTCATTTATAATACATTGCATTTTTTTTGGGCACAATATACATTGCTTTTTATGTTAGACAATAATGAATATTCTGTCCCGTGCCGAGTACGGGTGCACATGCTATTATATATATATATATATATATATATATATATATACTATTTTAATTTATGTAAAAAAAATTAATTTAATATGAAAGTGCTCCTAAAAAAAAATAATAATAAGAAAGTGAGGGAAAACAAATATAAAGACACTCGATGGAAACGAAACGACCCGAATCTATACAATAATAAGATTGAAGAGCTAAAATTACTGTACATATGATGTGGAGGGTTATCCCCAGTGGCGGATCCAGGACCCCGAGTCAACGGGGGCAAACAATTTATTTAAAAATAATTATTCTTATTATCATACATATGAAGATAAAAACATATATGTTAAAATCATAAAATTTTGAACTAAAATAGCATGTATTGTTAGTGTAAAAAGTTTTACACTGACACCAACTAATATTTTGATATGTGTTCTTTTATTTTAATAACTAAGACAGAAATAACAATAATGTTTATTTTTTAAGATATTATTGAATGTTGGTGTAAAAATCCTTTACACGACAATGCATATAAATTAAACTCTAAAATTTAGTATATCTAAGGATTAAAGTAGTATACTTTATTAGTATAAAAAGTAATTTACATCGTGATTCACTAACATTTTGTCATGTGTGCTTTTATTTTAATAATTAGGAGAGAGAAAAAATAATAATACTGATTTGTTAAAATATTATTGGATGTCAGTGTACAGTGCATAAAAATTAAACTTTATATATAATCAAATAAATTACATACCTTATAATTGTCCTTTATATGATTTCACGTTTTGAAATTGTTGAATGATCAGTTCATTGTCAATGTTATTAAACACATTTATCTCAATATAAGTAACTAGACAATGTTTGCAAATATATACAATTAGGGGTGCAAACTATATATAACTCAACATATTAATGATAATTTTATAAAACCCAGTGGATGCATCTGCACACTCTAGATTCAAGGTTATTGAACATGTGAGAATAACAATGCAACATACAAAGGGGAGAAGGAGATGAAAGAACAAAGGGGAGAAATATGATAGGGTTCAATACATTTGCAATAGTCTAAGCCACCAATACAATAATGAGAAAGAGTAAATATATATGCATGAGTAAAAGCTACCCTTAAGGAGAGTGAATAAATAAAAGCATAAAAGTCTTATATTATCTAACATTCCCCCTCAAACTCACAATGCAGCAATGAGAAGCATCGAGAGTTTGCTAGTCAAGAAACTAAAACGTGGAGCGAAATGCGATTTTGTGAACAAGTCGGCAAGTTGCATGGAAGAAGAAACAAAAGGTAAAATGATGGTCTCCTGCTGAAAATGATGGCTAGTGAAATGACAGTCAATCTCAATATGCTTGGTGCGTTCATGGAAGAGAGAGTTGTGGGTGATTTGAATAGCACTCATGTTATCACAGTACATAGAGGTCCAGAGAGGGAGACACCCATATCAGAAAGTAACCAACACAACCAAACTATTTCTGCAGTGGTTGATGCCATAGCATGGTACTCAGCTTCTGTAGAAGAACGAGAGACAATGTCTTGCTTCTTACTCTTCCAAGAAATAAGAGAATATCCCAGAAAAATGCAATGTGAGAATAACAATGCAAAATATATAAAATGGGTGCAAATATATAAAATCAGGAGTGCAAAATATATCTAACTCAAAATACTAATGTTAACTTTATAAAATCCAGTTGGTACATCTGCACACCCTGGGTTCAATGTAGATCCACGGGTGGTTATCCCCATTTAAGGAGTTTAATAATTTTTTAATTCATTATTTGTTTTTGAATTTTATTAATATAATTGGTTCTTTTATTGCATTGTTTGCTTCAGTAGAGGTGCATTGAATGGTATTAGACGTTGAGATCATCACAGCCATCATTATTACTTTTCTTCCTTTTCCATGTTTTTGAATTTCAAAATATCACAAAAATCAGACAGCTTAGCTTCTCAAACACGCTTGGGGCAGAAGCAAGGGCAAGGACAATGGTGCTACTCATACAGTTGCTGCATTGTAGGACAAGAACAATGGTGCTGCGTTGCAAGAATTGTGGTGGTGCTACTCATTTGAGCCTATTAATCATACAATTGTTATTTCGTTCATACTCAATGGTATTTTGTGGATGTAAAGAAACAACTAGAAAATAGGCATCTCATTGATTTTGGAGGCAGAGCAAGTAATAAGGAGCATACCACAAGTTAAAAAGCTGGATGATCCAACACAGGTTCTTCCCTTCAACACTTTTTTACATTAAGCTTCTAAAGATTAATGAGCATGGATTGAACTATCATAAGTGTAAGTAGAACACAGACACTTAATTAATAGTATTAAAATGCATAGTATAATTTTTAGGTGAATATAATTTTTTCATTCAAACGTGATGCTTCATAATATTAAAACGCATAGAAAACATGCTACACTGTTACTAACTTGATTTTCCATTTCTTAGTGTTTGTGTCTTCTAAAATGTCTGATAATGATGATTTTGTGTATGGTCCAAACAATCAAATTGATTCAGACCAATTTGAGAAAATAATGAAGTATATCAGATTTGGTGTTGAAAGTGGAACTACCCTTGCAACTAGAGGAGATAGGCTTGGCATCAAGAACTTCTATATCTAGCTTACTGTAATCTCAAATTTTAAGGTATATATATGTTTTGGTTGCACTCTCATCTTATTAAAGCTGAAAATACAATGCCTAATGCTTTTAGTTATTTTTGTTATAATTACCAAGATGGCATGCTGATTGCAAAGGATGAGATATTTGGCTTGGTGCAAACCATATTAAAATTCAAGTGAGAGCAAAGAGTTCTATTTTGCGGAGAATTTTATTATCTCTGTCATTTGCTTGTGCACTAATTCTATTGATACTAAGGACCTTGGTGAGGTAGTATAGAGAACAAACAACACACATTATATATATATATATATATATATGGTCTTGCAGCAGAGGTCTTCACGAAGAAGTACATACACAACAAGGGTGGGTGTTGTTTATGAATTTGTTACTGGACATGTCAGATTCAGTACTACATTATCTTATTTTCTGTCACAATCTCTTCTAAAAAAAAATATTTTTTTTGGTTATTTATTGTTTTTCCTTTTAGCTTATAATGCAATTACATGGAAGGTTTTGTTTTCTTAATGATAGTACACACCTTTAAAGGTTTTGTTTGGGGACAAAATTAGTCATTTTGTTTGTTTATTTGATGTATGAGATTTAAGTTGTTTTGTTTCAAATACAAGATTAGAACCAGCCATTATATTTGTCTGTTGCCTTTTTACTTAGTTACTTAAAAGCTTTGAAAGCTTTTGCTATGGTTCCCCTTTGCCTTTGGATGCAGCTAATGAAATTGAAGTATATATGGTTTCCCACAACTTTAGTAATTTCTTTCTTCCTCATATATATGTTGACAAGATTAGAAATCCTGCTATTGCTAAAATGAAACAATCTGAATAACAATTTCCTTTGTGAGGTTGCAATAGTAAATAAAGTTGCAGGGAGCTTAATATGTCAAATTCTCATAAAAGAAATGGGATGTAGTTCTTTTCACATTTCCTCATGCGGTTGACTGACTTCTCTTAAATTTCAAACTATGTGAATGTAATCAAATGGTGTTGATTCACCTTGGTTGTGTAGTGGAAAAACTCATTCTGATTGCTACCTTTCATAATCTTTGCACTTGCTGATATGCATAGAACAATTTACTATTGCAAGGAGCAAAATTTATTTTGACATAGCCTTAGAGATTTGTATTTAAAGGTGATATTAGGGATGATGAGGATAAGCTTCACAAGTTCATCAAAACCCATGTCTTGAGACTGTTGAAGATGTACATGGGTTGTTGTTCTCTCTGAACTTGGGCTCCAAAAGGAAGTTTCTCCTTCATAGTTTCATCTATTTCTTCCATTCTTTTCTTCTTATGTTAGTTATCTCTAATATGTTTGTTTGAATACTTATGAGATATTTTGTAAATGAGTTTAATTGTGTCATAATTTAATTTAATATAGATTAATTTTAGAGTTAAGAGTATGTCCTTTTTGGAGCTTAGGTTTTTGATAGTAGTGATAGTGATTAGAGTAGATTAGCAACGTAGTCTTTGGATTTATTCTCTACCTATAGTTTAGTCCTCAAGTCTAAACTGGTGACTTTGCTAGCATAAGTCTTATGTTATTCAGAGTCTGAAGGCGACATGCCTTCCAAAAGTTCCTTTAGAAAAGATTCCAGTCCATCAAAGCTCTTAAGGAACATGTTGATGCTGCCCTATTATTGAAGATCCATGGTTTAAGGGATATAATTCTAATGACTTAGAGGTGGAAAGCTCTAACATGAGTTATTCTGTGGACGCTCTTCTTTTGCTGCAGAAATCAATGCTGGAAAAGCAATGGAAACTTTCATTTGAAAGGGAAGTGCTAAGAGAGCAATCTTGAAGTTAAAAAAAAAGCCATAGGAAAGTGGCATTAACTTGGTCTAGGGTATCTGTAAGATAAAGAAGAATGGATACTATGAGTAAGACCATGGGTAAAACTGGCTCTGCAATGATTCAACCTTATATACAGCTGACGTCCATATTCAGCCAGAACTGTTTCTAAACCGGTTGAAGGGCTATGTGAAAGGAGTAGTAAGCGAGGAAATGCTCTTTCATGCAAAAGTTGTAAACCTATCAGAGAAAATAAAAGTTGGGCTTTCCTTATATGGGCATAAATCCAGGTAATTGCATATTTTGTTGATCCTATGATTCACTGAAAGGATAAAGAATCTCTTCTTTTTATAGTTTGTCTGCTAGCTTGCATTGTTGTGCAATTGTAAATGTTAGTGACTTTTTACCAATAATCCTTATCTCCTAAAAGAATCACCATTTTTCACAATTGTAGACAGTAATCCAGCTATTTGGAGAACGAGACGTCTAAATCTCTAGACTTTTTTTTTATTATGGATAGTCGGATACTGAAATGACAGTCTTTTTAACCACTATGTTGAACTTTCTGTTGTTATCCACTGTAAATTTGACTAATTGAAATCCACTCTCATTGCTTGATGCCAATCAAACAGGAATGTGGTCTTATTTTTTGCCATGGGGATGACTTAACGATTTTTATTTTGGTAATAGAAAGTTTGGGGGAGAGGAGGTTGCACCATTCTAAGTCAAGACATGCCACAAGCCTCAATAATGGCTTATGGTGATATTTATAGATGACTTACTAATGAAAACCCAATTGGCAACTTAATGAATTGTTGTTCCTTCTATTTGTCTTACAATCCAATTGTATTGGCCGATAATGTAAGACCGAGAACTCGTCTATACGCCGGACCAACCGAGCTCACCCCCGCGAATGGGCCTTAGCCCAAACTCCTCCGAAGCCGAGAACACGTCAGCACACCTGACGCCCGAGGACGACTACTCGGTCCTTTTCCATGACAGGCCACGCGCGAAGATACCTCGGCCCCAAGCTATCCAGCCGCAGCTAACTGGGCCAAATATCTCGCTAGTCATAATACCTCCGGATAATCAGGCTCCGGATATCTCTCCCAATAATCAGGCTAATCCTGATATCTCTCCGAATGATGATGGCCTGATCCAAATATTTCTCCGCTTATTCCGGAGCTTGATCCTGAGAGATCTCTATAAATAGGGGGCTCACCCCCTCATTCAGAACTACGTTTGCTTTGATTCCCATTTGGATACGTAGGAGCAGAATCCACATTCTGTCAAGCACAATCCAAAAACATCCCACTAATCCTCGTTCGGCCGAGTATCTCACATTCGATGTATTTGGACGGAACATTTGGCGCCGTCAGTGGGGATCGAAGCAAATATTTTCCCATACCACACAAAATGGTGAGGACGAGGAGCGGAAACTGCAGGAGGGAGGAGCCAGGGAATGCCAACAACAGAGTTAACGGGGATAATGGAGAGCGATCCGTAGGCCCAGCAGCAATGACCGATAATCCCATGGTTCAGGAGCTTCTCGCGCAGATTGCGGCCAACGAGAAGGGAGAACAAAGAAATCCGCCTGTGAGAATGGCCATCGTGAAAGAGAGCGAGAGAAGAGAGGAAAGGTCGGTCTCTTCTCCACAAGAAAGAGAGCGCCACCACCCAGGAGATTGAGGGGTCCGGAAACTTGTACGGGGAAGGGGGTCCACACCTCCGGCCTCCCATCACACCAACCGAAGCGAGAGGAGGAGGGATTCCTAGGCAGGCCCTGCAATTTTCACCCGGACAAACAGACTTAATGACAAGGCCGACGCTGCGGAAGCCGAGGCATCCCTTCACGAACGATATCATGGGGGTCCCCTTGCCTACCCAACTACAAGCCCATCAACATTGACAAATATGATGGCACCTCAGACCCCGAGCGCCACTTGGACGCCTTCACCACGCAGATGTACCTCTTTACGGATGACGACGCTGTCATGTGTAAAGTCTTCCCAACCACTCTGAAGGAAGCAGCGCTGACCTGGTACACCCAGCTGCCCCCAGCATCGGTAGACTCTTTCGATACATTCGTGGCTAAGTTCAGCGCTCAGTTTGCCACGAGCCGGGCTCACCAAAAAACCTCGGCCTCGCTGGTAAACTTCAGGCAAGAAAAGAATGAGTCCCTGCGCAACTTCATGGCCAGATTCAGCAAGGAGGCGGTACTCATCCCCAATCTCAGTGCCGATGTTGCACTACACACCATCCTGACCGGGTTAAGGCCTGGCCCTTTTGCTAGGCACTTGGCTCGGAAACCACCGGCCAATATGGACGAACTGAGAAGAAAAGCTGCGGGGTTCATCAATATGGAGGAGGTTGAGGAATCTAAGAAAAGGGAGCGGACCGATGGTGCTGACAGGCGAGAAGGTAAAGAGAAGAGGAGGGCAGGGGGTGATAAACCGAAATTTAAAGGCCTGTCCGAGCACTTCCAGAGGGGACCGAAGTATGAGAATTATACTCCCCTCAACACAAACCAGGCTCGGGTGTTCGAGGAAGCGTACAATGCGGAACTTTTGCAGCTCCCAAATCGTGGCCACACCCCCCAAAACGCAGATCGACAGAAGCACTGTCGGTATCACCGCAATTATGGCCATACCACCGAGGAGTGCTGGGTCCTAAGAGATAAAATTGAAGAGCTGGTTCAGGCTGGCCATCTCAACAACTTTGTTCGGAGAAACCACAACAACAGTGAGAGGCGTGGCAAAAATAGAAGGAGAGAGGGTGACCAAAGCCCGAGGAGAGGTGGCGGTCGACGAAATGATGAGAGAGCAGAAACCAGAGAGGGCCAGAATGAAAGACGAGAAGAGGATAATGTCATTCGGGGAGTGATAAACACCATTTCAGGAGGATTTGCGGGGGGAGGCACAACAAGCTCAGCTCGGAGAAGACACCTGAGGGCCATCCGAGCTGTCAACTCGGTATCCGGCAAGCCTCCTAGAAGTTCCCCACCTATTATCTTTTCCGATGAAGATTTCGTGGGAGTAGATCCCAACCAAGATGACCCCATGGTGATCACTGTACAGTTGGCCAACTTCTCGGTCAAAAGAACCCTTGTCGACCAGGGGAGCTCTGCGGATATATTGTATTACTCAACGTTTCAGAAGCTCGGGATCCCGGAGAAATCAATTCAACCGTACGACAGTAAGCTCGTCGGCTTCGCAGGGGAACAAGTTGATACTCGGGGATATATTGACCTCCTGACTACTTTTGGTGATGGCAGAGCTTCTAAAACTATCATGGTCAGGTATGTGTTAGTCAATGCTGTTACATCATATAATATCCTGATCGGAAGACCGTCCTTGAATGAGCTAGGGGCTGTGGTCTCTACTCCCCACCTCACGATGAAATTCCCTTCCAGCTCGGGGGACATAGTTGCTGTCCGAGCAGATCAGAAGATGGCCAGACAGTGCTATGCTGATAGTTTGCGTGTGAGCAAACTTAAACCCACACCAGCAGAAACCCTAGACAGGGGGAAAGACAAGGCGGTGAATTCCGTAAACTCCGTGGAGCTGGATCCCAGGATGGACATGCAGGAACAACGTCCACAACCTATTGAGGAGTTAGAGAAGTTCCAGCTCGGTGCGCAGCCTGAACAGTGCACTAAACTCGGCGGTCACCTTGAACCTACTTTGAAAGAAGAAATAAAGCAAGTGCTACGCAGAAATGCTGATCTATTCGCCTGGACCACATCTGACATGCCGGGAATTGATCCCAACTTCTTGTGCCATAAATTGGCAATTTGTCCCGAGGCGAAGCCAATGGCCCAAAGGAAAAGAAGACTGGGTGAAAAAAGGAGAAAGGTTGTGGAAGAGGAAACAGCGAAGTTGGTCAAGGCCAATTTTATCCGAGAAGTAGAGTACACTACATGGCTGGCCAACGTCGTTCTCGTTAAAAAAGCAAACGGCAAGTGGCGCATGTGCACCGATTACACAGATCTGAATAGAGCTTGCCCGAAAGACTCCTATCCTTTGTCGAGCATTGACAGACTGGTTGACGGGGCTTCCGGATACAGAATTCTAAGCTTCTTGGATGCATACTCCGGGTACAATCAAATCCGAATGTACCCCCCAGATGAGGATAAAACAGCCTTCATTACTGAGGGGTCAAATTACTGTTACCGAGTGATGCCGTTTGGGCTGAAGAATGCGGGAGCTACATACCAGAGACTTATGGACCGGGTATTCGAGAAACAAATCGGCAGAACTATGGAAGTATATGTGGATGACATGGTGGTGAAATCCGATGACCCCAGCAACCACCCTACAGATCTGGAGGAAATCTTTCAGCAGCTGAGAAGGTACAACATGAGACTGAACCCGGAGAAGTGTGTTTTCGGTGTCCAGGGGGGAAAATTTCTCGGCTTTATGCTGACGCACCGGGGAATCGAGGCCAATCCTGATTAGTGTCGGGCCGTGATTGAGATGAGAAGCCCACAGAACGTTAAAGAAGTGCAAAGATTGGCAGGACGACTTGCATCATTGTCTCGGTTCTTGCCCAAATCCGCAGAAAAAGCTCGACCTTTCTTCAAACTACTAAAGAAGCCCCAAACCTTCACGTGGACCGAGGACTGCGAGAAAGCCTTTGTCGACTTCAAGGCCTTCTTATCCTCCCCGCCGATATTAACACGACCCATCCCCGGGAAAGAATTGTATTTATATTTGTCAACCTCCGAGAATGCCATCAGCGCAGTCATTGTACAGGAGGTAGAGAAAGCTCAAATGCCGGTGTACTTCATCAGTAGGGTACTTCATGATGCCGAAACTCGGTATCAAGTCATTGAGAAGCTGGTTTTAGCCTTGGTAACCGCAGCTCGGCGATTGCGCCCGTACTTCCAGAGTCACCAAGTGATTGTTAAGACGGATCACCCGATTAAACAGATACTCAAAAAGCCCGAGTTGGCGGGGCGTATGATTGCTTGGTCAGTAGAATTGTCCGAGTTTGGCCTGAAATACGAGATGAGAGGACCTCTGAAAGCTCAATGTCTCTCCGACTTCATGACCGAGCTCCATCCACCGCCAGTAGCCGAGGATATATGGTGGAATTTGTACGTGGACGGATCCTCGAATGTCAGGGGCAGTGGAGCGGGGGTGATTCTGGAAGGGCCGGGAGATCTGATCTTGGAACAGTCATTAAAGTTTGAATTCAAAACCTCGAACAATCAAGCCGAGTATGAAGCTTTGATAGCAGGATTAAGGCTGGCGAATGAAATGGGGGCAAGGGCTGTTAAGTGCCGGAGTGATTCACAACTAGTCACCGGACAAATATCCGGAGGCTACCAAATGAAGGAACCTCAGCTCACCCGGTACTCGTGTAAGGTCAACCAATTAATTTCCGGCTTTGAAAAGTTCACTATTGAGCACATTCCCCGGGAAGAAAACACTCGGGCTGATTTGTTGTCCAAGTTAGCCAGTACAAAGAAGCCGGGTCACCATAGAACGGTTATTCAAGAAACCCTCAATGAACCGAGCATTGGGACAGAAGAGGTGATGGCTAACGAGGTGGTCGACCGAGAGTGGATGACGCCCATATGGGAGTATTTATCCTCAGAAACTCTGCCCTCGGATCAGGCCGAAGCCAGGAAAGTCAGGCTCAGGGCGAGTCACTTTACTATCGTCTCCGGGGAGTTGTATAAGCGGGGATTCTCGGCACCATTGCTAAAATGTCTGACGAGGGCACAATCCAAGTATGTCATGGAAGAGGTTCACCGAGGAATCTGTGGTTTTCACTGTGGGGGCAGATCAATGGCCTCCAAGGTAGTCCGAGCAGGGTACTATTGGCCTACCGTCCGAGCTGATTGCATGGAGTGGACGAAGCAGTGTGATGAGTGCCAAAGATTTTCCAATATAAATCATGCCCCCCCTGAAGGACTTCACACATTAAACTCGCCTTGACCGTTCGCTATGTGGGGAATGGACATACTGGGGCCTTTCCCTGTAGCCAAAGGTCAAGTCAAATTCCTACTGGTAGCGGTGGACTACTTCACCAAATGGATCGAAGCAGAGCCCTTGGCAAAGATTACCGCCGAGAAAGTGCAGAAATTTGTATGGAAAAGCCTTATTTGTAGGCACGGAATTCCCTTTGCGATCGTCACTGACAACGGAAGACAATTTGTGGATAAGACGTTACAGGAATTCTATAACAACCTCGGTATTAAGCACCAAGTTACATCGGTTGAGCACCCCCAAACCAATGGGCAAGCCGAAGCAGCTAACAAGGTCATCCTCGGGGAACTGAAGAAAAGGGTAGGAAGATCCAAAGGAGCTTGGGCAGAAGAGTTACCGAGTATCCTCTGGGCCTACCACTGCACGCCTCAATCTACCACTCAAGAAACACCCTTCAGGCTAACGTATGGAACAGACGCCATGATCCCAGTGGAGGTTGGTGAACCGTCTTTCCGACGTATACAACACAAGCCGAATGATAATGAGAGCAATCTGAGGGTCGAACTTGACTTGGTAGAAGAAGTCAGGGAGGAAGCCAGGATCAGAGAAGAAGCCTGCAAACAGAGAGCCACCAGAGGGTATAATTCAAAAGTAAAGCCGAGGAGTTTTTTGCGCGGAGACTTAGTACTGAGAATAAAAGGAGAGGCAAGGAAGGACCGCACGGAAGGCAAGTTGGCAGCAAACTGGGGAGGGCCATTCCGAGTAGTTGAAAACCTGGGGAACGGGGCATACAGGTTAGAAGAATTGTCAGGAAATCCTATCCCGAGGACTTGGAATGCTTCTCATTTAAAGTTTTATTACAGCTGATGTATATAGTCGGGTATTGTACTCTTTTTCCTACCTCGGTATTTTTTCCCAAAAAGGGTTCTGACCGGGGAGGTTTTAACGAGGCACACCGCGGACTCCATCCAATAAAAAACAAATTTTATTATGAATATTGTTTTATGTTCTCTTACTTTGCCGAAGTATTTATTCTGCAGGCATCTTATTCTGATGGCCGAGTTCGAGCCAGTCAAATTTCTAAGGCCAAGTTTGAGCCTGGTGGCCGAGTTCGAGCCAATTAAATTCTAAGGGCCAAGTTTGAGCCTGGTGGCCGAGTTCGAGCCAGTCAAATTTCTAAGGCCAAGTTTGAGCCTGGTGGCCGAGTACGAGCCAATGGCCGAGTTCGAGCCAGTCAAATTTCTAAAGGCCAAGTTTGAGCCTGGTGGCCTAGTTAGAGCCTATGGCCGAGTTCGAGCCAGTCAAATTTCTAAAGGCCAAGTTTGAGCCTGGTGGCCGAGTACGAGCCAATGGCCGAGTTCGAGCCAGTCAAATTTCTAACGGCCAAGTTTGAGTCTGGTGGCCGAGTACGAGCCAATGGCCGAGTTCGAGCCAGTCAAATTTCTAACGGCCAAGTTTGAGCCTGGTGGCCGAGTACGAGCCAATGGCCGAGTTCGAGCCAGTCAAATTTCTAAGGCCAAGTTTGAGAAGGGCCAAGTTTGAGCCTGGTGGCCGAGTTCGAGCCAGTCAAATTTCTAAGGCCAAGTTTGAGCCTAGTGGCCGAGTACGAGCCAATGGCCGAGTTCGAGCCAGTCAAATTTCTAAAGGCCAAGTTTGAGCCTGGTGGCCGAGTACGAGCCAATGGCCGAGTTCGAGCCAGTCAAATTTCTAAAGGCCAAGTTTGAGCCTGGTGGCCGAGTACGAGCCAATGGCCGAGTTCGAGCCAGTCAAATTTCTAAAGGCAAAGTTTGAGCCTGGTGGCCGAATTCGAGCCATGAAATTAAGTCTAAAGGTCAAGCATGATCCTATTAGCCAAGTCCAAGTTATTAAGTTTGAGCCGCGAAATTATTAAAGCCGAATATGAGCAAAGAACAAAGTTCGGATCAAAAAGGCCGAGTACGAGCCATTATTTTATTAAGGAAACCAAGTACAATGCGTAAAGCAAAAATAAAGCCGAGTTTGACTCTTGAAAAGTACATTCAAGGGACCGAGCACAACGCTGAAATCGAAAGCCGAAACTGAAAATAAGGGCCGCTCGACAGGACAGTAGTCCCCCCAATTAGAACAGGGGCAAGTCCAGACGGCCCCCAATCCCCCTGATCAAGCGCCACCACTCTCTCTTAAGGGAGGCTGTAGTCACTTCCCCCTGAAAAAGCTGGATGATGAGGTGCTCGGCCAGCTCCAGGAGTAGATGACCTCTACCCCTTTCTCCACTCCCGAAGATTATCGTTCTCCCAGTTAACATCCTTCTTGAAGGATCGAATCATAAAAGGAATTCTGGATCCCGTCTCCCACTTACATCCTTTTTGGCGGATGTGAAACCCAAAAAAGGATGTTAACTGGGAGAGGGGAACATAAACCCCCGACACTAGCATAGAACTACTCGGGTGGAAGAGAAGTAAGAAACGAATTTGGCTGATGGAAAAGGATGAGGAATGAACAAGTAAGGCAGCGGAATGGCCCTATTTATAAGCAAGGAAGGAAGTAGTATGCGTGAGAAAGGGTTTGTTGGAAAAACAAATCTCGAAACTAAGCAAAAGGTAGTGATTGCATGAACCCATTACGGTTTCCAAAGCATTTAATGCGTGACAACGTAAAGTGTAAAACACGTGTTTCACGTGTAACAACCACCGTCCATTTTTGATGTGGACGGTAGAGTACCTCGGCCTTAGCCGAAGATTTGATTAACAAGCCGAACACTACAAAGAGTCAGCGGAATGATAACAATTTTCATTCAGTAATATCAAGTTACAAGGGCATGAGCCCATTACAAAGGATGGACAAAAAACCAAAAAACTACAACAGTTACTCCCCCCTATGGCTTTCCTTGGCATCAATGTGGCCTTCGGGAGAGTCCCCCACCACGTCTACCTCTTCCTCCTCCTCGGGAATAATGGGAACAAGTTCCCCATTCACCACCTCCATGTTTACATCGGCCCCCGAAAGATCGATGCCAGGGGCTAGAACCTCAGCTTGGGCAATGGCCTTGTCAAAACCTTTTCGGTGCTCCATGATAATGCAGCTGGTGGCCTCCTTCACATCCTCCTCGAGCCCCATCCTGGTTTTGGTCTCGGCCTCCAAGACAGCCTTAAGTTTCTCAATCTCGGTCTGAGCCTCTTTAAGCTTTTCCTCAGCACGAGCCTTGTCCTCTTCAACCCGAGCTTTACCTTCCTCGACCGACTTTGCCCGGGAATCCAACTCGGAGTTCCGAGTATTAATCTCGGCAAGGGTGGCAGTCAGGCGTTCGTTCCCAAGGGCCAGCTCCTCGCGTTCAGAAGAAATCCGGGAAAGATCCCCCTTCAACCTCTCAATAGCAGCAAATTCGGACTCCAATTGTTGGGACTTCCTCTCGGTCTCTGTCACCTCTCGGCTACAGAAACGAGCCAAAGCTGCAGCCCGAAGGCAGTAGACCGAGAGGGCCTCCATGCTAGATCGGGCCTCCTGCTGCTTGATAAGCCGAAGATCGGCGGGCTTTAAGAAGCTTGAGTCGAAAGAGGGGAAGGGGTTGAAGTCTTCGCCCCAGAGAGATGAAGTCCCTGCCTTCAGGGAAGTGTTGTACCATTTCGGCTCGAGGGGGGCAGGAGGTGGCTGTTCTCGCCCGCGGTTTCGTCCCCCCGAGTAGTCGGGCGAGGGGAGCTTGGGCCAGGAAGGGGAGAATCTTCGACGGCTACTTCAACCTCTGCCCTCTTCCTTTTTTGAGGGGCGGATGACGAAGTCCCCCTTTGCAGAAGTCTTGGTGGAAGGAGGCCTTTTCTGCTTCTTCTCGGTCGAAGAGGGACCCTGACCCTCTTTAGCAGCGCCAGCCTTTACAAACTTTGAGAAGTCAAATTTTCCCATGATGACTGCCAAAAAGAAAAAGTGGTTAGTTCAGTAATACATACAGAAAAGATTCAAAAACTAAAAAGCCGAGCACTTACTTTTCAGGTCGGCTCTCGGGGTAGATGAGAAGGGGAGTTTCAGAAGGCGTCCACAATGGAGGGGCCGAGGAAGTTTTTCTAGTATATCTATATCCCGCCTATCCTCGGCCGGCAGGGAGTGGTACTCGAAGCCAACGAATTTTGTAGGAGAGGATTGCCAGTATAAAGGAAACTTGGCATATTTATTCTCGTCAAAAAAGTGGGAGGAGTGAGAACCCGAAGGGCGAACTCGGAAGAAGCCAACCTTGAAGTCTTTATACGACGATGCGTATAAACTAAGCAGACCTCTTCGGTTCAACCCATTAAGGGATACCCATCCTGTTTTCTCGCCAAATCTGGTTTGATAAAAGTACAAAATTTTTGGAGTGGTGGGCTCTATCCTGATGTATTTACATAGAATCTGAAAGGCTTTCATAAAAGCCCAGCTGTTAGGGTGGAGCTGAGTAGGTGCGACGTTCATGGTTCTCAGAACGTCGCACTCAAACTCGGTAAAAGGAAGAGACACATGCAGCTTCTCAAAAAGTGTTTTGTACATATATGTAAAGGGGAGACTCGGAAGGACGAGCCCTGAGAAAGACATACTCGGTACCCGAGCACGGAGAACAAATGAACTCGGACTCGTCTCCAAAGGCCGAGATATTAATATGGGACCGAAGTTGAACAATTGAATCGGGAGTTTGGTAGTCAGAGAAAAAGGTCCCAACCTCGCCTTTAACCCAGGTATACCCAGGAAGGGTAATATCGGGAATAGGGTCTTTTGGAACCCTAAGACGTTGTTTACGAGCAGCGGGTTTGGACACTCTGGGAGGGGGAGAACCAGACCTAGGAGAACCAGATCTAGGAGAACCAGACCTAGGAGAATCAGACTCGGAAGAATCTGAATCAGTCGAAGACGACCCGGAGGAGGACGGTTCCGCCTCTCCGACGTTCAGTTCCTGTGAAGGAACAGAAGAAACAGAAAGAGATCCCCCAATTGGGGAAACTTCGCGCTCAACTAGAGGCGAGGTATTCGACTCAGAAGACATAGATGAACTCATATCTGGTAACCAGAAATTGAGCTTAGAAGCACGAAGGAAAGGGGGAAACGGAGCGTACCTGGAGGATGACAAGCAGAGAGATAATGGCAGAAACTTGGAAGACGAAGGTGAATGGCAAAGGAGGGTAAGCAAAGTAGGAGGGAGTTGGCGCCAGAGGGGATATTTATAGCATGTGATTGGCGGCCCATCTCCCACCGGGCCCAAAAAGGGCGCGACTTTTGATTTTCCCCCCATTAAATGGGCGCGGAACTCTAGGGTTTCTTGGCCATAGCGTGCCGTAGAAGTATTAGGGGAATAATTGCTTCCTCTGACAGAGAGAGAAGACTTGATTGAGATGACAGCTGGGAATGTGGATAACTGCATAGTCGAAGAATAAGCTCGGTTTCATACTTATCAGCTCTTTCGCTTATTTAAGCTCGGAGCTCGGGGGGCTTGTGTACTGGCCGAGAATGTAAGACCGAGAACTCGTCTATACGCCGGATCAACCGAGCTCACCCCCGCGAATGGGCCTTAGCCCAAACTCCTCCGAAGCCGAGAACACGTCAGCACACGTGACGCCCGAGGACGACTACTCGGTCCTTTTCCATGACAGGCCACGCGCGAAGATACCTCGGCCCCAAGCTATCCAAATTGCAGCCTAATCGGGCCAAATATCTCGCTAGTCATAATACCTCCGGATAATCAGGCTCCGGATATCTCTCCCAATAATCAGGCTAATCCTGATATCTCTCCGAATGATGATGGCCTGATCCAAATATTTCTCCGCTTATTCCGGAGCTTGATCCTGAGAGATTTCTATAAATAGGGGGCTCACCCCCTCATTCAGAACTACATTTACTTTGATTCCCATTTGGATACGTAGGAGCAGAATCCACATTCTGTCAAGCACAATCCAAAAACATCCCACTAATCCTCGTTCGGCCGAGTATCTCACATCCGAGGTATTTGGACGGAACACCAATAGTATAACTTTAGTATCTGATTAGAACTTGGATCGTGAAAGTGAGTAGAGGATTGGAGAACTATGTTAACTACCCCGTGCTACAGGGTTGTTTTATTAGAGAGTGGTGATTGTCAATTATTTTTCTTTTCATTTTAATAGAGGTTGTTGCTGATCATTTTTTGTTCTTTATATACTATTGGATGACTGATCTTCTCAGTTGCATTCCTTGCAATATTGTTAATTAATGGATGTAGGATAGGGGTAAAAAATTAAGGATCTTTCCTGGCAGCGAGCTCCCATTTGGTGATCGGCCACTTGAGCCTTATGTGATGCCTCCTAGAAGCATACAGGAAATGTAGCCGCGAGCACAGAAGAAGGTTGAGCAGCAACAACAGGATATTGATGGAACGAAGAAGGTGAAAAAGACAGAACCAAAGGAACAGAGTGCGTGAAGCTTAGGGGCATAGTTTTTCAGGGGAGTGATCATTCTTTAATTTCATGGTTAAAAAGATTATGAAATAGCAATTTCATTTCTAATCTTTATTATGCAAAAAATAAACCTTTTAATTTCTCTTAAATGATGTTTGTCCATTTTGATAAGTTATCTAAAAAAATATATTGAATATTATTGAAGTTTTAACGAGTACAAACACTAATAAGATTATATCGGCTATACTATATCTAATGAGTCTGGTTTTTTTATTGTTTGTTGTTGTTGAGGGAAATGGGTCTGGTTAATGATACAGTAAATGGGTCTGAATCCTGATACATTAAATATATGATATACTCCTAATAATTACATATACAAGATGTTTGGGAGTTACAATAGAATAATTTTGTGAAACTCAATCTTTGATTTTTTCTATTCAACTAAACTTGGAATTTGAAAATTATTTTCTTACAACTATTATATTCTTAGTAAATATTAAGTGTGTCCATATTATTTCATTTTATGAATTAGTAATATCATAATAAAAAGAAGAAACAAATATTGTGTAGAAATATTTTTTTACCAAAAATCGAATATTTTAAGTGTGACATACTCTTTCTTAACTACATATATTTTTTATACTATGAATTTTTAATTTTTTATAACGTAAAAACAATAATAAGTATTTGAAAAGTTTATCTATCATTATATACTTTTACAATGTCCCTGTGTTTTCTTACGAAAAATTGAATAAATAAATTTAATTCTCATTTATTTAATGAAAAACTTACGGGTGCAAATGCACCGTTCCATAACACTAGTTAAGTTGAATCCGTGTTGAAAACTCGTGGGATGTAATGAAATTTCTAAAATTCGAAAATAAGGTGGATGGGAGAATAAGACATGACGGTTTGAAACAGCCCACGTGTTGAGAGGGGAGGAAGAAGGAAGTTTTAGAGGGCGCCAGAGCGGAGTAGTGACACGTAGGTTCGATTAAAGCCCGAAGCAATTCCTTTTATCCACGAACCGGGAGGTTCGGACGACACAGCTGGAGACAGGCTGTCACCAACAAAGTCCCACTCACCTCACAACACATTCTCTCTTTCTCTCTCTCTCTGTATTGTGTATTCCTTCCTTCTCTTCTTCTCTTCCCCTCTCTCTCTATCTCTCAAACAGAAATAGTAAGAAAGAGAAGAATAGAATTAGGGTTTGTTGTTACTGATCGATCCCCTTCGCTGCTTTCACTCTTCCTCGTTCTCCTTCGCCGGATCAACACTCTCTCCACCGTAAGCTTTCTTTTCCATATGCCATTTTTTCCCTTTTTCTATCATTTCATTATCCTTATTGCGCTTTTTGTTTTTTTTCCTTCCTCATTTTACTGCATATTTATCTTCTTTGCTTCACCATGTTCATTCAGTCTTCAAATATATACATATATAATCTGACGTATATTGTTCTCAAATTTGCTTCCTGAAAAGCATTAGATTTAGATTTGTATTTTGATGAAGCCAGTCTTAGCCTTTAATTATTCCTATTGTTATATATTATATTTGGTTGCTGAGATAGAGGAGGACACAAAAGGCCGAACCATTCACTTAATAATAATTACTGAATGTGCTTTCTCAAATAGCTGCTGTCTGCACACCAACTCTGTTCATTTGTTTTATTTTTCTGTCCAGTCAGTGTTCATTTAATGCCTCGGGTGTCAAATTTTATGTTAAGATGTTACCTAATAGCTACAAACGGCCCTTTTTAAATTTTAAGTATTATAACGTAACATATTTCTCATAACATTGATTGCTTATCAGAAAAGAAGGGACTTTGTGTGCGTATTTGCAATGGAGCCTCTTTACATTTTTGAAGTTAATGTTCCTATTGTCGATAATGATAAATCCAGTTAGACGCCTGCAATGTTCCCCACCCTTTTTCCACATCTTCTATTTTGTCTATTTTCCTTATAGGAGATGAGTCGTAGTCCTAAATTTTAAGGCTTTTGATGGAACGATGGATACTTTTGGATGGTGGCGGACATGATAGATACTCAACTAGCTCCCTGACATGATATTTGGGTATCAATTCAAATAACCGAGTGCATTGATATTTCTTTTCTAATTATCAATTTACTCCATCCTTTCTGCATACGATCCATGTAAATGTAATGCTTAGTCACATCTTGATGTTCTTGTTTGCTTTTTAAAATTAATTTTCTTTCAATTTGGTTTCTTCATCACTTGTGTATTGGCATGTGGGCATTCATTAACATATAAATAAGCTATTTGATGATTGCAAGGTCTCTCTCCCTTGAGCTTGGTTAAAATACCATGACTGTAATGATCCAAGACTACAGACTCAACAAAACTTTGTATTTAGTCTGCCATTCTACTATTAAACTTCCATTATTTCATGTTACTTTTTTTCACTTATAGGTGCTTGAATTGGATAATTAATTTTTCAGCATAAAAATTCCGAGGTTGATGTATTATCCAAACATAATGAGCTTATGGACGGGTGCTTCTTGATTGGCCTGGAATGTTATGGAGTAATCTACCCAGAGTGATTATGCATGTGAATTGAGTTCATCATATTTATCACTAATATTGGGAACTTGGTGAGTTATACTGAAGTTCTGGAAAGAAGGCACGAGCACAAGAGGATTTCTTGTATCCATGCTGTCAGGGAGCATGCGTGGAATCTGTAATTCGGGTAATGCCCCTGACAAGAATTGCTGCCGATGTTCTCGGTGTGGTGACGATTTGTCTAGTAGCCATCTTGATTCTTCTTGGGTTGATGTGTATTGCATACTCATTTTACTTCCGCTCTCATATTCGTCGTCAGGGTTTTGTTCAGCTAAATTATTTTAGTGGTCCCTGGATCATCAGAATCACTTTCATCTTTTTTGCTATCTGGTGGGGTGTCGGTGAGATTATTCGGTTGACTTTGTTAAGACGTGCTCTTCACTTAAAATGGCAGGGAACTGTCTGCAAATGTTACATTGTATCAAATATGGGGTTTGCAGAACCATGCCTCTTCCTCACACTCGTGTTTCTCCTTCGTGCACCCTTACAGGAATTGGAGACTGGAATTATGAGCAGAAAATGGAATGTCAAAACAGCTGGATATATTCTTCTTTACTGCCTCCCAATGTTTGTTCTTCAGCTTTTTGTTATTTTGATTGGACCTCAGTTAGACAAGAATAAGGGTTCTGGAAAAAAGTTGCCTCATTATTTTACAAGTACAGCTGTTACCTCCTCAATGGTTAGTGAGAATGATGTTGCCCTCTGTACTTACCCTTTACTCAGTTCTATTCTCCTTGGCCTTTTTGCCATTATTCTGACTTCCTACCTTTTTTGGCTCGGTAGTCGGATTTTGAAATTAGTTATTAATAAGGGTTTGCAGAAGAGGGTTTACAGATTGCTATTCTCAGTTTCGGGTTTCCTTCCCTTAAGGGTTCTTTTTCTTGGTTTATCTGTTTTATCTGGTCCCGAGCATTTAATGTTTGAAGCCTTTGTTTTCTTGGCTTTTCTTGCACTCGTGTTATGTGCTGGGTTATGCATGTGCACACTTGTGTACCGCCCAGTTGCAGATTGTTTGGCGCTGGGGAATCTGCAAAACATAGAAGCGAGGAGGTTTAATGAAGATCATAATGATACTGTTTCTCTCATTGCTAATCAGAGTCATCTGGAGGATAACGTTGAAGAAAATGCTCGGTCTAGTCATGGTAGGAATTCTGATGCATCAACAAAGCGTGGATCAATTTCATTTCGGACATTGGAAAAGGATGTTACTTCAACAGGGACATTTGTAGAACTGAGCCTCTTTTCTCCCGGCAGAAGTGCAACCCCTCCTGGATCGCCTCCTCTTCTAGGTTGGCCTATGCGATCCCCAACACAAGTTATCGGACCATAGCCTGATTACGTTGGGTGACATCAATTTTGTGCAAAAGGAAAACTGATTGTAAAGGGTTTAGCTTTAATAAGCCTTTTTGTATTCTTGTTCTGTTTGCTAATTCTAGGTATAATGTTTTTGCCCTGGAATATATCGTGAGTACCGTTTTACTTTTCTGTACCATCTCGAAAACTTTTTTCTACCCGTTATTAATTTTGTACTTTAAATGTTCCATTACTCTTATATTAGGTCATACATTCTCTTAGTCCTGAGCAGGCGTGCACGTGCACTTTTGATGTCTAAACTGATTAAACATCCTTGAAACTATAGGACGAGGTTATTTGTACTTGGATTTCTTTGTTTTGTCTAATTACACGAGCTATACTACCGTGCTTCTTGCCACCTTTCCCAGCATGAGTAAAAGTTGAGGACTGTTTAATCCACGACCAGTCAGGGTTGGCGGGGAAAAATGCTGAAAAAATCGAACGACATCTTACTGGAATCGTTTATGAAGTAAGCCTAGGCTGCTGGACTTGAAATTCTTGCTTCATCGATCGTGTAGGACCAAGTTATTTGGCCTTTGCTCGCAGAAAATTACCATCATATGATGTGCCCTGTGGATTCACAAGAACTTTGAGATCCACATAATTACTAATTAGTTATGGTTGAATGTTGATGTGAAAAAAATTTCTCCTCGCAAATGTAAGAATCTCGTCGCACCAAACAAGCACCTTTTTAACTCTGAATACGCTGATTCCCAATTTACCCTTCTATAGCTAATTTATTATTAGGGTTTTATTCCGATTCCCTTTCGGTTTATGATTTTGTAAAATCATCAAGTTGGCAATGTAATACAGGTAGAGTGGTAGGGTTTGCATCTTGCTAGCATGATTATGGTGGAAGAGAATCGGAGGTCTTCCAAGACTCGCGAGTCACGAATAGCTGGGACACTGATGAATACGGCAACCCTAGATATGTTACGTGATTCATCACATTAAATAAAACCAAACCATCCTAATAATGCACAGCTGTTTATCTAATCAAAAGTTAGGTCATTTAGGCTTGGTGGAAAAAAAGATCAAGGGGTTAGGTAGGAAAATTTAGGACAATTCCTTATCTTTGCTTGGGAGATACAAATTGATTAGGAAAGACAAATGGATAGTTACTTAAGTTAAAATTAAATTTTTTCCCTTTTTTTTAATAAAAAACTAGATAGTATACTTTTTTAATTTAAAAAAAGTAATTAAAATATTACATCTTTATAAAAAAAAAATTGAAATTTCTATTTACTAAAAACTCTCAGAATTAAATATATTTTTGAAAGTGTTTAGGATATATTTTTACAATTTTATCCTTACTTTAAGATGTTAAAGCAACCAATACTATAAGTACATGTAACAGCTACAGGTAACATTGAGCTCCCAGCCTTGAAAGTCCTAACTAAGTGATCTTTGATCTCTTTTATATGCCGTATTGTTGCATGGTTTGCAGAAGAAGTGATGCAAATGAAAGTATGAAACTCAAGTGTCATAATACATAAACTATTCATGTTGATTTCAGAACTACAGAATAGTATCATAGAGAAATTAACTAAATAATTGTTTACACATCGGGTCTCCACAAAGTATCCAACAGCAACATATTTACCATAAACTGTCCATTGAACGGTAGAAAGGACTAAAATGTTCTGAGATAACTGATAAGCAAACCAAACTAAACAAAAACTGGAAGTTCAATCAATGAACAGGGAGATGTAATGCAAAACCAAATAGAGCATGTGAATGTTAAAGATTCATGAACACTTACAATGGTGTTAAAAAAGAAATCCAAGTGATGGTCATAGGTATCTGACATATATATAATGCTAAGAATTTTAAGGCTGACACATACAAAAAGAACCCGTCATGCAGTTCAAAATGGTTACTATCAGGTGGCAGAGCAATATATACAGTTCATATATCTGGATCTGGAATGCAAATATGAGAAATCTTGAATTAAAGGATTACCAAGTCTGACAAAAGTCTAATCTGGTCTCTTGTGTACACTCTCAAGACTTTTTATTTTTTATTTTATTTTTTATGATAGACAAATGTTAGTTGTGAGCTTGTTATGTTTTTTATTTTTATAGGAAAACATTACTACGTTAATGGTAGTATTTTTGTTAGTGGGTGGGGTTTAAACCATCTTTCTCCTAATCACTCCACTCCTCAACTCCCTCACCCAAACCACATTGACCACCTTATGACTCTCGTGGTAGGGGGTGGGTATCGAACCTTGCACCTTATAACTCCCAACAACTTTATCTCACACTCCCTATGAAACCGGGATACTTATTATGATATGACACAGATACGGGATTTTTTTTAAAATTCAGGATACGATACGGTCGGGATACATTAAGAAATATTATAGAAAAATATTTTATATAGATGCATGATATTTATAAAGAAAAACATTGATCATTTCTCCTATGTATAACTATGATGATCACAATTTATAAAAAGATAGTCCTACCTATATCATAATACATTGTTTCCTCTATGTTATAATATAAACAAAAGCATCTTTGGTAGAACTCAAAACAAGTCTCGGCTCTATACAATAACCAACAATTGAAAAGCATCTTTACTTAATTAATGTTTAATGCTAACTGATTTAGTCTCCCATCCCTCTTTACCGTCATCTAGAAAAAACATAGCTTTTAAGGGTGGTTCATCAAAAAATACATCTGCCAAATGGATACTTCTTGGATACGTATCCAGAGGTATCCTAAAAGTATCGGGTAAAAGATAATTTAAAAAATAAAATAAAAAAAGAGGATACTTCTTGAATACGTATCCGAAAGTATCATACGAGTATCGATATCGGACACGGGTACGACACGGATACGTTTACATTTTTGGAGTATCCGGACTTCATAAAATCACTAGACCACTTTATCACTCTCAAGACTTGACTTGGAAAGGTCTCTGAAAAGACATATTAGATGTTGAAGTTGTGGTTAATGTTCAAAACCAAATGCTCTGCCATTTCATTCAGTCAGGGGATATTGTATGCAACATGACATCAAGTTAAGCCTTCTAATAAGTGGTTTGCCATTAAAGAATTCGATTACAAGCAATATTGTTAATATTTATGTTTCTAGTTTTTACACCATAATACCATAGTTTTCCAAAAAGAGGGTAGCTTTGCATGGGAAACAAAAACCAATCAATGAAAATCCAAAGACAAAAAGGAACCAGCAACCAAAGATCCTCATTTTTTATTTTATTTTGATAAGCACCAAAGATCCTCATTTAATGAATAGGTAAGTTCACTATCTTGCCTTCATATACATTTACATTGAAAAAATCAGTCAAGACTGAGCACCCAGCCAGCAACCAGAATGAGACTCAATCACACTCACTCAGCTTCATAGAAGTCTCTGAATGATTATAGAGGGAAGTTTCGGTCAAAGGTGCAAGGTTTCCTTCACTTGTCAATAGAATTATCAAAGGCATAGTTTTATTTTTATACGAAAGACAAAGCAACACAAATCTCAATAAAAAAAAACAGACCAAAAAGTGAATCTACTGCCTAAATCAATGAATATCATTACATTGGTAGAAACAGAGAAGGAATGAATCACAGAATCATAGAGGTTCATTCTGAAGAAACTCATCATTTCAAATTTTTCAGTTCTACGATCTGTTACATCTAAAAAGTAAACTACGTTGAATGAACCAGGTCCAAAATTCTAATATATTATCTCGAATTACAAGTCAGTAATGATCTCAAATTACCGTGAGCTAGGCTTTATTGTACTTGAAAAAATTGAATCGATAAATATCACACTGAGATGATTTGTTGGATAGAAGGACCATACACAGCTTTGGGTAAATTCAGATGTTTATTTAGTCACAACTCATAACATTTGAACTACATGTGAACTTTGGTAAAGCAGAAATTTGGGAGTCTCACTAAAGCATCGGAGCATTTCCCGCAACATAAATACGCTCGGTTGTAGAATAGATGATGAAGAAAAGGGAGAAGGGAGGCATCTGAAGGATGCAAATCACCTTTATCAGCAAAATCATTCTCACAAGAGGAAGCTCAATCCTCAACTTCAGCTTTAATTTCATCCTCATCAACCTTGCCCTTGCTTTTAGATGCTTCCTTGCTGCTGCAAACTTAGCTCGATCCTTCACCTTTTCTTGCTGAGCTCGATTTCCACTCCTTTTAGCTGCTCTCAGTTGCTTGTCATAAACCTCATACTTATTATTCATCTCTTTACGATGCTGTTCATACCCACTCTCAAAAGCATCAAAATTTCCGCAATAGACATGGAGTTTCAAATCATGCAGATGAATAATCTCAGTGCAAACTGTATTCAAGAAATCCCTATCATGTGAGACAACCACCATACTCTTCTTCCAAAGGCTCAAGTACTCCTCCAACCAGAGAACAGCTCTCAGGTCAAGATGATTCGTGGGTTCATCCAGCAATGATAGAGTTGGCTGCACAAAAAGTGCTCGAGATAGAGAAATTCTCATCCTCCAATCACCACTAAAGGATTTTGTAGGACGGCCCTGCATATCCTTTGTAAAAGGCAAACCAACTAATATCTTTGATGCCTGAGCTTCAGCAGCATCAGACCTCATCAGTTGCAATTTTTCATACAGTTCTGCTAGCTTCTCTCCTGCATCATCTTCCTCATAATTATTATCTTTCTCTACACTTCCTTCAACACAAGTTGCACTTTGCAGAGAAGTAACTTGTTGTCGAATTTTAACGAGTTCTTCATTAGCTGAAACAACAGCTTCAAGCGCTGTTTTATCGTCACTGACTACCTCCTGTTCAACAAGAAGGACATCAATATTCTTAGGTACTGGTATTTTCCTCCAAGCAATAAGCTTCAATAGTGTGGACTTCCCTTTCCATTGAGCCCAACCAAACCATACCTCTTCTCACGAGATATCCTTATTGATGCATTCTTCGGATGTTCTTTACCCCGAGCAGACACACAGAAATTTCTATCGTTATATCTTTGACATTAGCATCAGCATCAGCATCATCTTCCCCCTCAAGCACTGAAGTCCGGCTTCCGATCACCACAGTGAAAGCATCATGATCATCCTTAAGAACTTCCTTCTTTGCCTGCTCAGCAGCATGGGCAGCTAAAAGATCCTTTTTTCACGCTTCTTCAACTCTTTGTCTGCAATAGATACATCAAGTGTCTTCAAATCAGGCCTCTGCTGATGGCTGGACCTTTTGGACGCATTATTTTGCTGTTGCTCCTCTTCCAAGAAATCTTCGTCGTCTTCATCAGAGGGGGGAAGATCAATACCATCAGTGTATGTGGAAGCTTTTGGAGCAGATTTTACCTTGGGCTTACTGGAGGAAGACAAAACTTTTTTCGGTTTATCAGGCTTTTCATCCATACTGGCCAGCATGGCAGAGACAGAAATTTTTTCCTTCTTATGGGCATCTTTGCCACTTGCCTTAGCCTTTGCAGACAGGACTGCATCCTCTGTCTTTTTCCTTCCCATTGCAGAAAACTGAAAGAAGTGGAAACCATATTAAATTGTCAAATAAGCCCATACCATTATCACTGTCCTTTTCTGACAAAACTTAATTATTGAATCTATCCTAGCATCAATAGATAACCCAACCACATGCTCTTGGATCCAAGACAAGTAACTGAGGTATTCAATTGTAAATGTGAACATAAAAGTTCAAACAATATAGAAATTAATAGCATATAATCAGTGGCCTCACGCGTAAAGGCATGCTTAATATAGGATGGAATACATGTAATATAGGCTTCACACCTATAGTTCAAAATTTCAAATGGTATATCAATACATCCTCCCCAACAAAGATTCACTGCATGGAAGAAATATCTCTGACACCTTGTAATGAAATTGGTTGCTCTCTTATGCGAGACAAAAGAACGGAAACTTGTTCTGTTGCAATATCTAATCGTTCTTTAGACTTTGCAGATTCTGTAATCAGAGATGAAACCATATTTTGTAATAATTGAACTCTTTCAGCATGATCATTAGGAGCACTCTGAAGAAGCTTAGAAGATGGCATACTGATTCGACGCCAACGAATTGGAAGATACCTATCTGGGATCTGAAAGCAATTTCCTGTTGAAAGAACTCTTAGAGAATGCCTACATAGAATTCCAGAGAACTCAAACTGGTGGCAGCTGCAACTAATAATTCCTTCCTGAGGGACCCAGTAAACTTTCCGACCTCCCTCAGCTTTTGTGTGATGCCTCACAAGAAAACCATCTTCAATTGGAAAAGAAGCATAATGTGCAGCCAACACAAGTTGTTCTTGAAGCTTTGAAAAGGCAAAAGGAGTGAGGATTGTAGCGGCATGCGATTCCATGGGGGCTCCCGTTTTGAGGCAAACATTTTGGAGATTCTGCTGCATGGTTTGCTGTTCTCCGGTTTGATCTTTAAAATCCACAGCAACAGCTACCTGATTGTGCAAACCCAAGTTAACAAAAAGATAAAGCTTTACTCTCTCTAAAAAAGGATAAAAGTCAGCTCTCTAAATACTCATTGAAACCGATTTGACAATAACCAAACCAAGAGAGAGAAAGATATAACACCTGTTCAACAAAGTGCGCAAGTCGAGTCTGTGCACTTAGAAACCTTTGAATGAAAGCATTAATCGACTTTGACTGACCAGTTGTAGTCATGCCCGCAAGAAAATGACTTCTCAAAAATGGCAACGCCCAAAGGGAGCGTGAGCTATATAAATTAACCATATGCCGATTTGAATGCAGCCCAAAAGAACAAACCATTTCCCTCCATCCTAGTTCAAAATCCTCAACTGACTCAAGATTATAAAGCCTATAAAATTCAGCCTTCCACTCATTGTAACGTTCCCCTAGAACAGCATTAAACCAAGATGGAAACTTTGCCACTATCATCCATATGCAGAAGACATGTTTTGTTGTCGGCATTTCCGTGGATAGTGCTTCTTTGAGACATATATTTTGGTCAGTTAATATAGTCTGTGGAGCTTTCCCATTCATAAACCCTAAGAAAGCCTACCAAGAAGGTGATTGAAAAAAGAAAAACAAAACAAAACACCTATGTAAATTAAAGAGCTGCATAACTTCTCAAAAATAAATAGACCCACAAGGAGAAGAAATAAAAAAGAAAAAAATTCTCATCCACAATTAAAATACCTTGTCCATTTTAGAAGAATTGAAAAGAAGAAAAAAGGAAAGCTGCACAAGGTGCTTTAGCACAATATCAAGATGTAAATTACTCAACAGGGAACTGTTTGCGATGGCAGAGATTTAAAATGGTTTCCATTCATTTATTTTCATCCAGCCACATTAGTATTTCAATAAAGAATCTAAGAGGCCACAATACAAATTGAATCAAAAACCAAATGTAATGATAACTTTTCATTAAACAAAGTACCTTCAGTGCCCAGGAAAATGACCTCACGGTTTCATCTCGTAGAAGCACACAGCCAAAAAAGCAAGGCATTCCATAATTATTCATTCCAACCCACATCCCTAGTGGCATGTCAAATGCAGTCAGGCGGTGTGTTGTATCAAACACCACCGCATCACCAAAGATATCATACAACTGGACTGACGAGGCATATGACCAGGCAATATTCTCCAAATGGTTGTTTGTATCGAGTGTATACTCAAATTTAAAATTAGGATCTTTGTCCTTAATATTTCTGCACATTCTTAATAAATCTAAGCTTTCTTCTTCTGGATCTAATTTCCTAAATGACTGGAGTAAATTCCTTACATCCTTTTCAGTAAAAGGCAAATATCCAGGTTCCACACACTTCTCAAGCTCCATAAGCCTCATCATTTGATGAACAGAAATCCCTGTTTTGGCAAACATAAGGATTCGGTTTTTGTCAGCATCGGAAATAGTTCTATATGCGGGAAGGAATCGAACTTGGTTTGGTTCTAAAAGTTCATGATTATGGTGGTTCGCAAAACCAGTCACACGCCATTCAGGAGCTCCAAATTCTGTTGTCTTGCTTATCCGCATGTAAGCCTGGCATCCACATCGAGAAGATTTTCTGTTTCTTTGAGGTTTACTTTCAGTTGAAGTTTTGACAGGAGTGTTGCCAGCACGATGACAAACAAAGTAGCGTCTTGTAAGTCCTTTTCCGACACCATCTTTTCCCTCTGTACGGTGACGGCGAATTGAGAAGCCACGCCTCTTGGCAAATTCACTATAGAATTCATAAGCAGTATCATGAGTGGCAAACCTTTGACCAATATAAGGAATAGCATCATTAGATGTTTCCAAGGAGAGCCTAGTTTCATCAGGAGATTCCTCTGTACTGCTTGTATCATCCAGAGATAGTGACCGTTGGTCAGAGGGATCATCATATACTACCAACATGGATCCGGCTTCTTCAGACATTAATTATATTATTTTTTGCAGTGACCAACTTGAGAAATCCTGTGCTCTACATTGGAGGGAAAAAAAAAGTGAAAAGTAATTAGCTAACACAAACAAATAAAACTACAAATAAATTTCATAAAGAACGGGAAAAGGAATTGTCAAAATATTGTTATGGTATCTAAAAGTATTTTCCAGAACCAGATGTTGAGGTTTTAAGGAACTAAGTAGTCATAAAGTCATTCTATCAAACCCAGATGAAATCAACAAATCAAGTGACAATACTTTGGCTGCCAACAAGGTGTCTGAGAATGAATGAAGACGTGGCAGGATAGACATGATCTAACATTGACTGATCAAATTAGGGATGTTAACTTAAATGCCCAAATGCGATTGCATATTCAAAGTTTACAATTCATCTGGAAGAAATTAGGAATCCTAGATCATATATATTATAATAAAAATAAAAGCTGATATAATCTATGACATATAATTAAGCCGTTAATAGATAAAGAAAAAAAGAGTAATAAGTCCGCAAACCTCAAAAAATAAATAAATTTTTGGGAGAGGCAATCACACGACAACCCTGTTGAGGCAATGAGTGAACATGTAAGTGAATGCACGAATTTGAACCAAAATCGAAATGAATGATTGTACAACTTGGAACTTGAGTGAAGTAATTAAAAGCGATTACTAGGAAGTAGGGAAGTAAAATGAAAGCGACAAGTATATATAGTGAAGAAAATGAACAGACAAAAGAAATAGAAATGAGAGAAGGCACATCACATCACATGACATGAGGTGGATGAAGAAGAAGGAAGTAGAAATCAATATCAATATCAATATCAATATAGAAACAAAGGAACAAAGGTACCTGGTTGCTTCAACAATCAAGTCGCGGCGGAGGAGGAAGAAGTGAAAGAAGAATCGAACAAGGGACTAACTTTATTGATTTGATGATAAAAATCCAACAACGAAACTTAGCCATGCGGCGGAGGAGGAGGAGAAACACTTCCAGAATTTAATAGGGTTACAGGGTTACTTCTCAAATCTCAATTTCTCACCCTTTTGGAGATTTTTTTTAAAAGAATCACGTGTTGTTTCGACTTTCGTGGTTGTTTATAATTATAAAAATTATTTTTTTTAAAATGTACAGTGATAAAAAAAAATTTATAAGCTAATGTAAATAATTTTTCATTTTAATCTAAAAAATCATTTTTAATAAAAGTTGAAACACACGACCAAACTCTTAAAAATAATTCTTTTAATTAAAAAAACTGATTTTTTTCTCAAATAATCTATAACAAACACCCTCAAAATCAATTTCTCACATCCTAACTTTATTTTATATTAAGTTTTTTTTTTTGATTTATCAGAATATCCTCCATACACAGCTACGGAGACTAATCCCAATGTTAGGACTTGAATTCGAGACCTCTAGTTAAGCTGGAAGATAATTGTATCATCTCATCCAAGCACTCTTATGTTTATTTTATATTAATTTAATACAATAATTTATACTCTTTTATTTTATTTTATTTTTTTGATTGGGTATATACTCCAAATTACTAAGATAAGTTTATATATATATATATATATATATATAATGCATGATATATAATTATAAATTCAACCATATCTTTATATATAAAGTAGTATTCGTTAGGATATTTTTTTCCCCCCAAAACAACTCATTTTGATCAATTCATTTAAAAATTTAATTTAATATATCTTTTAATAAATAAAATAATGCCTCATCTTAAATGGTATCTTTCAATTTCTCAATGCTTTTTCAAATTGTATGTATTAACCGGAGATCATTGAAATAAGAAAACAATTTATTTGGCTTTTGTTGTTAATAGATGTAAAAAAAATTACACATAAAATATAAAAATAAATATTTTATATGAAAACATATTATAGATGAATTATTAGAAAAATTAGATTTTAATATAATTTAAAAACTTATTTGTAATTCATTATTTTAAGAATCTTAAGATTTCAAGATTAAGAAAACTTTTTTGTTTATTATCTTCTCAATCAATTTATTCAGTTATTATTCACGATTATTTGTTATGTAAAGCTTTCAATTTATTTACACTAATTTATTATTAATTGATATATCTCATTATTTATTTTTCTTTTATTATATTTGCATATAAGTAATTTATTCAATAAGTTATTTTGTCCAATGATCAAATTCAATTCTTCTTCTACATTATTAATATTTATATGTAAATCGGTCGATTTAGAAATTATACATGAAATATAATACATAGAATAATCAATTTACATGAAAACTACAAGGAAAACTTACACTTTAGAAAAAAGTACCGTAATTCGTGTTATATACTTCATCAAGTTGAATAATTTACCTTTTTTTACAAAAGATAAACACTTTACTTAAAATCACATTAATAAATAAATTGTTAGGGAAAAATTATAATTTGTCATAATTTAAGCACATTCTTCTAAAATCATTGGTATAATAATTTTAATATAAATATATTTCTTTGTCAAGATTTTAATTTATTTAAGAATTTTTAAATTTTCTATACTTTTTTCCCTGCAAGTGAAATCGATTTGATTCTACACTTGGGTTCTGATGAATTGCTCTCATCTTTGCTTCGACGAAAAGATAACATACCTAAAATAAGTTAAATCTAACACATATGATTATATTTTTAAAATTTCTTAGGACTCCTTTTTTTAAAATTGTGTTTTATAATTTATTTTTGGTGTGAAATTTTGTGTAGGTGGGACCAATTTGATTCAATATTTGGGTTATAGTAAGTTGCTTCATATATTTGCTTTGATAGGGAGATAATATAATTGCAACCAATTTAATCTATTACATGTCATAATATTTATAAAATTTCTTAGAACTCCTTTTTTTTAAAAAGTTATGTTTTGAGGTGAAATCTCATTCATTATATATTGTGTTTATGATATATACTATACTATAAGCATTAATTGAACTGAGTACGAGGGACAATTGAAGAAAGTAGAACAAAAGAATGTTGAAGTATGATAATTTTTGTTTTCTTTAATATATATCCAGTCTTATTTTATGTACAAAACTTTTAGATCTCATTATATCATGTTAATATTCCTTTCAAAACTTTTTTTTGCTTATCTTATAATTTTAAATTTACAAAATAAATTATTCCAACAAATACTTTACCCATGCATCACACATGTATACGTGTGGTACACGAGTGTATTGTGTTCGTGTTACATTAATTAGGACGATTGTGTCTGCGTTAGCTTAATATTTATTTGTCATGATATTTTATAATCCTACCATTTTTAAGATACAAAAAGGTTGGGAAAAAAATCCGGCATTTAATTGCTGATAGCTAAAATTACTTTTCGTTATTGCACCCCCACCCCTTTTACTCTTAAGGGTATTTTTGTAATAAAAAAATTTTTAAAAAATTTATGGGGGTTGATGGAGCAAGTGTAGGGGTGTAGGTAGCAGCTCCCCCAATCAAATTATAAAAGGTCATAGAGAGGAGAGACAAGGTGATAAACATGTTCACATCTTTTTTTTTTAGGTGGACATGTTCGCATCTTTTACATACTCCTTGGTTGGAGGGGAGAGGAGGGTTTTAAATCTTTCCTGTTGGGTTCATTTTTTGAGGGGAGGGGAGAGGAGCAAAATCCCTCTTACGTCAATTTTGACTCCCATCCAATATCGAGGGATTTGGAAGGGAGGAGAAGGGATTTAAAATATTTTGAATAGATTTCATAAAATATCCTCACTTGTATGTTTTGATTTCTAAATTTATAAGGGTTTTTAAGTAAATTAGTTTTAGATCTCTCTCCTCCCCTCCTAAACCAAATATAAAAAATGTTATTTCCCCTTTCCTCCATTAAATTCATTCCCCTCCCTTCCCCTCCTCTCGGTCAAACACAATATCTAATTAAAATCCCTTCCTCCCTTCCTTTCCCCTCCCCTCCCCTCCCTCCCTCCCCCCCTCCCTCCCCTCCATTACCCTCATTTGAACCAAACACACCCTTAATTGTTCTGTTTAGATAGAAAAATAAAGTAACATCTTTTATAAATGCATTATCCATATGATATTATGTTATGATTTTCTATTTCTTTCCACCCTTTGGAACTACGGAATTATTCAACATAAGTAGTTTGTCGATTTTTTGGATTTTCACACAAGCCTCTTGCAGATGACTTGCTATAAGAGCGAATCACCATTTTGTTCCCTAAAATTGCAGGACGGTGGCAAGTTGGTCCCTCACATTAAGAAATATGCAAAAACGTCCCTCGAATTGAAAAACCTTCATTACGTTCTAGTCCCCAAATTGGAAAATATCTCCAGATTGGACTAACTTGATTAACTTTTTTCAATTTGAGGGACGTTTTTGTCTCTTTCTTAATATGAGGGACCAACTTGTCACTGCCCTACAATTTCAGGAACCAAAACGGTTATTCACTCCTATAGCAAGTTATCGACAAGAAGCTTATGTGAAAAACCTAAAAATTGACAATTAAGATTATGAAGGACCAACTTGCCACCGCCCTACAAATTGTGAGTAACAGCCATAACTTATCATTCACCCATAAATACTCACTTCCAGCTCGAAAAATCCCAAGAGATTGATTCTTAATTGTTTACCCAATAACTCTCACAACATTAATCACTCTTACATTCTTGAGATCTAGATTTGAGCCATGTTGGAACCAAAGTGGTTATGGTTTATTTAATCTCTAAAGTTTTGATGCTAACAAAAGGATTAAATTTTCTTGGCAAAGTGTTAGTTGAGATCT
The DNA here is from genome assembly GCA_030762895.1 of Sophora flavescens. Lineage (NCBI taxonomy): Eukaryota > Viridiplantae > Streptophyta > Magnoliopsida > Fabales > Fabaceae > Sophora > Sophora flavescens. The sequence goes on along the minus strand of CM061062.1, from coordinate 71,567,027 downwards.
AACAAGTGAGTTCAGTTTATGTAGGAATATTCCAATAATATAAGGTATACAATGCTTGGACTCATGTAAAGAATTATCCGTCCAAAGGTTATTTAAACTGTTTATATTTTAAATGACAAGTAGACTGGTTTTCCTTAGTAGACGAGGCTATAAATGAATACCTAAATAACTTGTTAGGTATAGCAAGTCCAAAGACTTGGAAGTAGACGTTCACAGAGCCACGTCAGCAGACGAGGGCTATCCTTGTAACTCAAGTATACGTCCATAGTGTCTAAACTAAAATTCAGTAGACGTTCACAGAGCCAGTCAGCAGACGAGGGCTATCCTCGTAACTCATGTATACGTCCAAAGTGCCTAAAATAAAATTCAGTAGACGTCCACAGTGCCACGTCACTGGACGGAGGTTCTCTAAGGACTTAGAAAGTCCAAAGACTTGGGCAAACGAGGGCTTCTGTCACTTTAGTGGACGCAAGTTTCTATCTCTTGCGTTTTGGACGTGCGCTTCAATCTCTACAGTGCTGGACGTTCGCTTCAAACACTACAGTGCTGGACATTTGCTTCAAACACTACAGTGTTGGACGTTTGTTTCAATCACTTGCGTGTTGGACGTGCGCGTCTACCACATTAGTAGACGAGCGCTTTTACCTTATTAGTAGACGAGCGCTTCTACCGTATTAGTAGACGAGCGCTTCTACCTTATTAGTAGACGAGCGCTTCGACCACATTCGTAGACGAGCGCTTCTACCTTATTAGTAGACGAGCGCTTCTACCACATTAGTAGACGAGCGCTTCTATCACATTAGTAGACGAGCGTTTCTACCACTTTAGTGGACGAGCGCTTATACCACATTAGTGGACGAGCAGAATTAAAATCTTGTATAGATGCGTTCTTAAAACTAAGTAGACAGCTATATATGTTATATATGTTTACTACCTTGAATATATGATTTAATGCAATCTGGACCACGATGAATTTATTTCAAATGATTGCTTATTTTATTCAAAGAATATATGTCTTTTACCTTGATGCTTCTTTTGTATAAAATCTTTATCTCTTGTACTCTGTCAAAATACTTTGTTGTAAAGATCAAGTCAAGTACAGAGATGGTAAGTCAGAAGACATATCAAATTATCAGTCTCAACGGATCCAAGCATTTAATGCTATAGTCTAAACGGATACAATTTGAAGACTGTTGAAGAAGATATAGACACAAAAACACTTCTCAGTGAAGCATATCAAATTATCAGTCTCAACAGATCCAAGCATTTAATGTTAAAGTCTAAACAGATACAAATTTAAAGTAACCGTTGAAGAATTACAGGAGAAGAAGAAGGTCACTATATAAGTAGAAGACCTCAGATACTGAAGATACAACTCTTGCCTGAAATAACTTTTGCGAGCCTAACTTCTGCCAATACAATTCTTAAGTAGACAAGTTATTATTCTTTCATTCTTTCAAAAGTAAAAGTATGTAATTTATTAGTTTCAATATTGTTGTAATATTCAAGTGATCTTAAACTGTCATACTCTCACACTTAGTGAGTTAAGAAGATTAATCTTTAAATCTCTGTGATAGAGTTAGAGCCTGAAGAGGCTTGGTAGAGAAAGAATACTTGTAGCCTGAAGAGGTGTTCAATACTTGTAAAGCTATTGGATTATAGTGGAGAAAAACCTTCAGGTAGAAGGGACTGGACGTAACTTTTGGTTGGAAGAGAGTGAACCAGGATAAAATACTTGCGTGAATCTTTTAAACCTTATCTTTTACAGTTTTTGTTTATACTAACTGTGGGGTTCTAAATCTGAGTTTATTATCTCTTCAAAAGCGTTTTCCTGTTTGTGTGTTGTTCTTATTGTTTTGCTTGTAAAAGGTTTGAGAAAAGACTTTTTCGAAAATCTGTTAAGAAACACAATTCAACCCCCCCCCCTCCTCTTGTGTTTCCCTGTGTCAACTTCAGTTGGTATCAGAGCTCAGTCTCGAAAGGGTTGAGCATCTAGCAAGTGCTGAAGGAGTATGATCCAACAAGCATGGATACAGAAGGACATGCAATCAACAGACCTCCTCTCTTTGATGGTAGTGATTATGACTACTGGAAAAAGAGAATGATGGCTTTTCTTGTTGCACAAAACGTGGACATCTGGGAGCTTATTGAAACTGGCTACACTGAGCCAAGAGGTGATGCTGGAGCTGCTATTCCTAGAGTTCAATGGACTCAAGAGCAAAAAAATCAACATCAACTCAATCTGAAAGCTAAGCACTATTTGATGTGTGCTATCACCAGATATGAGCATGATAAAGTCCACAGCTGTAACACTGCTAAGGAAATATGGGATACTCTTGCTCTAGCTCATGAAGGGTCACCCCAAGTTAAGGAGTCAAAGATAAGCATGCTGGTTCACCAGTATGAGCTATTCAAGATGGCTGATCATGAAACCATATACCAGATGTTTGGAAGATTCCAAACTATCACCAACTGTCTTAGGTCTCTTGGAAAGGTCTATGAAAATAGAGATCATGTGAGAAAATTTTTGAGAAGTCTCTCAAAACAGTGGAGACCTAAGGTAACTGCTATCCAGGAAGCAAAGAATCTGAATACTCTTTCTCTGGAAGAGCTTCTGGGGTCATTAAAAGTTCATGAACTTGAACTTAATGAAGAGGAAAGCTCCAGAAAAGGAAAGTCCATTGCCTTAAAGGTCAAGAAAGCTAGTTCCTCAAAAATGCTTAAAGTTGCCGAGTCTTCAGATGAAACTGATTCATCAAATAATGAAGATGACTCAAATGAGGATGAACTATCTTTCATCTCCATAAAAATACAACACATGTAGAGAAAGAAAGGTGGATTTAGAAGGAAGCAACTCAACAAAAAATTCTCCAAGGAGAAGTCAGATTCCATGGAGAAAGGTCCACCCCTGTGCTTTGAATGTAAGAAACCTGGGCACTTCAAAGCTGACTGCCTAGAGCTGAAGGAGAAAAAGAAATTCTTCAAAAAGAAGAAAGGCTTGATGTCTACTTGGGAGGATCTTGACCTGTCTTCTTCAGATGAAGCATGAGAAGAAGCAAACATTTGCTTCATGGCTGACACTGGATCAGAAAGTGAATTCGCTGATACGGAGGTAATAGAATCTGATCCACCCACTCTTCAAACTGATTTTGATGAATTGTTGCATGAATCATGCTTACTGTCTAAAGAGTATAAGAGTCTCAAAAAGAACTCTATTAAACTTTCTAGAGACTATGATAAGATCTGCACAGTAAATCAAAACCTTAGGGATGAGAACGAAACATTAAAGTCAAACAATGCTAGTCTGACTGACAAGACTAAGTGTAAGTCTAATAGCTCTTGTGAAGTTGAAAAACTGAAACAAGATGTGACATACTTGACAGGCTCTCTGTCAAAAATAGTAGGTAGCTCAGATAAATTAAATCTTATATTAAGATATTATAGATCACCACATGACAAATTTGGCATTGGTTATGATAAAGAGAAGCAAGATGCATCTCTGAATAAACCAAAAGTGCATACACAATATAAGGCTTTTAAAGCCCGTCCACAGCATACTAAGTCAAAACCAAGCCCTTCCAATACTTACTGTAAAGTGTGTGGAAAAAGTGGTCACATAACATCTAGATGCATACATTATATGCATATTAAACATGCTAGTCCAGTGACTACTAGCAAGAAAGAACCCAAGTCAATTTGGGAACCTAAAGATAAAATAATCCCTGTTGCAGATCTGCTTAACAACAGGAAGGAAACAGAAGTCCTGGTGCTTGGACAGTGGATGTTCACGACACACGACAGGAGAAAGGTATATGTTCCAAGACCTTAGACCCAAAGATGGTGGCTGGGTCACTTTTGGAGGAAATCAAAAAGGAAAGATCATTGGTATCGGTAAAATTGGTAAACATCCTTTTCCCTCCATTGATAATGTTTTGTTAGTAAATGGTCTCAAACACAATCTGCTTAGCATTAGTCAATTATGTGATAGTGGGTTTGCTGTTTCATTTAATAAGAATATGTGTTTTGTCAAGAAAGCTGATGGATCACTCTTATTCACTGCTCAGAGGCAAAACAATATGTATAAGATTGACTTAGAGGACCTCTAAAATCAAAGTATGTCATGTCTAGTGTCCATTGAGGATGAACGATGGATTTGGCACAAAAGGTTGGGTCATGCAAGTTTGAGATCAATCTCAAAACTGAAAAAGCATAACCTTGTAAGAGGACTACCAAATCTTAGTTTCAAATCTGATGTTTTCTGTGATGCATGTCAGAAGGGAAAACAAGTCAAAGGTTCCTTTGAATCTAAGAATGTTGTTAGTACCAACAGACCACTAGAGTTGCTACACCTTGATCTCTTTGGTCCAACGAGGACTGCCTCTGTCAGTGGAAAGAAATATGGTCTTGTTATAGTAGACGACTACACTAGATGGACATGGGTTATGTTCCTTGCTCACAAGGATTGAGTCATTCAAGGTCTTTTCTATATTCTGCAAACGTGTACAGAATGAAAAAAAGGCATGTGTATAGCTTCTATTAGAAGTGACCATGGGGGAGAATTTGTCAATGAGCTATTCCATGAGTTTTGTGAAGAAAGTACTATTCAACACAACTTCTCAATACCAAGAACACCACAGCAAAATGGTGTGGTAGAGAGAAAGAACATGTCTCTTCAAGAGATGGCTAGGACTATGCTCAATGACAATTCTATCCCTAAGCACTTCTGGGCTGAAGCTGTGAACACTGCCTGCTACATTCAGAACAGAATATACATTAGACCTATTCTGAATAAGACCCCTTATGAATTGTGGAAAGGCAGAAAACCCAACATCTCATACTTTCACCCCTTCAGATGTAAATGTTATATTTTGAATACAAAAGATCAACTTGGTAAATTTGATGCTAAAGTAGATAATGGAATCCTTCTAGGATTTTCTGAAACTTCAAAAGGCTTTCGAGTTTATAATTCTAGAACTTTAGTTGTAGAAGAATGTATTCATGTAAAATTTGATGACAAACAGCCTGATAAGAGACTATCAGAGCTTGATGAAGTTTTTGCAGATCTTGATCTAAATATCTCAGGATAGAAACCAGAAATCAAGTCTGATATCCAAGTAGATGACACTTCTCAACAACAACCAGAAACTTCCACCTCTCAACAGGAAAACGCTCAGAAATCTTGGTACTTCAAAAAACTACCATCCTCAAGATCAAATCATTGGTGACCCCAATGACAAGCTAAGAACTAGGTCAAACTTCAGAGAACAAAGTGTTTCTGCTCTTGTCTGTGAATGTGAACCAAAAACAGTGGATGAAGCTCTACTGGACGAAGGATGGATTCTTGCTATGCAAGAAGAGCTAAATCAGTTTGAGAGAAGTGAAGTCTAGACGCTTGTACCCCTTCCTGAAGACAAGTCAGTCATTGGAACAAAGTGGGTATACAGAAACAAGCTTGATGAAGATGGTAAGGTTGTGAGAAACAAAGCAAGACTTGTTGCTTAAGGCTACTCTCAAGAAGAAGGTATAGACTACACCGAAACTTTTGCACCAGTTGCTAGACTAGAAGCTATAAAAATTTTAATATCATTTGTTGCACATCATAACTTTATGCTTTTTCGAATGGATGTTAAAAGTGCCTTCTTAAATGGGTTTATTAATGAAGAAGTATATGTCATGCAACCTCCTGGCTTTGAAAATACAAATCACCCTGAACATGTTTATAAGCTTAAGAAAGCATTGTATGGACTTAAACAAGCTCCTAGAGCTTGGTATGATAGGTTAAGTTCGTTTCTAATGGAAAATAGTTTTCATAGAGGAAAAGTAGACACAACTCTATTTAGAAAGTCTATTAAGTCTGATTTCATTATAGTACAGATTTATGTTGATGATATCATTTTCGGTGCTACTAATGAATCTCTGTGCAAGGAATTCTCTAAGCTTATACAGAAAGAGTTTGAAATGAGTATGATGGGAGAACTCAAGTTCTTTCTTGGACTTCAAGTCAAACAAACAGTGGACGAGGTGTACATCCATCAAACTAAATATACAAGGGAACTTCTAAAGAGGTTTAAGATGGATGATTGTAAACCAATGAATAACCCTATGCATCCGACGTCCATACTGAACAAAGATGACAAAGAGAAAAAGGTAGACCATAAGGTATATAGAGGTATGATAGGATCTCTTTTATATCTGACTGTGTCTAGGCCTGATATAATGTTCAGTGTTTGCTTATGTGCTCGTTTTCAATATGATCCTGGAGAGTCTCATCTCTCAGTAGTTAAAAGAATATTTAGATATTTAAAATGTACTACTAATATGGGTTTGTGCTTTAAGAAAAATGATGATTACAGATTAGTTGGTTTTTGTGATGCTGACTATGCTGGAGATAAAATCGAAAGAAAAAGCACCGGTGGAGGATGTCACTTCATTGGAGCTAACCTAGTATCATGGTCAAGCAAAAGGCAAAGTATCATTGCTCTATCAACTGCTGAAGCAGAATACATATCAGCTGCAAGCTGCTGCTCACAACTTCTATGGATTAAACACCAATTAGAGGACTACAATGTATTTGTAAGTAGTATTCCACTTATGTGTGATAATACTGCTGCAATCAATTTATCAAAGAACCCAATACTGCATTCTAGAGCTAAGCACATAGAAATTAAACATCATTTTATTAGAGATTATGTGCAAAAAGGTGTGTTTGATGTTCAATTTGTAGATACTGACCACCAATGGGCAGATATCTTTACTAAACCTCTTGCTGAGGACAGATTTATCTTAATAAAAAAATATTTGAATATGTTGTATGTGGATTGAGCTAGTATAATTATTGTTAAATTGATCGTCCATTGCATGTTTTCTCTGCACGTCCACTAGTCATGACATCCAGAGCAAGTGGATTCTACGCGTCCACTACCTGTGACTTTGAACGTCCACTCTTAGTCTTGTGTGGACTCGTCTATGCACACATTTATTGTTGATATTATTTTGTTCTTGAACACTTTTATTTAAAACGCTTCTCTTTCCTTGCTGAGTCAGCTACTCTCATCAATCCCATCAAGACCTTTTTATGGTCCCAAGTTACCAATGCCGTTTTATCATGTCATATCAAAAGTTTTTTTAAAAAAAAACCTTTTGATATTCAAGATTCTTTTAAAATAAATCTTTTCCCTCTAAGAAAGACTTTACGCTTTCACAATCTCTCGAGCTATCTCTCTTTTTATCTCTCCCTGCTCTCCAAAGCCTATCTCAGATGACCTTGATGCTGAAGCAAGTGGACAAATAATCATTGCTGATATTTTAGAAGACACTGTTGAATCGTGTCATCAACAGAGCTCATCTGAAAGACAATCTTCTCAACCTCTGGCATTAGTTGTAGTGCACCCAGAAGATCAGACAAGAACTATGGATACTCTTCAAGAATCTGCAGAAAGCTCAAAGACTCTGCCATCAATTATTGAAGAAGTTCTTGGAAAGCTGGTTAATGAAAGGGTTAGCAAATTAGTTGAAGAAAAGGCTGACAAGATAGCTGAGAAGATCAGGAGGATGTTCATCAGCAGGTTCAAACCTCAATGGCTCCAACCTTAGAAGTTGTAAATAAAATGCTTGAATTTCTTATGGATTTCAAGAAGAGTCAAACTCAGAGTCATCCTCCACCACCTCCATCTGCTTAGTCTTCACTTTTGTTCTCTTTTTCTTCTTCTTGTGCTGACAATGATGGTTCACTCCCTGTTTACCTTTTTGGCTGATGACAAAAAAAAGGGAGAAAGGAAAAGAAAGACAATTATAGGAAAAGAAAGACAGTTATATATATTATATTTAATTTAAAAAGCTCTTATTTGTTTTGCTTGTGCATTTTCATTTCTACTTGATATATGGCTCTGATATACTTGTGTTTATAAAGAATGATAAGTGATTGTATCTATCTGTTAGTCTGCTTAAACTTTTTTATTGAATGCTTTGTCTTAGGGGGGCCATGCAAGCTCTCTTAGACTTTGCTTTTCAAATTTAATTAGTTTTGTCATCATCAAAAATGGGGAGATTGTTGGAACCAAAGTGGTTATGGTTTATTTAATCTCTAAAGTTTTGATGCTAACAAAAGGATTAAATTTTCCTGGCAAAGTGTTAGTTGAGATCTAACAAGTGATTTCAGTTTATGCAGGAATATTCAAAATAATATAAGGTATACAATGCTTGGACTCATGCAAAGAATTACCCGTCCAAAGGTTATTTAAACTGTTTATATTTTAAATGACAAGTAGACTGGTTTTCCTTAGTAGACGAGGCTATAAATGAATACCTAAATAACTTGTTAGGTATAGCAAGTCCAAAGACTTGGAAGTAGGCGTCCACAGAGCCACGTCAGCAGACGAGGGCTATACTTGTAACTCAAGTATACATCCATAGTGTCTAAACTAAAATTCAGTAGACGTCCACAGAGCCACGTCAGCAGACGAGGGCTATCCTTGTAACTCAAGTATACGTCCATAGTGCCTAAACTAAAATTCAATAGACGTCCATAGTGCCACGTCACTGGACGGAGGTTCTCTAAGGACTTAGCAAGTCCAAAGACTTGGGCAAACGAGGGCTTCTGTCACTTTAGTGGATGCAAGTTTCTATCTCTTGCGTTTTGGACGTGCGCTTCAATCTCTACAGTGTTGGACGTTTGCTTCAAACACTACAGTGCTGGACGTTTGTTTCAATCACTTATGTGTTGGACGTGCGCTTCTACCACATTAGTAGACGAGCGCTTCTACCACATTAGTAGACGAGCGCTTCTACCTTATTAGTAGACGAGCGTTTCTACCACTTTAGTGGACGGGCGCTTCTGCCACATTAGTGAACGAGCAGAATTAAAATCTAGTATAGATGCGTTCTTAAAACTAAGTAGACGGCTATATATGTTCTATATGTTTGCTACCTTGAATATATGGTTTAATACAATCTGGACCACGATGAATTTATTTCAAATGATTGATTATTTTATTCAAAGAATATATGTCTTTTACCTTGGTACTTCTTTTGTATAAAATCTTTATCTCTTGTACTCTGTCAAAATACTTTGTTGTAAAGATCAAGTCAAGTACAAAGATGGTAAGTCAGAAGACATATCAAATTATCAGTCTCAACGGATCCAAGCATTTAATGCTATAGTCTAAACGGATACAATTTGAAGACTGTTAAAGAAGATATAGACACAAAAACACTTCTCGGTGAAGCATATCAAATTATCAGTCTCAACGGATCCAAGCATTTAATGTTAAAGTAACAGATACAAATTTAAAGTAACCGTTGAAGAATTACAAGAGAAGAAGAAAGTCACTATATAAGTAGAAGACCTCAGATACTGAAGATACAACTCTTGCCTGAAATAACTTTTGCGAGCCTAACTTCTGCCAATACAATTCTTAAGTAGACAAACTCTTATTCTTTCATTCTTTCAAAAGCAAAAGTATGTAATTTATTAGTTTGAATATTGTTGCAATATTCAAGTGATCTTAAACTGTCACACTCTCACACTTAGTGAGTTAAGAAGATCAATCTTTAAATCTCAGTGATAGAGTTAGAGCCTGAAGATGCTTAGTAGAGAAAGAATACTTGTAGCCTGAAGAGGTGTTAAATACTTGTAAAGCTATTGGATTATAGTAGAGAAAAACCTTCAGGTAGAAGGGACTGGACGTAACTCTTGGTTGGAAGAGAGTGAACCAGGATAAAACACTTGCGTGAATATTCTAAACCCTTATCTTTTACAGTTTTTGTTTATACTAACTGTGGGGTTCTGAATCTGAGTTTATTATCTCTTCAAAAGCATTTTCCTGTTTGTGTGTTGTTCTTATTGTTTTGCTTGTAAAATGTTTGAGAAAAGATTTTTTCGAAAATCTGTTAAGAAACATAATTCAATCCCCCTTCTTGTGTTTCCCTGTGTCAACTTCAAGCCAATCCTACAAAAGAGTCACAGTGCTTTCAAGTTGTATTACTCGACCTTATGAGGTATTCTCTATTGTAATCTTTATTGCTTGTGTTTGTTTGTCAAAGAGGGTGAGGTATCCTCTAGTTTGTGAATAATAAGGGTGGGGTATCCCTTGGGTGGATTTGGAGGCTAGGGTGGGGTGTCCCAAGTGAAGAGTGCTCAAGTGTTGTAAAGTTTGATTGTTTTTAGTGGAAAATACTTACAAATATATTGTGTGGACTAGACGTATGTCGCTCAAGAAAGGGATTGAACCAGTATAAATCGCTTGTGTGATTCTATCTTCCTTTGTCTCTTTGTTATTCATCAAAAATTCACACCCTCTTAAGATTGAAGCCACTTTGTAACAAATTGGATATGCCCTTGCTTTCACACTTTATTCATTTGCTTACTTTATATGATTCTATCCTTAAAAATAAGGATAATATTTCCTTTAAAAAGTGATTCCTTCATGACTCACTAGCCCGTGGAGACTGCAAAGCCAATGAGACAATAACCTTAGGCCTCAACTTTTTTTTTAGTTATTATTATTGAAAAAATAAAACAAATTGCAAGTCCCAGGATGCTGCACGTTAGAAAACAAGGAGTCAAGTGACTCAAGTACGTGTACGGCACTGGCAACTTAACGTTTAAATAATAAAGAATAACGATATGGAATAAATAGCAATTAGCATCATAATGATCACATGATAACAGTTGAAATTTAAGTTGTAAATTAATTGCTAATTATCATTTCAAGGTTATAACAGTATAAATCGCTTGTGTGATTCTATCTACCTTTATCTCTTTGTTATTTTTCAAAAATTCACACCCTCTTAAGATTGAAGCCACCTTGTAACAAAATGGATATATCCTTGCTTTTACACTTTATACATTTGCTTACCTTAGATGATTTTATCCTTAAAAATAAGGGCAATATTTCCTTTAAAAAGTGATTCCTTCATGACTCACTAGTCCGTGGAGACTGTAAAGCCAATGAGGCAATAGCCTTATACCTCAACTTTTTTTTTCTTCTTATTACTATCTAGTTTTTTTTTCTCTACATATTATCCTATAGTTATTATTATTGAAGAAATAAAACAAATTGCAAGTCTGCACGTTAGAAAACGAGGAGTCAAGTGACTCAAGTACGTGTATGGCGTTGGCAACTTAACGTTTAAATAATAAAGAATAACGATATAGAATAAATAGCAATTAGCATCATAATGATCACATAATAACCGTTGAAATTTAAGTTGTAAATTAATTGCTAGTTATCATTTCAAGGTTATAACAGTTATATTATTCTATACTAGCGGTAAGATAGACACTTAGCCGCATTTCTAATGATTTTACTCATTTTTATTCTATAGATTTATCTAACTTTATAATATGACGTAATAATGTAAACACACATTATATACATTACCGCGGTAATAATATCATGTTACAAATAAATGTAAAAATAAATAAGATACATATTCTAATAAAAAACAAATCCAAGGTACCAAATATAATTTAGTTACAACTATTATTTGACCTCGACATCTCAGCGTTTAGATTTATAAGGAGATTAAGTATGAATCGATTTTCAGGAGCTTTTTGCATTTCCCTGTATTACAAACAAAATAAATTTATAATGTTAATTTTTGTTAGATAAAAAGTAACAAAGCATATAAAATAAAATAAAAAAACATAATTTACTTATAAAAGTTGCTTACCTTGTCACGATTGTCCAAAAATCTTCATATTTTTTATCATCTTTAATGTTTTTTTGTTTAATAAACTACAAATTAAATAAAAAATGTAAGACTAAAATTTGGAACATTCATTATCATAATCATAATCATTCATAACAAATATAATGTATTATTAAAAGAACATATTACATCCTCAAGTAAGACCATTTTTTGTCCCAAATGTATTGAACTATCACGACTTCTTGTGCTTGGTAATGTAGCTTCAAGTTTCCTAATAATTTTTTTAAAAAAAGATAGTATTTTAATAAATTGTGGAAATAATAAAACCTATTATATAGTATATATATATATATATATATATATATATATTATCATATCGAATACAATACATAATACATTACCTTTCTAACCTTTGAGCCCACAATTCTCTTTTTACCATGTTCCATAGCTGAGTCTTATCTGCTGTTACTGTGGAACCCCACCCAAAAGAGTATATCTTTAGATGATGTACCTGATTATCAAAAGATTAGAATATTGGTTTTTTATACAACGACATGATATGAAGTATTCTAATATAATTTTATAATTCACCTTGTTGTCAACTGGGCATAAAGATGCGATTGATCGCTCAGCCTTCAATATTTTCCATAGTTTTTCAAAGTCGTGATCCTATCATTTTTTTAGTCGAACTGTTAATAGAATGATATGGAAAAATGTTTAAATAAAAGTTGTTCACATGAACCTAGCTGCATGTCACAGCACATGCCCGAAATATTTGTCATCATCTCTTGCAATAAACGGTAGCTCTCCTTGAACTCTAGTTCAACTGTACATTTTAAATTTATAAGATAATTTTTGGTTGTTCTGGGTAATATTAGTGTAATGCATTATATGTATAGACGATTTAATTAATTTAAAAATACAATACCAGAGTATGAGATAACTAAATATCCTTGAAGACAACATTTCTGGTGAAGTACCCATCTTACCCTTCAATTTTTCCTTCTTTTATTAGGATTTTTGTGTCATTTTGAGATACGCCTCTTGATAATGCCACACATAATTGACCATGACTGAACACATGTCGTGCAAGATAAATCCCAACATTGAGAATAGTTTGTCCCTGTGCCTTATTTATAGTTATTGCAAAACTCAGTTTAACTGGAAACTGCTTCCTAATAAGCACAAAGGGAAGTCTCCCGCGCTCTCAGTTGTCTTTAGTTTAATCCTGGGCAAGAAGGCTCTCCTTCCAGCATGGTTGCCTGTTATGATTTCTACATCCAACGGGGTCATAAATACACCCCGATATAGTAATCGTGAACCATTACAGAGGCTAGATTTAGAGTCAATGTTTTGTAACAACATAAGCGGTGCTCCTTTTTTTACCTTCAAAATATGTGGTGGCAAACCACCTGGAGCAATGGAATTTAAGTATTCCTGTTGATATAAGTTTCTTGTGTCCCCTTCGACCTCATCAAAAGACAACAAACTTTGCTCTTCACCTGGGAAATGTTTGATAATAATGTCATTTAGTTTCTGAACATCCTCATTTTTTGGTGTTAGTATCGCTCTTTCCCCCATATAAGATGCATCCCAACCATGATCTTCTAATTTGGGGAATGTTTGCTGTATAAGTATACGTATCGAACTTTCTCCTTCCCATGGATTTGCAATTTGTTGGGGTACCCTCACCATATCATTATCCTTTGTAGGTTCAACACCATCTCCTATCCGCATAAGATAGTCGGCAAAATCTCGATCTTGTAATGCACGCATGTTTTGGCGTAGATGCAATACCTTTGTATTAGCCCATAGATGAGATTTAATGATACATGCAGAAATCGTCTGTGCCTTAGTCCCTTTTGGAACAACAGGAAGTACTTGGCGGAAATCCCCTCCCATAATCCTCACTTTCCCCCTGAATGGAGCATCACAGTCAAGAATATCCTTTAAGATGCGGTCTAATGCTTCTATAGCATATCTACTTGTCATGGGTGCCTCGTCCCAAATGATTGCTGTTGTTTCTCTTATTATTTTCGCGAGATCAGATTGTTTACTTATTGAGCAAAAAGACCCTTCTTCTGTATTGATGGGTATCTTAAATCGGGAATGTGTCGTCCTACCACCGAGTAATAATGTAGCTGCTATACCAAATGAGGCTGTCGCTAAGACAATTTGACCCAAATGTCTTAATTTTCCAATTAAGGTGCGATAAAGGAATGTCTTACCCGTTCCTCCTGGCCCATACACAAAGAAAACCCGACTATGCTTACGTTGGATAACATCCATAATGGTATTGTAAGCAAACAACTGGTCATCATTTAACTTCTCAATGAAACTCAAATCTTCAATAGGAACTTGGACCGATAGCTTTTCTTGTATAACTCTTGGTACAGGATTACCGTCTGTGGTCTCCAATGATAATTCAGGCAAAGCATAATCTGTGATTTGTTTTCCATGTTGAACTAATAGGTCATTCAAATCCCTTAATAGCATGTTAGTCAATGATGGCCCATTCACAGTGGATGTTGAAGGATAGTCCTCTCCCATGTGGGTGTAAAACTCATCCCATAGGCTTCTTACATCTGTTGGTTCACAAAAGACTAATATAGTAGCAAACAATCTCCGTAAAGCATATGGAATTCGTAGACTTGATGCTTCAACTAAGCATTCGCGAATACTGTTGTCTTGTTCTAAAAAGCCCCATTGCTCGGCTGCTTTTTGGAATGTGGTGTAGCACATGTTGTTTACTGTGAGCAAGTAATCCCAACTGTTTGGTCCTCTTATATGAGATAATAATACACACAAATAGAATTTCTCCCTGTCTGAAGGTGACACTGTATAGATTCGTCCAATAACTTTCCTTTGTATTCTTCATCTGAACCATTCTTTATTTCCTTTTTTCCACAAATAGTGTTCTGGAATCTCCCTGTACAGATAACACCTTGCTTGTGGATCTCTCTGGTTCAGGGCAAAGAATTGTGTGAGCATTGTTATGGAGTTACGCGCATCATTTAGTACATCGTCGATTCTTTATTTGTACGGTATCGCACTTGATGGAGATTTGGTAGGTGGATTTGTAATCTTTCAACACTTGGATACATTCGGTACATGGTGAATGAAAATATTCTCCATAACGCCTCTGGAGCACAAATCCATCTTGCATCAATATACTGCTTGACCTCATCCATATGAACCTCCATGGCAACTCGATCAGGACCTTTATAGACATATTTATACAGGTACTTGATACTCTTGATACTACTGCACACTTCAACATTTATATAACAGTCATACTTTAACAGCAACCATGGGTTATAAGGGACCACCCATCTATTATCTATAGATATATGTCTTTTCAAAGTTACTGGACCATCATTCCGTCTTCTATACCGTGGATATGAGTCAATACCTTGTCGTGTCTCTTGGATGAACTCTTCTGGGAACCCCTTCTTACATTGGCCATCCTTTATACATGGTGATCTTGGATTCAGTCTACCGCACGGTCCATGAATCATCTGTTTTAGCACTGCGGCATGTAATTGTGGTTCTTCTTCAAATTTTGGTATTTCCGCTCTGACAATGCTATCGTATTCTTCTGGGTTACGTAATCTGTCATTAGGTTCCATGATCAGTAGCATATGCACGTGTGGCAATCCTCGTTTTTGGAATTCAGTTACATACATATAACTTTTGACCTTTCCTAAGACGCCTTTTTTAATTAGGCCATGCTTCAATTGCTCGAACTTTGAACGGAAGATTCTTGTCAGCAAGTCTGGACGATCTTGTGGAGTTTGAAATGGGCCAAGTTCAGATGATATTTCAATCCATGAAGGGTTGCATGTCATGGTAAGAAAAATATCAGGTTTGCCGTCGTGAAGCACAATAGTCATACCATCTTCATACAGTTGTGTCATGTCTCGACGGCTACCAATAAATGATGAAGGCAATATGGTTCTCCGTCCGATATTTGCTACAAAGAGTAATTGTACGTGTTGATGGTGTTTGATGTATTCGACATATATTTTTGTATAAATAATTTTGATATATGCTATGAAGAGTACCTGTAGCAGTTTCTCCCACACGCAAAGCATCTTGCAAGCCACAATACAATTCGGAGCGAATTTTATTTTGGTGAGTTTGGACCCACCTTAACCTTGCTGCTTCGGTCTTGACATAGTTGTATACAACATATTGTTGTAGTAGTCGTCCCGATTTTAGCAATATGGAATAATCATTGGAACGAATCTACAATCCATGAAACAATTAATGACTAATGAAAATGTATTTTGTGTAAATTATTATATTTTATAAATCAAAATATTGTAGAAATTACATTATGTACCTGAAGCATGTAACTGTAATATTCTAGACATGTTATAGGTTGTCCTTCATCAGTTGTGGTTTCGCGGTCCTATCCAAACGTTCTGTAAGGGAATAATAGAG
This sequence comes from Sophora flavescens, assembly GCA_030762895.1. Taxonomy (NCBI): domain Eukaryota; kingdom Viridiplantae; phylum Streptophyta; class Magnoliopsida; order Fabales; family Fabaceae; genus Sophora; species Sophora flavescens. The sequence continues at coordinate 71,550,929 of CM061062.1, read as the reverse complement.
GATATTGTAATGGATCATAATATCCCGTAGTTTCTTTAACATTTATTAGACTCCCAACATGACTCATCACGATGATATCCTTTTCAGTTGAGATTGATACCGTGTCTCCACCAACGACAATTGCTGCGACTTGGGATGTAGTTGGCATATTATACTGTGGTTGATTAGCAGGGCGCTCCTTGATGAGTAGACTACAATCATGTACATCTGGACGTTGTGCAAGTTGCCTTAATGCGTGCACACATGGATTGCAACCATGAAGCATTTGTTGCAACTTTTGAACAATATTTTGTTGAAGTTGAGGGTTTTCAAGCATCCTGTTTTGTAACTCATGCTCTGTATCGTAGATGTACATTTGCAAGAATCGTGGTTGTGAACCCTCATTTGGGTAGAATCCTCCTATCTTATGATAAATTGCACCTTGAGCATGAAAACTATATATGCCACGTCTAGTTGTAACGACATTCTCATCAATATGTACACCCATTGAAGTGAATGAGAGCACATGATTGTAACTCCTAATGTGTTGTCTAAAATGTCTTCCTTCGGCTGAACTGTCTGAAAATATTTCTAGCAACTCTGGAGGTGCATCTACTTGTTCTAATGATATCCTCCCACCAGAGCAACACATGTCACGTGATTCATGATAAAATAATCGTGCATTGCAACGTGTACATGTGCTTGGAGGTGGCAAACGGGAAGCGGCCATTGTTGAAGTATTAAGAAAATCTCTAGCACTATTATGTTTTGGTCGGAAATAAAACTGCAAATCTGCGTTTAAAAAAATACATAACAGTTTTTTAAATGTGCATATTATTTTGTTTTTTTATTCATATAAGGACAATGTGCTAGATCCATTTTCATCAAATTTAGAAATTAAGATCACTGAATTTACATAATAATTTATTTTCAATGTATTGAATTCAATAATATCGTACAAATTACCAAAAATTTATAAATTAATATTTCTGAATGTCCATCACTAACCGTGTACATCATTTGTTCCAGCTTCATGGTCACGTGTTCCTTGAAACCACAGTAAAGGCAATATTAGGTTCTGCATTATTTATTGGTGAAAAAAGAATTATTAAATTACGGAAGGTAATAAAATTTTTATGTATAGAGACATTCAAAAGCATTAGAAATGCGGACAAACAGACAAGACAGTAGTAATTAATTAATATATAAAATTTAAATATAAAATATCAAAAGGTACAAACCGCCAAAAATTTAAGTATTAAAATTTCTAAAAGTCCATAACTAACCATGTCCACCACTTGTTCCAGCTTCATTGTCATGTATTCCTTGAAACGGTGATGAGGTAATAATAGGATCTACATTATTAATTGTTAACAAAAAAAAATACGTAAATAACATAAGGTAATCAAACGTTTATGTATAGAGACATTCAAAATGAGAATCAGAGATACTGACGTTTATTTATTAAAATATAGAAACTTTGTTGATAATGATAAGTTTTAAGCTTCCAAATTTTATAAATAATTTATTTTTACTTATTTATTAATTTAATAAAAGTTATCTATATTGATATATATTTTGATGACAAATTACGATATCTAAGTGTTAATAATTATTTGAAAAGGAATAATAATCAAGTTTTAAAATTTTAATATAAAATACTAAATTCAATGATGGCATAAAATTTCAAGTTTATATTTTCTAAATGTCCATCACTAACCATGTCTGCTACTTGTTCCGGCTTCATGGTCATGTGTTCATCGTAACCTCGTTGAAGCAATATTAGGATATGCATGATTTAGTTATGAAAAAAGAATTATTAAATAACATAAGGTAAGCAAATGATTATATATACGGACATTAAAAAATGAGAATGAAAAATATCACATTATTTGACGTGCAAAAATAGAAACTTCGGTGATAAGAATAAGTTATAGGCCAGAACTTTATAGATAAACCATTAATATAAAGTAATATAGTTGCTAATTACCTTGATGATTAAATTTAAATAACATTAATAAATGACTAAATTATTATATACCTTTGCTCAAATATATATATATATATATACTATTTTGTTGATTACTGGTTGATCGTGCAAGACGTCGAATAGTTGTCAATCTCATTGTTCTTGACTCCATAGCAACTATATTCCATCCACGTCTATAATGTTCTCGTCGTCTAGCTGATTGTTCTTGTCGTTGTTCTGCGGTCATTCTCTGCCTTCTGCTTATTGTAAATTGCCTCCACATCTCTCGTTGATGCTCATGAGATCGTTGATTGTTAATATTTTCCATGTCGAAATAAAACCTAATTATTTATAAAAAGGCATAAATTGTGTATATCTATTTATTCAAAAAAAAGATAAATATACACACATATAATATATATATATATATATATACACACACACACACACACAATATTTTGAACTAATGTTATTTTGTGTCTAAAAAATAAATAAATATCATGTAGATTAAAGCATGTTAAGTTTTTAGTTTACCACCATTTAAAAGAAAAGTTGTAAGTGTACTATTTTTATTGTTACAACTTAGACATACAATTTGATTTTGATGTCATGATAAAGGATAAACTCTAAAAATGTGAATATCATTACCATATCCCATTGTACTAAATTTCCCATTTAATCCTTGTAAACAAAAATTCCCATTTAACCAATAGTAAATGTGAGAAAAATAGTTGAACACCTGGAAAATAGTAGTTGTAATTTTATGATAGTCTTATTAATGATTTTAAGTGAATATTCTAAGGATTAGCAATTATGGTTGTGTATATTTTAAGTTTTAACAAAGGTTAGTGGTATATCACGGGCACTAATTTTTTCCCAATACTTCCACTATTTAATTTATTAACTTAAATACCCTACAAATTTTTTTGCTACTCTGCCATTATCTTATTGTATAGAAGATTACTATATATTTTGTTGACTTATATAACAATATCATAATTTTTTTAAAAAAAACTATAATTTATTTATTTTTTATATTTATTTATATATATATATATATATTTCACATTTTCAAAAAGTTAATATTTTCATATTTTAAAAATCAATTTCAAAATTCCTTAAAAAAATGCATTTCAAAATGTAGGACCATAAAATTAATAGAACGGTCATACAAAATCAAATAAATATAACTTTTAAAAAGTTAATTTGAGTTGTGACATCTTGGCAAAAAAAAAGTTAATTTTAGTTATCATATCAAATCAAATAGAAAGGAATATATGAGATTGAAAACACGTTACATTTGTGGAGGACCAAAGACAATACTCAAATCATCTAATATTTTAACACAAAATTTTAGACTACAACATAAGTAGCATAAATCATTAAATATTGTAGTGTCACCAAAATATTGATATAATCATTTATGTATTTATTTTAAATTTTTAATGACGTTATTAATGATTTTATGTTTTGTAAAAAAATGGTTTTAAGTTTTAAATATAAAGTATAAATATTAATATCTTTATTGCTATAAAATTTTGGGGGGGGGGGGGGGGGGGGATTTGGTTGGTTACAAACGATTTCATACTTATTTTCAAATGTTACATAACATATTAATATAGAGGATCATGTGGGAGTTATAAGGTGGCTTGGTGGTTTTGGGGAAGGAGATAGGGTTTGGAGTGATACGGTGGAGGTCATGGGTTCAACTCCTCCCACTAACATAACACATACTAATAATCTAATATTTACCTATTAAAAAAAAATAGAGGATCATGTAATATGAATCATAGAATTTTATTTAAAGTATTTTGGGAAAAATGGCACAAACAATAATCAAAAAGAGTATTACACCATGCCAAACATCTACCATAAAGATTACAAATATATATGGCATATATGGTTACTATATATGGCATATAGCAATATATAAAAGGATATGTATATATATATATATATATATATATATATATATATATATATATATATATATATATATATATATATATATATATATATATATATTATAGAGGTAAAAGGATATAATTTGAATCGGTAAAAAAAATATAGAAAATTAAAAGCTTTCTCGGAAGATAACTTAAGACACTATAATCGAAGATTATCCATAGAAAAGGAAACAATTGAAGCAAAAATGAGTAAAAAAACGCAAGCAAAAGGTAATCTAAAGTCACTAAAAACAATAAGAAATACTGAAAAAATTAAGCAATACTTTTTGTTGAAAGAAAAAAATTAAGCAATACTTGAGTACTCCACATTTCTATAAAAAAAATTTAAATGATGAAACATATTGTTTATGTTCTGTATTAAAGGGGTAAGTTGGGCCAACATAGGTAGCCCATTGTCTAATAAAGTAATACAATTTTTTTTTAAAAATAAAAGTAAATAAGGGTTACTGCATAACACCCATAGATGTGCTACCGTCAAAGATGAAGGAGAGTTGCGGCGGTTGTCAGTTGCAATCACCACGGCGGATCACGGTTTATTGCAGATCGGCAGCTTGAATTTCACGGACATGTGATGGTCATGGTGGCTGTCCAGTTCGGCGATCGTGGCTTCGACGGTTCCGATGTTGCAGTGGAGGTCTTGCTGGTGGAGGGCTGGAACGCAGGTTGGGATTTGTTCTGACACCAAATCATTATAATGTAAGTATGTAATGAATAAGAAAAAGAAAAAGAAAAAGGAATGTGAAATGAAAATTGAATATTATGTTTTTTCAGATGGGTTGGAAAACAAACATAGGGGAAGGGGAGGCCTTACTGAATGGAGTGTTGAGTGATTGGGTTTAGTTTAAGGATGAATGGGTGATGTTTCTTCTATTGTTTGTTGGAAAAATTCCTATAAGATGGATAGAATGGTGAACTGGGAAAGAGAGGATTGTATTGTTGAATGTATTGAGCGTGCAGAGGTTATAAAGAATTTTTTTTTTTTTGAATGAGGTTATAAAGAGTTAAGGATGATGAAAGCTGGAGTAAGCAGTTACCATTTCAAGTTTTGAAATTTGAAATGATTAAACTATTTTATCCGCAGGTTATCTTTCAAACTGTTTTCAAAGTTTCTTTCAATCTTGTGAGTGATGCGGTTACTGAGGAATTTGGTGTTTGCGGTTAGTGAGATGAGAGGGAGGTAGGATGTTACAGTAAAACCGTTTATTCTTTAGTATAGAAGATATATAGTTTAAGGGGTATATTTGTAATATATAAAATGTTGACACCAAAAAACTGTTTTTTTTACTACTCTGCCATTATATTATTGTATAGATGTATAGATATATTTTATAAAATTGTAATGTTCTTAATCATTACTTGAGTAATACTATACAAAATGAACTTATAGAGTTGTTACCCTTCCAAATAAAAAAATGTGATAATAAAGAAAGTTAAAGATGCAAAATACTTTTCTGTTATTCTTGATTGTACTCCAGTTGTAAGTCATCAAGAACAAATGACTCTTATTTTGAGATGTGTTGATACTTTGAATTCTCCAATAAAAATAGAGGAGTACTCTCTTTGGACTCAATTATAAACAAAAAAAATACCTATATTTTTTGGACTCAAATATAAGCAAAATTCAACCAACTTAATTCTACTTAATGCAAGTTGATGAGTGTGATTTTACCTCATTTTTCATGTACATTTCTGCATGCATTTGCATATAGTTAGGCCAATTTAGTGTTGATTTTGTATAGTTTTTTCCTTTGGAACGGATGAGGTGGTTTCTGTGTGTTGTTTTGCAGAAATTGGAGAAAAACTGTGCATATTTGGCTATAATGAAGATTGGATGAATTAGAGCCTTAAAAGGGAAGAAAATGAGCTAAACAGAGCCCATCACGGCCTAGTCGTGATGCCCGTCACGGCCATGATCGGGTAAAACTGAAAAGGCAGAAAAGCTGAAAACAGAGAGTCTGTCACGGCCTAGCCGTGATGTACATCACGGCCGTGACCCAAAACCATCACAAGTCAGACACCATCACGGCTTGGCCGTGAAGGATAACACCGCCAATGAATGGAGGCTCGCCACGCGATCAATGTCTCGCCACGCGAGAGACCTAAAATGCCAAATGTTCCAGAAAAATAAAGCGTCACGGCCAGCCGTGATGGACATCACGGCCGTGACGGGCGACGGACCTATAAATAAACCTGCACCGAACAGAATTAGGGATCTGCACCGGGAGGCAGGCGGAGGCCGGCGGCCGGAGAGGTTTCTACCCAAAAAAGGGGGCGTTTTCTCGCTCTTGGATGGGGAGAAGATGGAGGAAGCTTGTCTATGAGTGTTCTCCATCCCTTTTCTCATTCTCGTTTTGTATTTCCTTTTATCATGAGTAGTTAAATCCCCATTGTTGGGGTTAGATGTAACTTTTCCCGAACTTGTTGTATTTGATTTGGTGTTTAATGCAAGTTTCTATTTCGTATGAGTATGTGATTCTGTGTTTAATGCTTTCCTTGGATTAGCTACCCATAGGAATGATATGTTGCTTTAATAGATGACTGAAAGGTTGGTGTTAAGGCATGCTCATGAATCATATGCCAAGTGGGTCAAGAATCTAGACATAGGTGTTGGCTGCTTGCAATATTATAAGTCTTAACTTAATGCAAAATCTCAGATTATTCCACCTAAGACATTAGGGTTTAATTTGGGGTTTTAGGCTCAATGCACCTAAGACATTAGGCTTGAGTATTTTAGAAAAGGCTTGATTGGCATAATTGAATTAGGACTTGTGTTGATAACTATTTCATTGCAATTAAGGAAGGATTAGTGTAGTCTAACCCTGACAATTCTAGCCACATCCCTGTTTGCATACCAAGTGTTTGACAAAATTCTAAAAAGGCAAAAATATTTTGTTTCTTTATTTTCTGTTTAATCTCTCATACTTTATTTCAGTCTAGATAGTTGTTAAGCTTGCGAATTGGTAATTGACAATCAATCCCTGTGGATACGATAACCGGTCTCACCACCGTATTACTTGATTGCGACGAGGTGCACTTGCCTTTATTTATATTTCTAAAAATCACGCATCAAGTTTTTGGCGCCGTTGTCGGGGATTGGCTTTGTCAATATCAGTAGTAACAAATGAGGCAACTAGTTTAGACATTTTTTTTTTTTACTTTTATTTCCTGGGTATATTTGATATTTTTCTGTATATATTTTATTTTTTTGTTTTGAGTTCTGTTTTGTAAGGTGGACAAAAGTCATGGAAAATTTTTATTATCCACCTGATAAGGAAGCTTCCAGTCATGTTTTGGAGGACAACTTGTGGTGGGACGACGATATAAATTTGGGAGAATTCTTCGAGGAGTTTTCTCTATCCCATAACACCCCATCACGAGTCGATCCTATGACTGGTGAGCTTATATATATATATATACCGAGGAGGATTGGGAAACCTTTTGTTCTTATTTACCACCTCCACCACCATGTATGATTCCCATAGAGCCACATGAAGTGGAAGTTGAGAAAAATCTGGTTATGGGAATGGATCAAATTGAAAATGAAGTGGTGGTGGTGAGTAAACCACAACAAGAGGAACTACCTTCCACAAATCCTTGGGAAACAACAAGTGAGGAGGCAGGGCATCTAGATAGCACTCCTTCCACCATGCATGCTGAGCAATCTGATTTTACTGCACTAGATAAATATGTTGGCTTGCATGCATGTGTGGACATTGGTAAGTTAGCCCCTCCCACTTGTCTGTCACACTTCCTCTTGACAATTCCATTTGACCCGAGAGGAAGTGAGTTTATAATTGTAAAGGTCAATGGAATTTCCACCCAATGGCTGGGTGGAATTGAAAATAAAGTTATTTTACTGTTACAATCACCATCCCAATTTCCATTTGATCCGGGAGGAGGATCCAGGTCATGCTTTTCAATAAGTCAAGCTAGTGACATTAAAGAAGCGCTTATTGGGAGGCAACCCAATTTTTCTTTTCCTTTTCCTTTTTTTTTCCTTTTTGTTTAGTTAGAATTGATTTTTGATTTCAAACTCTTGAATAATTTGAGAAGCTCGAGAGTTTTCTTTTACTAATAAAATTGTCAAGTGATTTCAGGGAAAGAAGGAAGGAAGGGAGAGCAAGAAGACAAGGAGAAGAGCAAAAGGGGCAAAGAAAAAGCAAAGTCAGCACCCGCTACCGCCTCGGTAAGCCGTTCCATTTTTCTTTTGCTTTATTTTATTTTTCTTCTCTTCTCTCCAACTTGATTGTTTACATTGGGGACAATGTAAATCTTTAAGCTTGGGGTAGGGGTAATCTTTTTGCCTGCATTGTAAATATTGCATTCATATAGGCTTAAGTTTGCATGATCGCATGATTCGGTTACCCTTGCTTAGATTGAGCTTATGATTGTGAGAGCTAAGTGCCAATTTTTTTGTGATAGTGAATTCTTGAACCCAATTCTGTTTATTCTTGTGATATGGCTGCAAATGAATATGCTTGAGATGATCTTGGATAGTTGATGATTAGCATATGTTTCTATAGACTTGTGTTTTTCACTGGTTCTTGAACTGATAAATGTGAGCTTTTGAGCCATTAGGGGGTACTCACTAAATCTGCCCCCATTCTTTGTGTAGAGTGTTATTCCTCTTGGTTTGTTTTCTCTAGAACTTGACTTGAAACCATTTTAAAGCTTGAAATTTTTTGAAAACATTTTTGAAAATGATTGAGGCAATAGGTATTTTTCTTGCCTTCTGAGTTTTGAATGATGAAATGCTACCCCTTAGTTGCCCAATTTTGAGCCTGAATGAATAAAATGCTTTTCTTGGTACCCTGAAAATTTTGATACATATACTTGATAAGGGACCTTCTAAAGTATTACAAAAAGGGTGAAAAAGGTAGTTGAAAGTTTGGGACAAGAATCAGAAAAAAAAAAAAATTCTTTTGAGTTGAAAAATCTCCCCTCTCCAATTAAAAAAATAAAAAAATAAAAAAATAAAAAAAAAGAAAAGAAAAGAAAAGAAAAATATAAAGAGATGGGGATGACAAAAAAAAAAAAAAGAGAAGTGAAAAATAAAAGAAAAAGAAAGAAAAGAAAGGTGGAAAAATGTATTGAAAACCCAAGAAGGTATTTTAGAAGGTGTCTTGTGTTGAAATGTTTGATACTTGGTTTAGCCTTTTGAAATATCCCTTTCTTGTTATCCCCACCTAAAGATTAATCCCATGGCCACGTTACAACCAAATAAAGACCTCTTGATTCTTAGGTGTTTTCATAAATAAAGTGGAGATTTGGTTGATAGTCAAGCATATGGTAGGAATCATTCCTTGAGGAAAATGGAGCGAATTGTTATATATACTTGAACACTTGAGTGAGTGAGGCAAGAAAGAGAGCCAAGCAAATAAACAAGCTTGGGGTGAGCTTCAAGTGAGCAAGAGTGCCCGAATCAGTGAGAATGTGAGTCTAGGAAACTTAAGCCCCTAATTGGACTTGAATTGATTGTCTCTTGCTGAAATAATTGAATTACCTATTGCTTGGATCATTTACTCGGGTTCTTGGTTCACTATCCATGCTTTGACTGTTTATCTCTTCTGGCTTTAGTTTTTGCTTGAGGACAAGCAAAGTCTTAAGCTTGGGGTAATTTGATGAGTGTGATTTCACATCATTTTTCATGTACATTTCTGAATGCATTTGCATATAGTTAGGCCAATTTAGTGTTGATTTTGTATAGTTTTTTCCTTTGGAACGGATGAGGTGGTTTCTGTGTGTTGTTTTGCAGAAATTGGAGAAAAACTGTGCATATTTGGCTATAATGAAGATTGGATGAATTAGAGCCTTAAAAGGGAAGAAAATGAGCTAAACAGAGCCCATCACGGCCTAGCCGTGATGCCCGTCACGGCCATGATCGGGTAAAACTGAAAAGGCGTAAAAGCCGAAAAAGTAGTCTGTCACGGCCAGCCGTGATGTACATCACGGCCGTGACCCAAAACCATCACAAGTCGAGACCATCACGGCTTGGCCGTGATGGAGATCACGGCCATGGAATGGAGGCTCGCGACGCGAGCAATGTCTCGCCACGCGAGAGACCTAAAATGCCAAATGTTCCAGAATGTAAAGCGTCACGGCCAGCCGTGATGGACATCACGGCCGTGACGGGCGACGGACCTATAAATAAACCCGCACCGAATGAATTAGGGATCCGTGACCGGGAGGTAGGCCGAGGTCGGCGGCCGGGAGAGGGTTTCTACCCAAAAAGGGGGCGTTTTCTCGCTCTTGGATGGGGAGAAGATGGAGGAAGCTTGTCTATGAGTGTTCTCCATCCCTTTTCTCATTCTGTTTTTGTATTTCCTTTTATCATGAGTAGTTAAATCCCCATTGTTGGGGTTAGATGTAACTTTTCCGAACTTGTTGTATTTGATTTGGTGTTTAATGCAAGTTTCTATTTCGTATGAGTATGTGATTCTGTGTTTAATGCTTTCCTTGGATTAGCTACCCATAGGAATGATATGTTGCTTTAATAGATGACTGAAAGGTTGGTGTTAAGGCATGCTCATGAATCATATGCCAAGTGGGTCAAGAATCTAGACATAGGTGTTGGTCGCTTGCAATCTTATAAGTCTTAACTTAATGCAAAATCTCGATTATTCCACCTAAGACATTAGGGTTTAATTTGGGGTTTTAGGCTCAATGCACCTAAGACATTAGGCTTGAGTATTTTAGAAAAGGCTTGATTGGCATAATTGAATTAGGACTTGTGTTGATAACTATTTCATTGCAATTAAGGAAGGATTAGTGTAGTCTAACCCTGACAATTCTAGCCACATCCCTGTTTGCATACCAAGTGTTTGACAAAATTCTAAAAAGGCAAAAATATTTTGTTTCTTTATTTTCTGTTTAATCTCTCATACTTTATTTCAGTCTAGATAGTTGTTAAGCTTGCGAATTGGTAATTGACAACCAATCCCTGTGGATACGATAACCGGTCTCACCACCGTATTACTTGATTGCGACGAGGTGCACTTGCCTTTATTTATATTTCTAAAAATCACGCATCACAAGTATTCCAAAAATCAAGAAAATTAACCAATCAAACCAATTTTTCCTTTACTTTTCCAAGAGCATCGCACATTCCCGAGATAATTAAAGGGTATTTTGGTAATTATAACTCATTTTTTTACATAAATCAAGACAACTAAACTAAATTAACTAACTTCCTTAATAAGTGTGAAATTAGTTATTTTTACTTATAATTGAGTCCGGAGTACTTTTAGAATTTTTAAAAGTTAATGATACATCAGGAAAATGTCTTTTTAACGAGCTTATTAATGTTTTGAAAAAATATGAGCTTGATATTGATGATAACATGAAGGGTAAAAATCAAGGAGTGCAAAAAAGACTATTGGATATAAATCCTAGAGCATTTTATATATCATGTGGATGCCATAATTTGAATTTAGTTTTATGTGACATGGCTAATTCATCTCCTAGAGTTATTTCTTTTTTTGGAGTTCTACAACGTATTTATTGTTTATTTGCTTCATCCACCAAACGATGGAAAATTTTGCAAGATAATATATGTAAATTTTCTGTTAAATCTTGATCTCAAACTCGTTGGGAAAGTATAATTGAAAGTGTAAAGTGTCAAGGCGATAAAGTTTCAAGCACCAAAGATAAGAGATGCTTTGATTCAATTATCAAAATGTTGTGAAGATCCTAAAATAAAAAGTGAAGCCATGTGTTTAGCAACTTGTGAGATTGAAAATTTTGAATTTTTATTAGGAATGAATATTTGGTATGATATGATATTTTGTTTGCAGTTAATTATGTTAGTAAGATTCTACGGTCTAAAGATATGCATATAGATGTTGCTATAGATCATTTAAGAGGCCTTATTTCTTATTTGAAAAATTACAGGGAAAATGGATTTGCATTGGCTCTGGACTCCACAAGAAAATTGGCCATTGAAATGGACATACAGCCTAAATTTCGTGAAAAACGTAAAATCCATAGAAAACCACGTTTTGATGAAAATGTTACTAATGAATGAGATAATACGTTTAGCTGAAGAATCTTTTCGTATTGAATATTTTTTATATATATTGGATCAATCTATTCTTTCTATCCACACTCGATATATACAATATGAAATCATTTTTGGTTTTTTAGTTGAATCCAAAAAATTAAAAATTTTAGATGAGGATGAGTTGCAAAAATATTGTATTAATCTTGAAAAGTTTTTAAGATTTAGTGAACATTCTGATATTGACAGTTTTGATTTATTTTCAGAATTAAAAGTATTGAGACAAGTGTTAAGAGAAGAAATTAACACTCCAATAGAAGTATTAAACTATGTCAAAATATTAGATTCTTTTCCAAATGTATGCATTGCTTATAAAATATTATTGACAATACCCGTAACAATTGCTACCGTTGAACGAAGTTTTTCAAAATTAAAATTGCTTAAATCCTATCTAAAATCAACAATGTTACAAGATAGATTGAATAGATTAGTCATCTTATCTATTGATAGTGAAATGTTAGAATTACTTGATTAGAAAATTTTGATAAAGGATTTCGTCGCTCAAAAAACTAGAAAATTAATATAAAGATTAATAATTTATATTGCATTAAGTCTCTTTAAATTTTTCGTCTTAGACCCCGAAATGTCTTGACAGGGCCATGATGATTCAGCCTATGTCCTTCTTCATTTCCTTCTTTCTTTTAACATAAATGGAATATGTCTCACAAAATATTTCGATGAAAAAGTCTTAGAGAAATATTATTTACCCTAATTATAATACTGTAATAATTTTTTAAGTTAAATATATTTTTAGTCGTTATAAAATGAGCATTTTTTTTATCTTTCCTAACGATTTTAATGCAGTATAAAGACATATTTTCCGGGGGATTTGGCAGGCGGCCTTGTTTTGAAGTCAAAGTCAAACCATGTGTTAAACAGTATAAACCGTTGTGTCCAAACTCCAAACACGGGAGACAGGGTTCCAAGAATTGAGGACAGCCAACCGCCAACGGCCAAAAACTGCCACCTTCTTTCTCAATTTCCCCAAATATTAGACAAACAATACGGTTTCACCATGATACATTGACAGTTATTTTATATTTTTTTAAACTTAAATTAATGACATTATCTTATTTATTTATTTATAGAGATACATACTATTAGATTTTTAAAAAATAGTACTTAACTTGATTTAGCAAGTAGAGCATCTATTTAGAATTATTGATTGACAATCGGTTTGTTTCTTTTTGTGTCTTTCTCAACCGAACCAGAATTCAACCTGAAAGAAAGAAAGAGCGTTTGGTAATAATAAACCACAAAGGGGTTTCTCTCCTTAGGGCGCGGTTTTCCGATTTCCGGGAAACCGCTCCACCCCCATTTTATTCTTATCAAATCCTGCAACTAAGGTATTCATTCCATTCAACTTTTCTTTTCTTTTTGATGTTTCATTGAACGAGTGATGAATTGTTTGTTTGTGGGTTTGATTTTAGTGTCAGAAATTTGCAACCAAAAAGGGTTCCATAATCAACCTTTTTCTGTTTTCTCTAGTGGGTATTTTTTGGAGCCTCTGTCATTACTGTTCTTGTATTTGTATGTGTACAAGTTTTGGTGAATTGGGGAATTTTGCAGTTTGTATGATTTTTTTAAAATTAATATTTTCATATCTTGAGTTGGGAGGTTTTGTTCCCATTTGAAGATTGATCAACGATTTTTGGGTACCCTTTTGATAATTGATGGAAGGAGGAGGCGGTATGGATAGAGTGTGGCAAGGGATGCCGCCTAAACCCAGTGAATGGGTGAAGGGCAAATTGGTTGGATGTGGATCTTTTGGCACTGTCCATTTGGCCATGAACAAATCCACTGGTGGACTTTTTGTTGTGAAATCAGCACATTTAGGGTGTGGACGTGAGACTTTGGATCATGAGGTCAAAATGGTGAAGACTTTAAGTTCATCCCCATATATTGTCCAATGTTTGGGAACAGAGGAAGACCAAGGTGATCTCAATGTCTTTATGGAGTATATGGCAGGGGGTAGTTTGGCAGATGTGGCACAGAAGTTTGGAGGGTCATTAGATGAAGAAGTTGTTGGGGTGTATACCAGAGAAATTCTGCTTGGGTTAAAGCACCTTCACCAACATGGAATTGTGCATTGTGACCTTAAGTGCAAGAATGTGCTTTTGGGATCATCCGGGAACATCAAACTGGCGGATTTCGGATGTGCTACAAGGGTAAAGGGCGATGGAGGTTTGGCAAATTCTTGGCTGTCTGTTGGTGGGACTCCTCTCTGGATGGCTCCTGAAATATTGAGGAATGAGATGCCGGATTTTGCTGCAGATATATGGTCTTTGGGATGTACAGTTATTGAAATGGCTACTGGCAGTCCTCCTTGGGCTGGTGAGCTTTCAAATCCAATGGCTGCTATGCTCAAGATTGCTCATGGTGATGGGGTACCTCCATTTCCAACCCATTTCTCAAGGGATGGTTTGGATTTCTTGAGCAGGTGTTTGGAGAGAGAACCCAAAAAGAGGTATACCATTGAGGAGTTACTTAGCCATCCATTTATTTCAGGGAATTCAACCAGACCTTCTCAGAAAGAGTATGCTTCTTCACCACCAAGTGTCTTGGAGGTTCAAAATTTTGAGGATACTCATGATTTAGAAAGCCCAGAGGGGAATGATTTCTTAACCAGAAACTCATTTGCCCTCTATGATATCGATGAACCAAAAGGAACAACAATATGGCAACATGAAGACAGTGCACCTGTTCGGTCATCAGGGAATTGGATTACTGTTAGATCAGGGTGAAATCTTGAGAACTGAGCAGAAAGTAAAAGTAGGAAAGGTGTTAATGTAGATTTAGAGGATTCAAATGTACAGCTTTTGAGTAGGACAAAAAATAGGTTGTCAAAGTTTTGGTTGCCTTTTCCTTTGCATTTCTATATATGATTTGTAATTGTAATTAAAGGAATGGCATTTTCTAATGTTTCACTAATTACGCTAGATTCCGGCATGCTGCATTTTATCTTTAATTATATTTTATTTATCAATGAATTAAAGATTGCTTAGGATTGATGAAATAAGGGTATGACAAAAATAATAGTCAAGGCAAAAAAAAAAAAAAAAAAGAGTTAAAGTTGATGATAGAAAGAGAGGAATTTGAGAAAGAGAGAAATACTTGAGGAGATATGAACCAACGATTAGAGAATGACAAGAAAAAAAAAAAAAAAACTATTGGCAGAGTGAGCACTGCTAAATTAATCAACACTCAAGAACAGTTGCAGACTTGCAGCAATGATGGTAGTAGAGAATTCATGACAGTGTTAAATTCAATACTCAATTTGACTTTAATGTTATGACTACTTTTGTATTACTCATTGCAATTCGAAATACAACAAAGATTAAAGAAAATAGTTTGAATCCATATTTTGATTGAAGTGCCACAATAATAAGGTTACATCTTCTTTGAGCTAAAATTTTTTAGTTCATGAAGCTCCACAGATCTTTCTCAGCTATACATACCATAATTCTTCCTCTTAGTGAAAAAACAAATTACAGCCATCTTTATGCAGACACAGTTCTAGTCAAGGCTCGGTCCTCTCCACACCCTCTTTAAGTATTAGTGCACGATCATAAAATTCCAGCAATAAAGACCATACTAACTAAGACAAACACAAACAAAAGAAACAACAACAAAAGGCATTATAGTATACACATCTTCTAGTTCTATGAAGATAGCTTCCCCCTTCAATAGTATTTTGTTAATAAAAAGGACAGGGAGAAAGAGGGTGAAAAATAAGAAAAGGTGCAAAAGCCTGATATGATATGTATAAAAACATGCTAAGTGGTAACCTGAAAGTGAGCAAATATAGAAATCTGTAATGCCATCATTTTGGAGCTAGGTTTAGTGCAGATGTAATAGCAACCATGTTGAGCTTCCTTAATATGTGGAAGTATAACCATAAGGAAAGAACCAAGTATCCGTTAAGCATGACATAAAGCTATTCAGATGTCACCTAAATTTATCAATACAATGATGCAAAATGGGGTTAACAAAAATCAGCAATCAATAACCTTTACTCTATCTAAATGAAGCAAGTTGAAACATAAGCAAAGGATAAAATGGCACTCATGCATATCAACAACTTCTATTATGCTAAGAAGCAATAGCTATTTCCAAAGCCATAGTTTCCATCTTTACTAACAATAACAACCATGGGCTTTCTCATGTGCCAACAAAACAAATTAGAACATAAACAAATAATCATGCAGTAAGGATTACATCAATATAAATTAATTACTTGTATCAGTATAAATCATAATATAATGCATGAAGAATCAAAAATGATGAGAGAAACAAATTGACAGCAAAAATAATACCATTGGAATTAAAAGTCTCTTGTGGGTAGAAAACAATTATTGTTTTAAACCCATTAGGCTGTTCTGTTCCTATGCCACTGTACTCTAGCCATAAAAAACAAAGAATCTACAATTTAAGCAATTGAATTGAAGGAATGATAATAGCAAGAAAAGGACCACTTTTGAGAAATTGTGATTTTAACCACTTTCTGAGCACCCAGAAGATAAGATCAATTCATCCAAATGGATCGGTAACAATAAAAAAAAATATCCTACAAAGTTCTAATATTTATCTCAAACCAGAAACTCCAAGCCATCAACTCAAGGCATGCACCAACTAACTCAAAGGACCTTGCCATCTATAACCATCCCAATCCTCTAAAAGGCACATGAGAAATAGCCCCAAACTGGACAAAATATCAAAGTAGGGGGGCTTACTTAGTCAATGGTGTGATGATAATATTTGTTCAGAAAAAAAAAAGTGCTATACGATTCGATCAGGGTTGCTAGACTAAATGTTCCTAGTATATATAGATAGATTGGAAAGAAAGATTGAATCATGTAAGTTGTGCATGCAAGTAACAGAAATATAGACACTAAATAATTAATCAACAATCAAAAGACTGTTGTAGAAAAATAACAAATTCATTGAACCCTTTGTATATTCCATATTTGTCATGAAATGATATAATAGAATTCAAAAAGGAATATTTAAATACCTTGGCTGCCAACATAAGGAAAATACTTAAAGCGACGTTGACGAATGAAATTCTCAACTTCTCCACCCATGACTTCTGCTGTCTTGATTGCAAGCTCAGTGACAATCGGTCCCATTATATGAGCAGAGTTGCCATAGGACCAGAGCAAGAATATAAGTGATAATTGATGAACTTAAAAAATCTAGCATGCAACTGGATATCTAATTAAGCTGGGATCTTCCATAAATTAAAGAAAATAATATAAGTGATAATTGATGAAGATAATGAATACCTTTAGCTTCTGAAGTTACACAGACAGCTTATCAACATGTTGGTACAGCAGCTAAGTGAGTGAGGAAAAAGTGATCAAAAGTTGTAAGTGTCCAACCAAAAAACAATGAGGAAAAATATGAAACTAAAACCAAGAGATACTGAAATACTCATCATCTGGCTCTACAAATACTCACCATCTGGCATTTTCAATTTCATAGCCAAGCATTGTCACTTCATCCAGAGTTGAAGATCACGAGAAGCATTTTTTCCTTTCACAAAAAGGATGTCAAAATGTTAGTGGAGAAAGATAGCAGTAATTCCTATCTCTATCTAAATTCAAAATCAAGAATACCCTCCATGACTACTGACAGGGAGCGAGAAAATGAAATAAGCTAACTTTGTGACAATTTGTCATTCGTGCATATGAACTTTATTGGCAGAAAGCCGTGGTTACAACTTACAACATCTGGGGAACATAAAAAAATACTACACCCAGATCAAAACCATACAGAGAATCATAAAGATAAGATGGTAGTTGGAAATTGTTTTATTCCAAACCGAAAAACCTAAATTAAAAAGAAAACAGCTACAGCAAGAAGGTTTTTACTAAGTCATATTTAAGGCTATAATTGCATAGAGTTTCCAATATTGAAGAGGTTTAAGCATCCAGCTATTGTTTAGTATGTGAGTGATAACCATGACCACTTAACTTGCCATCGTCAAATAAAAGCAAGGATCTTTAGAAAAATCTAACAAATAAAGAATCAAGTTTGAGAGTGCAAAACAATATTCACATGCTATCAAAATAAGAATGCAGTTAAAAAACAAATATATTTCAAAGAGAAAAAGAAGCTACCTTCAATGTTCCTTTGTAGGGAGCGCAAACTAATTATTTAATCCAGTCTTCCCACTATGTAGGAAGGTTCCAACACCATAACCCCGAGCATAGCAATAAGTATCATCAAAAGTAGTTGGCAAACTGCATGTCCCTCCATAACTACATATTTTGAACAATTGCGGGTAACTACAAACTCTAACAAAAACAAAGTAAAACTGCCAAAGGTTACACTTAGAAATATAGGGTCCAAAGATATTTTAATCCAAGTTAAAGGCGAATAACATAGCATGTCCCAAGAACCTTTTTTTTACAGCAATAATATCATAATTATAACTTGAAATAATGATATATAAATTAGATAATGTTGCTAACCAGAACCGTTTGTGTGTTGTTAATTCAGTGGCAGTGCAGAACTTCTTTTCTGCTGATGATGCAGTGTTGATACTGCAATGCTGCACCTTTCTTGATCAAGAGTTGCACCAAGAAGGTTATGTGCAATGATCAGATTGTAGGAAAGAATGTAAAGAATGAAAAACTGAATGACATAAGGAGAGTTATCGTGGTTCAGGGCCAATGGAAACCCCTACATCCACACTGAGGAGAGCTACTTTCTGTGATGAATTCAAAGAACAAATACAAGAGTTTCAAGTATCGAATACTTGCTGCTTTTTGATCTATCAGCTTGGCCAGTTTATATACAATCATGCCAAGCTCTTCATCTAGCATCATCTATGACTTCTATGCTAACTAACTAACCAATACAGGTTGTTACAATCAGTTACAAACAAAACAGTTATGCAAAACAGTTTTATAACTAACTAGCATCACATAGACTCTAAGTTCCTCTAAAACACACTGCATCTGCCAGCTGCACTTTGATGATCCACTTTGCATAACATTCTCCACCTTGGATCTTCAAAGACTTTGCCAGCTAGCTTTTGACAGCCTCCTCACGAGGCTTACACATTACAGCTTCCAATATTAACCAAATTCAAGCAGTGACTGAATTTGGTAGTTGGAATCACCTTGGTCATCATATCCGCAGGGTTGTCTTCACTGGCCACCTTCTTGACTGCTATCAAACCTTGAGATATTATGTCTCTAATGTAGTGTAGCTTAACATCAATGTGCTTTGTCCTCTCATGGAACACTTGGTTCTTTGAGAGACAAATAGCACTTTGAGAATCACACCAAACACTTGTAGGAACAGTTCTCCCTTCCAGTTCATTCACAAGTCCTTTCAGCCACACAGCTTCTTTGATAGCTTCAGTTAGTGCAATATACTCTGATTCAGTGGTTGACAAAGCCACAACCGGTTGCAAATTGGCTTTCCAGCTCACCACACTTCCATATAGAGTAAATATGTATCCAGTTATTGACCTGCGTTTGTCCACATCCCCTGCAAAATCAGCATCAACATAGCCTGAAATGTTTCCATCATATTCATCCTTTCTGCCATAGATCAGACCAGTGGTCTTGGAACCTTTTAAGTACCTAAAAATCCATTTGACAGCCAACCAGTGCTCCTTTCCAGGGTTAGCCATGAACCTACTCACCATGCTTGCCGAGTATGCCAAGTCAGGTCTTGTACAGACCATGGCATACATTAAACTGCCAGTTGAATTAGAGTATGGAATGCAGCTCATTGCTTTCTGTTCAACCTCAGTTTTAGGAGAGTGGTTGATAGACAACTTAAAATGTGCAGCTATAGGTGTAGAAACAGATTTGGCATCTGTCATATTGAACTTGTTGAGCAGTTTTTCAATGTACCTTGCTTGAGACAAGTACAATATGCCTTGAGATCTGTTTCTCAGAATGTCCATGCCCAAAATTCTTCTTCTTTGCACCAAGATCTTTCATTTCAAACTCGAGCTTAGCATTCCTTTCAATTGTTTGATTGCTGTAGTATCTCAGACAAGCTATCGCATGTCATCCACATAAAGGAGTAGATAGATGAAGCAACCTGTCTTGGTTTTATTGAAGTAGACACAGTTGTCAAAAGAGCTTCTATAATAACCATTTGAAACAATAAACGAGTCAAACCTCTTATACCACTGTCTTGGTGATTGTTTAAGACCATAGAGAGATATTTTGAGCAAGCATACTAGTTGTTCCTGTCCACTCTGTATAAAGCCTTCTGGTTGATTCATAAAAATCTTTTCTTCTAGTTGGCCATGCAGGAATGCTGTTTTAACATCCATCTGTTCTAATTCAAGATCATAGGTTGCAACTAGATCCAATATGACTCTAATGCTTGTGTGTTTTACCACTGGAGAGAAAATCTCATTGAAGTCCACCCCTTCCTTTTGTGTAAAACCTTTTGCCACAAGCCTAGCTCTGTACCTACTGCTTTCAACTCCAGGTACTTCTGCTTTCCTCTTGAAGATCCACTTGCATCTTTGGTTTTTAGGCCTTTCCACAAGTTCCCAAGTATTGTTCTTACTCAGAGAATGAATCTCTTCTGTCATGGCAGCTTCCCTATTCAGTTTGTCAGGTCCTGATACAGCTTCTTTATAGCTTGTAGGATCTGAATCTTCCCTGTCTATTTCCACAGCCAAAGCATAGGCTATCAAATCAGCATATCCAAATCTTTGAGGTGGTTTGATCTGCCTCTTTTCTCTGTCTCTAACCAGGCTGTATGATGATTCTTCTTCACTGATCTGAGAAGGAAAATCTGGTCCTGAATGAGTTCCATCATGAGTTGTTTCTGATGATTTGGATTGCTCTGAAGGTTGCTCCACCTCCAAATGAGTAGTATGATTTTCTGTGATAGGCTGTTGAGAAGTAGATGATTCTTTTCCAGCTTGTTCTAGCATGTCTTCTTCTCTAAAGACGACATCTCTGCTGATTATTGTTCTTGGTCCAACAGTATCAATTCATCTTACCTTGTAGCCCTTTACACCTTCAGGGTAACCAAGAAAGATCCCCTTCCTGGCTCTTGGCTCAAGATTGCCTTCACTGACATGTATGTATGCTGTGCAGCCGAAAATCCTCAGATTTTCATAGTTAGGTGCTTTACCAGTCCACTTCTCTTCAGGTGTTTTGAAATCAATTGCTGCTGAGGGGCATCTGTTGATCAAGTAACAGGCTGTATTGACTGCCTCTCCCCAATAGTTCTTGGACAGTTTTGCATTTTAGAGCATGCACCTCACCCTCTCCAAAATGGTCCTATTCATCCTTTCAGCCAGGCCATTTTGCTGAGGTGTATGCCTCACTGTTTTATGTCTTGCAATTCCAGCTTCCTTGCAAAACTCAAGAAACTCTCCTTCTAAGTATTCCAATCCATTGTCAGTTCTTAGAACCTTGACTTTCATCCCTGATTGGTTTTCCACTAGGGATTTCCATTGTTTAAAGCACTTGAAGGCTTGGTTCTTGTGCTTCAACAGATACACCCACAATTTCCTTGACCAATCATCTATGAATATTATAAAGAACCTTGCTCCACCCAAAGAGGGTACTTTTGCTGGGCCCCAAATGTCAGAATGCACATAGTCTAGAATAGCCTTGGATGAATGGATTGCATTTGGGAATTTGACCCTTTTCTGCTTGCCATACACACAATGTTCACAGAAGTTTAACTTCTGTAATATTCCATTCCCTATCAATCCTTGCTTGTGAAGTTCCTGTAATCCTCTCTCACTCACATGGCCAAGTCTATAATGCCATAGCTGTGAGGAGTTTGTCTTTGAAATAGACACTAGACCAGATGAGTGCAAGAGAGTATTACCTTGAAGCCTATATAATCCATTCTGTCTGATGCCTTTCATGATCATCATGGATCCCTTTCAAATTTTGAGGACTCCACCTTCACCTTTGAAAGAGTAGCCTGATTGATCCAACATTCCTAGAGAAAGCAAGTTCCTCACTGATCCATCTGCCAGCTACATTTTGATTGATCCAATGCCAATAACCTTGCATTCCACGTTATTCCCCATGAGTACTTTGCCTCCATTGATTTCTTTATATGAGTTTAACCATTCTTGATTCGGAGTCATGTGGAAAGAACATCCAGAATCAAGAATCCACTCATTGCAACAATTTTCAGTGGACACTGTCAACACCTCTGCACTGTCATATCCATCGGCCAATACTGCTACATCATCCAGCTCCTTGCCTTTTCCATTGTTCTTTCTCCTTCTCTCAGGACACTGCTTTCTGAAATGTCCTTCTTTATGACAGTAGTAACAAATCTTTTTACCTCTGGACTTTGATCTCTATCTGTGCTTGTTCTTGCCATCTTTCTTATCTGGTCTTCCCTTTGCATAGAGTCCTTCTTGTTCAGCACCTTCACCTTTGATGTCTATTATCCTTTTCTTTAGTTCTCGAGAATTCAAGGTGGCTTTGACTTCCTCTAGAGTGAGAGTGTCTCTTCCATACAACATGGTGTCCACCAAGTTATCATAAGAAGGTGGAAGAGAGCATAGCAAGATCACTGCTTGATCTTCTTCATCCATCTTGACCTTAACACTTTTCAGGTCAAGAACAGCTTTGGTAAACTGAACAATGTGCTCTTTGATGGACATGCCTTCCTCCATCTTCAACTGATGAAGTCTTTTCTTCATGTAGAGCTTGTTAGTCAAAGACTTTGTCATATACAAGCTTTCCAGTTTTAGCCAAATTCCTGCAGCAGTGGTCTCTTCTGCAACTTCTCGAAGAACATCATCAGAAAGGGAGAGAATTATGGTGCTGTGTGCTTTCTTGAGGAGATCTCTTCTTTCCCTTTCAGAAAGAGTTGTAGGGAGCTTTGCTTCCCCTGCCAAGGCTTCTTCCAATCCTTGATGGACAAGAAGTGCCCTCATCTTGATCCTCCAAAGGCTGAAATCGTTTTCTCCAGTGAATTTTTCATCATCGAATTTGGTTCCCATTGCGGAAGATGCCCTCCAATCGAAATGCTACTGATACCAATTGTTGCTAACCAGAACCGTTTGTGTGTTGTTAATTCAGTGGCAGTGCAGAACTTCTTTTCTGCTGATGATGCAGTGTTGATACTGCAATGCTGCACCTTTCTTGATCAAGAGTTGCACCAAGAAGGTTATGTGCAATGATCAGATTGTAGGAAAGAATGTAAAGAATGAAAAACTGAATGACACAAGGAGAGTTATCGTGGTTCAGGGCCAATGGAAACCCCTACATCCACACTGAGGAGAGCTACTTTCTGTGATGAATTCAAAGAACAAATACAAGAGTTTCAAGTATCGAATACTTGCTGCTTTTTGATCTATCAGCTTGGCCAGTTTATATACAATCATGCCAAGCTCTTCATCTAGCATCATCTATGACTTCTATGCTAACTAACTAACCAATACAGGTTGTTACAATCAGTTACAAACAAAACAGTTATGCAAAACAGTTTTATAACTAACTAGCATCACATAGACTCTAAGTTGCTCTAAAACACACTGCATCTGACAGCTGCACTTTGATGATCCACTTTGCATAACAGATAAAGTCTTGTATTTGCCTTCTTGCCTTGTCTTATCCAACCCAGTTCCAGCCATTTGAATAAGAATTTTCTCAGTTTCTATCTTGGCAACCTAAATGGGAATACATTTACATCAGAAAAAGTCAAGTTGCACACCAGGCCAAAATCCAATAAACAATGCTAGCATAGAAGACAAATTCTAACAAAAAAGAAGAAGAAGAAGAAACAAATAACCAAAAGACAAATATGACACTAAGTTCAGACATCTCAAAAGCTTATAACTAATTAAGAGGCAAGACTATGAGGTGAAGCACATAAAAAGCAAAACCAGGAACACAAAAGTAATGCTGCTGAAAAATCATGTCTTCGGTAATTTATTGCAAAAGCAAACACTTGTTGATGTAATGGTAGTAATTTCCACATCTAGGCTCAGTGATTTCCAATTTTATTCACATCAAACACTCATTTCATGATCAGGACCGAATGCAATTTATAATACCAGCAATTGAAAATTAAAAATGCGAAATTTGGGATTGTAGGAGCAAAGATCCCAGCTTAGAATAACTCATGTCGATGACGAGAAGGGTGGGAATCACATCTGGGTTCACATTAAACCCTGAAATTTCAAACTTAGCCATACCTGTCTCTCTCACACACATACACATACATAATAACAAAAAAAAAAACAAAAAAAGGTATAATGTAACTGAAAGTAGAAAACAAACAATGGCATACATACCACACAAAATTCCCAGAAAGAAAGCGCACACTGCAGCTGTAACACCCACTAACACCCCGATTTTTCATCGCTCCGAAGATGAGTTAAAATATTTAAATACGGATATTTTTAGGGCTGGACAAAATTTCCAACCCGACCAGAACCCGAAAAGCCCGAAAGAATTGGCAAGCAAACGGGCGGGTCATTTCGGTTCGTGGGTTGTACAGGTTTCTGACTCAGTTTCATACGGATTGTTGCGGGCGGGTTCGGTTTGGGTGAACAATTTTCTCCCCAGCCCGTACCCGACCGAACCTCTATGTAAAGAAATTTAATTTGAATCATTACTTTACTTTATAGACATCCACTCCACCGTCCATTCAGTCACAGTCATTCACTGCATTGGAAAGATACAAATCAGTGTATTGGGAAGACAACTAGACAGACAAGCATAGCAGGTAGCAGCCCTTGATTCTCCAATTTTCTTTATTCATTGACCATTTCTCTCTCTTCATTTGCTATCTCTTTCTCTTTTTCGGTTACACCTTTCTCTCTTCCTTCAATTTTTTCTCTTTCTCCATTTCTCTTTCACCCTCACTGAATCTCTTCTGCTTCTTGTAACTCCAGATCTGTCTGCCCAAGCCCGTCTCCCGGCCAAAGCACCCAAAGATGACCCTCGCCGTAACGACCGACGACCGTCGTCGCCCAGATCTGCTTCCTCCCGCTTTCGTCTAATCGTTTGCATTCTTCTTTCTCCCGCGTGGCGGTGGTCGGAAGCCAGAGCAGTGGCTTCATGAAACCCTCTTCGGTCAAGGCGACTGCTCGTGCTCCAACTCGTCCAGACCAAGAGCAAGCCCGACGGCTCCGACGATGGCGAGTTCCTCCTTGACTCCATCAATGGGAGCCATCACCTCGCCCGTCCCCACTCTCCGGCCAATCCCCACCGCACCAAATGGGAGATCTCCGACCAACCTTCCTCTGTTACAAGGGGTCAGATCTGGGTTTGATATATTTTTGATTTTCTGTTTCTGGATTTTGTTGGAAATCATGAAGATTTGTGATTATGATACTATGTATTCTATTCTCCTTCCTTTTCTTTTTACATTTTATTCTGTTTGTTTAAAACCGCCGAACCCGCCCAGAACCCGTCCGGAACCCGCCGAACCCGCCACCCGCCAAAACCGACCCTTTAACGAACGGGAACAGATTGCATATTATCATAGTCGGTTTTGGTTGGATTGGGGTTTTTGGCCCGAATCCGACCGCTGTCCACCCCTAGATATTTTTATCCGAAATTTAAAAAATGATTTTCACGTAATAAAATCATTTTTGAATTCTATCTAATAGAATATCGTTTCAGTGTTTCAGTTAAATTTTAGGTTTAAAACTCAGACGAAAATCGATCATCTGTATTTTTACCGTCAGTAAAAATTTACTGATCAGATAATCTAATTTTGACACGTGAACGAAAAATCAATGACTTTTATTCTGATCTCAAGTGACAGGAGTTATTAATTTTGACTTGTGAACGAAAATCAAAGACTTTTACTCTGATCTCAAGTGATAGGAGTTATTTCGAAAATTTTCGAAGTAATTAATGAAAGTGCGCAGAGGAAATTTGAGACGAGTAAATAACGTAACAAGATATAGTGTAGAAATAAGGTGGAGCAGAGATGATAAAAGTGATTAATGGACTCATGAAAATTGATCACATCATAACTTTTAATCTATGATTATACTTAAATATATTATTATACTACCTAAAAACCTATTAATCCTAATTAGTTTTGCCAAACACACCTTAATAAAATTTTGTCTTTCCCCCCTCTATAAAAACCCCAAACCCGGTTGTTGATCTTGTTGTTGTTATTATTTGAACAAAATGAAACCCAAACCCTTACCTCCATGAATGGACGAAACTGAGTTTAGGGGAGGGATTGATGATTTTGTTTTATCTTTCAATTCTAATACTTGATTTAAGCTCCCTAGAACCTATCAAGCTCTAAGAGTTTAAGTTAAACCAAAATCCTAGCTAATTTTCCTAGTTATAGCAGAAAATCACTCCTATGTGAGCCAGAAGGAATTTTTCAAAAAGTTGATATGTATGATGATGATTTGTGAAGGAAACGTGGTATAACTGTATTGCCTGGACTCGTTGGAGGAAGCTGAGGGCTACACGATTCATTTCAAGTCAAGAAAACCAAGTTTACGAGGTAAAGGGAGTAGTCCTGAGGAGTTCCTAGCTGTTATATATTTAATGTTATAGTCTGCTTGTGATAATTTATAATATATTGATTGACTGCGAATATATATATATATACCTGTCATGTGATGCTGAGATTTGGAACTATATGTTTATCTGAGGAATATATATGTGTGTGTGTGTGTGTGTGTGTGTGAGGAAACAGAAAAGGACTGGATTTTCGTGCTGAGGTTTCAGATTGGATTCTGATTACAGTGAAGTCGGACTAGCCTTCCTACTGTTAATGACCTAGAGTTCCGAGACGTCTGACTAGAGTCTGTTGATAAAAGATTTTGAATTTTTTTTAATGAGAGTTTAAAAACTCGATTGATATTAAAAGTTTAATTAATATCTGAAATGATGATCTGGCAGACGTGCTGTTGTTATCGAGTTACAGTTTTCACATAGGGTGGACTGATAAATTTGATAGTTACAGACCAAAGGTATATTCGTAGGCTTTTGGGTCTTTATGGACATTCGGGATCGAACTTCACGGAATGCTTGGGGCTTTGCAACCTCTTGTCGTGGAACTTGGTTACCCTGCACGAATGTACTCAATAGGAGACTATCAAATATTATATAGGTGATACGCGAAATCCTAGAACAATCGAGGAAAGGACCCATGGAGATGCCACCCAACATGAAACAATTGTGTTATGGGAATTATCGCGGCCTATCATACTCAAGGAAGGGAAGTCATGATCTCCATAGATTTGTGTTAGAAAGTGGATATTGAAGTGTTAATAGAAAACTTACGAATACAGTCTCAAATCTGAACAATCTTATGATAGGAATATTTTTATATTTATATGAGTTGATACTTTAGTATTTTAAGGCTGTTTATGATGTTAAATATATGACTGCTGTCATATATTGCAACTCACCTTTATATTGTTTTTCTTTATTGTGGAAACTCTATATTATATGTTAGATGGATCCCCTGCACCACATGATACCAACGGGCTTCCTAGCCCATACGTTTGGTTTCCGTGATGAGACTGGCGCGTGGGTCATCCACCCCGGGACCCGCAGCGCGTCATATACGGGGCCACTGCAGACGACGAAGGGGACAGAGGAGGAAGTCACCTCGATCACTCAGCAAGTGAAGACCATGGAGGTTCTGCTACCTCCCATCTGGACATTGCTTCGACATCTGGTAGAGTCTGGGAATACCTACCATCATCCGCCACCACAGCTAGCCTTTCCTACAGGAGTACCCGAGTCGTCGTCACCTACTCCTATCATCGTTTATGGCGGGGAGGAGGAGGATGATGTGGTCGCCGAGGCACTTCCTGAGGGGGATCTCATCGAGGAGGAGCCGGAGGAGCCTGAGGGCGAGGTACCGGAGTATGACCCTCTCAACGAGGAAATGGAGCCTGTGGAGGTTGATGTAACACCCTTCTTAGGCGCTATATTTTCGTTGACATTTCTATTTTATAAGACCGAGTAAAGCGGAAAATTATTATTTTACCAAAGATACGGGTTTACTTTTTTCTTTTCTCTTTCATAAATAATACCATACATACTCTTTAACATATAACATCCATTCATATATAGATATTCTACAAACATTCCTAAGTACCAACAGTCATACATATTTAGAAAAAATGGAAATAACAAATACCAGTAAAACAACAACAACTTACGGGAAATATGTTTATAATAATAGTAACAACTTTAGAGACATAGCTCCATAAAAATATAACAGACATGATACTAGCCAAATACAAAATAATGACAGTGTCCATTACACTAAAGCCCTCGAGACTGTGTCCGTGTCTCTAAGTACTCTCAAACTCCAGCGAGGTATAATGGAGAAACAATGCTATCGTCTTCTTCGCCCAACGTAAGATAGAAACAACAACCCAGAAAATACAGAAATGAGGTGAGATTTCCATTCATCTTACACTTAACACTGACATGCAGTGGTACGACACATAGGTACGTACAAATATCAATAAATAGTTATATCATCCATCACAACATAAATAATAATGTTTCACAACAACATAATCACGGGCACCGTTTTTCCTATATAGAAGACATCTAAGACTCGATGAATGACCTTTGATTCCCTATACCATGGTTTTAACAAACAGTCGTGGAGAGTGGTTCGGAGGATTGTTCCGGAGTCCACCAGTCTTGGGTAATAAAATGCGTCAACAGTCGTCATGGTGCACATAGGCTTTTTCGGGAACATCCTTCACTACCAGAAAATACAGTGTCTAGTAGAGTATGTCGATGTATTGCAAGATCACCATGCCACACAAGAGCAACCAATTGGGCCTATATGAGTATTTCATACCCCGACACCCCCAAACATCAATAGATCGTCACTACGAAATTCGCACCTGCATTAAAGTGTTAGCTCAATCTCATAGACACAACGGCCTTACAGAACATAGTTTCACCATGTGTTTAGGCAAACTTTGCCGGAAATGCGTTCTTCTCGTCCATCCATCGGATAACATTGTTTGACTCCATCTGAATCCTTTCAACGTACTGTAACAGATGCTAGATGTCCTTAAGTCCGAATCACCGGTACTTAATCATCAAGCTAAAGTTCCCAAGTAACCTTTCATCTTCGTGCAAAGTTTTCTTAAAAATACTTGATTACAAATCCTGGAACATTATGAGATTGGAATACAAGTCCAATTATTTATTTCTCTGTATTTTTCTAATTGAGCCTTTTTCTTTGGCTTCCAAGAAAACAAATCATTCTGAGTCCATTAAATTTTATGGAATATGGATAATGAATTATCCATACTTTATGACATAAGGTCGTGTTCCACCCCACTTCATAAATTATTACGTTCGTATTTTCACCAAGTCGTTCTTGATTTAGGTTTTTATATTTTACTGTAAAATCTAGTATGTGAAGACTAAATTCATTTTAGCTTAAAATCAACAACACCTTTATATAAAATCAAATCCATTTTCAAGAATAATTTCCCTCAAAGATACTTAGGCATCAATTTCTCCAAAGTATTTTCTCGAAAATCCTTAAAAACGTTTAACGACGGTTTTGCCGCTTTTTACTAAATTTAGGCCCAAAGACCATATTTTTTTTTTGAAAATATGGTTCTTCACCTCAAATATTTTACTTTCCTAGGTTATAATACTCATATTAAAATATTGAAACACTGATTTCCATCTTTCTTTCTATTTATACGAAATTCTTAAAATTTGACCGAACATCGTTAAGTTTGTAAATCGCGTCAATCATTTTTCAATGATTTTACACTCTAATGGTCCAAAACTCATTTTGGAGTTTTAGAACATTTTGATAGGCATGAAAAACAGTTTCTAACTGTCCGATTACATAAATTTTTGAAAATTGTAATTTAGTCCCTAAACTTTCATTAATTACAAAAAGGTCCTTATTCACTTAAAACCTTATAACTATTTATTTATAACTTCAAATCACACCAAACCAACTTCTATAGAAATATTTTTCAGTTGCCCTCAAATTTCCAGAATTTATATTTCTGCCCAATTAACACCAAACCAATTTCTATGGTTTTGTCTTATCAAGAAATACAATCTTAACACACAAGAATATGAATTTCAGTGCAGCCACTGAAATTTCATTTTAGTCCTTAAGGACTCATAAATTCACAACTTTCAATATACGCATCCAAATCAATCCAAACCATTTGCTATATTCTTATATATTCATTCAGTTCTCATAAAATAAAAAATTATTCAAACAATTTAAATCATCATGCAACCCATTTAAACAGCCATGACCGAAAGGCCCATGAATGATCATGGGCAATTTTTCATATTAAATCAAATAAACAACCATCAAGTATCCAAGTAGAAATCATTGAATCAAAATCAACATATATCAACATCAAGCATCAACCAAATCCTCCAAGAGGATCACACACATATAAAACAATAAATTACACAACTTTCACACTTATGATTTGCAAGATCATTTATACTAAATAACACTAAATAAACCATCAACATGTCTATCCTAAGGTAGGATGATGGTAATCTCCCCATACCTTTGTTGATCACTTGAAACTCAAGCAAGAAGAGGATGATGTTCACCTAGAGCTCAAGGTTTTGCACAACCAAAACCTAGCCATGAACAATCAACAAAACAAGTTAAATGACGAAGAAAAACCATCTAAACCACTTGACGAGTGATTCGGACAAGACAAGAAAAATAGGCTAGAGATCTCTAAATTTTTCAAACTCTTGGATGATGAATATAGAAGTCACATGAAGATCATAGAAATTTATCTCATATTAAAATGATTTTCTATGATTTTCTAGAATTTTTTGAGAAACGAGATCCAGGATTTTGATCTTGAAGAAATCATGGATTTAAAAAGAAAACTTGTGATGAAAAGTGAAGGTATGATCATGGACCATAAGGCTATACCTTTGGAATTTGAAGAAATGATCAAGACCTAATACTTCCTTTGAAAATTGAAGATGAAGAACTTGGAGTTTTTTCTCAAGTTTAGGAAGAACAACATGAACAATGAAGGAAATGAATGACCAAGTGTTGTCTTATGATGTTGGGGCTGTGGGTTTCCAGGGAGAAATGGGTAAAATATTATCATGGCTCACTTGAAATTACAATGAAGGATTAAGGGTATTTTAGGCATATCACACATAACCATCATTACTTGTATTTAATGCAAGATGACTAACCCCTATGACTCACCACCATGAGTCATCATAAATGATTCATTGTCCTTATTCATCCGACGTCAGGTTTTGTCTCTGCACTATCGTTCTCGATTCCGTCGATCCCCGATCGTCTAGTATTCACCCGAATAACGTATAATAACCTATTTATTTTGAAAATTTTCAAAATAACCACCATGGTTGGAAATAAAATATAAACCTAAACCATTTCGTTTATAGGTCAAAATTAGGTTTTCTGACCAGTAAAATCTTACTGTCAGCGAAAACGTAGATCGGGTTTCGTCTGAGTTTTAAACCTAAATTTTTACCGTAAGCTTCTACCATAAGGTAGAGTATAATTATGATTTTTATTTTATTAAAAATAATTTTCTAGATCTAATATAAAAATTACAAACAATTAAAATTCTACCGATAATGAAAAACAGTAAAAACGGGGTGTTATAGCTGATGCTGATGGAGGATTTTCGCCAGACCCGTCGGACCTTGGGGATGATCATGGAGGTCTCCCCAACGGACATATCTAGAGGGTCGTAGGATGTTGACAGCTTAGTTCTTTTGGGTAGTATTAACTCCACAGGGTTCTGTATATATGGCTGATGAGAGTCAAGTTTTTGTTTAGTGGCTTTCTGTGTTGAATCCTGGTTTTTGTACATCTTATGTCTATATATATCTACTTACTAATTGTTAGAACTCAGGATCGGTGACCTCTGGTTATAAGGGTCGTGATATACATGATGCATAGTTACATATATTGATGTTTATGGTTGGGAGAACTTTTCTTTTGAATGTGAAAATAAATATGTTAGCAGGTAATTTTGTCTGGGATGATGAAATTACAGAGAAGACTCTATCGATTTTTTTTTTACCATACCCAAAATTGTAAATAATTTTCGAAAGTAATCAACGATAAATAATGTTTCCTTTTCGAGTTAAGTTGTAATAAGAGAGAAAATTATGTAATGCCAAATGATGGTGTTACAGTAGCAGTCGCCACCACCCACAACATCGCGCTTTTAACCCATTTGCCAACACCACTGCAAGAACAAAACCAGCTCAAGACACACCATTTTCTAAAATTCACACGACACCGGAAGCCAAAAAAAATAAAAAATGAAAACTACCTACTTGTCTTGATCTTCTTCTCCTCAGCATTCTCCACAACATCTCGGACGAGGCCAAGGATGGCGAGATCATGGTCATCCTCGACACCAATGGTTCCGACAAATCCACTCTGATCGATACCCTCACCGATCGAAGAGAAGAAAGAGAAAAAATTTGTCCAGATGGAAAAAATAAACGTGTGGGAGCCACTAATTGCCATTTAAATAATTATATTATATATATTATATTATATTATTATAAATAAATACAGGAAAGTCATGTAACCCAAAAAAACAACAACACGAAAATCATGATGTTTGTCTGAAACTGAATTTCCCAGGATTTTAAACTTTAAATAATTGAAAAAGAATAATTGAAAATGAGATAGATGTAATGATGGTTCTCAGCTTGTAAACGTCGTATCCCCGTAAATGAACCTCCATCCGCTAAAGCAACCTATTAATATAGTTAACTTATAATTTAAAAAATCAGTATAAAATCATTCATTAAAATAATCATTTACCGTCCCTTGATCACGATTATCCGGTCATATTGAATGTACAGTAATTGTTTCTATTTCACTATTAAATTTGTATTTATATTAATCGTAATCTCTTATTTTTTTAAGAAAAAGTTTATAGGGGTGGGAGCTTACTTATATCACCTGTAAGGAAAGAACACAATTAATATAGAACAGACTTGTGTTATTTGAACATCTGACTTTGACAACTCGTATAGATATAATATATTAATATGAGTATAGATGAAATGAAGATGTATAATATTTTAAGATACAATATATATAATATGTAATTATGAGTGAGGTATCAACAAGTGTTAAAAATATATGTTCTCATACAGAGCATAAAAGAGGACCCCACTCTGGATTAGTTGTCAAAAGTACTCTCTCTCTCTATCTCTATCTATCTATCTATCTATATATATATATAATCATATCTTTAGCTCAACAAGTAAGGGATGAATTAACAAATCTCAAATCACATGGTTGCAAACTCTAATGGTTGGAACTTGATGTTATAATATCAGAACATACCAAACGTAGGCGGGTTTTAGGGTGGGCGAGGAGGGCATATCTCTCATGGTGAGAGACAAGTTGTGATCGTCAGATATTTCCATTTTTAAAGGGACGGTCATGATTTGTTATGGGTGATTGGCCAAGTTGGTATTTTCGAAATTGCTGATAAGTCCCTATAATGCATAGGTACCAGGTAATAGACTACTCGTCTTCTGTCACCATGTAATAGATGTACAAGAGGCGAGAACCAACCCGACATTTTGCATCAAAGCATTGAAGCACCTATTCATACCTTTACTCCTCCTGGACTAGATGAATGCTTCTACCCATCACCCAATCGTAAATTTGATGAAGCTCCATTACTTATTTTCAATTATTTTTTAATAAAACTTCCGTCTAATCTAAATCTTCATTTTTTTAGCACTCGAATTTGGTTTTATGTACAAAGGTTGTAAAGCCAAAGCAAAAGGTTGAAGATGATATCTTTGGAAGCTCCGGAGGACTTGATTTTACTAAGCGTAATGAGCTCCCCCCGCCCCCTCCGCGTGTCGCCCTCCCCATCCTCGTGCCGTCGTGGATCTCGCTCCTCGCGTCACCGCAGATGTCTCGCAACTTCTTGCCCTCCACCTCATATCGCTCCACACGCACTGCGGAACGACCACCGCGTTGTAGCCTCCGCCGCCGCACCGTCCAGCCGCCACAGCTCCTCCAAACAGCACCATCATTAGGTTGCAGGTGGTTTGAGTGAAGAAGATGGGGGTATTTTGGGCTTGGGTCAACTCCATCTTAATGGGTTTGGCAGAAAATTATGAAAAAAAGAGAGTAAACATTCATTCTCTAAAATTAAAGAAACTTCATTTTTAAAAAATTTAATATTAATCTAAAAATCTTAATATCTAAAAAAATGATGAAAAAAATTCTATTAAGAAAATAAATCAATTTCTTGTTCATTGAATAAAAAAAGACTTCTAAATAAAGAATTTAACCTATGAGATATATCTAAATATATGTACTGAAAATCTTATCATACCTGATAAATCGGGTAAGCATTAATTCGCATCAAAGAGTACGTTGATATATAGTGTATATCAATTAAACTCATATTTTATTCAACTATAATTTAAAATTTTATATGAAGAATGTTCTTAAGTGATAATGTAACACCTAATTGACATTCATTTAAATCTTAGAATAATATGTTTGATTTTTAAACTAATAAAATTCAATTTAACCCATAAAATATTATTTATCTTTATTCATTGATTTTATCTTATGAAATATATTGTATGATTATTGTATTTTAATTTAAAATTTGATTTGTTTGAAGGATTTTACTGAATATAATATATAATATTAAAAATAGATATTTAATTATTACCTGTTCTGTAACATCCCGATTTTTCGCTGCTTTCAAATATCGATAATAAATATATAAATGTTATATTTTTATCCTAGGCTCAAAATGATTTTGGGTAAACCACTGTCATTTTCATATTATAGGGTTACGATAAAATTTTGGGTTGAAAATTCAAACGGAACCCGGTCTGCGTTTTCACTGACAATAAAAGTTTACTACTCAAAAAACCTAATTTTAATTCATGAACGAGATGAATAATGTTTTTATCGTATTTGCTATGATACTGGAAGTTTTGAAAAATTTAGCGTAAAAATATAATATTATATTTGCTGCGAGCGAAAAACGTCGAGATATCTCTAGGAAAACCTGAGTCAGATGAACCAGGGAGTCAAGAATCGGAGCCGAGGTGATCGAGTGACTGAGATGACGAGTAATTATGACGATCCTATCCGAGTCATAATGGCCATAATGGCGCATTTATGAAACTTGGATATTTTTGCATGGAAAAGACTATTTTACCCCTAGCTTCACATGATTTTTACATGCCTTGCCATTGGGATTTTGGACAAAAATGCCCCCAAAACCCATGGCCCCTTCACATAACCATCACTTAGGCAATTTTCATTTCATCTTTCATGCTTTCTTTCTCTCCAAAGTTCATCATTTTCTTCAAGAACACCTTAAGAACATCATAGTGATTTGTGAAGAACATCATCCAAATCATCCGTTTCTTTGAATTATAAGAGGTAACCTCTCTTAATCTTGTCATTCTATGTCTTTCTCTTAACAACTTTTATGAGTTTATGCCTTTAATCATCATGTTCTTCATTTTGCTTAAAGTTCATGAAGCTTTCTTCAAATATTCATAACAAATTATAGAAAAATCATTTTGACTTGAAACTAATTTCTATAATCTCATAATCATCTCTATATTCATCATCTAGAAGCATGTGATCAAGAGAAATTTCTTCCCTATTTTTCTAAGCTAGGCCGAACCTATGTAGGTTAGGTGTTCTTGGATTTTGTTTCAACTTTAAGTTATGATTCATGATTTAATTTCTTAATACCATGATGGCTATTGTATGTAAGTAATTAGAAGACCAAGAATCAAACCCTAGCCTATTTTTTTCAAAAGGGCCGAAACCCTAACTATGAGTGTTGGATGAATTTTTGATTCATAGTTGTCTTGTGACACTTAAATCCAACTCTATGTTACGTATGTTTGTTGAATCCAAGAGTTGAGAAAATTTCAAAATCCCTAGCCTATTGATCTTGTGAAAACCGAAACCCTAGTTCATGGAGCTAGATGAGTTTCATTCAAAGTTCTTAGTTCATGATATTGGATTAAGTGCTTAATTACGTTTAAGTTACTTAAGGATCATAAATCCCTAAGTTAGAAATTTTTTAATTTTCCTAACCTAAAATTTTAGAAGAGGTCGAACCCTAACCCTCTTGATTAAGTGTGTTGTTGTTTGATTTTGATTTATTTTGGTTGCAATTCGCTATGAAGGAATCGATCGGGTTGGTTTGATCTAAGCCGACAGAGGAAACCGGATCAAAATCGGGAGATTGCTTGAAACCGTTAGTTCGAATCACCAAGAGGTAAGGGGAGTATGCCTGAGGAGTTTAAGATAACCACATGCTTATTGTTGAAGTTGTCTGTCAATTTTCTGTAGTAACATTTTATGATTTTAAATTGTTTACTGTTAATTGTTGGATTGATTGTATGCTTACTTGAGTAATTGAGATATGTTGTCTTACATGATTATAATTATTTTATTATATTATAATTGTGATGTATGTCATAAATTGGATATATGTCATGCTATTCTGTGATGAAATTATCTGCTATTGAGTGTTGGACTGAGAAACCTGACATTGGTCAGTGTTAAAATTAATTTGAGGATAAAAGCTTAATAAGCTTGAATAATTAATCAAAGTGGTTAATTTGTGTAATTTTGAGAAAAAGTGGAAAATTATTATTTTAATAATATTTTTGTGGAAATTGTGTCAATGAGTGACAGTAAGGGCGAAACTGTGAAAATTTTTCACAGGTTCTAGTTTTTTCCAAAATAAATTCAATCTTATTATAAAATGTTATTTAAAGTGATTAAGTTCCGAAAATAACGTAATATAGCTGTCAGAACAATTACTTATGACAGAAAAGTCATTTAGGTTATAAAAAGAATTTTATTAAAAATTTTGAGAAAAAGTTTTATTTTATTATTATAGATCTTATTTAGTAAGGACTTTTGAAAGTTGACTTTTATGGAGAACCATTTTCAGAAATAAAGAGACTGGAAAGAAAAGAATTTATCAATGATTTTTATGTTTTATCAACGTTTTAACAGAAAAGAATTTCTGTAAGAGGATTTTTATTCAGTGAAATTATTTCGTTAAACTTGGATAAGTTTTCGGAAATTTGGTTTTGTATTTGTTTTTCACTGAGCGAAATGTTTTACAAAGGAAAAACGAACCTAGGAACCGAGACGTCGGAGTTCTAGTGTTCAGTGGACACGTAGGTCAGGGATTTGTGTCATTGGATTGAGTGTCCTGCAATGGTTTTGTGGACTGTGTGTCCTAAATTTGATGTAGAAAATGTGAGTTCCATATCCGCGAGCCTAAGACTGGTGCATCAGGCTTTGTGATTGAGCACTCGGACTGTGTGTCCTGTGTTGAGTTTAAAACATTTGGACTGTGTGTCCTATGTTTGTTTAAAGTGGAAAGTCTTAATATGAAATTAAGTATGGTCGTGAGCTTTGTGCTTAGACAAGGAAAGATTATTACGACAAAGAAAACGAAACGAGAATAAAAGTTTTTCTCATGCATTTTTTACAGACGTGTCATGTGTTATGATCATTGAGTTCTGAGTGGGTCAATGTATCTGTTATGGACTAAGTTTCCATTTGATCATTGGGATTCTGAGTGAGCCGATGTATCTTTACTGGACTGTGTGTCAAATTTTATGCGATAACTATTGAGGTTCTGAGTGATGCAATCGGTTATGGACAATAAACTCCATTGATCGCAGTGACCATTGTGTTCTGTGTGAGCCAATGAGTTACATTTTTGAACAATAACCTTGGTGTACTGAGTGTTACCAGTGTGTTATGTGTTCTCTTGGACATTGTTTTATTTCGTTTTATAGTGGGCCACATGCAGAGCTTGATCAGCTCAAAACGAAACAGAAAGTTGTGGGATCTTCGGAGATTAGGTATCAAAATAGAGCTTGAATATTGAAGTGTCATACATTTTTATAAAATGACGTTGACTGTCGGGTATGAAACCCTTTGGATAAAATTATTCTACTGCTTGGATAATTTTTGTATGCTATGAATATATGGTATATGTTGTTTGTGTGTCGTGCATGGGGTTGTCTTATCAAGACTCATATATTGGTAACTCACCCTTGCATATCTGTTTGTTGTTTCCTCTACTATGTGGAATCTCTCTCTCTATATATATATATATACGTTCAGATGATGACTTTTTGCCACATTTAATGTGAGCTTATCTTGACTAACTTTGGGCTGAATTCTTGTGTCATAGATATTTTAAGAAAATTCAAGAATGTTGAAGAAAAATCAAGAATGTTGAAGAACAAAGTGGAAGAATGTAGAACATTCTAGAAAATCTTGGTTCATCCAACAACAAATGAGGGCAGCCTTCAATCCCTCATGGGCTTGGTAAATTTGGGCTTAGATTCATTTTTGTGGGGCCCACTTAAAGATTTAAGCATTAAACTTAACATAGGAAACTTGTATGGTTCCAAATGGGCTTCATGAAATTTAATTCATGGGTAAGGAATTTGGGCCTCAAAGCCACGGTCCTCTATGAATTTGGAACAAGGATTCTAGCCCAATTCACTTGGAAAAACATAGAAACTAACTTAGGGACAAAAGGGTAATTAACAGAAAGTTCAGGGACTTAAACGTAAAATTCAGGAATTGTCACTATAACCCTATAGAACCTTCTAGACTTAAAAGTATAATTCATCCTCATGAATCATCTCAAAATCCTAAGATAAACTCTTTATCGGCTCTTAGAAACTCCAAAATCCCCTCCGTCGTCTACCCGATTACGTGTTTTGCCAGAAAAACGTAAATTATTTTATTTTTTCTGAAATAAATCTAAAAATACAGAATGGTAGGGAATAAAATAAAAATCTTAAGTCTTTCGTTCACGAATAAAAATTAGGTCTTTTGAGCAATATTATTATACTGTCAATGGAATTCGCGGGCCGGGTTTCGCCTGACTTTCCAACCTAAATTTTAATCGTAGCTTCCTACATTCAAGTAGGATCGAGTGGTAAACTCTATTTATTTAAAATAATTTTCTAAAACTCAAATGAATATATAAACATATTTATATGTATTACTGTTATTTAAAACAGTGAAATACAGGGTGTTACACGGAGTGCTACCTACACTGGTCCGATGAGGACACTCCGAAGGACTGTAGTAGACGGACCACATCAACTTATTCATATCAGGGAGATGATCAAGGTTTCACTGCCTCCCATTTGGGTGATCCTATGATATCTGGTACAACACGGGGACTTAGAGCATCAACCACCTCCGTACGTTCAATCGTTACAGTAGGTAGCCCCGGAGACACCTCCTGGGCCTATCGTTTTGATTCCGGAAGATGCTCAGGTGGAGATGGAGGAGGATCCGATGGTTGATCCGGACTATGTTCCTCTAGAGGATGGAGTAGTCCCGGATATTGGAGAGGGGACTGATGTATCCTCTCCAGATACACCTCCTGGAGGTGGAGGAGTTTATACTGGACTCTCCAATGAGTTTCTGTAGTGATGACCAGCTGTAGGATGTAGTCTTTATGGGTAGAGTGGGATTTTAGATAGTCTGACTTAGTGGCTACTGAGAGTCATCTTTTTGAGTAGTGTCTTTTAGACTCCCACTATGGCATAGTTATGATGTTTTCAGTTTGTTGTAATATATGTGTGACGATAGATGGTGACCTGGTAGGAAAAAGGTCTTCTGTAAAACTTTGATGCATATGTGATATATATAGTGATGTATATTATATTCTTGGTGTTTGGGTATGTGTACCGTAAAGAAAACGAAAAAAATTTATCACTATTTTGACAAGTACAAGGAATTAGTAAACTTATTTTGTTTTCCAAAGGAAACCAGCAAATTAATATTTTATTAAGTTTGATTTGATTTTCGCAACATGTTACGTAAATGTGATACCTTGGGAATGGGGTGTCGCATGTTCCATCATAGTTCACCGATTCAATAATCGGCCCGTTTTTAAAACATTGCTTGTTTCATACTTTTATTATTTTTGAATGAATTAAAATAATAGTATATACATCTTTAGGAATACAAATAGATTTTTAAATTATATTAAAATCTATTTCTTTCTAGTAATTCATATATAACAATATTTATATATAAAATATTTATTTTTATATTTTATGTGTAATTTTTTTCTACTTGTATTGACCCACTTGAACAACAAAAGACAAATAAATTGTTTCCTTATTTCAATGACTTCCAATTAATATATGCAATTTGAAATTTGAAAAAGCATTGGGAAGTTGAAAATGCTATTTAGGCATTAACTTATTTATAAAAAATATATTAAATTAAATTTTTTAATGAAATGACCAAAATGGTCTGCTTTTTGGAGAGAAAAAAATGCCTCCAGCGAATACTACTTTATATATATATATATATATATAAAGATCTAATTTTTTCTATTTTTTATATGTAAAGATATTTCATTAAAAGGAGAACATGGGGTCCTCCAACCTATGTACAAAAAGGAGTTTAAAACAACACCACCTAATGTAAATAAAAGACTACCCTAAAGAGAGGATAGTATTACCTGTACAAAAGTTAATGTTCCAAACCTATAACTAACCAAATCTAATTGTTGCTAGTAATTCATCTATAAAAATATTTTTATATAAAATATTCATTTTCATATTTTATTTGTACTTTTTTTATATGTATTAATCCATCAGAAAAACAAAAAGGCAAATAAATTGTTTCCTTATTTCAATGATTTCCAATTAATACATGTTATTTGAAATTTGAAAAGGCATTGGGAAGTTGAAAGATGTTATTTAGGCATTAACTTATTTATTAAAAATAAAATAAAATAAATTCTTAAATGTGGGCTGCTTTTTGGAGGAAAAAATGCCACCAACGAATGCTACTTTATATATATAAAGATATAAATATATTAAAAATACATATTTAATTAATACATGTTCAATCATGATTCAATTATAGTTGAATGACTAAATCTTGAACTAGTACCTTCACCGTTTCAATGATCGATCCGATTTTTAAACATTACTTGATTTTTATTTTTATTATTTTCGAATGAATTTAAAATAATAGTACATATAACTTTATGTATGATAAGATTTTAAGTACATATATTTAGATATATCTCATAGGTTAAATTCTTTATTTAGAAGTCTTTTTTTATTTAACGAACAAGAAATTGATTTATTTTTTTAATAGAATTTATTTTCATTTTTTTAGATATTCATATTTTTAGATTAATATTATTTTTTTAAAAATGAAGTTTCTTTAATTTTAGAGAAGGAATGTTTACTCTCTTTTTTTTCATAATTTTTTGCCAAGCTCATTAAGAAGGAGCTGACTCAAGCCCAAAATACCCCTCATCTTCTTCACTCGAACCACCTGCAACCTAACGGTGGTGATGTTTGGAGGATCTGTGGCGACTGGATGGCGTGGTGGCGGAGGCTACAGCTCAGTGGTCGTTCTGGTCTGTGTGGAGCATTCTAAGGCGGAGGGCGAGAAGTTGCGGGACATCCGCGATGGCGCGGGGAGCAG
The DNA here is from genome assembly GCA_030762895.1 of Sophora flavescens. Classification (NCBI taxonomy): domain Eukaryota; kingdom Viridiplantae; phylum Streptophyta; class Magnoliopsida; order Fabales; family Fabaceae; genus Sophora; species Sophora flavescens. The sequence continues at coordinate 71,509,471 of CM061062.1, read as the reverse complement.
ATCCGTGACGGCATGGGGATGGGGAGGGCGGCGCGCGGAGAGAGGCAGGGGATGAGCCCGTTGTGCTTAGTAAAATCAAGTCCTCCAGAACTTCCAAAGATATCATCTTCAACCTTTTGCTTTTGCTTTGCAACCTATACATAAAACCCAATTCAGAATGCTAAAAAAATGAAGATTTAGATTAGACAGAAGTTTTATTAAAAAATAAAATTGAAAATGAGTAATGTAGCTTCATCAAATTTACAGTGGGTGATGGGTAGAAGCATTCATCTAGTCCAGAGGAGTAAAGGTATGAATGGGTGCTTCACAGCTTCGATGCAAAATGTCAGGTTGGCTACATGGTGACAGAAGACGTGTAGTCTATAACTGTTAGTCAGTTTTTTTCATTTGCCACTTTTGCAGATAGGGGCCTATGAGGGACCTATTGTGCAAATAGTCTACACCTTATTAACCTACAAATTAATAGAAATACCCGCTATAGACAGTCAATCCAACATCTCTCACCGTGAGAGATGTGACTAGCTCGCCCACCCTAGAAAAAGCCACCAAACGTAAACCTTCATTATATTAATCCGCGACATTTGACTCTTCTTCTCATCTGGCCTCATCATGCTGCTACTTCTTCTCAAGTGTTTTAGCTTATTCAACATAGAAAACGAGCCCAATTAGGTTATAAGAGCTCGTTTGGTGGTCAGGATAGGATAGAGATGGATAGGACAAGAAAATATGATAGGAGTAGGATATGATATGAGCAGATAAGTTATTATCCTATCCGATGTTTGGTGTCCATCAGATAACCAACTGGACAACATTATAATTTAAGTATGAATTTTAAAATTTTCGTTTTTATTCTAAATGTTTTCATCTTTTATTAGATTTTTTTTAAAAAATTCATTATTTAAAATTATATAAAAAGACAAAATTATCCTTGTGGTGATAAAATTACATATAATGTTTTAAATTTTTTAAATATTGTCTAAATAAAATTAATTTTTTATATTTTTAAATATTCATTTTTTGTTTTAACTTTACATATAGTTAAATTATTAGAATAATATTTTTATATTTTACAGTTTTTTAAAATAATATAAAATAACAAAATTAGCATTGTGATAAAATTAAAATTAATTATTAATATTTTTATTATTTTAAATATTTTATATTTTATTATACCTTATTTTTGATAACCATATTAAATTTTATTATCCTTTAAATTATTATTTTATTATACTTTAATTATTTTATATATTATATATTTTTATGTTTTATTATACTTTAAATCACCCTATCCTACTTGTTACCGGAAAAAAAAATCACATTATCCTATCCTGTTGAGTTCTAACCCAGCCATCCCTCAATATAGAATTTTAACTAGATGGGCAGGATATGATAAGTGACAAGATTGACTTATCATATCCTGCTGGCTTACTAAACAACAGCTTCAGACAGGATATGATAGATTATCCTATCCTGCCTCTCTTATCCTGGCCACCAAAATAGTTTTAAGTGATCCCAAAAAAGGGGCAGATTTTAGACATCTGACATTCACCAATGTCTGGCTCATTTTAATGGGATCTTTGTAATACTAATGAGAGGGTTCTTACAATAGAATCTTGAAATCCCGATACAAATATTATGTCCTCTAAAGTTTGAACACGACAGATAGATTGCACAGGACACAAGATGCATATGAACAAAATTTCTATACATTTGTACAGCATAGAATCATGGTGATACAATGCACTTTTGCTTTTACCAATCTACAGGAATGCCAGTGCAGAAGAAAAATTTCAAGTTCAACCTAACATGACAAATCCAATCTCTTGGCTATCTCATAAACATTTTATTGCACCTCTCATTGAACCACAGACTACCAATTCAACCATATCTTGTATCCTAGAGTCATACATTCCTATTGATGGAAGAAATATCTCTGACACCTTGTAATGAAATTGGTTGCTCTCTTATGCGAGACAAAAGAACGGAAACTTGTTCTGTTGCAATATCTAATCGTTCTTTAGACTTCGCAGATTCTGTAATCAGAGATGAAACCATATTTTGTAATAATTGAACTCTTTCAGCGTGATCATTAGGAGCACTCTGAAGAAGCTTAGAAGATGGCATACTGATTTGACGCCAACGAATTGGAAGATACCTATCTGGGATCTGAAAGCAATTTCCTGTTGAAATAACTCTTAGAGAATGCCTACATAGAATTCCAGAGAGCTCAAACTGGTGGCAGCTTTTGTGTGGTGCCTCACAAGAAAACCATCGTCAATTGGAAAAGAAGCATAATGTGCAGCCAACACAAGTTGTTCTTGAAGCTTTGAAAAGGCAAAAGTGTTGTAATTAATCCTTTAGTTCTTGATTATTTATTTTCTTTATTCTTTAAAACATACATAACTAGATGTATACATTCTAGAGTAAAACACTACAAAGTCTAGGATCTACAGCATATCGGATTATTAAAGATTTATATACTTGAATAAATACCTGGATCCATATTGTGTTCCCGATCTTAAGCATTCTTCAAGAGTACTAGATTTGATCACCAATTGTTGCTGGATCTCTACGGCAATCAATCACGAACAAACAAAGGTTGATAATCTTAGGATCTGAAACACAAACACGAAGAGGGAAAGAGAAAGATAGAGACGGGTAATGAACACCCGTTGGCTTGTGGTTCTTCCTCAACCTGGACTCTTTATGCCTTAGTCGCTCTTCAGATGGGGAGAAGAGGCGGAGTTCGTTGTATCCAGTGTATTGGGGACCATAGCCTATATGTAGGGTGATGACCAATTAAGGTTCCCATTATTCTGAAATTGGTCATCGGTGACATCCACTCATATTTTGCCCATATCAGATAATTAATGATATAATTAATTATCAAATAAAAAATCTGATTGACCTTATATCTCAATTTGATCAGATATCAATTAAGGTCCCTAAGAGATAAATAGCTAATATAATTAATTACCGATATCCGCCCACATTATGATATATTGGAATAAAATATTTCAACAATCTCCCACCTGGGAAATATATTGTAATAATTATATCATAGTTCTTTAGGCGCGCATCCGAATGCTATTTATCCTTAAATTGCTACTTTACAATCTGATCCACCTCATACATCAATAATGGGACCATCGCGGCTGTCGCCACTAACGTATACCGTGACTAAACCCCGACGACCACCATATCAATGCACTTAATGACATAGATCGATATGGATGAGTGGCATGGAAATTTCATGTAATGTGATCTCTAAATCATACCTATTTCCAACTAGTCCAACTTAAGTCTTTAGTGAGATCATACAGAAGTTCCTTAGGTGAAAATTAAATTAAATATTTGCACGTAACCAAAAACTTAAGATAGTTATAATAATAATAACCTCATAAACTTTATTTCTGCAGAAAATCAAACATAACATAAAGTTTGTACCAAATCCAAAACATAGAACAAGATAACAAAAATAAAACTCCCACTAATCTAAGGCAACCTCAAAACCAACACCCATGTGAGCAACATGCTCATGAAAGACCTTAGGTGTCAAGCCTTTGGCTAGTGGGTTAGCTTGCATAAAGTTTGTTCCTGTATGTTCTATAGATAATTGGAAACTTGATGTCGATAACCTTCGACTTCATTAAACTCCTGTTGTTATTGGAGTACAACACAACTGACTTATTGTCACAATATAACTTGAGTGGTCTTTCAATTCCTTTATTATACGCAGCCCGATGACAAAATTCTTCAGCCATATCCTGAGGTTGGATGCTTTCTATCTTGGCACCCAACAAGATCGGAGTCAGAATACCTTATGATCTCTAAACTATCAGATCTCCGATCCATGAACATATCATTTTGACTGCTTTCCAATGATCCTTTTCTGGATTGCTCCAATATCTGTCTAACACTGCATTATGTACGAATGCGTACAAACCTGATCACACATCAGATTTCCCACAGCTGAAGCATAGGGAATCTTCTATATTTCCCGAATTCCAGATTTCCTTTTGGGCATTAATTGGGACAAAAATAGTCTCCCTTAGTTATAGGGATATTCCCTGGTTTACTATCTCTCATGTTGAACCTATCCAAAATTGTATCGATATAGCTCTTTTGTGATAATCCATGGATACCTCGAGAGTGATCTCTAAGTACCTGAATTCCTAAGACAAAAGAGGCGTCCCCAAGATCTTTCATCTAGAAAAAAATTTCGTTAGAAATTTCTTGGTTTCGTGCAACGAGCCTATATCCCTGCTGGCTAGTAAAATGTCAACATATAATACCAAGAGTATAAATTTGCTCCCACTGAAATTGTGAACCCACAGTTGTCCATGATATTTATCTCAAAACTAAATGAGACAATAACCTGATAGGACCTGTGGTATCACTAATGAGACACCTTCTTTAGCCCATAGATAGATTCCGACAGTTTGCAAACCACCTTCTCTAGGTCTTTCGACTCAAGGTTTTGCAGTTGCACTATATACATCTGTTTCATCAATGTGGCCATTGAGAAACACCGTCTTGACATCCATCTTATGAAGCTCCAAATTATAATGAGCAACGAGAGCCATGATTATCCTAAAAGAGTCCTTCATTGGTACTGAAAAGAAGGTCTCTTTACAATCAATCATTTCTTTTGAGTATAGCCTTTTGACAGTAGACAAGCCTTATACCTCTCCATATTACTCTTTGAAACTTTCAAGTAATAGGATAAGTTTCAACCTTATTGTCTAGCTTGAGCTTGTACTCATTCCTTCAGTCCACTTTTTCGAATTGAAACTTCATATGGTTTGGTGGGAGTTGATAGAATCATCTTCCATTACACCATTTACCTTATGTTCCTGGAGAAATACTACATAATTATCCAAAATAGTATTCATCTTTTCTTTAGTGGATCATGGCAAAATGCAATGACTCTTGATGCTCTAGTTCTTGAGGATGTTGAGTTTGACCTTTAGGAATAATTTCCTTATCTTGAATAGGAAGAATAACAACAATATCCTCACAAGGATGAAAATTTGCTACACAAATAGCAACTACATGAATTGGTTCAGGGATTAGAACCAATTCTTCCTCAAAGATAATGTCTCTAACCTTATCTCCCCCAAACTCAATATCCTCAAAGAACTATTCAGTTCTTGTCTCAATGTATCTTTAACTTGGGATTTTAAAAAAAAATTAATACCCCCTTTGAACTTTCAGAGTAACCAATAAGGTAGCCACTTACTGTTTGGGACTCCAATTTCCTTCGCGAGGCTTACAAGACCTTGCTTTAGTTGGATATTCCTATACTTAAAAATGATTGGTTGGTTACTTTAGTTGGTTCTCTGTCAAGCATTTAAGCTGCAATCCTTAGTGTTACTTCCACAGTGACTTTGGTAAGGTAGAATGACTAATCATACTCCTCACCATATCTTTAAGAGTCATTACTAGGACTTAACTGTATTCTTGATAGCCATGTTATGATCTATTTAACTTTAATACATTTGAGACAAACAATAAAACGTATAAGGCCAATGGAATCTTGGATTCCCTCATACAAGTCACTCAACTCTATTTATAGAGATGTGCCCAGAATGTTTGTATCATAATGATCCTTAATTTTAGTTACTATTAACTTTATGCTTAGTGTCGTATGATTCCTCACTCAATGTTTTACCACAAGAGGTTTCAATACCAAGCAATTATAGATAGTCAACATCAATAACTTAACTGGTACCAATAATTTTTGAATTTAAAAGACAAATTGAATTCATCGTTTCTAAATGAACAACAATTATTCTTGATTTGTTCAATAAGAAGCCAAAACCAAATTTCATCTAAATGATGATTAAACCAAAATGTCTTTAAATTCCAAACATTAGCCAAGAACAACAATCCGAAACGTCAATAGCCTTATTCTTTACTTGACTTAGTTAATTCCAATATAGATGCATCTTTTAGCACCACTTAACCTTCATAAGTTCGAGACAATTCTTTATAGGCATGCCGATACATGATATTTGAGACATTTCTCCTTTAGATGCACAATGTCCATATAAAAGAAACAATTGTGACCTTAGTTGTTTCTTTTAAGATGAGCCCTTAGCAGACTTAATCCTTAAATTTCCTTTTTCGTTTGCCCTTATCTTTAGAGGTATTTGCCAAATGAGCACTATTTGTCTTCTCTTACTTCATTCTTTCCTTTCTCGCACACCTTATAAAATTAATCCATTAAGATACCATTTATCTTCATAACAGCTATAAGTGCCTTAAACTAAGCTGAATTGTGCATGAAGGAATACCAAATGCTAAATGCATGGGCAAGTCGTTAGACAACCCAAGCTTTAACGCCTTAAGTTTATGAGCAAGATTGGACATTCCTATAAAGTGCTCCTTAAATTTCCTTTTCTTTTATTCTTAGTGAAAAAACTTGTTCTCCAATGAGTGCTTGTTTCACCTTTATTGCTTTTAGAAAGCACTTTTCAACTTTAGCAAGGAAATCTGACATTAATTATGCCATCCGAAATAACACCCCAAAAGATTTCTAGAATATTATGTTTTATTATCATAAGACCCAAACGATTGGAGCGGTTCCACTTCCTATACTTGATTCTCTCTTTAGAGGTACTGGATTGAGTGGGAGAATGTGGGTTTTTCTATCATTATGCCTGGTCTAGATCAAAAACCTTTATTGTTTTTCTTTCAATCCTAAAAGTCAGAACTTTCGAGGATTAAATTAACAAATACGTAAGTAATATTAACTTTAATGAGAATAATAGTATCATAAAGATACTCACCAAAAATACTCAATGCATCATTAATATCAAGTCTTGAGACAATGATATTAATTGCTAGAGGTTTTTTGATGTAATGATCAAACACTAATGATAATTGTAACATCCTGAAAATCTAGTATAATTAATTTAAAAAGTATAGTGCAGATAAAATATTAGAATTATTAAAAAGTGTAATGCAAATAAAATATAAATGAGAGACTTAGTGTAAAGAAGTGATAATACAAGGATTTATTGAAATTATTAAAAAAAAAAGAAATGCAAGAATTAATATATATATATATATATATATGTATATATATATATATATATATAAGTGGGACTCAGGGACGCTGAGGAAGGCCCCTTTGACTTTTGTCAAAGTAAAAAAAAACAAAACAGAGAGCGCCGCAGTGTATATATAAATATCTATATATAAAAAGGGAGAGCCCTAACGTGCAGTGTATATATATATAGCGCTGCATAGGAGGGTTTTAGTAGGGGACCGTACAGTGCGTTTCTTTTCTTGTCTGTGTAATCGTAACAGTGAAGGGAAGAAAATATTTTGGAGAAGCACCAACTTTTATCGTATGTAATTTCTAAAACATTTTGGAGGTCATCAAGAGGTGAGTAACAGTACCTTTTAGTAACCCTTTCCATGGTACATGTATTTGTTGTGTTCAGCGATTTACCTATGATTTTGAGAGATTTTAATTGAATGATGCATGTTATTAATAAACTGAATTTTTTAGGGGTTTTGAATTAAAATAAAAAAAAGATTATTAAATTAGGTATTTGTTCTTGTTACTGATGGCATGAAATACATGATTGATATTTGAATTAGTTGAATGACGTGCTTATTGGTGTATGCTAGCCGTGTGAGTTTATTTGACATGCATGATAAGATCAAATATTTAATTTTTGGTAAATGAATTCTTACACACATGAGACATGAAATTGTGCCTTATGATGAACTGTATGATGTTTGCCGCAATACCACCTATGATAGGGGTATCGAAAAGTAATACCACCGTAATGGGGTATCGAAAGTAACATCCCCATATAATTGAGATGCCGAAAATAAGTAATACTACCTAAAAAGGAGTATCGAAAGTAACACCGCCACAAGTTGGAGTGTCGAAAAAGGAGAAATACCACCATGTGCACATGGGAGGTATCGAAATGGAAATGTCCCCGACAGGAGGGTGACATCGAAACACTCCTCGTGAGTAGGGGTGGGCAATGAGACGCCATTGTCGTGTGACGTGTGAATATATGGCATGCCGGCAAGAGGCCAATTTAATTAGGAGGTATTCGGACCGCTTGGATTAAACTTGAATTTATCTGGTATATGGAATGTGATGTATTGAGATGAGATCATAATTAATGTTAAAAGTATTTTCTTTATATATATTATTTTGAAAAATTAGCGGGTACCATGGACAGTTTTTCCGGTTATCGCACCGGCTGAGAACAATTCTATTTTTCGAAAATGTTTTTATAAAACTGTATTGTTGATCACTGGGATTTTATATCTCATTATTAAGCATTGTTTTCAGAGCACGAGGAGGACGTCATTGGGGCTGAAGAGGCGTGAAGACTTAGTGGACACCATTAGATAATCTCTCTAGTTTGGTTAGTCTGTTCTTAAATAAGGAGCCGTATGTGGCTAGACGCAATTATTTATCGTTGGGATTGTAGTTAGATGCCCGGTTTTGAGGTTTTTGATTTTTATTTATTTATTTATATCTATATTCATTACATGGATAATTTAATACTATATTATTTAATATGAGGCATTTTCAGACTTTAATGTTTTGTTCTAATTTTTCTTTATGAGATATATGTTTTAATTAAATGTTTTAAAGGATATTTTATTGATTTTATCTTGGGATCACTAATGTAACGAAGGGCGTTACATTTATGGTATCAGAGCAGTTCGATTCTAAATCGGACTGTGGTAATGGGGCTTTTCTAAAATAAAACTTGGGCGCATAGGATGCTTGTTAGAGTTATAGATGCTGCATGCTATTCTTTGGGATATTGGACCTGATCAACCCAGTATTTCATTGGTAGTGAGCAGATTTATGGCGACTAATAGGCGAGGGACGAATGTTGCACTTGCATTGTACGGCCAAGGCTATGCAAGGGCAGACGGAGACTCGCCATCAATTGAAAGGGAATGGAGGTCAGTCACTAATGAAGTGGTGGCAACCTAGGACCCTTAACACGTGGGGCTTTTCGAATTCAAGAAGAACAATTCGCCATCATTCTGGGGCAGCTTAGATCCGAAGGAGGCTGAACTTCTTCTACTCGTTAAGAAAAAAATAATAATAAATTATTATATTGTTTGATTCAGGAGCAACGCTTTCCTTGATACATCCTTTATGTGTGAAAATTTGGAGATACCAATCTCTCATTTGTCATTTGATTCATACGTTTCTACTCCTATAGGGATATTCTTGTCCTTCCATTGGTTGTTTAAATTGTTTCCTTGTGCGTCAAGACACTCCTTATGACGTCAATCTTATTGTTATCTACGTATTGTATGTTATTCTTGGTATTGACTTATTGGCATCTAGACTCATTGCCATAAGCATTCTGACAAAAATATCCTTATCTTTTCACATCCAATGTCTAATGATTTTCCCCGTACCCAGTTCTATTGTTTCTGCTGTTGCTTGTCATAAGTGCTTAGTTGAGGGAGCTCAAGGATGTGTACTCTTATTCTCTGCTAAGATAGAGGCTGACAGTGATGTGACGGCTATACCTGTGGTGTGTGAGTTCCAGGATGTTTTCCCTAAGGATGTCACTAGTTTGCCTCCGAATAGAGAAGTTGAGTTTAACATAGATCTAGTGCCAGGGAGTGGACCAGTATCGGTAGCGCCTTATAGAATGGCACCTTTAGAGTTGAGCGAGCTTAAGAAACAGTTAGGGGAGATGCTAGGGAAGGGGTTTATTAGGCCTAGTGTGTCACCTTGGGGAGCACCTGTTCTACTGGTGAAAAAGAAGGATGGGACCATGAGGCTATGTGTTGACTATAGGCAGTTGAACAAAGCGACCATCAAGAATAAATACCATTTGCCTAGGATAGATGACCTCTTAGACCAGCTGAAGGGAGCGTCAGTGTTTCCAAAATAGATCTAAGATCGGGATACCATCAAATTAGAGTCAAGAATGAAGACATTTCTAAGACAGCCTTTAGGACAAGGTATGGGCACTCCGAGTATGTAGTGATGCCCTTTGGAGTGACCAATGCTCCAGCCATTTTCATGGACTACATGAATCGAATCTTTAGGCCGTTCTTGGATAGCTTTGTGGTGGTGTTCATAGATGAATATTTTAATATACTCTAGGACACCGGAAGAACATGGAGAACACTTAAGGTTGGTGTTGCAGATCTTGGGGGACGAGCGTCTTTATGCCAAACCGGAGAAGTGTGAGTTTTGGCTAGAAGAGGTAAAGTTTTTAGGACACACAATCTCAAAGGATGGTGTAGTGGTTGATTCCTCTAAAGTTGATGCGGTGTTGGGATGGGAACAACCTAAGACAAGAATGCGAAGTGAGAAGTTTCTTAGGCTTAGCTAGCTACTATAGGAAGTTCATATAGGGGTTCTCTAGACTAGCCTTACCTTTGACCTAGTTGAGTAGAAAAGGGAAACATTTTATGTGGGACCAGGAGTGTGAGGACGGGTTCCAAGAGCTTAAGAGGAGATTGGTGTCGTCACCAGTCTTAACTATACCGGATCCCTTAGTGAGTTTTGTGGTGTACTGCGACGCATCCAAGAATGGCTTGGGATGTGTCTTAATGCAGGAGGGCAAGGTGGTAGCATATGCCTTTAGGCAGCTTAGGCCAAATGAAAGGGATTACCCTACCCATGACTTAGAGATAGCAACCGTGGTTTTTGCTCTTAGGATTTGGGGCATTACCTTTACGGGGCAAAGTTTGAAGTTTTTAGTGACCATAAAAGCCTTAAATATCTGTTCGACCAGAAGGAGTTGAACATGAGACAACGAAGGTGGATGGAGTTCCTTAGGGACTATGACTTCGAGTTGAAGTACCATCCGGGAAAAGCCAATATGGTGGCAGATGCTTTGAGTAGGAAGTCCCTACACATGTCGAGCTTGATGATGCAAGAGCTAAACCTCATGGAAGAGTTTAGGGACATGAATCTGGAGGTGTTGGATATGTCCTTAAGTGTCTTAAGCTTGAAGTTGAATAGGTTGGAAATTAATAGTGACCTTAGAGATGAGGTTAGGCGGGAACAACTTTTAGGCTAGGAGTTGCAGTCTCGGTTGGGACAAGAGGGTTATGAGTTGTCTGTTGATGGGCTAGTGAAGTTTAAGAATAGGACCGTTGTTCCTAAGGAGGGGAGCCTTAGAGAGAGGATATTAGAGGAGACTCATAAGGGAAAGTTTACCCTACTTCCTGGGATAACTAAGATGTGCCAAGACCTTAAGAGGATGTATTGGTTGCCAGGAATGAAAAAGGATGTGGCTAGCCTCGTAGCTAGGTGTTTAGTGTGCCAAAAGGTTAAGATAGAACATCAGAAGCCTTCGGGGTTGTTGCAGTCCTTGGAGATTCCAGAATGGAAGTGGGAGAGAATTTCTATGGATTTTGTGATGGGGTTACCTAAGACACGTTTGGGATTAGACGCCATTTGGATGATAGTGGATAGGTTGACCAAGTCTGCACACATCTTGCCAATTAAGGCAACCTATAGCCTAGACAAGTTGGCATACCTCTATACCAAGGAAATAGTCAAGCTTCATGGGATACCCACTTCTATAGTGTCGGATAGAGACCCGAGGTTTACCTCTAGATTTTGGAGAGCTTTTCAGCAAACCTTTGGGACTAAGTTGAACCTTAGCACAGCCTATCATCCCCAAACGGATGGTCAATCAGAGCGGACCATTCAGACCCTTGAGGACATGCTTAGAGCGTGTGTCTTGGATGAAGGAGGGAGTTGGGATAGGTTCCTACCTCTTATTGAGTTTGCGTATAACAATAGTTATCACGCTAGTATAGACATGGCACCCTATGAGGCCCTATATGGGAGAAAGTGTAGGTCCCCTTTATGTTGGTGTGAGGTAGATGAGAAACATTGATAGGACCTGAATTGGTCCAGGAAACCTCTGAGAGAATCAAAGGATTAGGGAGAGGATGCGCACGATGCAAAGTAGACAAAAGAGCTACGCCGACAAAAGGAGAAAGCCTCTAGAATTCCAGGAAAGTGAGCATGTATTTTTGAGAGTCACTCCTAAGACGGGGGTAGGGAGGTCGATGAGAGTCCGCAAGCTAAATCCTCGTTTCATGGGACCTTTCCAAATCCTTAAAAGAGTCGGGCCTGTTGCTTATCAACCGACTCTTCCGCCACAGTTGGCAAACCTTCATGATGTTTTCCATGTGTCGCAACTCAGAAAATATGTGCCTGATGCATCTCATGTGATAGCTCCGTGGTATGCGTACAATTAAAGGATAATTTGATCTATAAGCCAAAGCCTCGTCAAATCCTGGACAAGAGCACTAGGACTCTAAGGAACAAGGCGATTCCATTGGTGAAAGTGTTATGGGACGAATTGACTCCTGAGGAAGCCACTTGGGAGATGGAGGAGGACATCGCGCGTCAATACCCAGATTTTATTATCCAAGGTACGGTAACCTTTAGGTTTGAATATGTCACATGTTAAAATGAGTGCGTGAGTATGAGGCGAATTTCGGGGACGAAATTCTTTAAGGAGGGGAGAAAATGTAACATCCTGAAAATCTAGTATAATTAATTTAAAAAGTATAGTGCAGATAAAATATTAGAATTATTAAAAAGTGTAGTACAAATAAAATATAAATGGGAGACTTAGTGTAAAGAAGTGATAATACAAGGATTTATTGAAATTATCAAAAAAAGAAAAAAAACAAATGCAAAACGTGCAGTGTATATATATATAGCCACTAAAAACACTGCGCAGGAGGGAGAGCGTCGCATAGGAGGATTTTAGAAGGGGGCCGTACAGTGCGTTTATTTTCTTGTCGGTGTAATCGTAACAGTGAAGGGAAGAAAATATTTTGGAGAAGCACCAACTTTTATCGTACGTAATTTCTAAAACATTTTGGAGGTCATCAAGAGGTGAGTAACAGTACCTTTTAGTAACCCTTTCCATGGTACATGTGTTTGTTGTGTTGAGCGATTTACCTATGATTTTGAGAGATTTTAATTGAATGATGCATGTTATTAATAAACTGAATTTTTTAGGGGTTTTGAATTAAAATAAAAAAAAAGATTATTAAATTGGGTATTTGTTCTTGTTACTGATAGCATGAAATACATTATTGGTATTTGAATTAGTTGAATGACGTGCTTATTGGTGTATGCTGGCCGTGTGAGTTTATTTGACATGCATGATAAGATCAAATATTTAATTTTTGGTAAATGAATTCTTACACGCATGAGACATGAAATTGTGCCTTATGATGAATTGTATGATGTTTGCCGCAATACCACATATGATAGGGGTATCGAAAAGTAATACCACCGTAATGGGGTATCGAAAGTAACATCCCCATATAATTGAGATGTCGAAAATAAGTAATACTACCTAAAAAGGAGTATCGAAAGTAACACCGCCACAAGTTGGGGTGTCGAAAAAGGAGAAATACCACCATGTGCACATGGGAGGTATCGAAATGGAAATGTCCCCGACAGGAAGGTGACATCGAAACACTCCTCGTGAGTAGGGGTGGGCAATGAGACGCCATTGTCGTGTGACGTGTGAATATATGGCATGCCGGCAAGAGGCCAATTTAATTAGGAGGTATTCGGACCGCTTGGATTAAACTTGAATTTATCTGGTATATGGAATGTGATGTATTGAGATGAGATCATAATTAATGTTAAAAGTATTTTCTTTATATATATTATTTTGAAAAATTAGCGGGTACCATGGACAGTTTTTCCGGTTATCGCACCGGCTGAGAACAATTCTATTTTTCGAAAATGTTTTTATAAAACTGTATTGTTGATCACTGAGATTTTATATCTCATTATTAAGCATTGTTTTCAGAGCACGAGGAGGACGTCATTGGGGCTAAAGAGGCGTGAAGACTTAGTGGACACCATTAGATAATCTCTCTAGTTTGGTTAGTCTGTTCTTAAATAAGGAGCCGTATGTGGCTAGACGCAATTATTTATCGTTGGGATTGTAGTTAGACGCCCTTTTTTGAGGTTTTTGATTTTTATTTATTTATTTATATCTATATTCATTACATGGATAATTTAATACTATATTATTTAATATGAGGCATTTTCGGACTTTAATGTTTTTTTCTAATATTTCTTTATGAGATATATGTTTTAATTAAATGTTTTAAAGGATATTTTATTGATTTTATCTTGGGATCACTAATGTAACGAAGGGCGTTACAATAATTTCTGTCAAACAACAGTCATCTTTGAACATTCTGTTATTCACATGAAAATAATCTTTATGATCACTACGTGTTTACCATTTCAAGTGTGAATGTAACCCGACCAAATATTAACCTTCCTTTGGGCCGATTAATACCCATATGGATATATACCCACACAACATTCAATATCTCTTATGAGCAATTTCCACAAGAGAAGTCACCTTGGTGACTTCATACTTTAATTGGCTCACTCGAAATCCAAATTGGTAAATTAAAGACCCAAACCAAACGTACCATTAATTCTCAATCTTTGGATTGTAAGAATTAACTGCTAGCGGTACTCTCGACACAATGATCGAATATTGGTGATAAGTCCTGTCAAATAATGATCACCTTCGGGCATCCCATTATCCACATGGAAAATACCTTTATAATCACCACACATTTACCATCACATGTATGTAATTATCCGGCCAAACTCTGCCTTCCTTTGGGCCGACAACAACTCACATCAATAACTCCATACTACATATTTTGTAAATTCAATCGAATCAAATTTACACAACAGAGGTTACTTCGGCAATGTGTTGTTTCAACCAACTCAACCAAAATTACTAGACAATTTAATAAAAAAGGGGGTGTCTAAAATTTGCTCAATTCACATTTAAACTTGAAAAAAAAATCTGATTATTCTAATGTGAAATAAACTTGATTTTTTTTTAAAAAAAAACACGGTATGAACCATGATGGTAATGCTCAACACGGCCTAGCCGTATTCTGCCAAGAAAACCAGATTTTCCATCCTTCAAGTCAATCAGCTTTTGGAAAATAATCTTAAAAAAAAATTGTAAGCTCAAAAGCAAATTGACACTAGTGCAATAAGTGCTTTTTACGTCAGTTAAAATTGATTTTTTATGTCAGAATACTGACTGACGTAAATACAGCTGACGTTAATAGTTAATATTTTAACGTCAGTTGAGAACTGACGTTAAATATAAAACTATTAACGTCGGTTTTTTAAACAACTGACGTTAAACATAAAACTATTAACGTCAGTTCTTTAAGACAACTGACGTTAATTTTGTTAAAACTAACGTCAGCGGTTATAAAGAACTGACGTTAAAGGTTTAATTTTAACATCAGTTTTAATAAACAACTAACGTTAATAGTGTACTTTATATTTTATAAAATACTTTTAACGTCAGTTGTTTGATACAACTGACGTTAATAGGGTTTTTTTTTTTTGAAATTTAGTTTTAAAATATCACTCCCCTCAGCTATCCCTGCATTCAGTAAATATCCCAGTAACACAGAATATCACACACATTACAGAATTGCAAAGGAAAAATGGAACAATGGGGGGACTTAAAACCAAAACCCATGTATATATATAAATAAATTTTAGTTCCAATGTCTCAAAAACAAAACTATCAATCTAAGGATATATATATACATGTTATTGATTAGTTTCTAAAGTCTAACAAAAAAACTATTTATCTAAGTATTGCGGAGGTATCTTGTCAATTCCTTTTTCAGCCGCATACTTGAAGAAGAATTCAGCGAAGCGCATCCTCAAGTCTCTTAACTCATCTTCTTGAATAGGCGATTGGTAGATAAATGTCTAGACACGTTCAAATAATAACAATAACATCAATGCAAGTCATCTTCAAAACTATAATATATAATTTAACAAGTTGTTTAAATATTACCTTATTCCATCCATCCGTAACAGATGCGGAGACTATGTTCAGCATATGAAGCATCACATAATAGCCGCACGACCACCCGTCAATTTGAAATCGAGACTACCAACAAAATTAATTTCAACGTCAGTTGAATATACATATAAATTAGTAATTATAATATTAATTATTTGATAAATAAACTACCAAACCTTGAGGATGTTCCATACAGGATTTGCTTTAGCCTTAGAAGTCCTACTTCTCCCGTTGGCGCAACTTATGCTACTCGCCTTCAGCGCGCTATCATAAACAAATAATCATGTCGATCAATTAAATTCATATATCATGTGTGTAATAAACTAAAAACAACTGATATTAAAACTTAAATTAAATTTAAGATTAGTTACTTACTTATTTACAGCATCCACCACCTTCGGTGGCGGATCTTGGTGGAGAGAGCAGAAGAATATGACTCTATGCCTAGACGGGTGAAGTACGAACAACTGCCAATGGTTTTTCATACAGTAGGGAGCCAGATATATTTCTTTCGGATTGTCTCCCAACAAGTTCCCTAAGTATTTACTCAATGCATCGCCAGCAAAGAAATCGGGCAGAAGGATTGACGGATCTAACAAACCGTAAATTGATGCAACGCCCTTATCAAGCTGAAGACGATGAAGATACCTAAGATATGAAAAGGTGTGGATGTTAATTACATAATATATATATTGAAATTAAAATAAATTATTAAATGGAAAAATACCAAAAATAAATAAGTTATAAAATTAAAATTAACTTACGTGCACCAGAGACTGAAAACATTGTTGTTCATCCAGACGCTATTTCTGCAGGCGTTCCCGAGATCATCACCACAGAAGGTAAATATCCTCCGTTGATCTGGGCGTGCCACCCATCCATCGTGCTCCAATGGACATTCAAAAATCTCAAACGCATAATCATCACCAAGTGAGAACAAACGAGTGATAGGTGACAACGACACCGACGTCGACGTCGACTTGGCCTTCAGTTTAGGAAAAATAAAATAGATAAGTTTTTGATAATTAAAAAAAAACACAAGTAATTATTTGACTAATTTGGACATTAATAATGAATAAATACCTTTGCTAACATTTCGAGCTCACGTCGTTTGGAGTCCAACTCAAGCTCACGCCTTTTCATTTCCAACTCATGCTCATGGCGCTGGACTTCCAACTCCTGCTCCCTAGCTGCCAACTCATCGTCCTCCACATGTGCCCTACTAAAACTCTCTTTTGTGCTCACATGTGAAGGGTTGGCAAGCCCTGCGGTGTCCTGGGATGTACCGACGGAGGAAAGCTCTCGGCAAGCGCCGCTTGAATTCTCGGGTTGGATATTAAGCCTTGCATCGATGTGTTGTAACATCCGGGTTGGACATGAGGTGCTGAGTAATGTCAGCCAAAATTGATGCTTCATTGACCACCCGCTTTCGTGAAGCAGACTTGCCATAATATTCTTTGATGGTCACGTTCCCAGGAACACCGAGAACCCGACCAGGATGGTCTTTCTTGCCTAGAGCAATCAT
Source organism: Sophora flavescens (assembly GCA_030762895.1). Classification (NCBI taxonomy): domain Eukaryota; kingdom Viridiplantae; phylum Streptophyta; class Magnoliopsida; order Fabales; family Fabaceae; genus Sophora; species Sophora flavescens. The sequence continues at coordinate 71,492,053 of CM061062.1, read as the reverse complement.
CAAGACGTCCTGCCGTCCAGAAGGGACGAATGCACCCTGGGAGGATTTTGCTTTAAGATCCATCTACAATGAAAAAAAATGAAAAAACGTGCAAGTGAAAAGTGTTGCAAATATCTATACATATCAATTGAAATCAAGTTAATTATTTACTTACAATCTTATCTGCCACTTCGCGAGTGGCATCAGCTTTAAAAGATCCAGTCTTTGTCATGCGGCCGGCTAACCAGACATCCTCGCGGTCGATGCTTGAACCCATTCCAACGCTTTGATGCCATTTTCATACATTTATGACGATGATCCTCGTCATTTGGCACAGTCCAAGCTACCTACACATTAGATACATATATAACAACTGGATGGATTATAACTCGGATAATTATCTAATAATGTAAATCAAACGAATGTAAAGGTAAAATACCGTGATAGCCTCCCAAATCTGATCCTTAACGCTCGTGGAACGTCATTCCGATAGTTGTAGTTGATGCTTACGTCTGCCGCTTCGCTTGTAGAAACACCCACTTATTAAATTCTTTAGCACGGGGTCCCCTGGGCATTTAGATTAGCATCGAAGGACACCTCAAGCTTCGTCCGCTCCGCCTGTCCTTCTCTAGTTTCTTCAACGAGGTGGCTCCTCTACCCCGTTTCCTATGAGCCTGTGATGTCTGTATGGACAAAAAAAATGATAAAATAGAGGGTTGTAACATTATAAGCTTACATTAAAAAGAAGGACTAAAGATATTATATAACATGTAAACTTACACTAGAATCAGGCGTAGGCGTGATCGGGTCCTGCGAAACCCCCACAGTGTCCTCCCGTGCATGTGGGCTATCCGACTGATCCATATGTATTCCTGTTCAGAAACAATATATATGTATTAACATAGGTTATAACTCAAAATAAATACAGAAGTATAAATAAAAATAACTAGATAGGTCCTGTAGATATACAAACCATCTATATATCCAATATAAGGACAATACGGGAGATTGAAAACTATAGTTTTTGAAGATTGCTAAGCACTGGTCACGGCCTGGCCGTGATGTCCATCACGGCCGTAACGTGCCAACTGAACCAGACCCTCATAGGCAGAACTGATCACGGCCTAGCCGTGATGAGCATCACGGCCGCGACAGATCAACCAGCAGAGCAACATGCACTCAAAACCAAAAATAGAGACATTCCAAACAACTCAAACTCACGGTTTAAAGTTACAACTACTGAAACTACAGTTTCAACATACACTCAAAACCAAAAATAGAGACATTCCAAACAACTCAAACTCACAGTTTCAAGTTTCAACTACTGAGACTACAGTTTCAACCAGCAGAGCAACATGCATGCACTCAAAACCAAAAATAAAAAAATGTGCCCTAAAGACTCACCAGAAATAGGCGCTCGCGTGGTGGTGGGGGGAAGCTCGAGTGGTGGCCAACGTTCGATGTGGTTACTGAGAGCAGAGGGACAAGGAGAGTTAGTGTGCGAGAGGGGGAAGGAGAGATGTCAAGTTATTGCAAAGAATGAGCGGGAAAGACAGAGTTAGGGGTTAAGAGTGTACCTCACGGTGGTGGCGAAGAAGCCCTCGCGGTGGTTGCGGTGGAGATGAGCTCGCGATTAGGGCAGAGTGGGAGCGAGAGTGAGGGTTGAGAGTGAGGGTTGAGCGTGATGAAAAGAGAAAAGAGACGTACAGAGAAGTGGAGAAGGCGCGCGGGGGTAAACGTTATAATTAAAATAAAACAACATTTTACGTCAGTTTTTAGTAAAACCTGACGTTAAAGATCATATATTTAAAGTCAGTTGTCTTAAGAAACTGACGTTAAAAACTCTCACACTTATTACGTCAGTTGTTAGTAAAAACTGACGTTAAAGGTCATATATTTAACGTCAGTTGTATTAATAAACTGACGTTAAAAACACTCACAACTTCTTACGTCAATTGTATTACACAACGGACGTTAAAAGTTTATTAGTTTCTGCAAAAACATTCATTCCTTTGACTACTGTGCTACTTACCCATTCACCTTGTACGTAATCCTCTTAATGAGCATTAAGTTTATAGATAAGTTTTCAAGAAAATCAGAATAGCTTAGTAACTTCATCCACTGCTCCTATAAATAGCTTCCTTCCATCCTTTTAATTTTTCTGCTTCACAATATGGCTCTGCCATGGAGACTAACTTCATCACTCTTTCTTCCTATTCCTAGACTCAAAGATCTTTGTCTTAATGGTCAAACAATTTCTGAGTTTGTGTAAATCACATTACATGGATATTAAGGTTGGGTGAATCACGTAATGTGATTCTCTCACTTTATTTCATCCCCGTCATTCCTTTCACTTTGCTTTGGAAGCAAGTGATTGTGGATTCAAGATTATGCATCAAGGAATTCCACAGAAGAAGAAAGATGCAAAGATCCATTTCACTTTGCTTTCGCAGCTAGTGACTGAGGATTTACTTTGCATCATGGAATTCAAGTGAGGGAGGTGATGCATCCATTGGAGTTTCTGATGACAGGACTGAGAAGAAAATGATGTTGATGCAGAAACTTTTTTATATTTTAGGGCTATGTTGCAGAAATTTTTTATCTTTTAATCATGTAATTTTAACTTATGAATCGCTTCAATGACATACGATTTGATTATACATATAACTTGTTTTATGTTAAGTGTTTATTTATTTTAATTTGCACAAGAATTTGTTTACTAGTTCAAGCTAATTAATAAAAATTAAAAATAAACTTGTATAAAAAAAGGTTTAGAAATAAACTGCAGTACTATATGGAGTGATCTGCGTTAAGAGGGACAACAGGGACATGACAACCAATGAAATGATTTTCATAATTATTTACGTCAGTTATTTATAGAACTGACGCAAATAGTGATTTAATATTTACAAACTGCCACCACCTCATTTTTAACGTCAACTTAATTTATGACTGTCAAGTTCCCGTATATTAATTACATTATTTCCAATATTCATTCTGCACGTTTATAATATATAGGATTATTTACGTCAGCTATTTATTTAACTGAAGTAAAAATCAAACTTTTAACGTCAGTTGTATAAAAAACTGACGTTAACAATAAATATTTTTTATTTTAAAAACACTTTTAACATCAGTTTTTTTAGACAACTGACGTTAAAAGTGTATAGATATCTGCAAAAACATTCATTTCTTTGACTACTGTGCTACTTACCCATGCACCTTGTAACTTAATTCTCTTAATGAGCATTAAGTTTATAGATAAGTTTTCAAGAAAATCAGAATAGCTTAGTAACTTCTTCCCCTGCTCCTATAAATAGCTTCCTTCCATCCTTTTAATTTTCTGCTTCACAATATGGCTCTGTCGTGGAGATTAACTTCATCACTCTTTCTTCCTATTCCTAGACTCAAAGGTCTTTGTCTTAATGGTCAAACAACTTCTGAGTTTGAGTAAATCACATTACATGGGTGATAAGTTTGAGTAAAGCACATTATGTGAGTTTCTCACCTTATCATCCTTCCGGAGAATCAGCTGCTGGAGGGCAAATCAGGTGCTCGGGCGTCACAGTTCCAAAACCTCAGCTTTGGCAGCAAGTGACCGTCATGGAAGTCTCTGGAACCACTTCCTTTGCTTGAAACAGATCTAGTGCACCTGTTTTTGCCTCTCTTGAGCTCTCTCATGCCCCCCAGTTTTCTGAGGTCTTCGGAGTATAGTTTTCCCTTTGGCATATTTCATAAAACTCTCTGATGGGATGTAGCTTTAATGTTTAGGATTTTAAACCCTTTCAATGTAACTTTTTATAGGATTTTAAACCCTTTCAATATAACTTTTTATAGGATTTTAAACCCTTTCAATCTTCTGTATCAGTCTGTATTACACTTCATGAATGAGATCCGGTTTGGGTTATTGATTCAACTTATACTTCGCACATATATTTTAGTTTTCAAAACAGAAACACAAAACATCAAAGCAATTCATGTGAAACTGAAACTTTGAGGAAGGCAATGCGGAAGGGATCGTATACTAGATAAAAAATTATTAAAATAACCTTTAACGTCTGTTGATGTAAGGACTGACGTTAAAAGTGAAGTGACTTACTTTTAACGTCAGTTCTTTATCGAACTGACGTTAAAATGTTCACTGTTAACGTCAGTTTTTTATTGAACTGACGTTAAAAGTGAGTCACTTCACTTTTAACGTCAGTCATTAAAACAACTGATGTTAAAATTGAATTAATGAAGTCTGATATTTACAAAACTGCCCCCGCCCCCTTTTTAACGTCTATCTTTTGGTTAACTGACGTAAACCTTTACCGTCTAATGTATATTTTCTACTAGTGTGAAAACACATAATATATAAAGTCATGAATAAATCATTCTGGAAGCCATGGCCAAACATACATATACATGAATTGATATACTTCATGAACATTGAAATTGAAGGCATCACATCAATTCAATTCAATTTACATATATAAATATGAAAATTAATCAAAGATTCCATATGCATTCCTATACTACAACTAATCAAATCAAACAAAAAACACAAAATTAATTAGTCAAAACCTTCACGTACAGCATTATAGCATAAGCCATATGACATACAAGAACCATGATTTCACTTTAATTATATATATATATATATATATATATATATATATATATATATATATATTCACGTACAGGCACTTGGCAATCTTTCACAATAATATATAAATGTATAAAAGAAACACGATTGAGATTACGAATCTGAATTTTCGAAATTCTTCAATAGCAGATACGGGAAGCCAATGAACGCAATTCATCACTTAAGTCAAATCCTAATAATCTAACAATAAAGACTGCTCTGATACCACTTGTTGGAATTAATCCTTTAGTTCTTGATTCTTTATTTTCTTTATTCTTTAAAGCATACATAACTAGATGCATACACCCTAGAGAAAAACACCACAAAGCCTATGATCTACATCATGTCAGATTATTAAGGATTTACAGACTTGAATAAATACCTGGATCCATATTGTGTTTTGATCTTAAGCATTCTTCAAGAGTACTAGATTTGATCACCAACTGTTGCGGGCTTGATAGTCTTAGGATCTGAAACACGAAGAGGGAAAGAGAGAGATAGAGACGGGTAACGAACACCCGTTGGCTTGTGGTTCTTCCTCAACCTAGATTCTTATGCCTTAGTCGCTCTTCAGATGGGGAGAAGAGGCGGTGTGCGTTATATCCGGTGTATTGGGGACCATAGCCTATATGTAGGGTGATGACCAATTAGGGTTCCCATTATTCCGAAATTGGTCATCGGTGACATCCACTCATATTTTGCCCATATCAGATAATTAATGATATAATTAATTATCAAATAAGAAATCTGATTGGTTTTATCTCTTAAATTGATCACATATCAATTAAGGATCTTAAGAGATAAATAGCTAATATAATTAATTACCGATATCCGTCCACATTATGACATATTAGAATAAAATATTTCAACAAAAAGAGTGAGGATTGTAGTGGCATGCGATTCCATGGAGGCTCCCATTTTGAGGCAAACATTTTGGAGATTCTGCTGCATGGTTTGTTGTTCTCCGGTTTGATCTTTGAAATCCACAGCAACAGCTACCTGATCGTGCAAACCCAGGCTGTGCACTTGGAAACCGTTGAATGAAAGCATTAATCGACTTTGACAGACCAGTTGAAGTCATGGCTTCTCGAAAATGGCAACGCCCAAAGGGAGCGTGAGCTATATATAAAATAACCATATGCCGATTTGAATGCAGCCCAAAAGAACAAACCATTTCCCTCCAGCCTAGTTCAAAATCCTCAACTGACTCAAGATTATAAAGCCTATAAAAAAAATCCACCCTTCCACTCATTGTAACGTTCCCCTAGAACAGCATTAAACCAGGATGGAAACTTTGCCACTATCATCCATATGCATAAGACGTGTTTTGTTGTCGGCATTTCCGTGGATAGTGCTTATTTGAGACACATATTTTGGTCTGTGGAGCTTTCCCATTCATAAACCCTAAGAAAGGCATCCAAGAAGGTGATTTAAAAAAGAAAAACAAAACAAAACACCTATGTAAATTAAAGAGCTGCATAACTTCTCAAAAATAAATAGACTCCACAATGAGAAGAAAGAAAAAAGAAACAAATTCTCATCCACAATTAAAATACCTTGTTCATTTTAGAAGAATATAAAAGAAGAAAAAAGGAAAGCAGCACAAGGTGCTTAAGCACATTTACCAAGATGTAAATTACTCAACAGGGATCTAAAATGGTTTCCATTCAATAAAAAATCTAAGAGGCAACAATACAAATTGAATCAAAAACCAAATGTAAGGATAACTTTTCATTAAACAAAGTACCTTCAGTGCCCAGGAAAATGACCTCACGGTTTCATCTCACACCCAAAAAAGAAAGGTATTCCATAATTATTCATTCCAATCCATATCCCTAGTGGCATGTCAAATGCAGTCAGGCGGTGTTGGCCCAGAGGGACAGAACAACTAACATAGACCATCTCTATTATCATGTTGGCCCAGAGGAAAATTTTAGGACTACCAATATAAAAAGGTTAGACTCAAACAAACTTCTGAAATCCACTTTATTAGCACTGATACACAATTCTGTGTGGTCAGCTAACCATATTGCCTTTTACACAAAGTCCATTAATAATGGTGTTAAGAACCAAATCAATTTTAAACATAGCAGGAAGATTAATCACATTGCATTGACAAGATTAATCAAACATGTTCCTGCCGAGATCCGACTTGCCGGAATCTCGCCACAGAACGTTAAACCAAGAATGAACAATGGGGTTGTTTTAGATTATGGCTTGACAGAATATTGGATTCCGGTCCTACGTATCCCAATGGGAATCAAAGCCAAACGTAGTTCTAGGTTCAACCCTTGGTGGTACGGTGATCTCGATCCTCTAATCTTGTATCCGATGGATACCAGCGAGCAAGGACTCTTTGATAGTCTCTTGGTCGAGCTAATTCCTCTAATACGCTTAAGGGAGAGTTACCGGGATTCGGTGAAAAGTGAGTTTCTCTCATGAGTTCTCCTCCTTTTATAATAGGATTCCCATCTCTTTTAGAGATCTGGATTTATCTCCTTTTATCTCTTAAATCTCCTTTGAGATATGATTTCCTTAATTTAAGGGATATTATCTCTTTTAACCAGATAAAGTTATTTCAGACAATATCAGGATTTACTTAAGGATAATATCAATATCTTATCCCTTAATTTAGGGGATATTATCTCTTTTAACCGGATACGGTTATTTTAGATAATATCAGGATAATTAAATGTGATATTAACTTCTTATCCTTAATTTCCGGATTGGGCCGTGTATTCAAGCTCGATGGCCGGGTTTCACTCTTCGGCCGGTACACAAGCCCTCCAAGCTTTGAGCTAGTAAAGCGTAGAAGCTTTTATGACTTTAGCCGAGCTTAGGAACTTGGTTTCATCTTTTGGTCTTTCGAGTTGACGAGGCAAGTGGCCGAGCTTTGCACCTCGGCCCATATACAAGTCCCGTGAGTAGCCGCAGCTCAAACGATGAGTCGAGAGCCGGAGCTCAACCGAGTAGTTGAGAGCCGGAGCTCAACCGAGTAGGGAGCTGGAGCTCGATCGAGTAGGGAGCTGGAGCTCAACCTAGTAGTCGGGAGCCGAAGCTCAACCGAGTAGGGAGCTGAGCTCGACCGAGTAGGGAGCTAGAGCTCAACCGAGTGGTCGGGAGCCGGAGCTCAACCGAGTATGGAGCCCGAGCTTCACGTTTCAAGCTGTCGAGCTTTACATTTCGGCCAATTCTTAAGTTCGGCGGGCTCGGTAGGCGAGTCTAGTAATCATTTCCCTTTGATTGTTTGGGTTTGGTGATCTAGCTTTATTTCTAGTCCAATATTTTAGTTTGGTAGGCTCGGTGGGCGAGTTTAACATCTCGACCAGTATATAAAATGTTCCCCAAGCTTTGAGCTCAGAAGAGCGCAAAAGCTTTATGAAGAAGCTGAGCTTGTCCTTAGTGTCGATAAAGTACTGGATTTGCATAGATCCTCTTACTTCGACCAATCAAGCTCGGTGGTCGAGTTTCACATCTCGGGCAGTACTCGAGTTTAGTGGTTGAGGTTCACATCTCGATCAGTAACATGTTTTGAACAGAAGATACTTCAATCTTACCTTTGTTAAGACAAGTTTAGAAGCTGGTAGCTGAGATTCAACTTATCAATGATTCGGGCCGAACCGATCTTTTGGAAAGTCAAGCTCAAACTCGGTCACTAGGAATTTACCTCAGGCTTGTATTTCAGCTGAAATTTTTGATGCTTTCAAGATGCTTATCTTGAGAGTTTGAACTTGACTCACCTTTTTCCGAACGTAGCTCGGTCTTTGAAGCTTTTGAGAGCTCTTAAAATTTTCTTTGAGTAGCTCTTAACCCTTTCATTTGGTGGATTTTGAAATACCCACCAACTTGACACTTGACCTTGAATGTCATTATTTTTACCGATCTTGAAGGTGTATCTCAGAATAAACTTTCCTAATATCTTTTCCAATTTGTATGAGAAAATGGTTTTCATACAAGTTCTTCATAATAACAATCGAGCTGTAGGCTAAGAGATATCCTTTCTCTGTGATTTCCGAGAATATCCTTCCTTTATCCCCATAAGCCCCCCAAGCTCTGAGCTTGAAATAAGCAAAAGAGCTTAAATGTCAACCCGCATGTCTTAAGACGCTTTTTGGTGCCGAGGACTTTGGATTATGATTTGGGAGCACTGCTCGGAAATTTGTTTTTTTGTAGAACCAAGTCTTTCTTGGGTTTTCGACTTACTTCGTCGAGCACTGCTCGGATTTTCGTTCAGAGCCAAGTCTTACTTGGGATTCCAGCTTATTGGGTCGAACACTACCAGGATTTCCTTCAAATCTTGGGTCTCTAATGTGCATGATCTGCTGTGGACATTACCTTGGTGCGAAGGTGTTTTGCTCGGTCTAGGATTTTTAGTGCAAGGGAGGAAGCATTGCTCGACCTCGACTTTTTTCAGTGCGTAGTGCGAGGGAGCAATGCTTCGCCTCGGCTTTTTGGGCTTCTGTCTTTTGTTCTTGGCTAGACAATTTTAGCTCGGGCCCTTTAGCGGATTCTCAAGTTATTAAGCCAGTATATGCTCGGCTTTTACTAGAATAGGGTCCTGACACGAGCATGAAAGCCGCGGCCGCTTATGCTCTCCGAGTCTCCTCCATTACCCGTGTTTCGAGCCACGGGCTTTCTAATAATGAAAAGTATGAAGGCGGAAGCTTCCCGAACTTTGCACACTGGGGATGAGCTTGAAAAAGTCGTGGCAAAGTGTGAAGAGCAAGCTCGGCTAATTGGGCAATTGAAAACTCGAAATGGCGAGCTTGAGAAGACCAACTCCTCTCCTCAATTCGAGCTCTCTAAAATGAAAGGATTGACTTTCAGAAGGCTGCCAAGGCTATAAAGCTTTCCGTTGACAACCTTCAGCAGTTTCTTGCTACTAAGAAAAAGGCTAATTGCAAGCTTCAGTTCGAGTTGAAGGAAGCTGAAGCCCAGATTATAAGGGAACGCGTTTCTGGGTTTTCGCGCGCTATAAGACAAATCCAACGCTTTCTTCCTGATTCTGATCTTTCGAGAGCCGGTGCGGACACGGATTTTAATAAAGATGGCATAATGGTTCCTTTGTCCTAGCTCGATGATGAGGAAGTGGAGAATAATGAAGAGCAGGTTGGGGAGAGGAGGAGAATAGAGGAACCGAAGTTGTAACGCCCTTTGTTACATTAGTGATCCCAAGATAAAATCAATAAAATATCCTTTAAAACGTTTAATTAAAACATATATCTCATAAAGAAAAATTAGAAAGACATTAAAGTCTGAAAATGCCTCATATTAAATAATATAGTATTAAATTATCCACGTAATGAATATAGATATAAATAAATAAATAAATCAAAAGCCTCAAAATCGGGCGTTGTTGGGTCACCGGCAAGTGTACCGGGTCGTCGCAAGTAATAAAATAACACGGTAAGAATTTACCGAGGTCGAACTCAGGGATTGGGCTACCAATTCAACTAATCCGCGGGAAATCAGATACATTTGGTCAAGTGAGGAAAGTGGTTGAGAGAGAGATTAAGATCGCAATTCAAATAACAAATCAAATAAGCTAATTGACTAAAAATCAGGAATTAAAATATCTAGGGTCTCAAATCCACCTACCCAATCATGCATAGTACCCAAGTGATGATGAATTCCTCCCTAAGTTCAATTACAATGTCAACCGGGACCCCCAAATTCTCCTCTATCCATTGTCGTGCTCAATAGGACGTATTCGAATATTGGATTAATTACTTACTAGGTCTCATAATCCTAATCATCAAACTCTATTAATTCTTGTTCCCTATAAGGTTGCACCGATCTCCTACTCATTCTTCTACAATATTCGATCGATGATCCCAATTCAAGTTCTAAAACGCGAATCGCCGATCAGCCTCAACACGTTTAACTAGTTAATCACGCAAGTATATGATCAACACAATCAAATCAGAATTGGAAAACATTAATTGAGTAAAGGGGAGAAAAACATACATCACATGACACTATACCGCCATGGGTGGCTTCATTGATTCCCTAAACGAGGGGATTAGTTCCTCATGCTCATAGACAAACAATCGGACATAACCTCCATAGTGAAATAAGAAAAAGAAAAGGGAGACGCAGCTCCAGAGTAACAAGAACTCGTAAAAACTGATCTAAAACAGTGGCTAAAACTAGGATTCGCCGCCCTTCAAAAGCTCCGATCTGAAACAGCCTATATATAGGGATTCTGGTTCTCGGCCGCTCGCGAGGCGAGCATTAAAATTGGCGCGCATTCAATTTGGATTTTAGCGAGGCGAGAGTGTGTTCGCGGGGCGAGTCTTCAATCCTTAATCTGTCATAGCCGTGACCTTCATCACGGATAGGCCGTGATGGTCTCTGTCTTCCAGGGTCTTTAGGCTCTCGCGTGGCGAATTTCAGTTTTGCCTCCATCCTGAGTTTGAATGATCGCGAGGTGAACTATGATTGGCGAGGCGAACCCGAAAGGATGACTTCTCTAGCACAGTCAGGCCTTCAGGTTCGCGAGGCGAGAATGTGGCTCGCGTGGCGAGACAGAATTGATGACTGTTGCTGCTTTATTAATCTTCAGGCTCGCGGGGCGAGCATCCACTCGCGGGGCGAGTATCTCCAGAATGACAATTTCCACTGTTCATTGACTTTCCTTGACTCTTGGAGCTTCACTTCTAACCTGAAACAATAAAAAAGAAACAAAAGGCGTAATTCTATTCAAAATAGACTAAAAACTACTAAAAATGCCTAGAACGAGTCAAAGTCTACTTAGGAACAAAACAAGGCCAAATTTTGGCGAAAACGAGATTGAACTCGAATAATTTGCACAAAAACCACATTCTATCTAGTTATAAAACTAGATAAGCCAGAGGCTTATCAAAACACCCCAAACTTAAACCTTGCTTGTCCCCAAGCAAGCTAAAACTCAAAAAGGACTCAAGACTTGGCAAGCTTACGGGATTCAATAGATTTCGCACAAATTTCATGCAATCAAAACAAAACAGTTTTTCTCCAATGATTTCCCCCTTACATCAATGTAATCCCCACATTCATTTACTTTAAACAATTGAGAACTTCATCATTCATGCAATCATTAATCTAAGTTGAGGATCAGAGTCACACACAACAGGAAGATCACCAATTTCAAACAATTGCCTTCCTCACAAGGGTATGTAAAATTTCACTCATTCGCTCAATTTTGTCTAGGCTTTTAACTTTTCACTCAATTTCACATATCAAGAGCACTTCCCATGGATTTGATTTTCATCTCAAAAATGGTTCCCACGAAAACATGCATGCAACATCAGAAGGTCTTATAAAGGTTGTAATGGGGCCTGGCTGAGGGTAGGATATTCAAGGATACTAGGCTTAAGTCCCTAGGAACTAAGAGAGCATGAGCATTTGACACATCCACTCAAATTCCTTTTTCCATTTTTCTTTTTGCCTCGGGTGACTACAGCCTTTTCCTTGCTATTTTTCTGTTTTGCCCCTTTTCTTTTGGCAATATTTTTCTCTCTCTCTCTCTTTTTTTTTTGATGTGGGTTTCAACCTTTATTTTTCTTTTTCTCAACCCAAAATGACATATCACCTTGTAGCCACCCCAAACTTAGTTTCTCACAACCCTTCTCTTGCTCAGCTTCCATGCTCCCCTAATCCTAAGATTGGGTTAACATGGTTTTTCAGATTTTTGGCTTATAATATAGGGTCATCAAGAAACAATAGGCCAGTTAGGCTCAATGTGACTAACTAGGGAACATGCATTAGGGATGCTTCTTTTTAGGCCAAGTAGTTATTCAAAGAAAATTGCCTAAATCATTTGATGCAACATATAAACATGCAAACCATGAAGAGATTCAAGCAAATTTGGGAAAGTGCAACTTAAAAGTGATTCACACATTCAAAAACAAAGTTGGAGGCTCAAATCCTCACCTGGACATTTTGCAAATTGTTTGACCGAGATACAATTCCTAGTGTGTGCACCCCCTTACCCCAAACTTATCATAAATCAAGTAATCACAATAAAATTCTCAAAGTTCAGTTTTCAATTTTTCACATGGGGATCAACTTTTCTCATTTCAGAACCTAGGGGGAAATCATCAATGGTCAAAATAATTCATGCAATCAATATATGCTCAATTTAATTAAAATCCAACAAGTTTGCCGACACATATTCATACACAAACTCTTGATCTTCTCAAATTATTCAAGAGTGACAAACAAAAACAAAACAAAAACAAAAACAAAAACAAAAACAAGAGTGAGGAAAGGAGAGGGTGCTCCCTGATCAAGTTTCTATGGTTGCATCCTCGTCCAATTGGTCTCACGGGCTCCCTTCTGTTGCATAGCATCCTGGAAGAACTCCTGCAGATTAAAACCTTAAGTGCATATTCGCGAGGTGAGAGACCACTCGCGAGGCGAATATGGAAAATTGTTATTCACATTTTCCAGAATAGCGAGGCGAGTATTATCTCGCGAGGCGAATCTGGAATTCCAACAGATGATGATGCCCAGAATCGCGAGGCGAAAGTATACCTCGCGACGCGAGACAGAAAAGTGTGTAAGCCTCTGAGATTCAGGGCTTCTGTCTCACGAAGCCACTGTGGATTCGCGTGGCGAATCAAGTTTTATATATATATATATATATATATATATATATATATGAAAATGACAGAAATTAAAAATAAAGGATACCTAGCTCGGGTTGCCTCCCAAGTAGCGCTTGTTTAACGTCCCGAGCTTGACTTATTAAGAAGCATCCACCTGGATCCCATAGCCTGTGGTACAAGGGCCAAGAGATGCTCATCATGTGAGATCTTCCACCCGGATCCCATGGTTTGTGAAGTGGCCCTTGCAGGAGCAATATGACTCTATCCATGATTTCACCTGGCCTGAGTGTGAAAACTTCTTTGACCTCCGCAATTATGAACTCACTTCCTCTCGGGTCAAATTGTGTTTTCACGAGGAAGTGTGCCAGACAAGTGGGAGGGTCTAACTTACCAGTATCCACACATGCATGCAAGCCAACATATTTATTTAATGCAGCAAAATCAGATTGCTCGGCAAGCATGGTGGAGTCCACTACCACTTTATCTTCATTTTGAACTCTCCCTTCTTGCTCCGGTGCCTTGTCCCTTGCCAACTCCTCTTCCTCCGGTTGCTCTTCCTCAACATGTGGTTGTTCCGGGGCCTTGTCACTCGTCAATTCCTCTTTCTCAGGTTGCTCTTCCTCCACATGCGGTAGTTCTTCCTCAACTTCCTGAGAACTAGTTGCATCCCAGTTAGATCCCAACACCCTACCGCTTCTAGTTGTTATGGCTTCGCATTGGTTCTTAGGGTGGTTCTCGGTATCACATGGGAAAGTGCCTGGGAGACGCTCTTCTAGTTGCTTTGCGAGCTGGCCCAACTTCTCTACTGCCGCATTCGTCTTCTCTGTATAGATTGCCAACTTCTCTACTGCCGCATTCGCCTTATCAATTGCCGCATTTGTCCTATCAAGAGCCAACTCCCAAGGTTGTCTTCCACCATCCTGTTGGGGTTGTTGTTGCCAATTCTGTTGAGGTTGTGGTTGCCAAGCTAGACCATCGCCAGCACTACTCCAAGCGAAACCCGGATGGTCTCCCCTCATATAATCCTAATACTGATTCTGACTCTGATAGTAGTCCTGGGGCACGCTGTCATAGAAATTATGGCATGAGTCCACATATTCTTGAGAGAAGTAGAACGGACAACTCCAAGTGTCATGGTCTCCATTACAATATTCGCAACCCGGAAGCATTCCCTTGTGTACCTCGCATACAAAACAAGGCAAGACCAAGTGGAATCAAAGAAGTAGAGAGAGATAATAGTAAATAAAAATAAAAATAAAAATAAAAATAAAAATAAAAATAAAAATAAAAATAACTTAACCAAATAATCAAACTTCCCTAAAATTAGGAAAATTGGTTGTGCCAATCCCCGGCAACGGCGCCAAAAACTTGTTGGGTCACCAGCAAGTGTACCGGGTCGTCGCAAGTAATAAAATAACACGGTAAGAATTTACCGAGGTCGAACTCAGGGATTGGGCTACCAATTCAACTAATCCGTGGGAAATCGGATACGTTTGGTCAAGTGAGGAAAGTGGTTGAGAGAGAGATTAAGATCGCAATTCAAATAACAAATCAAATAAGCTAATTGACTAAAAATCAGGAATTAAAATATCTAGGGTCTCAAATCCACCTACCCAATCATGCATAGTACCCAAGTGATGATGAATTCCTTCCTAAGTTCAATTACAATGTCAACCGGGACCCCCAAATTCTCTTATATCCACTGTCGTGCTCAATAGGACGTATTCGAAGATTGGATTAATTACTTACTAGGTCTCATAATCCTAATCACCAAACTCTATTAATTTTTGTTCCCTATAAGGTTGCACCGATCTCCTACTCACTCTTCTACAATATTCGATCGATGATCCCAATTCAAGTTCTAAAACGCGAATCGCCGATCAGCCTCAACACGTTTAACTAGTTAATCACGCAAGCATATGATCAACACAATCAAATCAGAATTGGAAAACATTAATTGAGTAAAGGGGAGAAAAACATACATCACATGACACTATACCGCCATGGGTGGCTTCATTGATTCCCTAGACGAGGGGATTAGTTCCTCATGCTCATAGACAAACAATCGGACATAACCTCCATAGTGAAATAAGAAAAAGAAAAGGGAGACGCAGCTCCAGAGTAACAAGAACTCGTAAAAACTGATCTAAAACAGTGGCTAAAACTAGGATTCGCCGCCCTTCAAAAGCTCCGATCTGAAACAGCCTATATATAGGGATTCTGGTTCTCGGCCGCTCGCGAGGAGAACAGATTCTCGCGAGGCGAGCATTAAAATTAGCGCGCATTCAATTTGGATTTTAACGAGGCGAGAGTGTGTTCGCGGGGCGAGTCTTCAATCCTTAATCTGTCACAGCCGTGAACTTCATCACGGCTAGGCCGTGATGGTCTCTGTCTTCCAGGGTCTTCAGGCTCTCGCGAGGCGAGAAGCCTCTCGCGTGGTGAATTTCAGTTTTGCCTCCATCCTGAGTTTGAATGATCGCGAGGTGAACTATGATTGGCGAGGCGAACCCGAAAGGATGACTTCTCTAGCACAGTCAGGCCTTCAGGTTTGCGAGGCGAGAATGTGGCTCGCGTGGCGAGACAGAATTGATGATTGTTGCTGCTTTGTTGATCTTCAGGCTCGCGGGGCGAGCATCCACTCGCGGGGCGAGTATCTGCAGAATGACAATTTCCACTGTTCATTGACTTTCCTTGACTCTTGGAGCTTCACTTCTAACCTGAAACAATAAAAAAGAAACAAAAGGCGTAATTCTATTCAAAATAGACTAAAAACAACTAAAAATGCCTAGAACGAGTCAAAGTCTACTTAGGAACAAAACAAGGCCAAATTTGGGCGAAAACGAGATTGAACTCGAATAATTTGCACAAAAACCACAGTCTATCTAGTTATAAAACTAGATAAGCCAGAGGCTTATCAGGCGTCTAATTACAATCCTAATGATAAATAATTGCATCTAGCCACATACGGCTCCTTATTTAAGAACAGACTAACCAAACTAGAAAGATTATCTAATGGAGTCCACTGAGTCTTCACGCCTCTTCAGCCTCAATGAAGTCCTCCTCGTGCTCTGAAAACAATGCTTAATAATGAGATATAAAATCCCAGTGATCAACAATACAGTTTTATAAAAACATTTTCGAAAATAACATTGTTTTCAGCCGGTGCGGTAACCGAAAAAACTGTCTATGGTACTCGCTAATTTTTCAAAATAATATATATAAAGAAAATACTTTAACATTAATAATAAACTCATCTCAATACATCACATTTCATATACCAGATAAATTCAAGTTTAATCCAAGCGGTCCGAAGACCTCCTAATTAAATTGACTTCTTGCCGGCATGCCATATATTCACACATCACACGACAATGGCGTCCCATTGCCCACCCCTACTCACGAGGAGTGTTTCGATGTCACCCTCCTGTCGGGGACATTTCCATTTCGACACCTCCCATGTGCACATGGTGATATTTCTCATTTTTCGACACCCCAACTTGTGGCGGTGTTACTTTCGATACTCCTTATTAGGTATTATTACTTATTTTCGACATCCCAATTATATGGGGATGTTACTTTCGATACCCCATTACGGTGGTATTACTTTTCAATACCCCTATCATAGGTGGTATTACAGCAAACATCATACAAATCATCATCATATATTATATTAATCATAAACATCCAGACAAACAATTACATCATTACATCAATTTAACAACTATCCCCTTTTTGTGAAGAACTACATAACAAAACAAACAAACAATCAAACAAAAAAAAATAAAAATAAAAATAAAAAGGGAAAAGATAGACCACGCCCAATTTCCACTTCCTGGTTAAAAATCCGTTCCCTATGTAAACAGAAATACAGCAATTGAAATATGATATTATAAATCTAAAACCACCGTGAAACACATAAAAATACCATAGAGAGGGTTCATAAGAGTATTATTATTCACCTCTTGAAGGCCTCCAAAATGCTATAGAGATTATTCGTGATAAAAGATAGTGCTTCTCTAAAAATTCTTCTCCCGTTCACTGATGTTTTTGGATCCGTGTGTTGTAACGTGTGCACTGCCAGAAACGAAGGCCACTCCCTTGCGGCGCTAGTTAGCGCAGTAGACTGTATATATATATATATATATATATATATATATATATATATATATATATATATCTATGTTTCTTCTATATTTTTTAATATTTACTTTCTTTCCTTTTTTTGTTTTTCTTTTTTAAAATTTAATTTCTTTCCCTTTTTTGTTTTTACTTTGCCAAAGTCAAGCCTATATGACATACATGGGCTAATATATATACATCATATATATATATATATATATATATATATATATATATATATATATATATATATATATAAATTTTGCTTTTCTTTTTTTTTTTCTTAGTTGGGTAATTTCAATAAATCCTTGTATTATCACTTCTTTACACTAAGTCTCCCATTTATATTTTATTTGCACTACATTTTTTAATAATTCTAATATTTTATCTGCACTATACCTTTTAAATTAATTATATTAGAATTTCAGGATGTTACATTTTCTCCCCTCCTTAAAGAATTTCGTCCCCGAAATTCGTCTCATACTCACGCACTCATTTTAACATGTGACATATCCAAACGTAAAGACTACCGTACCTTAAATAATAAAATCTGGGTATTGACGCGCGATGTCCTCCACCATCTCCCAAGTGGCTTCCTCAGGAGTCAATCCGTCCCATAACACTTTCACCAATGGAATCGCCTTGTTCCTTAGAGTCTTAGTACTCTTGTCCAGGATTTGACTAGGTTTTGGCTTATAGATCAAATTATCCTTCAATTGTACAGACTCAGGAGCTATCACATGAGATTCGTCAGGCACATATTTTCTGAGTTGTGACACATGAAAAACATCATGAAGGTTCGTCAACTGTGGCGGAAGAGCCAATTGATAAACAACAGGCCCGACCCTTTTAAGGATTTGGAAAGGTCCCATGAAACGAGGATTTAGCTTGCGGACTTTCATCGACCTCCCTACCCCCGTCTTAGGAGTGACTCTCAAAAATACATGTTCACTTTCCTGAAATTCTAGAGGCTTTCTCCTTTTGTCGGCGTAGCTCTTTTGTCTACTTTGCGCCGTGCGCATCTTCTCCCTAATCATTTTGATTCTCTCAGAGGTTTCCTGGACCAATTCGGGTCCTATCAAGGTTTTCTCACCTACCTCACACCAACATAAAGGGGACCTACACTTCCTCCCATATAGGGCCTCATAGGGTGCCATACCTATACTAGCGTGATAACTATTGTTATACGCAAACTCAATGAGAGGTAGGAATCTATCCCAACTCCCTCCTTCATCCAAGACACACGCTCTAAGCATGTCCTCAAGGGTCTGAATGGTCCGCTCTGACTGACCATCCGTTTGGGGATGATAGGATGTGCTAAGGTTCAACTTAGTCCCAAAGGCCTGCTGAAAAGCTCCCCAAATTCTAGAGGTAAACCTCGGGTCTCTATCCGACACTATGGAGGTGGGTATCCTATGAAGTCTGACTATTTCCTTGATATAAAGGTAGGCCAACTTGTCTAAGCTATAGGTTGCCTTAATTGGCAAGAAGTGGGCAGACTTGGTCAACCTATCCACTATCACCCAAATGGCGTCTAAGCCCAAACGCGTCTTAGGTAACCCCATCACAAAGTCCATAGAAATTCTCTCCCACTTCCATTCTGGAATCTCCAAGGACTGCAACAACCCCGAAGGCTTCTGATGTTCTATCTTAACCTTGTGGCACACTAAACACCTAGTCACGAATAACGATCCCTTTTGGCACACATTCCCGGATGTATGGTAAACTTTCCCTTATGAGCCTCCTCTAATATCTTCTCTCTAAGGCTCCCCTCCTTAGGAATAACGATCCTATTCTTAAACTTCACTAGTCCATCAACAGACAACTTATAACCCTCTTGTCCCAAACGAGGCTGCAACTCTTGGTCTAAAAGTTGTTCCCGCCTAACCTCATCTCTAAGGTCACTATTAATTTCCAACCGATTCAGCTTCAAACTCAAGACATTTAAGGTCACATCCAACACTTCTAGATTCATGTCCCTAAACTCTTCCATCAGGTTCAGCTCTTGCACCATCAAGCTTGACATGTGTAGGGACTTCCTACTCAAAGCATCTGCCACCACATTGGCCTTTCCCGGATGGTATTTCAACTCGAAGTCATAGTCCTTAAGGAACTCCATCCACCTTCGTTGTCTCATGTTCAACTCCTTCTGGTCGAACAGATATTTAAGGCTTTTATGGTCACTAAAAACTTCAAACGTTGCCCCATAAAGGTAATGCCTCCAAATCTTAAGGGCAAAAACCACAGCTGCTAGCTCTAGGTCATGGGTAGGGTAATTCCCCTCATGTGGCCTAAGCTGCCTAGAGGCATATGCTACCACCTTGCCCTCCTGCATTAAGACACATCCCAAGCCATTCTTGGATGCATCGCAGTATACCACAAAACTCACTAAGGGGTCCGGTATAGTTAAGACTGGTGATGACACCAATCTCCTCTTAAGCTCTTGGAACCCGTCCTCACACTCCTGGTCCCACACAAAAGGTTTCCCTTTTCTAGTCAACTGGGTCAAAGGTAAGGATAATCTAGAGAACCCCTCTATGAACTTCCTATAGTAACCAGCTAAGCCTAAGAAACTTCTCACTTCGGTTACTGTCTTCGGTTGTTCCCATCCCAACACCGCATCAACTTTAGAGGAATCAACCGCTACACCATCCTTTGAGATTGTGTCCTAAAAACTTGACCTCGTCTAGCCAAAACTCACACTTCTCTGGTTTGGCATAAAGACGATCGCCCCTCAAGATCTGCAACACCAACCTTAAGTGTTCTCCATGTTCTTCTGGTGTCCTAGAGTATATTAAAATATCATCTATGAACACCACCACAAACCTGTCCAAAAAGGTCCTAAAGATCCAATTCATGTAGTCCATGAAAACGGCTGGGGCGTTGGTCACTCTAAAGGGCATCACTACATACTCATAGTGCCCATACCTTGTCCTGAAGGCTGCCTTGGGGATGTCCTCGCTTCTAACTCTAATTTGATGGTATCCCGATCTTAGATCTATTTTGGAAAACACCGACGCTCCCCTTAACTGATCTAAGAGGTCATCTATCCTAGGCAAGGGATATTTGTTCTTGATGGTTACCTTACTCAGTTGCCTATAATCAACACACAACCTCATACTCCCATCCTTTTTCTTCACTAAAAGCACTGGTGCTCCCCAAGGTGACACACTAGGCCTAATGAACCCCTTTTGCAACATATCCTTTATCTGTTTCTTGAGCTCGCTCAACTCTAGAGGTGTCATCCTATAGGGTGCTACTGATACAGGTCCACTCCCATGTACTAGATCTATGGTAAACTCAATCTCTCTGTCTGGAGGTAAATCAGAGACATCATTAGGAAACACATCTGGGAACTCACACACAATAGGCAACGCCGCTATATCACTCTCAGCCTCTATCTTAGCAGAAAAGAGAAGTATATATCCCTGAGATCCCTCAACTAAGCACTTATGACATGAGGTAGCAGAGATAAGATGTTCTGTCCTAGGAGAGTCAACAGACATGGACTGTGGAATGAAAGAAATAGTTCGACTAGCACAATCAATAACAGCATTATTACGAGACAACCAGTCCATGCCCAAAATAATATCCAGACCAGACATAGGTAAACATATCAAATCAACAATATAAGTCAGGTCTTGAAACAATAAGGAACATTGCAGACAGACAGAAGAAGTAATCAATCTATCTTTAGCAGGAGTAGAAACACACAAACCATATGACAGTTTAGTAACAGGTAACTCTAAGAATTGAGCACATTTAAATGAAATGAATGAATGTGTTGCTCCTGAATTGAACAATATGATAACATCATGACCTTTAATAAAGCCCTTACCTTGGATCAAACCGTCGGACTCCTTCACCTCCTCTCTTTGGATGGTAAAGACCCTTCCGTGGTTCAATGATCTGGTTTGAGATTGTCCTCCTGACTTACACATCCTAGCAAAGTGTCCCATCCTCCAGCATTGGTGGCAAGTGGTTTGTGCCGCGGGGCACACACGATCTCCATGCTGCCACCCACACTTGTAACATGCAGTCCCCTTCTCACCTTGTGCACCTTGAACCTTCTTACCCTTCGTGATCGTAGGTACAGGTCGTAGGCTCTTCTGGAAATTACCCCCTTTCCCATGGAACCTCTTGCCGTCACTGGAGCTTTTCTCATTCGACCTCTCAGCAGCACCGCTTGCATATTCTGCTCCGCCACCCTACACTTATTCACCAAAGTGGGGTAGTCTCGAATCTCTAGGAGCCCAATGAGGCTCTGCAGCTCCGGTTTCAAACCCTGCTCGAACTTAATTGCTTTCCATGGACCATCAGGATTATCCCTCACCTGTGCGGAGAACCTTGCAAGCCTCTCAAACTTGGTCACATATTCCGTCACCGTCATACTCCCCTGACGAAGATGTAGAAACTCCATCTCTTTCTGTATCCGGACACTGTGCGGAAAGTACTTCTCCAGAAATACTTCCTTGAATCTGTCCCACATGATAGGGGCGCCCGAAACAAGCAACCCACCCCTGGCACAGTTCCACCAGTGCTCTGCATCCGACTCTAACATATAGGTGGCAAAATCCACCTTCTGAACATCAGAGCACCCTATGGCCCGGAAGATCTTCTCTAGTTTCAGCAACCATTCCTCTGCCTCACTAGGATCGGTGGTCCCTCGAAAGGCTGGCGGATTATTATTCCTGAACTCTGACAGGCCCCTGTACTGTGGATCTGGAGCTGCAACCGGTACCATGTTAAGCACGTCCCCCTTATCCCTCATCTGACGGAGAGTCTCCGTCTGCTCCTGCATAACTCTGGCCATTCGAGCCAAAGTTGCCGCAAGCGCATCATTTCTCCCTCGCCTGTTCGCTGCCATAATCTGCATACCACCAATCAAACAGTGCGTTGATCAAGTCCAATATCCAAAAGAATGGAATGCAGAATTATAACTCTAACAAGCATCCTATGCGCCCAAGTTTTTTTTTTGAAAAAGCCCCACTACCACAGTCCGATTTAGAATCGAACTGCTCTGATACCATAGATGTAACGCCCTTTGTTACATTAGTGATCCCAAAATAAAATCAATAAAATATCCTTTAAAACGTTTAATTAAAACATATATCTCATAAAGAAAAATTAGAAAGACATTAAAGTCTGAAAATGCCTCATATTAAATAATATAGTATTAAATTATCCATGTAATGAATATAGATATAAATAAATAAATAAATCAAAAGCCTCAAAACCGGGCGTCTAATTACAATCCCAATGATAAATAATTGCATCTAGCCACATACGACTCCTTATTTAAGAACAGACTAACCAAACTAGAAAGATTATCTAATGGAGTCCACTGAGTCTTCACGCCTCTTCAGCCTCAATGAAGTCCTCCTCGTGCTCTGAAAACAATGCTTAATAATGAGATATAAAATCCCAGTGATCAACAATACAGTTTTATAAAAACATTTTCGAAAATAACATTGTTTTCAGCCGGTGCGGTAACCGGAAAAACTGTCTATGGTACTCGCTAATTTTTCAAAATAATATATATAAAGAAAATACTTTAACATTAATAATAAACTCATCTCAATACATCACATTTCATATACCAGATAAATTCAAGTTTAATCCAAGCGGTCCGAAGACCTCCTAATTAAATTGGCTTCTTGCCAGCATGCCATATATTCACACATCACACGACAATGGCGTCCCATTGCCCACCCCTACTCACGAGGAGTGTTTCGATGTCACCCTCCTGTCGGGGACATTTCCATTTCGATACCTCCCATGTGCACATGGTGGTATTTCTCATTTTTCGACACCCCAACATGTGGCGGTGTTACTTTCGATACTCCTTATTAGGTATTATTACTTATTTTCGACATCCCAATTATATGGGGATGTTACTTTCGATACCCCATTACGGTGGTATTACTTTTCAATACCCCTATCATAGGTGGTATTACAGCAAACATCATACAAATCATCATCATATATTATATTAATCATAAACATCCAGACAAACAATTACATCATTACATCAATTTAACAACTATCCCCTTTTGTGAAGAACCACATAACAAAACAAACAAACAATCAAACAGAAAAAAATAAAAATAAAAAGGGAAAAGATAGATCACGCCCAGTTTCCACGTCCTGGTTAAAAATTCGTTCCCTATGTAAACAGAAATACAGCAATTGAAATATGATATTATAAATCTAAAACCACCGTGAAACACATAAAAATACCATAGAGAGGGTTCATAAGAGTATTATTATTCACCTCTTGAAGGCCTCCAAAATGCTATAGAGATTATTCGTGATAAAAGATAGTGCTTCTCTAAAAATTCTTCTCCCGTTCACTGATGTTTTTGGATCCGTGTGTTGTAACGTGTGCACTGCCAGAAACGAAGGCCACTCCCTTGCGGCGCTAGTTAGCGTAGTAGACTGTGTGTGTGTGTGTGTATATATATATATATATATATATATAACGCATTAGGCTTTCTAGGTTTCTTCTTTTTTTTTTAATATTTACTTTCTTTCCTTTTTTTTTGTTTTTACTTTGCCAAAAGTCAAGGTCAGTGACTTCCTTGGGGCTCGCCTGACGCCACTCATGCCTATATATATATATTAATTTTGCATTTCTTTTTTTTCTTAGTTGGGTAATTTCAATAAATCCTTGTATTATCACTTCTTTACACTAAGTCTCCCATTTATATTTTATTTGCACTACATTTTTTAATAATTCTAATATTTTATCTACACTATACTTTTTAAATTAATTATATTATAATTTCAAGATGTTACAGAAGTGGTCGTGCTCGAGCCATCCTCGGTTGTTCTTTCGTAAGCTGAAGACACTATTGTGTGAATGCCCATGAGTAACTGTTGTGACTCCGGCAAGTGTACCGGGTCGTCGCAAGTAATAAAAATAACACGGTAAGTAATTACCGAGGTCGAACTCAAGGATTGGGATACCAATTCGACTAATCCGCGGGAAGTCAGATACGTTCGGTCAAGTTACAGAAAGGTGGTTGAGAGAGAGAAGATTAATAGCGAAATTCAATTAACAGTCTAATTAAATAATTAACTAAAAATATGAAAAGTAAAATGTCCAAGGTCACAAATCCACCTACCCAATATGTACACCCAAGTGATGATGAATTCCTCCCTAGGTTCAATTACAATGTCAACCGGGACCCCTAAATTCTCCTAAATCCACTCTCGTGCTCATTAGGACGTATTCGACGATTGGATTAATTACTTACTAGGTCTCATAATCCTAATCTCGAATTCTGTTAATTCTTGTTCCCTATAAGGTTGCACCGATCTTCTACTCACTCTCGTGCAATATTCGATCGATGATCCTAATTCAAGTTCTAAACGCGAATCGCTGACTAAGCCTCATCACGTTAACAAGTCAATCACGCAACACATATGATTAACACAATCAAATCAGAATTAGAAAACAAGAATTGAATTAAAGGAGAAAAACATACATCATATTGGATTTACATCGCCATGGGTGGCTTCATCGTTCCCTCGGACAACGGGGATTAGTTCCTCATGCTCATAGACAAGCGATCGGACGTAATCACCATCGTAAAATAAAAAGAAACCAGAAAAGGAGACGCAGCTCCAAGGAGAAATAAGGATTCGTGAACTACCGCCCTAACCTAAGTGGAAAACCGCCTCCTAAAGTTGTATCCCGGTTCGATATGCAATGACCTTTAAATAGTAATCCTCGATCTGCGCTCTCTCGCGAGGCGAGACTCTCGCGAGGCGAGAATTAAAATTGGCGCGCTTTCAATTTAAACTCTAGCGAGGCGAGCAACCTCTCGGGGGCGAGTCTTCAATTCTAGGTCAGTGACCTTCATCACTACCGGGCCGTGATGGTCTCCGACTTCCAAGTCTTCATTCTCTCGCGGGCGAGTCTTCAAACCTTAAACCGCCACGGGCGTGGTATTCATCACGGCTTGGCCGTGATGGTCTCTGTCTTGTTGGTCTTCGGACTCTCGCGAGGCGAGAGTACACTCTTGGGCGAGTGTCTCGAATTTCAATTTCCACTATTTCTTTGCTTTCCTTGACTCCCGGAGCTTCACTTACTTAACCTGAAACAACAAAAGCACCCACAAGCATAATTCTATTCAAAATAACCTAAAAACTACACAAAAGACGCAAAACGAGTCAAAGTCCAACTTAGGAACAAAACAAGGCAAATTTGGGGGAAAACGAGAGTGAACTCGAATAAATTGACACGTAAACCCGAGTTCATCTAGTCATAAAACTAGATAAGCCAGAGGCTTATCAAAATACCCCAAACTTAAACCTTGCTTGTCCCCAAGCAAGCTTAAAACTCAAAAACGACTCAAGACTTGGCAAGCCTAAAGGAATCAATCGATTTCGCACAAATTTAATGCAACTTTACAAAACAGTTTTGCTCCAATGATCTCGCCCCTACATCAATGTAATCCCCACATTCATTTACTTTAAACCATTGAGAACTCATCATTCATTCCATCATTACTCTAAGTTGAGGATCAGAGATACACACAAAGGAAGATCACCTATCTCAAACAATTGCCTTCCTCACAAGGGCATTTAAAATTTCACTCGTTCGCTCAAGTTTGTCAAGGTTATCCACTTTTCACTCAATTTCACATATCAAGAGCACTTCCCATGAATTTGATTTTCATCTCAAAAATGGTTCCCACGAAAACATGCATGCAACATCAGAAGGTCTTTTAAAGGTTGTAATGGGGCCTGGCTGAGGGTAGGATAATGAAGGAAATTTAGGCTTAAGTCCCTAGGAACTAAGAGAGCATGAACATTTTGACACTTTTTCCACTCAAATTCCTTTTTCCAATTTTTCATTTGAACTCGGGTGACTACAGCCTTTTCCTTGCTAATCTTTTTGTTCTGCCCCTTTTTCCCTTGGCAAATTTTTTTTTTTCTTCTTTTCTCTTTCTTTTTTTTTTTTTTTCCTTTTTGCCTTGGGTTTCAACCTTTCTTTTTCTTTTTCTCACCCCAAAATGACATACCTCCTTGTAGCCACCCCAAACTTAGTTTCTCACAACCTTTCTCTTGCTCATTTCCATGCTCTCCTAATCCTAAGATTGGGTTAACATGGTTTTTCAGATTTTGGCTCGTAATGTAGGGTCACAAGAAACAATAGGTCAATTGGGCTCAATTTGGCTAACTAGGGAACATGCATGAGGGATGGTTCATTTTAGGCCAAGTAGTTAATTCAAAGAAAATTGCCTAAATCATTTGATGCAACATGCAAACCATATAGAGATTCAAGCAAATTCGGGAAAGTGCAACTTAACAGTGATTCACACATTCAAAAACAGAGTTGGAGGCTCAAATCCTCACCTGGACATTTTGCAAATTGTTTGACCGAGATACGATTCCTAGTGTGTGCACCCCCTCACCCCAAACTTATCATAAATCAAATAATCACAATAAAATCCTCAAAGTTCAGTTTTCAATTTTTAAGTGGGGATAAACTTTTCTATTATTAGAACCTAGGGGGAAATCATCAATGGTCAAATAATTCATGCAATCAATCTATGCTCAATTCAATCAAAATCCAACAAGCTTGCCGACACGACATTCATACAAAAACTCTTGATCTTCTCAAATTATTCAAGAGCGACAAACAAAAACAAAACAAAACAAAAACAAAACAAAACAAAAGTTAAGAGAAGAGAAGGATACCTAGCTTGGGTTGCCTCCCAAGAAGCGCTTGTTTAACGTCTCGAGCCTGACTTATTAAGAAGCATCCACCTGGATCCCATAGTCTGTGGTACAGAGGCCAAGAGATGCTCATCATATGCGATTCTCCACCCGGATCAAAAGGTTTATGAAGTGGCCCTCGTAGGAGCAATATGACCTTATCATCAACTCCACCCAGCCAGTGTGTGAAAACTCCATTGACCTCTTCAATTATGAACTCACTTCCTCTCGGGTCAAATGGTGTTTTCACGAGGAAGTGTGCTAGACAAGTGGGAGGGTCTAATTTACCGGTGTCCACACATGCATGCAAGCCAACATATTTATTTAACGCATCAAAATCAGGTTGCTTGGCAAGCATGGTGGAATCCTCCGCCACTTTATCTTCATCTTGATCTCTACCCTCTTGCTCCAGTGCCTTGTCCTTTGCCAACTCCTCTTCCTTAGGTTGCTCTTCCTCAACATGTTGTAGTTCTTCCTCAACTCCCTGAGAACTAGTTACATCCCAGTCATATCCCAACACCCCACTGCTTCTAGTTGTTGTGGCATTGCATTGGTTCTTAGGGTCGTTCTCGGTATCAACTGGGAAAGTCTCTCCGGGGATGCTCATTTTGTTGCTCTACGAGCTGACCCAACTTCTCTAATGCCGCATTTGCCTTCTCAAATGATGTCTCCATAGAACTCGCCAACTTATCCATTGCCGCATTTGCCCTCTCAAGAGCCAACTCCCAAGGTTGTGGCTGCCAATTCTGTTGAGGTTGTTGTTGCCAATTTTGTTGAGGTTGTGGCTGCCAGGCTAGACCACCGCCATCATTACTCCAAGTGAAATCCGGATGGTCTCTACTCATATAACCCCAATACTGATTCTGACTCTGATAGTTGTTCTGGGGCACGCTGTCATTATGCCATGGTTCCACATATACTTGAGGGAAGTAGAATGGACAACTCCAAGTGTCATGGTTCCCATCACAATATTCGCAACCCGGAAGCATTCCTTCGTGTACCTCGCATACAAAACAAGGCAAGACCAAGTGGAATCAAAGAAGTAGAGAGATAATGGTAAATAAAAATAAAAGAAAAATAACTTAACCAAATAATCAAACTCCCCTAAAATCAGAAAAATTGGTTGTGCCAATCCCCGGCAACGGCGCCAAAAACTTGTTGTGACTCCGGCAAGTGTACCGGGTCGTCGCAAGTAATAAAAATAACACGGTAAGTAATTACCGAGGTCGAACTCAAGGATTGGGATACCAATTCGACTAATCCGCGGGAAGTCAGATACGTTCGGTCAAGTTACAGAAAGGTGGTTGAGAGAGAGAAGATTAATAGCGAAATTCAATTAACAATCTAATTAAATAATTAACTAAAAATATGAAAAGTAAAATGTCCAAGGTCACAAATCCACCTACCCAATATGTACACCCAAGTGATGATGAATTCCTCCCTAGGTTCAATTACAATGTCAACCGGGACCCCTAAATTCTCCTAAATCCACTCTCGTGCTCATTAGGACGTATTCGACGATTGGATTAATTACTTACTAGGTCTCATAATCCTAATCTCGAATTCTGTTAATTCTTGTTCCCTATAAGGTTGCACCGATCTCCTACTCACTCTCGTGCAATATTCGATCGATGATCCTAATTCAAGTTCTAAACGCGAATCGCTGACTAAGCCTCATCACGTTAACAAGTCAATCACGCAACACATATGATTAACACAATCAAATCAGAATTAGAAAACAAGAATTGAATTAAAGGAGAAAAACATACATCATATTGGATTTACATCGCCATGGGTGGCTTCATCGTTCCCTCGGACGACGGGGATTAGTTCCTCATGCTCATAGACAAGCGATCGGACGTAATCACCATCGTAAAATAAAAAGAAACCAGAAAAGGAGACGCAGCTCCAAGGAGAAATAAGGATTCGTAACTACTGCCCTAACCTAAGTGGAAAACTGCCTCCTAAAGTTGTATCCCCGGTTCTGATATGCAACAGCCTTTAAATAGTAATCCTGATCTGCGCTCTCTCGCGAGGCGAGAATTAAAATTGGCGCGCTTTCAATTTAAACTCTAGCGAGGCGAGCAACCTCTCGCGGGGCGAGTCTTCAATTCTAGGCTGTGACCTTCATCACGGCTGGGCCGTGATGGTCTCTGACTTCCAAGTCTTCATTCTCTCGCGGGGCGAGTCTTCAAACCTTAAACTGCCACGGGCGTGGTATTCATCACGGCTTGGCCGTGATGGTCTCTGTCTTGCTGGTCTTCAGACTCTCGCGAGGCGAGAGTACACTCGCGGGGCGAGTGTCTCAGAATTTCAATTTCCACTATTTCTTTGCTTTCCTTGACTCCCGGAGCTTCACTTACTTAACCTGAAACAACAAAAGCACCCACAAGCGTAATTCTATTCAAAATAACCTAAAAACTACACAAAAGACGCAAAACGAGTCAAAGTCCAACTTAGGAACAAAACAAGGCAAATTTGGGTAAAACGAGAGTGAACTCGAATAAATTGACACGTAAAACCCTAGTTCATCTAGTCATAAAACTAGATAAGCCAGAGGCTTATCAAAATACCCCAAACTTAAACCTTGCTTGTCCCCAAGCAAGCTTAAAACTCAAAAACGACTCAAGACTTGGCAAGCCTAAAGGAATCAATCGATTTCGCACAAATTTAATGCAACTTTACAAAACAGTTTTGCTCCAATGATCTCCCCCCTACATCAATGTAATCCCCACATTCATTTACTTTAAACCATTGAGAACTCATCATTCATTCCATCATTACTCTAAGTTGAGGATCGGAGATACACACAAAGGAAGATCACCTATCTCAAACAATTGCCTTCCTCACAAGGGCATTTAAAATTTCACTCGTTCGCTCAAGTTTGTCAAGGTTATCCACTTTTCACTCAATTTCACATATCAAGAGCACTTCCCATGAATTTGATTTTCATCTCAAAAATGGTTCCCACGAAAACATGCATGCAACATCAGAAGGTCTTTTAAAGGTTGTAATGGGGCCTGGCTGAGGGTAGGATAATGAAGGAAATTTAGGCTTAAGTCCCTAGGAACTAAGAGAGCATGAGCATTTTGACACTTTTTCCACTCAAATTCCTTTTTCCAATTTTTCATTTGAGCTCGGGTGACTACAGCCTTTTCCTTGCTAATCTTTTTGTTCTGCCCCTTTTTCCCTTGGCAAATTTTTTTTTGCCTTGGGTTTCAACCTTTCTTTTTCTTTTTCTCACCCCAAAATGACATACCTCCTTGTAGCCACCCCAAACTTAGTTTCTCACAACCTTTCTCTTGCTCATTTCCATGCTCTCCTAATCCTAAGATTGGGTTAACATGGTTTTTCAGATTTTGGCTCGTAATGTAGGGTCACAAGAAACAATAGGTCAATTGGGCTCAATTTGGCTAACTAGGGAACATGCATGAGGGATGGTTCATTTTAGGCCAAGTAGTTAATTCAAAGAAAATTGCCTAAATCATTTGATGCAACATGCAAACCATATAGAGATTCAAGCAAATTCGGGAAAGTGCAACTTAACAGTGATTCACACATTCAAAAACAGAGTTGGAGGCTCAAATCCTCACCTGGACATTTTGCAAATTATTTGACCGAGATACGATTCCTAGTGTGTGCACCCCCTCACCCCAAACTTATCATAAATCAAATAATCACAATAAAATCCTCAAAGTTCAGTTTTCAATTTTTAAGTGGGGATAAACTTTTCTATTATTAGAACCTAGGGGGAAATCATCAATGGTCAAATAATTCATGCAATCAATCTATGCTCAATTCAATCAAAATCCAACAAGCTTGCCGACACGACATTCATACAAAAACTCTTGATCTTCTCAAATTATTCAAGAGCGACAAACAAAAACAAAACAAAACAAAAGTTTGCCGGTCACTTTTTTAGGCTCTTGCCTCTTTAGGTTCGGCTTTTCGACGGCAGCTCGGTCGATTTTAGCTCGGTCACCTTTTTAGGCTCTTGCCTCTTTAGGTGAGTTAGTATGGTGTTTGGGTGTTGGAGCTTATGGGGCTTTATTTTCCAAGGGAGATGTTCTCCTCACACTGTTCCATTTAAATGGAGCTTGAGCTCGATCTCTATGATTTTTATAGAGGGAGTCTAACTCGGCCTCTATGGTTTTAATTTGAGGAGCTTTGACTCGTCTTCCTCTTAGTAAAATTTTGAGATGGAGTTTTGGCTCGACCTTTAGGGAGCCAGAGCTGAACTGTGAGTTTTTAAGGGAGCAAAGCTCGACCTGTGAGTTTTTAAGGGAGCAAAGCTTGACCTGGTGGAAAGGGAAGCATGGAGCTTCGACCTGTTATTTTCAAGGGAGCCGGAGCTCAACCACTTTGTAGTCGCAAATTTTGTGACTTTGGGAGTGGTATCATCCGAACATCACTTTGCTCAAATATATAAATAATATGATATGATGCTACATAACACAACATTAAAGGCATGGAGCAAAACATATCTAATCATATTAGATTTAAACTAGATTTAAAGAACAAAATCACCTGAGCATTTCGCGACCTTTGATTTAGGCATTCCCTCAAGCCCATATGGTCGAGCTCTCCTAGACCGAGCTGTGCTGGCCGAGCTCTCTAAGATATCTTCTTCAACTCTCTGAGACATCTTCTTCCCTCTGAGGCCGGGCTGTGGTGGCCGAGCTTTCTAAGATACTATTCTATCTCTCAAAGATGTTCATAGGGCAAGTGGGACAATCACGAGTGCTCCATTTTTGTCCTGTGGAGACTATGTATTATATAGAGTTTGTATCAGCCGAGTTGACTCAACTGAGTCGCGACTCTCACTCTCTTTAGTTTTATGGAATAACTTGATAGAGATATAGTCTCATTGCATGCCTTGGCCATGCTCCGTTTTCTTTAAATGTATTTCAGAAATATATTAGTAATGCTAAACATGAAGCGATACACCCGATGGGCATATATGGGAAACTTCATTACTAGTTTAAAGCCCCAAACTGTGTCTCATAATGAGTGCTCACCAAGAGCCCTTTTGAAACTTTGACATTGCCTCTTATGTATCGGATACTAAGTGTGAGCTGATTCAAAAATATTATTTATTTCAAAATTAAATAAATTAGAACCGCTTATCTGGTTGGCTGCTCGCAGTAGTGGGTAAGCAAGCTAGCAGTTCCCTTGGGTTGCACCCTTTTTAGATGAGGAATGTGCTACAAGATTGTAACCACCTTTAGCCACGAGATCAACGGATGCTCTCAACCATGACCACGTTAAATTCACGATTTTGAAGCTCACGGTACTCTTGGCAAAGGGCACAGCACTCGCAGAAGCAGTGAAGCAAGCAATCATCACAAGGGATCTCCTCCAAGTTGTACGTATTCCTCATCTCACGGCGGTACAAGCAAGCATACAAGGCACCAAGGAAGCGGTTGGCGACAAGAGTCGCTCGCAAGTCTGCTCCTACAACCGGTGACGTGAAGAAGTCCCCCTCATTTCAGGCCTGGAACCACCGCGCGTTGTAGGCTTCGCGAATACCAGAGGAGCTCGAAGCTCCTTATCCTGAAGCTACGGTTCCAGCGGTGTATGATAGTCGGCTGCTCGCACTGTCGTCCCATGGTGCCGTCAAGGAGCAGATGATGAAGAGGGCAAGTCGCTACCACCACTAGAGCCTCCAGACTCGTCAGATCGGGGCGCATCCATGGTGGAGGAAGGGCCGCTCGTGGTTGAGGTCCTGGGTGGCCAAACAGCGAAGACGAAAGGACGCAGTGTGTGTGTAGCACCGCCGGAGCCGTCGGAGTCAGACACGGCCATGAAGGGCGAGCCGCAGTTGGTAGCAGCGGTTGAAGAATCATCTGGGGGGCTTGGGTAGGATCGGTATTGCATGAGTTTGGAGTACCCTTTGACCTGTTGGGCCCAGCCCATTTTATCAGTGAAGGAAACTCTTTCCAGAAAGAATGGGAAGTGGACTCAATGCTATGCGGGACATATTCTAATTCCCAAATTGAATTAGAAATACGGGATGATTTATACCTCTTTATGACGATTGAGTCTTGTGGAACCGGGGAAAGTTTTTCCTCGGCCCCACGGTGGGCGCCAAATGAGGGTTGTTTTAGATTATGGCTTGACAGAATATTGGATTCCGGTCCTACGTATCCCAACGGGAATCAAAGCCAGACGTAGTTCTAGGTTCAACCCTTGGTGGTACGGTGATCTCGATCCCCTAATCTTGTATCCGATGGATACCAGCGAGCAAGGACTCTTTGATAGTCTCTTGGTCGAGCTAGTTCCTCTAATACGCTTAAGGGAGAGTTATCGCGATTCAGTGAAAAGTGAGTTTCTCTCATGGGTTCTCCTCCTTTTATAATAGGATTCCCATCTCTTTTAGAGATCTGGATTTATCTCCTTTTATATCTTAAATCTCCTTTGAGATGTGATTTCCTTAATTTAAGGGATATTATCTCTTTTAACCAGATAAGGTTATTTCAGATAATATCATGATTTATTTAAGGATAATATCAATATCTTACCCCTTAATTTAGGGGATATTATCTCTTTTAACCAGATACGGTTATTTTAGATAATATCAGGATAATTAAATGTGATATTAACTTCTTATCCTTAATTTCCGGATTGGGCCGGGTATTCAAGCTCGATGGTCGGGTTTCACTCTTCGGCCGATACAAAACCAAACCACATTGCATTGTAGAAAGATTAATCACATAACAGGAAACCATAACTCTAAAAATGCTTCTTTCGTTGAACTGGAAAAAATTAACAAAGATAACATTTATACAAAATTTATAACAAATTTCTTGTAAGGCCACTAGTGTAAAATATGCTTTTTACATCGGAGTTTCCACATCGGTTTCTGTAAAATCGATGTGTAAAACGAGGCGGTGGCAATTTTGAAATTAAAATCAAAGTATTCCACATCGGTTTAGAATTTAACCAATGTGTAAATATTTTCCACATCGGTTATATTTAACCGATGTTTAAAAGTAAAACAAAAAAATTTTAAATTTAGAATTTTTATCTTTTAACATAGGTTTTTCTAGAACCGATGTGTAAAGTATTGATTAACCACATCGGTTTAAAGATAACCGATGTATAAATTTATAAAAAAAAATATAGAATTTAAAATTTTATCTTTCCACATCAGTTCCAGGATAACCGATGTGTAATATAACCCTTTTTATGTTTCTATTTTCATTCCCTCCAATGTCACGCGCCCTTTTCCTTTGTTCCAAGAGTGTAAAGCCAAGACAGAAATGGAAAAACATCTCAAACACAGACACCAACCCTAAAAATACGCTCAAACTCACTCTCATTACTCTCAACACAGACACATTACACTTTCTTTCTCTTTCTTCCCACATCTCAGTTCTACCTTCACACTCACTCACTCTCTCATTCACTCACTCACTCACTCACTCTCTCACTCACTCACTCACTCACTCTCAGTTCTTTGGTTTCTCATTTCTACCTTCACACTCACTCACTCTGCACAACAAACCTTCAAGATCTTCATTCTTCCACAAAAAAAGGTGCATTTTCCCTGTTATAAATAGTCCCATTTGCAAGATTAGTCATTTCTTCGTTTCTTGTTTAGAAAAGCTAAATATAATATACTTGCATGTGTTGTTCTGTGTGTGAAGTGTTATAAAGTGTGAATCTGTGTCTAATCCACCATAGTGGAAATGGCTCCAAGACTGGATTTTTCCAGTGGGGGTATCACGCGTCACGGTCGTGATGCCTGTCACGGCTAGGCCGTGACGGATTCTGCCTTGGAGGTTGCTTCACTGGTTAGTCTGTCACGGCCGTGACCACCATCACGGTTGGGCTGTGATCAGTTCTGCCTGTGAGGGTCTGGTTCAGTTGGCATGTCACGGCCGTGACCAGTTCTGACTTTTTCAGCTCTACTCTATCATGGCCGTGATGGCTGTCATGGCTAGGCCGTGATGGGCTCTGTTTGGCTCATTTTCTTCACTTTTCAAGACTCATCTTCATGCAAGCTACATAATTAGTAAAGCCTTAGTTTCCCGTTTGAGATGCAACACTAATGAGCACATGTGTACGTGCTTAATGTACCGCTCATTGTGTTGGATCTTGAATTGTGCAAAGTTGGACAGTTTGGGAAAAAACTTTTTCTTAATTCAGTTAAAATAGTTATTCATTGATTCTAATGTTATATACTTGATGAAAGTTCGGATTGATACAATTCCTTTCGTTCTCCGGGTGCGTACTTTATCGTGATGGATGTCATCGCGTTCAAGTCGTGTACGTGGGAGACCGAAGGGAAATGCTGCCGATATTTTGTCGAGTATGAGCATGAGAGTTAAGGACTAACTGTTAACCGAATGTTGAAAAAGTTTCTTCTCGAATGGGATAGGGCCATACCCTGTCATAAGAAGTGGTTGATGAATATGTTGGACTAAGTACGAAGTTATTGGTTTAGTCATGGATCGCGGTTGGATGAATGCTAGGCGGACAAGTGATGAGTATGAGAATGGAGTGGAAGATTTTCTATAGTTTGTAAAAACAAATGCTCCTGATAGTGGTAACGGAAGATTTTATTGTCCTTGTGTTAACTGTTTGAATGAGAGACGACTAGAAGCTGAGGAGATACGTGATCATCTTATTTGTGAGGGGATTTGCAAGAGTTATACAACATGGATATGTCATGGTGAATCGTTAGACAGGCCGAGGGTGTCAGATAGAGAGGAATTTGATGACATGGAAATGGACGATGGACTAGAGGACATGATCCGTGATGTTGGGCAAGAGTATTTTCGGCGCGCACATGTGTATGATACTTTGTGCAGTGATACGAAAGTGGCTTTGTATCTGGGTTGCACTAATTTCACACGGTTGTCAGCGGTGTTAAGATTGTTCAATGTGAAGGCGAGAAATGGGTGGAGCGATAAAAGCTTTACCGAATTGCTTGAGTTGTTGAAAGACATGCTTCCAGAAGGCAACACATTGCCATCTCGAAACTATGAGGCAAAGAAGATATTGTGTCCGATGGGTGTGGAGTATAAGAAAATACACGCTTGCCCCAATGATTGCATATTGTACAGGAAAGAGTTTGAAGAGATGCACGAGTGCCCCAGGTGTGGGGTATCACGCTACAAAGTGAAGGATGGTGATTCTAGTTGTGATGTGGTCACCAAATGTCCTCCTGCGAAGGTGTTATGGTATCTTCCCGTGATTCCACGGTTCAAGCGATTGTTTGCTAATGTAAATGATGCAAAGAACATTAGATGGCATGCAGATGAGAGGAAGTGTGATAGATAGCTTCGA
This sequence comes from Sophora flavescens, assembly GCA_030762895.1. Lineage (NCBI taxonomy): Eukaryota > Viridiplantae > Streptophyta > Magnoliopsida > Fabales > Fabaceae > Sophora > Sophora flavescens. The sequence continues at coordinate 71,455,714 of CM061062.1, read as the reverse complement.
CATTCGGTCGATTCTTTGCAATGGAAGAGAATTGATAGTTTGTTTCCGGATTTCGGCAATGAGCCCAGAAACCTCAGGCTTGGACTTGCTACCGATGGAATGAATCCATATGGAAACTTAAGTAGTATTCATAGTTCATGGCCTGTTCTCCTGGTAATTTACAACCTGTCTCCTTGGTTGTGCATGAAGCGCAAATACATTATGTTAAGTATGATGATTTCGGGTCCTAAACAGCCAGGAAATGATATTGATGTTTATCTGAGTCCCTTGATTGAAGACTTGAGAATGTTGTGGGATGAAGGCGTTGATGTGATCGACGGGTATTGCCGTGAGACATTCAGATTGCGTGCCATGTTATTTTGCACCATCAATGACTTTCCAGCATACGGGAACCTGTGTGGATATAGTGTTAAGGGGCATAAAGCATGTCCAATATGTGAAGAAGGCATATGTTACCATCAACTGCAACATGGAAGGAAGACGGTTTACCTTGGTCATCGGAGATTTCTCCGACGTAATCATCCTTATCGTAGATTGAGAAAAGCTTTCAATGGACTTCCGGAGAATGAAATTACTCCGGTGGCCTTGACTGGAGAGCAAGTTTATGAAAGGGTGAACAACACTAATGTTATCTATGGGAAGACCCAGAAGAAGGCTACTGAGAAGAAAATATGGAAGAAGAAGTCGATCTTCTTTGATCTTCCATACTGGTGCAAGCTTGATGTAAGACATTGTATTGATGTGATGCATGTGGAGAAAAATGTGTGTGACAGTTTAATCGGAACGCTTCTTAACATTCAAGGCAAGACAAAGGATGGTGTGAATGCTCGTCTGGATCTAGTTGCGATGGGTATATGAGAGCAGTTAGCTCCACTTAAAGTGGGGGATAAGAAGACTTATTTGCCCCCAGCATGTCATACTTTATCAAAAAAAGAGAAAAGTTTCTGTGAATGTCTACGGGGAGTCAAAGTGCCACAGGGTTACTCTTCAAATATCAAAAGACTTGTCGCAATGAAAGATCTCAAATTAGTTGGCTTAAAGTCTCATAATTGTCATGTCTTGATGCAACAACTACTACCGGTGGCCATTCGTGACATATTGCCTAAAAAAGTCAGACATGCCATTACTAGGTTATGCTTATTCTTCAATGCTATATGTAGCAAGGTCATTGACACTAAAAAGTTGGATGACTTGGAAAATGAGGCAGCCATTATCTTGTGCCAGTTGGAGATGTATTTTCCACCTTCATTTTTTGACATCATGGTTCATTTGATTGTTCATCTAGTGAGGGAGATTAGATTGTGCGGCCCCGTTTATTTAAGGTGGATGTACCCGGTTGAGCGATACATGAAGATCTTGAAAGGATATATGAAAAATACACACCGTCCCGAAGCATCTATTGTTGAAAGGTATGTTGCAGAAGAAGCTATTGAGTTTTGTACAGACTACATGTCAGAAGCGTGAAACCGTAGGGCTTCCGAAGTCTCGTCACGAAGGAAGATATGATGGTAAGGGTACACGAGGTATCACTGTTAAGAGCATGGATCGGGAGGAAGTGCTTCAAGCACATTTGTATATATTGAATAACACTGATGAGGTTGAACCATACTTATGTGAGCATAAAAGCATCATCAATGAAACTTACCCTAGAATGAATGAAAAATGGTGTTTGAACAAGCATAACAAGACTTTCTTGAATTGGTTTAAAGAAAAAATTGCAAAGGATGGTATTGCTTCTGATACATTAAAATGGCTAGCACAGGGGCCTAACTTTGATGTCATATGCTGGAGTGGGTACGATATCAATAAGTTTTCCTTCGATACAAAGTCCCAGGATGACAAAAGTACTATCCAAAACAGTGGGGTTATGGTCGTCGCTGAGTCCATGCATTTCTCTAGTTCGAAAGATAAAAACCCTGTTATGGCATCCGTTTCATACTTTGGAATCATTGAAGAGATATGGGAGGTTGATTACACAAAGTTTAGAGTACCTGTTTTTAAATGTCAGTGGGTCGACAGTAACAATGGTGTGCAAACCGATGAGTTAGGATTCAAATTGGTGGACCTTAATAAGGTAGGTAATAAAGAGGAGCCTTCTATCATGGCATCCCAAGCAAAACAAGTGTTTTATATCCATGATCCTTCTAACAAAAGGTGGTCAGTGGTTCTCCAGGGAAAAAACATGTATAATGGTAGTGAGGGAAATCAAGATTCAACTCTTGATATTTCTGATACTCCTTCTTTCTCAACACGAGTGCCTAATTTCAATGAGGAAAATGAAGTGGATAATGTACATGCTACTCGTAATGATCACCAAGAAGGGTTATGGGAGAACTTTACTAATTGACCACAAAGTAAGTTTAGTTTGAGTTATGTTTAAAGGCATATTATATGTTTACGTTGATATTTATAAGTTATGTTTACGTACGTTGATCGATATTTATAAGTTATGTTTGATATTTATCCTGACATACTAACAAGTTTTTTTTTGTTTAAACAGGTATATATGGCTGATCGTGAGGATATCCCTCCTTCATGCAGCGGGTCGGAGACCCCATCTACGGGTAGAAAGGGTAGACGTGCCACACGAATTAGGAATTTGACTGCCAACCATGGTTCAAATCAAAGGATAAGAATAGACTTTGATAATAACCTCAATCCTATTGGGCCAATGGCAGAGCAGTTTAACAGTTTTGTGGTGACCCTTGCTAGGAGCAGGCCTAGTATACTCATTGATATATAATTGGAAAGATGTACCGGCGGACGTAAAGGATCAGATATGGGAGAGCATTCTGGTATCTATACTTTTACTTCCTGTGTTTGTCTGTATCTACTTTATTTTAATCTTACTAATATCATACAATAATTCGTTGATTCTTTTGGTCTTAATGCAGCTCACCTTTGACATACCGGATACGATGGTTATGAAGAAGCGTTTGTTAAAGTATGCTGGTGAGCGTTGGAGGGCTTTTAAGGTCGACCTGTGCAGATACTATGTATTCAATCCAACATGTGAAAAGAACCCACTTGAGGTGTACCCGTTTCTTGACCAGGCGACGTGGGATCGCTTTGTTCAGAGCCGACATGATCCCGGCTTTTAGGTTAACTTATTTGATTTGTCTCTAAATTTATGTAATTTCATTAATTTTATTTACTTATGTAATTTAATTGTCTTCTATTTATAACAAGAGAAGAGGAAAAAGGGGCAGGAAAACCAAAGCAAGAATGTCTACCCCCATGTCATGTCTCGTGGGGGATATAAAAAGCTTGGTCAGATAATGGTGGAAGAAGAAAAGAAAGCACATCAGGAAGCAGCATCTAAGGCGGATCCTAACACTGAAAATCGTCCAGAGGTTGTTGATCCACCTCCACCCCCACGCCATCGTAAATGGAAGAGGGTCCGACAAAGAAAAACTTGACAATATACATCTGAGGAGGCCCGCCAAGTAGCTGAGAAGATTGTAAGTATAGTTTGAATTGTAATTGTCATTTTAAAATTGTTACCGAATTGTAATGTGACCTGATATTTTATATGTGATAGGATGCCTTGGACGAGCAGGTAACCCAAGGAACCTTTGTTCCTAGAGGACGCGATGATATCTTAGTCCTTGCCGCCATCAGAAACCAGACCATCCGGGCCGTGTCATTGGTGTTGGATGGGGTGTCGGCATTCGCCAATACCATGGTTCATCTTCACACCAATCCCACAGGGATGTTGATGCAGATAGAGCACGGCTAAAACAGGAGATTGCAGCTGAGCTTAGACAGGAGATGGCCGAGCAGTTTGCCCAGCAGATGGCAATATTGACTTCTATGTCCCAGCAGATGACAGCCAGTGTCCAACCCTATGTCCATGTGAGCACTAAGGGCTCATGTGATCCTCCTCATCAGCCTGAAAATGATGATGATGATGATGATGATGATGATGATGATGATGATGATGATGATGACGACCCTGATAGGTGTGAGCTGTATGTTGATGATCATCATGATCGCCGCTTAGTGGCATTGGGGAGGGCACATAATAACTTAGGTAATACCATACACCATCGTTTATTACTGGATGATCAACTGAGGGTCGTTGTTGAGATTATTCGAGATGCTGATGCTCGAGTCCCTGTGCCCACTGAGGAGGTTTAATAGGAGATCACTTATGACCGTCTTGAAAACAGGCAAAGGACACAAGGAACTTGACCCTAACCGCGACCTGCCGGTAGAACCAGAGTTATCAAAGAAGCGTGACCCTAGCCGCGACCTGCCGGTAGAACCAACACTATAAATTTCTTAACCCAAGAACAAAGGGAAAAGCTCTCATAATAGAGAAACTCTCAAATTTCATCAATCATCAAAATCTGAATTGTGTAGTACAAGAGTTTCCTATTTGTAGCCTAACTAGGAAATACAAGAAATAAATTCCCACTACCATGCATTTACCACATACATTGACAAATGCATTGTACACTACCTAGAAAGTAAGCATAATCAAGGTATTAAATTCCCACCAGTCATTATTATGACTTATGGAACTACTAGGAAGCATTTATTGGACTTAGGGGAAAACTACAAGTCACCAGAAAATTGTGCCCAAAATAACTACGAAAATTACAAATAAAAATGGTAAAAATTGGGATTTAATTATTATCTAATCAGTCCATTGATAAAGTCTACTAATCAGCCCTTGAAAGCTTCTTGTCTTTTGAATTGGGCCTTCCAAAACAGTCTTCAAGTTGGACTGAAATCAACCTCATCAAGTTGGAGCAAAGTGACCCAATTTGGAGCAATCTCTAATGCATGTTGGTCTTCCTTCTCTTTGATCATTATGATTAGGCCTTGTAAAGCTTGCTTCATCCTCTTAGTCTTGAACCTAGTCATAGGACCTCCAATTCCATGCAAAGGATCTTTAGATGGGCTGGCTGCATCTCTATCATTACACAACCACTTGAAGTGGATTAAACACACCAAAAGAAATAAAATTAACTTAGTGCTTTGGTCCCAAATAAATCAATTGGACACTTGCACTTTTATTCAATTAAAAATAAAATAACTTGGTTTGCATCAAGGTTCAGACAGTGGGTCAGGCCCCCGGTAACTTCATCCTCTGGCCAGGAAGATTGGTCGGCTTTCTTGTTGCATCTGAGGTATTCAGTTAGTTGTGTTTTTCTATATTCATAGTTGAAATTATTTATTATTGTTTAAAGATAATGCTTTATTTTTATTCGTTATAGGATGTTGGAAATGATCATATTCTGCCCAAAAGGTCGGATCCAGGAAGACCAGAGATGTCTGCTCCAGCCAAGGTATTCATTTGACCATTTAATTAATTACCAATGAAATAACTTCATTATCTGTGATTACTAATATATATCTTTGTTGTTTAGGGGATCGACAAAGGGGCACCTGGTGATGTTTTTAAACTTCTGGCTATACAGGTTGTCACCATGGAGAATGACGCAGCTTTGGTGAGGTTGAAACATGATGCCAGACCAGGTGATGAACTGTATATTCCAAAGAAGGAACTTATGGAGATTGTACTCAATAAAGAAATGGCTAGTTCTGCACACCTATCGTTATGGCGCACGTAAGTACATTTTATTTATAAGTTAAGTAATTAATTTTTAAATACTATGATAATTAACATGTTTTTTCAATATATTAGGTATCTGCATCGTATGTTAGTTGATCAGGGTAACCTCGCCCTTTATGGGTTCATTGACCCCATGTTCATTCGGGATGACGTTCTCCAAGCATCAGAAGACCGGGTCATCACCATACGTGATATACTTGCCCGAGACGATCATCAATTCTACCTTGCGCCTTATCTCAATAAGTAAGTACCTGTTATTTAATTATAACTATATACGACTTAGTCACTAACTGTTCCGCAAATACAGCCAGCATTGGCAACTGTTGATCTTGTACCCTAGGATGGACGTCGTGGTCTTCTTCTGCTCAATTGGAAATAAGCCGGAGAATGAACTGCAGACGATCATCGAAACGTAAGCATTAAAATACTTTATAATCAGTAATGCAGTTGTTTTAATTATCTGAAATCAATATAGATATACTTTAATTAATGTTTATTTTGTCATGATAGTTCTATTAATGCAAGCCACATGTTGCATGGTGAAAGGCGTCGGCCTATCAGATGGATTATTCCTAGGGTAAGATATTTATTAGTACAAATGCATCAAATGCAGTGGGTATAATTATTGATTTCTATTTAATTTAATTCCTCATATTCTAATTGGGTTTCATTTGTACGTAATCACGTACACAACGTGGATCATGGGAATATGGATACTATGTGATGCAGTGGATGTTGGAAATTATCTCCTCCAGGATCACTGAAAGATGGCACGAGGTAAATGTTAATTGATAACAATTAGAAGTAACAGTTATATATTCGTTATATGTTTTATGTTAGTTTATTAATTACTTAAAAGACATAATCTTTTGTCCAATTAAACTTGCAGATATTCAACAATCCAACTCCATTATCCGATTCCGACATCAACAGCATAAAGAGGCGTTGGGCAACTTTCTTTCTTGAAGTGAACCAACCATAGTTTGTGTGTGTGTGTGTGTGTATATATATATGTGTGTGTGTGTAGTTAGTTTTAAAACTTATCATGTACTAGCTATAGTGTACTTTTGACTGATCATATGTATTTTGATATGAAATCTATAATATATCATGTAGCTTTTTGGTTTCTAATTATCTTTGTTGTCTGAATGTAATTGAACGTACATATTTATTGTTCGTAATAAATTCAGTATATATTAATTGTGTTTTTGTTGTACAAAAATGATTGTTAGAAAATATTTAGAGTATGTTATTCTAGTATTGATCTGCATTATTACTGAAACAGGGGAAATGAATGATAGAAATGTAAATAACAGTTTCAAAAAAAAATAGACTTTACACATCGGTTTTAAAAAGACCGATGTGGAAATTTCAATTTTCACATCGGTTTTACAGAAAACCGATGTGGAAAGTGAAATTTCCACATCGGTTTTCAATAAAACCAACGTGGAAAGTGATATTTCCAATAGGTTACCAATTGACAAATGAACTTTTCACGTCGGTTTATTATAAAAATCGTTGTTAAAAATATACTTTACACATCGATTTTAAAACCGATGTGTAAAGTGACAATAAATCACATCGGTCTTTTCAACATCAATTTAAAAACTGATGTAAAAAACCAAAAATAATCGATATGAAATAATTTTTATGTGACAGAGGACATTCGTCACACCACATACACACACAATTTATGGTATCCAAGTAATACAGCTCCACTTCATGGAGTGGTATTCACGTATTCAATCGTGGATAAAACATCGTGTTCCTGTTCTCCACTTTTGGTAGGTTTTATCCGTTTTAACTTTTAATTTTGTAAAACAGACTAAATTAAATATTTAAATTATATTATATTATATATATATATATAATTGAAAATAATATCAAAAGAAGAAACTTACAAGTGTCAAGCTCTCCTTAAATTCATCTCTCACGTGTCATCCTCTAAAGCTTTTCCTTCAAAAATGTTTGATATTTCACTTCCTCAAGCATTTGACGTCTACATTTATTAGTCTACCATTTTTTAAGGGGGAAAGTTTTGAATTATATATTTTATTTATGGAATATTTTAATTTGCTGGTATGAATTTGATGCTACATTTAATTTTTCATTTCAAAAATGGTGTGAATAATCAGTGTTATAATAGCATGAGTATCAAATCAAATGTAAATATTACTCGTTTGAAAATAAACGTAAAGTATCAGTGCAAATATATTTTTTAAAAATGACTAACTTGAAAGGAAAAAAAAAAAGAAACAAATCAAAAAGATTTTTCAAAAGAGAAGAAAAAAACAATATAAAAGATAATTATGTTTTCTAAAAATAGTTAAATTTAAGGGGAAAAGAGATAAATAAATCAAAATATTTTCAAGAAATAAGAGTTTGTTAATATGATAGATAACTATATTTTTCTAAAAATTGTTAACTTCCATGAGTAAAAGAGGAGAAGTAAATCAATGAGATTTTCAAAAGAGAAGGATAATAATAATATGATACTTAAATATATTTCTTAAAACTGGTTAACTTGCATAGGAAAAAGAAGATAAATAAATCAAATATGTTCTCCAGAGGGAAGAAAAAAATAATATGATAGATGGTAAATGAACCAAGGACGTGAACTACGGTGGGAAACAAGGTATGTTTGGCTTGCATGGGAAAATGTGAGAAATAAATTAAATAGATTTTAGAATAAAAATGATAACATGATAGATAAATATTTTTTTTAAATGATTAATTTGCATTGGAAAAATGGAGAAATAAATCAAGTAGAGTTTGAAGAGAAAAGAAACTAATACTTTGGGTTTAGTATTAATGTTTAAATAAATAACAATGAGAAATGATTAATGAGCTTGAAATGTAATTATTGCTTTGGAAACATATATTTACTGTTAAATATTCAGAGAAATACGATACTAGAAAATGGAAGAAAGAGACATCATCTTTTTGATTAAACACAATAATCTTTTATTTTGTTTATATACATAATATTTTTTTTGTTATCATTAAATTTTATTTCCAAATAAACATCTTTTGAAAAATAACAATGTTCATCCTTTATTTTTTTTTCTCCGCATGAAAATATTTTATATCTTTCTTTTTTTATTGTATAAATATTGTTTAGGATTTAGAATGCATATTTACAAAACAACAATTACTCAATATTAATACTCAAGAGTCATTTTTCTTATTTTAGTATCAATAATAATTGTTAAGTTAATAATTGTGTTACACTTTGTGATCGATGATTAAGACAAAATATTTTTTTAACAATCTTTATTATATAACTTCTAAAAAAATAAAAATTCAACCAACAACATGAAAACATCAATTATATATTTTTCAATAAAATCCTAAAATATATCATATTTCCCATACATGACACGGGTCCATACACTAATTAATATATATATATATATATATATATATATATATATATATATATATATATATATATATAAAGAACACCGACAACAGAACACACGTGTCATTGTGTCAGTTGGGACTTGTGGGACACAGAATGGGCCGAAGGATATATTAAAAAAGTTTAAAACCTTCCCAACTTTTTTTTTATCAACCCGACTATCCTCCGGTTTGGAGTCAAAGACTAATCATTTGAGATATTGAGATCCATCTAAGGGTTAATCTTTTCCAAATTTTTCATATACATAAGTCAGAAATTGATCCCTTACCACATGTTTAAGAAACTCAATTATCTATCAATACCTCGTAAGGTTGGTCCTTCCCAATTTATTACATGCTCCGTGTAACTCGCCTAGATTACATTTACATATTAACGATTTACAGCCGAAGAAGGTAATGAAAATGTAATGTAATATTTTATATTTTATTTCCCACTTATACCTACTCCTTTCCTCCTTCGCACGCTCTCAATGAAAAACACGTCTGCCTCTCAAACAATAACGAGTATTGGACCACCTTCATCTTTAATAAAAAGAGAGAAAAATTCCCACCATACCATATTTTGTTATTTTCATTATGGGAATTGCTTAACAATGTTACTAAACGAAAGAATTTGAATACAGCTGTCGATTTTTCATTTGAAACTATATTCAATTCCACCTCCCCTTTGTATGGTTATAGGTCCTCTGATTGACTCAATTTAAATTTGTTGAGTTTCTCTAGACTTGATCTTTGTAATCTGTTAGTTAGATATAATCTGTTAGTTAGTTAGTTGTTTTTCTGTTTTTCTGTTTTTCTGTTAGTCTAGCTCTCTTAGTTGGTTATGTTAGTTTTCTATTATTCTGTACTTCTATAAAGAGCTTGGTCTCTTATTCTCAATAACAAGAAAGTTCTTTGATTCCATTAAAGAAGTTGATCCAAGCTTATCATTTTGGCATCAGAGCTCCTACTGGGGCCTCAGAAGAAAAGTTGCATACTTAGAGGTGTTAGCATCAATGGCGAGTGAGGGAAACTTTGTGCAACCTGCAATCCCTCGGTTCGATGGTCATTATGATCATTGGAGCATGCTAATGGAGAATTTCTTGCGCTCAAAAGAGTATTGGAGCTTAGTTGAGACAGGCATCACAGAAACAGCAAAGGGGCAAGTGATGAATGAGGCCCAACAGAGGAGGTTTGATGAGTCAAAGTTGAAAGATCTCAAGGTGAAGAATTACTTGTTTGAGCGATTGACAGAACAATCTTGGAAACAATCTTGGAGAAGAACACCTCCAAGGAGATCTGGGACTCGATGAAAAGGAAGTATGAAGGTAATGCCAGAGTGAAAAGATCCATTCTTCAAGCCTTGAGGAAGGATTTTGAGGTTTTTGAAATGAAAACTGGAGAAACCATCACTGATTACTTCTCTAGAGTGATGAGTGTAGCAAACAAGATGAGAAGTCATGGTGAACAGATGAGAGATAGCACCATAGTCGAAAAGATCCTTAGATCTTTAACTGACAAATTCAACTACATTGTTTGTTCAATTGAAGAATCTAAGGACACTGATGTGCTATCTGTTGATGAACTGCAGAGTTCATTAATAGTCCATGAACAGAAGTTTCACAAGAATCATGGTGAAGAACAGGCCTTGAAGATTAGCTCTGAAGAAAGGGGTGATTTTGGAGGCAGAGGAAGGGGTGGCTATAGAGGAAGAGGTAGAGGCCGAGGGAGGCAAAGTAGAGCAACAATTGAGTGCTTCAAATGTCACAAGATAGGGCATTACAAATATGAATGCCCTGAGTGGGATAAAGAGGTGAATTATGCAGAATTCAATAAGGAGGAAGAGATGCCGTTGATGGCCTATGATGAGAAATGCGATGCACAGCAAGGAGATGCTTGGTTCTTGGACTCTGGCTGTTCAAACCACATGTGTGGGAAGAAAGCCTGGTTCTGTGATTTAGATGAAGGTTTCAAACAACAAGTGAAGCTAGGAAACAACACCAGAATGGATGTGACTGGAAAAGGAAATGTGAAGCTAAGCATAAATGGAGTTCATCATGTGATCTGTGAAGTGTTCTTTGTTCCAGAACTCAAGAACAACCTTTTGAGTATTGGACAATTACAAGAAAGAGGTTTGACAGTTATGTTTCAAGCAGGAAAATGCAAGGTGTACCATTCTGAGAAGGGGTTGATTCTGCAGACTGTTATGACAAATAACAGAATGTTCATTCTCAGTATCTTGAGCCTCCTCCCAAGAAGAATACATGTTTCCATATCAGTGCACAAGATCTCACTCACTTGTGGCATAGTAGATATGGTCATCTGAGTCTTAAAGGCTTGAAAACCTTGCACAACAAAGGAATGGTTAAAGGTCTTCCACAGATTATGAAAGATCCGAAATTATATGTTCGATTGTATGAAAGGAAAGCAACATAGAGATCCAATATCAAAGAAGAGCAAGTGGAGAGCATCACAGAAATTGGAACTTGTGCATGCTGATATTTGTGGTCCCATCACTCCAGCCTCTAACAGTCAAAAGAGGTATTTTCTATGCTTTATAGATGATTTTTCAAGAAAGGCATGGATTTACTTCTTAATAGAAAAGTCAGAAGCCTTTCATTATTTCAAATGTTTCAAGAATCTAGTGGAAAAAGAAACAGGATTGCCTATCAAATGTCTTAGAACAGATAGAGGTGGAGAATTTACTTCTAAAGAATTCAATGAGTTTTGTCAAAAGAATGGAATAAAGAGGCAATTAACCACAGCTTACACTCCCCAACAGAATGGGGTAGCTGAGAGGAAAAACAGAACTGTCATGAATATGGTTAGGTCACTGCTTTCAGAGAAGAAAATTCCAAAATGTTTCTGGCCTGAAGCAGTGAATTGGACTGCATATGTTTTGAACAGATCACCAACCTTAGCTGTCAAGCATCGGACTCGAGAAGAGGCATGGAGTGGCATAAAACCAGCAGTTGATCATTTCAGGGTCTTTGGTTGTTTGGCACATGTTCATGTTCCAAATGCCAAAAGAACCAAGCTAGATGACAAGAGTTGCAAATGTGTGCTACTTGGTATGAGTGATGAATCAAAAGGATACAGGCTATATGATCCAATTACAAAAAGGATCATTGTAAGTAGAGATGTGATTTTTGAAGAAGAAACAACATGGAACTGGGAGATCAACTACAAAGATGACTTGATAGTAGATATGGATCTTGGTGATTCGAAATGAAGGATCAACCGATCTTCGACAAAGAACCCAAATGAAGAAGCGAGATGAGCCCGAGTTACCTCTTAATACATCAACCGGAACCGATAGTAATGAGAGAAAGAAGAGATAGGCATCCTCCTGGATGGATGAGTGACTATGTCACGGTGGAGAAATCACGAGAAGAAGAGGAAGATGCTGTGAACATGGCCCGTAGATTCAGCAGACCACGAGACTTTTGAAGCAAAGTAGAAAAATGACAAGTGGAGGATAGCCATGGATGCGAAATAAGTTCCATCATCAAGAATGGAACTTGGGAACTCCTGAGAACTTCCAAATAATGCAACGAAGATAGGCGTGCAATGGAGCTACAAGACCAAGTTGCAGGAACTTGGACATGTGGATAAATATAAAGCTAGATTCGGGGCAACGGGGTACTCTCAGCAGTATGGAGTGGATTACATCAAGTATTTGCACCAAAGTGAGCGGAATGGACACTGTCGGGATGATCATTGCGATTCTTTTGCACACGAGGCTGGAAAGTGTATCAATTGGATGTCAAATCTGCCTTTCTATATGGAAAACTGAATGAAGATGTATATGTTGAACAACCAAAGGGTTATGTGAAGCAGGGCAGTGAGCACAAAGTCTACAAGTTACACAAGGCCTTATATGGCCTCAAACAAGCTCCAAGAGCTTGGTTTAGCCGCATAGAGACTTATTTCATCAGTGAAGGCTTCCAAAGGAGTGAGAATGAACAAACTCTGTTCTTAAAGCACAAAGAAAGAGGGAAATGTTCTTAATGTCAGTGTTTATGTGGATGATCTCATTTACACCAGCAATGATGAATGTTTAATGAATTCCTTCAGAAATTCCATGCAACAGGAGTTTGAAATGACAGATTTAGGAAAGATGAGATTCTTTCTTGGCATAGAAGTTTTACAGAATGAGCATGGAATATACATATATCAAAAGAAATATGCTATGGAAGTCTTGAGCAGATTTGGCATGACAGAAAGCAACTCAGTGGGAATTCCTATGGTTCCAGGACAAAGACTGCACAAAGATGAAGATGGAGAAAAGATAAATGAGACTTACTATAAGCAAATAGTAGGAAGCCTCATCTACATCACTGCCACTAGACCAGATATGATGTTTGCTGTTAGCCTAATCAGCAGGTACATGAGTAAGCCAACACAGTTACACTTTCAAGCTGCCAAAAGAGTCCTAAGGTACTTGCGAGGAACTGTGAATTTTGGGATTCTCTACAAGAAGGGAGGGAATGAACAGCTGCTTGTCTTACATGCGGTGATTATGCAGTGATCCGGAGGATAGAAAGAGTACATCCGGATATGTTTTTCTATTAAGTGGAGGAGCTGTAGCACTGGAGTTCTAAGAAACAGCCTATTGTCACTCTTTTCCACCATTGAAGCAGAGTTTATAGCAGCTGCAAGCATGTGCTTGTCAGGCTATTTGGATGAGGCGAATCCTGAGTGAATTGGGCCATGTACAAGAAGGTTGTACTACTTTAAGGTGTGACAACAGTTCTGCCATAAAACTGTCCAGGAATCCTATCATGCATGGAAGAAGTAAGCACATTGATGTGCGGTTTCACTTTCTTAGAGATCTTACAAAGGAAGGATCTATTGAAATGGTTCATTGTGGAACAAAAGATCAGATTGCTGACTTGATGACCAAGCCACTGAAACTAGATCTGTTTGCCAAACTTCGAGGGCTCCTTGGTGTGTGTGAAATTCCCAAGTTAAACTAGTTGCATTTCTGTCCTATATGCAATAGTTTAAGGGAGGGTTTGTTGAGTTTCTCTAGACTTGATCTTTGTAATCTGTTAGTTAGATATAATCTGTTAGTTAGTTAGTTGTTTTTCTGTTTTTCTGTTTTTCTGTTTTTCTGTTAGTCTAGCTCTCTTAGTTGGTTATGTTAGTTTTCTATTATTCTGTACTTCTATAAAGAGCTTGGTCTCTTATTCTCAATAACAAGAAAGTTCTTTGATTCCATTAAAGAAGTTGATCCAAGCTTATCAAAATTTGTCAAATTTTGCAAGTAATTGTAATTGTTTCAGCTATGATATTTTAACATCCAAATTTGAACACTATATATAATATTATATATTTTTATTTTTTACTTATTTTTTATCTTCTTATATACACACATTTCAAAAATATACCATAAAAACAAAGGGACATACAATGTCCCTTGTTTTGATATTCAAAAACTTTTCTAATTGTTTTGTAGTCAATAGCAGGACTCTTTCATTATTATTATTTTAATGAATTATAAAAAATTGCTAAATATTAATTCTAAATTAAATGTTCAGATTAAAATTCTTAATTACACCATAATTATTTTTAATGCTAATCATTGTTAGTATATACTTTTTTAAATTAATATATATTAAATTTAAATTTAATAATACATTACTAAGCTATTGACATGATTCAACTATTGACATGATTCATGATAGAACATTATGACGTCGTATGATCCATGTAGCCGACCCCACCTAGTGGGATAAGGCTTGATGGTTGTATATTACTAATGTAAAAGTTTCCACATTATCAATCAATTATATATTCTATTATGTGTGGCTTTTAATATAATTATGATGAGGATTAAAAAAATTTAATGATATAATAATCTATAAATAAATTATAGTCTAAAATTCTTTTTTTTTACTGTATAAAAGGTCTTATTATTAATTAAATAAATTTGGTTTTTTTTTTTTTGATAAAAAAATAAATTTGGTTTTAATACATTGTAACTAATCTTTTTCCCCCTCATCGTATCAAAAGTTACCAATGTGACCCAAGGTAACTAACATTAGGATCAAATATTTTTTGGGTGCGTTTGGGTAAACAACTTAATTAAGAGTTTATCACATAAGACCTTATCGCATGAGAGCTTATGCCATAAGCGCTTAAAGAAAAAAAAAGAAAGAATGGGGCATAAGAAGATTCGAATAGTGAAAAACACGGAGAGGGTGTTTAGTGCATAAGCTCTTATGATAATTCCATAAGCTTCTCCCAGTAACTTATGAAAATAAGTCAAAAACTCCTTATGGGATGACATAAGTTATTTTTATAAGCTCTGTCAAACACACTACATAAGAACTTATGTCATTAGATAAGTTAAAAGAAACTTAAATAAGCTCTTACAAACGTCACCTTTATTACCGTCAACTTTTGGTTCCAAACTTGGTTACAGGTACGATGTCGTTTTTTGATACCACGTTTGTCTGAATGGTGTTTTGCTTTGTTCTTTCTCTTTCTTTCTCTTTCTCAAAGCAACTTTTCTCACCTTCCTTCTGTCTTTCTTTCTCGCTAGTCCTTCCTTCCTTTCTCCAGCAACTTTCTCTTCTATTCTCCTATTTATTCCTTTCTTTTTTCTATTGATCTTATGTACTACTACTTCCCTTTCTGCTTTCTCTTCTTCTCTCACAACTGATCAAATGAAGCCTTTCAATTCTGTAACTGTAAGCTCCCTCTCTCCCACTCTTTGCTCTCTATCACTCTTTCTTCACCAAAATGGGATTTTTTATTTTCAATGATATTTATGGCTCTTCACCGTTCATTCTAGCTAGTATACACCACACCAGGATCTTATTTATTTTTTTTTAAAAAAATGGTAGGTTTGAACTATTGATCAAGGGGAAGAAATGAAATTTTTTTGTTGGGTTTTGAGCTGCATTTCTCTTCACTTTCTGTTTGGGTGATGGGGTGGTTTACCGAAAAAATTAGAAGGAAGCGTTTCTGTGTAAATTGTCTCCCTCAGGACACAGGAAACGTGTTTTTTTTTTTTTTAAATTATTATTATTCAATTTAAAACTACTGTTTTAATGTAGGTCTTAAGTTCTCTGTTCTTGCCAGCTCAAAATATGTTGATGTTTGGCCCAGTAAGAGACTTTACTCTGTCTATTGTTTTCTTCCAAATTTTTGGCTGCTTTCAAAATTTAAATGACTAAATTGCTTCAATTTCAAACGATTTGAAAGTAGACTGTAGTTTTCCTCCAACTTTGCATTGCATGTGTGTGATTGTGATTTGTGACAAGAACCGGCGGCGTTCTATGTTAATGTTTTATTTATTTATGGTTTTCACGAAACCAAAAGTTGCTACTTTATGATTTACAGAGGAAACAGGACATCATTTTATTATCTTCTGAGATTGTTATGTTCCACAAGTTATTCTGGTTCCTGAATACTCTGTTCCACGGGTAGTTCCCCATAAGTTCTTCTACTTACTCGACACTTTGTTTTTCAGTCGTTAGTTGCAGATTTTCACTTTCATCTCTTTTTCCGACATACACAACTAGTTTGGGCATTGTGTTTTCAATGCTCCATTGCACATTGCACGCCGTTTCTTTTTTGTAAGGTTTATTAAAATAAAATCCTAGTGGACCTGCTGAAAATCGGTTTTGCTTTGCTTTTATTGTTATGTTGCAGCAGGATCAAAATGAACTTGAGTACATGTAACAGAATAATCAGATAATAAACTGTCTTGGAAATATTTTTTTAGTTTATGGAACTCTATAATTTTGCAAGTTATTATAATATCATTGTCTTTGTCAGGGTTCTGTCTTGCCTGACCTGAAGAATAGGTTGTTCCTTTGGAGTTTCCTCCTTGTGGTTTCTTTGATTTGTGGTGCTTACTTTGTTGGTTATGCATTCACTGCAAAGGAATACAAGCAAGTATGTATTTCTATCCCCAACCTTTTCATTTTAAATTGCAAGAGAATAGGAATTTTGTTATGGTGTTGGTACTTCGATGATTACTTCTTTAGTAGAAAAATACAATAACAATATTGGTATTGCAGTAGATATGGCTCTGGGAAAAGTATACTCTATATCAGCATGTGTGCCTAATATTCTCGATTTCATTCAGAAAATGTTGCTCGTTTCCACAGTTTACGACTAATGTTTTAAAACTCTTAATTTTGGTAAAATGATTGAACAGTAGAATACTGGTTATTATCTGTTCATTCGAGCATCAACAAGATCTATTTTCTGGCTTGCATTTGTTGCTGGCAATTGATTAAAAAAATTAAGAAGATTCAGAAACCAGGACAGTTTACCAAATTGATTTTATTCTCGTCAGAAAAAAAAGATCAATTAAATGATCATTTCATCATAGTTTTTTTCCTGTTGAAATTGCTTTATAATACTAAAGAATTACCCGATAGAAATTATTGTGGGATATTGATATGTTTGTTGGCTTGGAGTTCAAGGTCAAGAATTGGACTTAAACAATTCCTCTACCCCCCCTTCCCACATAAATTTGATTGCTATCAGTTACCTACTTTTTCGTGCGAACAAATGGTTCTCACTTTCATTTCAGGCTTTGATATTTTTGCCTTGATTATTTGTTGAGTTTAAATTAATCTTATATTTTATGTGATTTCTTTTTTGATACAATTACTTTGAAATTTGAGCTTTGATTATTTGAAAATTCTTGTATTGCACATGCAGAGGTTAGCACGATGGGGACTAATTTATACTATTCCAAATATAAAATCCAATGCATGCAAGGTTTGTCATTTTGGGGAAGAAATCCTTTTTATATGGCTTGTAACTACTTGGGATTACCCCTAATTCTCTTCCTCTTTCCATTTCCTTAGAGACAATGCTGGCCTTCTGGAGGTGAGGCTTTGCCTGAAGGAATTGTTGCTAAAACATCTAACTTGGAAATGCGGCCCTTATGGGACTCTGGTAAACAAAATGTACGTGAAGTGTTTGCTGAATTCTAGTCATTCATTTATTGTATAGAAATTCTTTGAAGAGTTTTATAATGTTACTCTTAAGCTTAATGTAATAAAATGTTCCTAATCGATTTTATAATCCAGTCCTCCTATGAAATATTTTTGGTTCATACATACTTAAAATTGGTTAGTTGGAGTTTACTTTTGAACTGGAAAGTTGATGTGTAGAATTAGTATTTTAACTTCATATAGTGACTTCCATCAGTATATACTAATACTATATGAATTGGTAAGTAAACATGTCAGAATATGATAATCAAATAAGTTGATTTTGGACGTTGGGATTTTTTTTAACTTAAAAATTCAATCTTACTTTACATTGAGTAAAGGATACCAAAAGCTGGAAATTCTTATGCTCATGACCACTTATTTGGTGGCTCTTGTTTATATTCAAGAATATGTTACTTCTAGTAGTGAATACTATACTTCTTTAATTTCTTTTATATATTTTTAATGCATGATCCTATTCTGGAAGAGTGAGAGTGCCCACAATGATGACCTCACTGAAAGAAATGATCATATGTTCGATATGAATATTATTATGTGTTTAGTAAATTGGATGCTATGAATTTGCATATAAGACAGATCAGACCGAAGCTTAATAATAACTTGCTACATTGGTTAGAATAGTTTGTTTGTTAGGATCCAATTGCAAGGTATGGGACTTGAGTCCCAGAAGTATGGGATTCCGGTGTGGGGTCTATAACTTTATATGGCCTTGGGTTTTCTAACCACAACGGCTAGCTTTTGTGTTGTGGTTCTCCTAAGGTTCGTATCAATTGGTATAAAAGTTTTCCACCATGTCTCTCGGCTGCAAATGTACGATGCGGGTGGTGATGCTGACATTGCAATGTTCACGTGTGACTAGTCAAAGGGCTAGTGCACAGCCAATCCGCGTGGACGTCGGGGTTTCGTAGCATGGTGGGATGTTAAGATCCAATTGCAAGGTATGAGACTTAAGTCCCAAACCGGAAGTATGGTTTATATGGCCTTGGGCTCTCCAACCACAATGATTAGCTTTTGTGGTGTGGTTCTCCTAATGTTCGTTCATTGTGACTTTGTGACTGATTCAAGAAATATATATATATATATATTTTGCTCTTAGAAAATGTTCTTGTCTACATTGTCCATCTAGAACTTGAACTATTTTATTATAGCGTAATTATCACCATGAAATCAAAGGAGCATAGTGCTTTAAAAAAAAAAATCAACTTATAGGCTATGTATATATATTCTGATGAAGTTAAAATCCTGCTAATTTTATAGGTTGATGACATCTACTTTTAATTTTCTTTCCGTACTTTACTTTTATTCTTAAATTCTTTGTGAAACTTGTTTTGCATTCTTTTTGTTTCAGAAAATTTCAAAGCGCCCATTGAACTTATTGGCTATGGCAGTAGGAGTTAAGCAGAAAGATATAGTCAATAATATTGTCGAAAAGGTGATAGTTGCTTCACTTATACAATTTGACTTTGATCTAAAGCTCATATTATATCTGCTGACTCATATTGCTGACGGCAGTTCCCTTCAAGTGATTTTGTTGTGATGCTTTTTCATTATGATGGTTTTGTGGATGGATGGAACAATTTAGCTTGGAGTAATCATGCCATACATTTATCTGCTATCAATCAAACAAAATGGTATAATCGGCTCATATTGAATGTGTTTTCCCAAATTATAGTTAGCTACTCTGAAAATTAAATTCATGTGTAATTATTGAACAAATAATGCTGTATGACGGTTATAGGTGGTTTGCGAACGATTTTTGCATCCAGACATTGTTGCTGAATACAATTATATATTTCTCTGGGACGAGGATCTTCTTGTTGACAATTTTGACCCAAAAAGGTAACCCACTTTTGTGTTAAGCTTGGATCAACTCTTAATGAAATGAATAAACTTCCTTAATTGATGAAATGAGAGGCTAAGCTCTTATATAGCAAGTACAAAACAATAAGAAACTAACTAACTAACTAAGCCTAGCAAAACTAACAAACTAACAGAAAAAACAGAATACAACAACTAACAGAATGCAAGACTAGGCCTAATCAAGACTCAACAAACCCTCCCTTAAACTATTGCATATAAGAAAGAGATGCAACTAGTTTATCTTGGGAATTTCACACACACCAAGTAGCCCTCAAGTTTGACAAACAGGTCTAGCTTCAGTGGCTTGGTCATCAAATCAGCAATCTGATCTTTTGTTCCACAATGAACCATTTCAATAGTTCCTTCCTTTGTAAGATCTCTAAGAAAGTGAAACCGCACATCAATGTGCTTACTTCTTCCATGCATGATTGGATTTCTGGACAATTTTATGGCAGAGCTGTTGTCACACATGAGAGTAGTACAACCTTCCTGCACATGGCCTAATTCCTGCAGAATTCTCCTCATCCAAATAGCCTGACAAGCACATGCTGCAGCTGCTATAAACTTTGCTTCAGTGGTGGAAAGAGTGACAATAGGCTGTTTTTTAGAACTCCAGGCTACTGCTCTACCACTTATCAGAAAAACATATCCGGGTGTACTCTTTCTATCCTCCAAGTCACCTGCATAATCACTATCTGTGTAGGACAGCAGCTCTTTATTCCCTCCCTTCTTGTAGAAAATCCCAAAATTCACAGTTCCTTGCAAGTACCTTAGAACCTTTTTGGCAGCTTGAAAGTGTAACTGTGTTGGCTTACACATGTATCTGTTGATTAGGCTAACAGCAAACATCATATCTGGTCTAGTGGCAGTGATGTAGATGAGACTTCCTACTATTTGCTTAGTAAGTCTCATTTATCTTTTCTCCATCTTCATCTTTGTGCAATTTTTGTTTCCCACTGAGTTGCTTTCTGTCATGCCAAATCTGCTCAAGACTTCCATAGCATATTTCTTTTGATATATGTATATTCCATGCTCATTCTGTAAAACTTCAATGCCAAGAAAGAATCTCATCTTTCCTAAATCTGTCATTTCAAACTCCTGTTGCATGGAACTTCTGAAGGAATTCATTAAGCATTCATCATTGCTGGTGTAAATGAGATCATCCACATAAACACTGACAATAAGAACATTTCCCTCCTTACTGTGCTTTAAGAACAGAGTTTGTTCATTCTTACTCCTTTGGAAACCTTTACTGATGAAATAAGACTCTATGCGGCTAAACCAAGCTCTTGGAGCTTGTTTGAGGCCATATAAGGCCTTGTGCAACTTGTAGACCTTGTGCTCACTGCCCTGCTTCACATAACCCTTTGGTTGTTCAACATATACATCTTCATTCAGTTTTCCATATAGAAAGGCAGATTTGACATCCAATTGATACACTTTCCAACCTCTGTGTGCAGCAACTGCAATTATCATCCTGACTGTGTCCATTCTGCTCACTGGTGCAAATACTTCAGTGTAATCCACTCCATACTAGCTTTATATTTATCCACATGACCAAGTTCATTCCACTTAGTCTTGTAGATCCATTTCACTCCTATCTTCTTTGCATCATTTGGAAGATTAGTGAGTTCCCAAGTTCCATTCTTGATGATGGAACTGATTTCTGCATCCATGGCTATCCTCCACTTGTCACTTTTTACTGCTGCTTCAAATGTCTCAGGATCTGCTGAATCTACCTGAGCCATGTTCACTGCATCTTCCTCTTCTTCTGTGATTTCTCCACCTGTGACATAGTCACTCATCCATCCAGGAGGATGCCTATCTCTTCTTTCTATGTTACTATCAGCTTCAGTTGATGTGTTAAGGGGCAACTCAGGCTCATCTGCTTCTTCATTTGAGTTACCGTCAGCATCAGTTGATCCTTCTGTTTCTGATTCACCAGAATCCAAATCTACTATCAAGTCTTCTTTGTAGTTGATCTCCCAGTTCCATGTTGTTTCTTCTTCAAAAATCACATCTCTACTTACAATGATCCTTTTTGTAATTGGATCATATAGCCTGTACCCTTTTGATTCATCACTCATGCCAAGAAGCACACATTTGCAACTCTTGTTCTCTAGTTTGGTTCTTTTGGCATTTGGAACATGAACATGTGCCAAACATCCAAAGACCCTGAAATGGTCAACTGCTGGTTTTCTGCCACTCCATGCCTCTTCTGGAGTCTGATGCTTGACAGCCAAGGTTGGTGATCTGTTCAAAACATATGCAGTCCAATTCACTGCTTCAGGCCAGAAACATTTGGGAATTTTCTTTTCTGAAAGCAGTGACCTAACCATGTTCATAACAGTTCTATTTTTCCTCTCGGCTACCCCATTCTGTTGGGGAGTGTAAGCTGTGGTTAATTGCCTCTTAATTCCATTCCTTTGACAGAACTCATTGAATTCTTTAGAAGTAAATTCTCCACCTCTATCTGTTCTAAGACATTTGATGGGCAATCCTGTTTCTTTTTCCACTAGATTCTTGAAACATTTAAAGTAATGAAAGGCTTCTGACTTTTCCACTAAGAAGTAAATCCATGCTTTTCTTGAAAAATCATCTATAAAGCATAGAAAATACCTCTTTTGACTGTTAGAGGCTGGAGTAATGGGACCACAAATATCTGCATGCACAAGCTCCAATTTCTGTGATGCTCTCCACTTGCTCTTCTTTGGTATTGGATCTCTATGCTGCTTTCCTTTCATACAGTCAGAACATACAATTTCTGATGCTGTCAACTGAGGAAGTCCTTTAACCATTCCTTTGCTGTGCAAGGTTTTCAAACCTTTAAGACTCAGATGACCATATCTACTATGCTACAAGTGAGTGAGATCTTGTGCACTGGTATGTAAACATGTATTTTTCTTGGCAGGGGGCTCAGCATACAGAATGAACATTCTGTTATTGGTCATAATAGTTTGCAAAATCAACCCTTTCTCAGAATGGTATACCTTGCATTTTCCTGCTTGAAACATAACTGTCAAGCCTCTTTCTTGTAATTGTCCAATACTCAAAAGGTTGTTCTTGAGTTCAGGCACAAAGAACACATCACAGATCACATGTTTAACTCCATTTATGCTCAGCTTCACATTTCCTTTTCCAGTCACATCCATTCTGGTGTTGTTTCCTAGCCTCACTTGTTGTTTGAAACTTTCGTCTAATTCACAAAACCAGGCTTTCTTCCCACACATGTGGTTTGAGCAGCCAGAGTCTAAGAACCAAGCATCTCCTTGCTGTGCATCACATTTCTCATCATAGGCCATCAACAACATCTCTTCCTCCTCATTGAATTCTGCATAATTCACCTCCTTATCCCACTCAGGGCATTCATATTTGTAATGCCCTATCTTGTGACATTTGAAGCACTCAATTGTTGCTCTACTTTGCCTCCCTCGGCCTCTACCTCTTCCTCTATAGCCACCCCTTCCTCTGCCTCCAAGATCACCCCTTCCTTCAGAGCTAATCTTCAAGGCCTGCTCTTCTCCATTATTCTTGTGAAACTTCTGTTCATGAACTATTAAAGAACTCTGCAGCTCATCAACAGATAGCGCATCTGTGTCCTTAGATTCTTCAATTGAACAAACAATGTAGTTGAATTTGTCAGTTAAGGATCTAAGGATCTTCTCAACTATGGTGCCATCTCTCATTTGTTCACCATGACTCCTCATCGTGTTTGCCACACTCATCACTCTAGAGAAGTAATCAGTGATGGTTTCTCCAGTTTTCATTTCAGGAACCTCAAAATCCTTCCTCAAAGCTTGAAGAATGGATCTTTTTACCCTGGCATTGCCTTCATACTTCCTTTTCATCGAGTCCCAGATCTCCTTGGAGGTGTTCTTCTCCAAGATTGTTTCCAAGATTGTTCTATCAATCGCCTGAAACAAATAATTCTTCACCTTGAGATCTTTCAATTTTGACTCATCAAACCTCCTCTGTTGAGCCTCATTCATCACTTGCCCCTTTGTTGTTTCTGTGATACCTGTCTCAACTAGACTCCAATACTCCTTGGAACGCAAGAAATTCTCCATTAGCATGCTCCAATGATCATAATGACCATCGAAGCGAGGAATTGCAGGTTGCACAAAGTTTCCTTCATTCGCCATTGTTCCCAACACTTCTAAGTATGCGACTTTTCTTCTCAAGCCCCAGTAGGAGCTCTGATGCCAAAATGTTAAGCTTGGATCAACTCTTAATGAAATGAATAAACTTCCTTAATTGATGAAATGAGAGGCTAAGCTCTTATATAGCAAGTACAAAACAATAAGAAACTAACTAACTAACTAAGCCAAGCAAAACTAACAAACTAACAGAAAAAACAGAAAAAACAGAATACAAAAACTAACAGAATGCAAGACTAGGCCTAATCAAGACTCAACATTTTGCATGTATTGTAAAATTTAACTTTTTATTGACATGCACTTATAGTACACAGTTATTACTCTTTTATTTGAGTTACCTACATATAACATGTGAATTAGTGCCAATATTTTGTTGTATAAGAATTGCTTGTGTCATCATTGGTGAAGAAATTGAATTTTAAGCCCATTGGTTTCCAGTATGTTGCTGATACCTTTCATATAAGCCCTTTGGTATTTTCTTTCTTGGTAGTTTTTTGGCTGACATGGCATTTTCACTTGCAATCAGTTTTGTCAAGGAGAGTTGGATGATACTAAATTTAGACATTGTAGAACTATATTAGATAAGATCATAAGAAATGGTTAAATTATTTTTTTTTTTCATGGTGATGATTGACTTGTTGGTTATTTGGTAGGTATTTGTCTATTGTTGAAGAAGAGGGACTTCAGATATCACAGCCTGCACTGGATCCTGGTAAATCAGAAGTACATCATCCACTGACAGTTCGTAAAGCAGGAACAAAAGTGCACAGGTTAACCTTATTTCTGCCTACCTCTTGCAGAAAACAGTGTTGCATTGGTCGATCTACACCCTTATAACCAGCATCTTACTCTATTAATAAACTTGGAAATTTCATATTTCCTTGTCATTCTTGGGGTTATATTTCAAAATATATGTCCACACACACACACGTGGCATTCTGTAAAAGGTGCCTCTCATTGCTTATGTAGACCAAATTTTTCCATATTTAGTTAAGTGCACACCTGCAGTGATTACAATATAACAACACGACACTGTATTAGTGAACTAGAATATTAAACAGTTCCTCGTCATTCCGTGGGTTATGTTTCAAAATATATCTGAACACTCACACAAATAAAGCATCTCTGTAGAGTGTTATAGTGCGGGAAAACCTACCACAAAAAATTTATCCTTATTATTTATATTGTCAATGTATATGGACCAAAGTTGTCCCATTTTAGTTAAGTGCACAACTGAAATAAGCTTTTGTATTTTACATTCAAATGATTTACAGTTCCCTTAACTTATCTCCTGAGGTTGTATCCCCTTGCCTACATGCAGCATTATTATTATCAAGTATGATATGCAACCTTCACGTGTGTGTTCTTTTTGTAGCCCCCCCCCACACACACAACAGTTACTGATACTGCCTTTGGTATTATCTCTCTGTACAGAAGGTATTATAAGTTAAAAGGTAGTGGAAGATGTGATGACCACAGCACTGCTCCTCCTTGCATAGGGTAAACAATTGCACACTTTGTATCCTTCCTGTGTTGTTCTCTCTTAACTTCGTTTTTGTTTTTTTGTAACTTATTCTGATAATCTGTGCTGCTAAATAGGATTTGGTATTTAATATGGAAAGAAATTGCTTTGCAGTTGGGTGGAAATGATGGCACCAGTGTTCTCTAAAAAATCTTGGCAATGTGTATGGCATTTGATCCAGGTATGGATAAGGAAAACTATGTCAACTTGGAATCGAACCATGTTGTGAAAACTATGATAAACTTTTTTTTTTTTTTTTACGGAGATAAACTATTTCTTCATGAGAACATTACATGACATGATATCTAGTTTTTTTTTTTAGTTTTCCAACTTTGTATAGTTTTATCATTTGGGGTTATACTTATACCTAGGGGTGTTCAAGACCCAGCCTGACCTACTAACTCGACTTTGCTCAAATTTAATTCGGACTTTAGTATACATGATAATATATCCATATTTGTTTTTAAGATATTGAAATATATATTGTAAAATATATTTTGGTTTTAGACTTTAGTTTTAGTTTTTTAAGCTGTGCACAATGTCTAATTAGGTTGGTCTGGTCGAGTTCAAAAAATTTGTCCCAATCAAATATCAAGTTGGGTTCAGGCCAAGTCAAACCTGGCATGTTAATTATACCTGAACAAGTCATTCAGGTAGGGGTGTTAAAATTGCGAACTTTAGAAGAACCTGCTGTCTATGGTAGATCAAATCAAATAAAATGAACTACTTCTTTGAAGGTAAACCTTGTTATGCTTGGTTTTGATTATTTAGTTTCTGTTTTCTTTTTCTCCATCTTCTTTCTGCCTCATCCTGTGAGTACGATCTGGACCTAGATTTGTATTCATAATTCTAAGTTTGATTTGCTCTCAGCTTGATTCATAGGAAAACGATTACACATTTACATAGAAGAATGTATATATCGTTCATATATTATTACTAGTATGTTCAACCGTAGGTGTGATGCAATTTCTTTTCATATGATTGGTGAGCTACTGCTATTTTTTTGGGTAGGGCTTGTTCACTCTTTCAATTCTGCATGGTTTCTTCTTTTACAGTCATGTTTATCTAATCATCTTTCTGTCTACAGAATGACTTAATCCATGCCTGGGGCTTGGATAGGCAGCTTGGTTATTGTGCACAGGTGATTTGCTTGCAAAGCATACTCATCACATATTAAATCCTTCCAGTCTGGTTGTTATATATTCATATCTCAAAAATATTTCAGGGCGATCGAATGAGAAATGTCGGTGTTGTTGATTCTGAGTACATAGTTCATTTGGGTCTGCCTACTCTTGGTGGCTCAAATGGCAATGAGGCAAGTGGTTTCATTTTTATATGTAGTGTAACTTAAGGATAACAATCACATTTCTCTACCTTGTTCAAATGGCATGTGCAGTATATTAAATGGAAAATATTTCAAACACATTTTCCAATAACCTGGTTCAAGATAGTAGTAATCACTTCTTTTAGTTCAAGTTGACAACATATCAACTTTAAATGTTTAAGCTTTTTTAAATTAGATGTCACTGTGCTCATGCAGGCAAATTTAATTGTTTTTAAACTGACTGTCTGATTTATTAACAAGGGTCTGTCCTTTGGGTTGCAGGTGCCATCAGATTCCCATAGAGATAGTTCTAGAGCTAAAGTAAGTATGCTTATGAAGAGGATAATCTTGATTTCTACACCTATTGCACCCCTTATTACACAAAGCAATCATCTACTACATCTACATGCAGGTTAGGATGCAGTCATACATTGAAATGCAGGTTTTTGGGAAAAGATGGAAGGATGCCGCGAAGGACGACAAATGTTGGATTGATCCATATGAACAAGATGCAAACCAGACTAGCCTTTAGTCTACTTTGTGAGGCTTTAGTTGGTCAAAATCCAGGTCCAGTCTCCAAGTTCAATTTGACACAAGTCAAATGCCATTAGATTTTGGCGAATAAAACATAGTGATTGGTTTCCAGTCATAGATGGAGGTTTTCATTTGATACCTCAGGTGTGGGATCTCATAGTTTACAGGGACATTACCCGTTTGCCATTGTTGAAGGACCTATTTTGGCTTGGTTTTGTGATTAAATCATTCATTCCCTTAGATAATGGTGTACATAGGGGGGGATAAAGAAGTGTTCATTCGACGACAGAAAAAAGTGAGATCATCGATTTTTTCTCCCACTTGGGGGATGCCAATGTAGATAAGTTATTACATGATTGAATTTATTCTTTGTAAAATTTAAATTATCTCGTCTCCAGTTGGTTGCAAAACCAAAATGGTCCGTTTGTTTAAGTTTCTTTTTTCCTGAAAAACATTTTATTATTTAAATTAAAAAATCACTTCTGGTAAATTTTAGAGTTTTTGGGCAAGTTATGTTTTTTAAAAATCTGGTTTGAAATTATTTTGAGGAATTACCATGATTAGCTTATGAAAAATATAAATTCTATTGAGAAATCTCGTTAAAGGAGATGAGGAAGTTTTCTTATAAAAGATTTTCCTACAAGTCAAGAATATATATATATATATATATATATATATATATATATATATATATATATATATATATATATATATATATAGTGAGAGCGTGTTATTTATGTGTTATTTATGTGAGATGTCAGAGGAGCAAATCATAATTATTAGATCCAATCATGAATGGTCATGAATAAAAATTAGTTAAAAGGTCCTCTCACAAATTAACTAGGTAGGACCTTTAGCAAATTATTAATTCTATTTAAAATAAATATATTTACTAATATATAAATAGTATTATTATAAATTCATAATTATATAAATACATCATTAATGTTCCTTCTATGGAATTTCCTGGTTTTGTTGGTTATGATTTAGCTAGGATATATACCTCGAGTAGTTTGGTTTATTGTTTAGCCTTTTCCTCGTTAGGTTTTAGCCCCTTATTGTTGTTATAAACAAAAATACTCCAAAAGCTCAAGTAAAATCTACATAAAAATAGACTTAAAAAAAAAAACTTAATTGCTAAATAAGGTCAAAAATAGATTATAGGATGTGGCAAGATAAACCGGCTGCCCTAATCTTCACAAGATAGCAGGAATTGAAAAGCTGATCTAAAATCCAAAATCCCTAACAAACAAGTGAAGTGAAGTGAGGGAGGTAGGGTTTAAGGCTGAATTCATCTTTGTGCTGTGCAACTGCAACAATGACACTTTACCGCCTCCTTCTCCGCTCCCTCCGCCGTTCCTCCTCCTCCCTCCTTCACCACCATCAACAGTCCCCTCTCCGCCTCTCCCAATCTCGATGCTTTGCCTTTTCCTCCGCTGAAGAAGCTGCCGCCGAACGCCGCCGCCGCAAGCGCCGCCTTCGCATCGAGCCTCCCATGAATGCCATTCGGCCTCCTTCCCACCAGGCTTCGTGGCGTGATCCCAACGCTCCTCGCCTTCCAGACTCCACTTCGGCGCTGGTGGGTCCTCGCCTCAGCCTCCACAACCGCGTCCAATCCCTCATCCGTGCCGGCGATCTGGATGCTGCCTCCGCCGTGGCTCGCCACTCGGTGTTCTCCATGACCCGCCCCACAGTGTTCACCTGCAACGCCATCATCGCCGCCATGTACCGCGCGAAGATGTATAACATGGCCATTAATCTCTTTCACTTCTTCTTCAATCAGTCGAATATTGTTCCCAACGTTGTATCTTACAATAATGTGATCAATGCCCATTGCGATGAGGGTCGTGTTGATGTTGCTCTTGAGGTTTACCGCCACATCATTGCCAATGCCCCTTTCAGTCCCTCTCCTGTTACCTATCGCCATCTTACCAAAGGTTTGATCGATGCCGGTCGTATTGGTGAAGCTCTCGACCTCTTGCGTGAGATGTTGAATAAAGGCCATGGTGCTGATTCTCTCGTTTATAATAACTTGATTTCTGGTTTTCTCAACTTGGAGAATCTGGACAAGGCCAATGAGCTCTTCGACGAGCTTAAGGAGAGGTGTTTGGTGTATGATGGGGTTGTCAATGCTACTTATATGGAGTGGTTCTTTAACAAGGGCAGAGATAAGGAGGCCATGGAGTCTTACAAGTCATTAATGGACCGCCAGTTTAGGATGACCCCTGCAACTTGCAATGTCTTGTTGGAGGTCTTGCTTAAGCATGGCAACAAAACCGACGCTTGGGCTTTGTTTGATCAAATGTTAGATAATCACACCCCTCCCAATTTCCAAGCTGTAAATTCCGACACATTCAATATAATGGTCAATGAGTGTTTCAAGCTCCGGAAGTTCGCTGAAGCACTTGCCACTTTTAAGAAGGCTGGAACAAAACCAAATTCAAAGCCTTTTGCTATGGATGTTGCAGGCTACAATAATATCATTGCTAGGTTTTGTGAGAATGGGATGCTATCAGAGGCGGAAACGCTATTCGAGGAGCTCTGCTCGAAATCTTTGAGCCCAGACGTGCCAACTCATAGGACTTTGATTGATGCCTACTTGAAATTGGAGAGGATTGATGATGCTCTGAGGGTATTCAACAGAATGGTGGATGCTGGTCTAAGGGTGGTCGCTACCTTTGGTAACAGGGTATTCCATGAATTGATTAAGAATGGCAAAGCTATTGATTGTGCACAAATTTTGAGTAAAATGGGAGAAAAAGATCCCAAACCTGACCCTACTTGTTATGAGGTAGTGATCAAGGGACTTTGTGATGAGGGTTTATTGGACAAAAGCCGAGAGTTGCTGGATGAGGTTATGAGGTATGGGATAGGGGTCACTTCTGCCTTGCGAGAATTTGTGATTGAGGCTTTTAAGAAAGCTGGGAGGGCTGATGAGATTGAGAGACTGCTAGACATGAACAGATTTGGAAACAGTCCTCGTCCATCGGCTCCAAGACCTCCATACCGTCCACCACCCACAAGATCCCCTTCTCAAATGACAGGACAGCAGCATCCACCTTCTGGACCTCCACCTCAAGTCTCAGGACAGCATCTCCCACCACTGCCTCCTGGTCAAATGGCAAGAGTGCATAACTCACGTTCTGGGCATCCAGGCCCTCCACCTCAAGTGTCAGCACAGCAGCGCCCACCATTGCCTTCTCAAATGACAGGAATGCATCAACCTTCATGGGGAGTACCTCCTCAATTGACTGGGCCTCATATGACAGCAGCTGGACCTCCACCTCATTCCCAGCCTCCATCTGAACTTCCTCCTCATATGACAAGAACTCATCAGCCTAATTTTGGGGTAGCCCCTCAAATGACCGGACACCATTATACACCATCTGGACCTTCACCTCAAATGGCAGGACATCAACCTTATGGAACACCATCTGGGCCCCAACAAACGACAGGTCAACGTTATCCACCTACAGGATTGACTCCTCCAATGGCAGGACAACATCATCCACTTTCAGGACCAACTCCTCCAATGTCAGGGTCGTCTCTTCCATCATATGGAACACCAGCTCAAATGTCACCAACATATTATACAGCCCCAGGACCATCTTCTCGGATGACAGAACCTTATCATCCATCATCAGGAGCCCCTCCTCACTTTGAGGAATCACATCAACCGCAATCAGAAGTCCCTGAGCAGGTAGCAGCTTGATTTTGTTCAAGTCTTATGTTTGCTGATTTCTGGTGTTCAGAGTCACTAGGTATTTATGAGTTTATAGATGATGATACAAGAATCTATTTTGATTATTCAGTCCATAACATGTAATGCATGTCTTTTATGACATGTTGTTTTAATTTATATTCTTGTAATCCAACCTTTAATATCTGGCATAGCCATCGATAATCCTCCTCATTTTACCTGAACAAAGTGGAGGTTTTTGCCTTTGAGCCTATATTTATATGATGTACTGGATAATGGATATTACTTTTAATGTTTTTGACACTAATCGTTAATTGTCTGTGCATCTGTGCACCTGTCTGTCAATGTATTGCCAATGTTAAGATATGTATTGAAATTCCCATATTATTATAATTTGATTCCATACTAGATACTACGAATGTAATGCACGCTTTACTAATTTGATAAACCCCCGTGTCAGCTTGTTCTTTTAGTGAACTTGATGAGATAAGAGATTTTCACTATATCAAAAAGCTTAGCTGTGTTTGGTGGACAGTTTAAGGAGGATTTGATCATGTATTTGGTACCTTAACCTGATAATATGACAAATCAGGTCAAACCCTTTTTTTCTTATTATGAGTTAATAACACTATTCTCTTCCTTTCCCCCTGATTAGACCTGATAGGAAATGTATTCCAAATTCATCCCTCAATTTTGTCTCTTTATTACTGGACCTTTCGATTTCATCGCATTGCAGAAACCATGTCCACGTCTGATTTCTTGTCCGTTGCTGCCATCGCTGGCAGCTTCTCCATGGCAGCTGGGAAGAGGTGGTTGACGGTGACTGTTGGGGTTGCAGGGGGTTTGATTTGTGGATTTTAATTGGGGTTGCAAGGGTCTTGATTTGGGTGTTTGAGATGGCTGTTGTTGGATTGATTGAGATGGTTTTGGGCTTGATGAATAGGGGTGGAAGAAGCGGTTGGAACCGTGGAAAATGAACTTGATTTATTATTGAAACTTTCAATTTTATCATTGTATATTCTTATTTATACAATCATGTCATTTATCTGTGATGGCCGAAACATGGTAGTATGATGTGGAAGGGACTATATGGGCTCTTTTATATTATCCGCCCTTATCTTAATCCCATTTCCTACCAGGCTTTATACTGTCAGGTGCACCAAACGCAGCCATATTGTCTTTTGAATTACATCATAATTTACTCCTAAGTTAGCATCAAAATTCATCCTCGTAGCTTTTAAAAAAGTTGTTTTTTTAGCTGCTGGAGGTTGAAGATGCAAATTAAATGGTTTCTTTAGCCGTTAAGAATCCATGTTTTCTGGGTTACAGACTTGCAGCCTTACAGGGTATCAATCTTGCTACCCTTCCTTCCAAAAATACCAATTGAGCTAGATTATATTGAATCTATTGATGATTAAAGACGGGTCATTGTGAAGTTCCCCATCATTGCTAAAGTCTATAGAAACATTTAGCTGTCCAACCAGCTAAGAGCAACGACTAACTAAAGATTTGGATAGAAGTTTGTATATTTTATGACGGGTAAAAATGATATTTGCATATCATTTTTGGTACATCATAATTACACCATTTGTTTAAAAAAAACAAAAGTAATAAAGCAAGTAAAACACATTCCAATACACAATCTCTCTAATTTTATTTCCCAACAATGACGTAATTACTTGGATGTGCAAATAACACCAACATGAAGCACAAGGAATTGGGAGAGAGGTAAAATTTGTGCATTGATGGATTCCTTCTTGGAAGGAATGAAATGCAGTTTCTGCAACAATATGGCATTGACTGGCAGAGAACCTGTACAGCTATACCAGTGCAAAGTTTAGTAATCAAGTTGTTAAAATCTAGAAACAAAAAAAAAAAAACAAGTTAAATTCCTCATCTGTGTTGTTGAAAAAAAAATCAGAAGTTCATCACTTGGAAGGAAAGGTTAAGCAAAGGCTCGAGGGCAGTGTGATCAAACTTGCGAGCAAAGAGGTAACAAATGGATGTCATCTCTGAATTATATGGACAAAGGGATCCATTGTTCCTTATAGCCTGTATAAAACCCACAGTTATATTGGCTCCCCCATAGGTTGCTGGATGAGGACCCCCCATTGACCAGTCAACCCATGTGACTGTTCTGTTTGAATTAAGTGAAGCATGGAACATATTGAGGAAGGTTGGAAGGTAATGCTCATCTGGGTAGCAAGCAGGCTTACAGTATTTACGGAAGAGGGAATAGTAGCGGGTGTCGGAGACTAGATAAACAGCGAGTGCACGGTTAAGTTCAAACCACTGAGACCCTTTCCGCCAGTGTTTAAGCTTAATATCGGGAAGCATATTCCGGTTGTAACGGCCACGCCCATAACGGGAAGGGTCATCATAGGACTCAACAAAGGTGTGGGCAGAATGAGTGAGATATCTGTAAACAGTAGGGAAGTTGTAGACTGGGATGCAACTCTCTGAGAGAAGAACAAACCGTTCATTTGAAAAGTCGAGCAGTGCATTGGCTAAAAGGCGCCTCTCCGCATCAGCCAGGGTTACTGTTCCCCATGAAACATCCTGAAGAAATGAAAAACACAATCTATCAGAATTTGGCTATGAGTTTCTTGTTTATCATTCATTCAACTCCAGCCATTCAATGTAACACTTGATAGTTTCACCCTAACAAAACAATTTGTTCAAGATTATGAACCTACTTGTATAGCCATGAACTAATATATTTTTTTTGGGATAAAAACCCATCACTTCACCTTATTGTTTTCCCTGATGCAGGACAGCTGTTATGTTCACTCAACAATGGCATATGCTTGGAATTGAGGTTAGTGTCAAAACTCAAAAGACTAAGCATGCACATTGTAAAACCTAATAACGTAATGAATATATATATTGATGGATGATACGAACGATACCTGACTTGGGATGTGGCGTGTGTGAAAAGGGGAAGAAGTGGAAACATTGAGAGAGTATCCTGGAGGAGCATGGACATAGATGTTGAATAAATGGGCATGTCCCTGAAAGAACCTCTCCCAGAGAGGCAGCATTGGAAGTGGTCCCCTGGTCAAAAACATGAAGGCTACTTTGGGGATTCTCCTGTAAGGGTAGTCCTGTTTGGTTGGGACCAAGGAAGCTGTCCAGAAAAGCTGATCATCGGACAAGGTGTGGGTGAGGTTGGTGGGATTAAGGAAGGTGTCCACATGTGTTTGAGTGATGATGGTGGTGCAATTATGAGAAGAAGAAGAAGAAGAAGAAGCGTAATGGTGAGGTTGTGAGATGAAATTGTTGTGGGTATTGATGTGAGAAGTGGTGGTAAGACCAATGACGACACCGGCAGCGAAGACAACCAAGAAAGTAAGAGCTTGGGCCAATCTAAGCAAACCCGCGTGCTTCTCTTTCTCACCAATCTCATCTCCTCCTCGATTCCTCCCCATTCATTCGGAGGGAATTGGATCTAAGGTTGATCAAATCTAATGAACAATTGTTTGTTTCTCCCCCTTTCGCTTTCGCTTTCGCAGTTGGAATGAATCTGAATCAGTTGGAATGATTTGATTTCATACAATTACAACCAAACCAACAAAGAGAAGAAGAGAAACGGTCTCACTTCTCCACTTCAACCCCGTTTTCCTCGCTTTTCTCCGACCGACCACCACTTAACCCAACCAATCATACCTTTTTATTTTCTTACGCTTCTGTTATTTCACTCACATTATTATTATTATTTTTTTATTCTATCTATACATATAGTATACAGTACACGGTGATACAAATGTTCATTCCGCGTGTCGCCTTCTCACCGTCCAACTGTTTCTTGCTCTACATCCAACCACCAACATAGCCTACAATCCCACTTCTCTTATGCAATTCTGCATTGCACGGCTCTTCCCACCACTTATAAACAATTAAACAACATGGTCTATGCTCATAAAAATACTTTGTATATCAATCGCTTTAGTAATCCTAAAACTCAAAGGCACTTCCTAGTATTTGAGCGTAGCTACTTTTCACGAGTAACTGATGGTGTGGGAAATTTTATTCTTGGATTCTACCACTTTTTGAGACTCCATCTGTGCCACCAACTCATGTGCACTAGCTGAAATTCAAATTGCTGGATTTCATATTTATTTGTCAATATCTCTTTATAGAGAGTGTGATGATTCTTTTGAGCCTTTGAATTGTCTGCTTACATGTCCACACTAGTTTTTTCCCCCCTATTTTTCCAAGAGCTCCTTCATTTCCTCCAACTTTCCTGATTGAAGTACTACTGTCATTCACACTTACAGGGAGGCTAATCAATGTGCAGATCTTTTGGCTAATAAAGGGCATTCCTCCTTTCTGGATGGTGTTATTTTAGAAAAGAGTTTTGCTTTACTCGATTTGTTTTTGTTAAAGGATGCCAGAGGAGTCTAAAATTTTACTGGATGGTGTTATTTGACTCGTATATATTTGTTGGGTGAACTTAAATTTTATATGTGCCCCCCGATCATCCAAGTCTGACACAGTCCATGTGTGGATGATATATAATCAAATGATATTTTATTAAGAGTTTAATTGGTATGTGTTGTTAGTGTTAGGTCTCAAAGCGTCTGACTCAATGTCAAGCATCTGACCATTGTGTTGTGATGAATCCAAACATTAACAAAATTATTTTAAATGAATTGTCTGAACATTATTAATCCTTTACTTGAGATGGATAGGATATACAATCTTAGTACAGATTAAACAAAGAAAATAATAAAAGAACAAAGTGTATTATATGCGTCTAATGTTTAAAGTCAAAATCAGCTGAAGCAAGCATCTGATCAGTAATCAATCGGAACAAAGCTAAGTCCAGTCGTCCAGTGAAAAACTCAAAAGTTCTCTTGAAGATGATGAAACAAGTCAACTTTGCTTGATGAAAAGTCTCGTTGATCATATTCAAGTTAAGAGGCAACTGAAGAATGAATCCAAAGCTAAAGATAAAGTTATGTGTCTGGATACCAAAATCAGATTGCTTGAAGTTCTCTCTGAAGAATGAAGACTGAAGTATACCAAAGCAAGCAAATCATATGAAGACAAAAATTCGTGTTGTATATCAAAAGAATAAACATGATTTTACATCTCTACAAAAAGGTTGCAAAAGTCAGAAATTCTTAGAAGCTACATAAAGAATGATTCAACAAGTTTCTCAGAAGAATTTCAAAGCCTAATGAGTATGCATCTACTCTTGGAATTCCTAAAGATTGAAGACCAATTCAAATCAAGATCAGGTTACATTCGTCCGCAAAGAACGAACCAGAAAGCGTCTTAAGGACTGACAGACTTTACCAGTACAAAGAAGTGTTTGAAGAACTTGTTAGGAATCCTTAAGTCTTGAAGAAAACTCTGAAGGAAGCGTGTGAGCAACTTATCGAGACTTTGTTAAGTCTCTAAAATGTCTGATGTGCATTTCCCTAAGTTTTGATGAGAACTAAACATTGGTTAATGATTTAATTAACCTAAATATTGGTTGCTAACCTATCTATTGAGTGTGCAGATTAAATAAGAGAATCATTCGTCCAACAGTGTAGTGATAAAAACTCACGCCCAACACACAAGTGTTTTAAACAAACGTCCAGAACTGTAGTGATTGAAGCGCACGTCCAAAACACAAGAGAAACAAACCCGCGTCCACTAAAAGTATCAGAAGGCCGCGTCCACTAAAGTATCAGAAGGCCGCATCCACTAAAAGTATCAAAAGGCCGCGTCCACTAAAGTATCAGAAGGCTGCGTCCACTAAAAGTATCACTTGGAGCGCGTCCATCAAAGTATCAGAATAGCGCGTCCATTAAAGTATCAGAATAGCACGTCCACTAAGGTATCAGAATGGCTCGTCCAATGACGTGGCAAAAGACTCTCGTCCACTAAAGTAACTGAGACTCTCGTCCACTAGAGTAACTGAGACTCTCGTCCACCAGACTAACTGAGACTCTCGTCTAGTAAAGTAACAGAGGCTCTCGTCCACTAGAGTAACAGAAGTGCTCGTCCACTAAAGGTGACAGAAGCGCTCGTCCACTAGTCTTTGGACTTGCTGAGTCCTTAATATAGAGCTCATCTACTAGCTCGAATGAAAACTCAAATGACTAGATAGACATGATTATTTTCAAGATGGAAGCACTTATCTTATGAACGCGAATTCTCTGAAGATTATCAGAATCGTTTTTCAAAAGCCAAAAAGAGACTTGAAATCTTCTCTCCTACTCAGTTTCACGATTATCAAGAAAAGAAGACTACTCTCTCAAGCAACCTTGGATAATCTAAAAGAATGCGTCCAACATGCTTTATTCCACAAAAAGGGGAGTGTACTCAGCAAAGTACAAAAAGCTCTCTGCTCAACTCTGACATGGTTGTATCTCAATGCCTAAAGTCATGATCCTACATGTTAGAGTACAACCAATGTTCCTATTGCATTAATGGCTGCTCAGAACGACTCTATTGCATTAAATGGGTGCACAGAACGAGTCTATTGCATTAAATGAAGTTCTGCTTGAAGCCAACATCTGAGAGAATGTCTCTAATGGATCCTAAATGCTTGAAAACTATAAATACAAAAGTCATTGAAGATGAAGAGATAGAGAATACACACTGCATTAAAAACGCCATTACTCTGCTTATTAATTATTTCATTTTGTATTCTTCAAACATTTGAAGTTATTACGCAGACTTTCCTAGACTTCACATTTAAACCACTCTCTGAGTGTTAGTGAAAGATCTGCTTGTGAGAAGTTGTATTTATTACAAACCCAATGTCTCAAACAAACTAGAGTGAGCCTGAAGAGGCTAGGTGTGCAAATAATACTTGTCTTGAGCCTAAAGAGTCTAGGTGTGCAAATAATACTTGAGTCTGTAACCTTATCAGTTATAGTGGATAAATCTTGGTGCTGTCAAGGACTGGACATAGCTCTTTGATTTGAAGAATGAACCAGGATAAATCACTGTGTTAATCTCTCTTTCATAAACTCTTTAATTGCTTTAGTTTTTCTCACGTCTATCAATAGTGTATTTGCGAAAGTCATCCATTCATCCTGTATTCTTCCACTCGTCCAAATCTAGCCTTCTGTTTGCGAAAAGATTTCAGCTTTGCTTAAATTCTGATAAACATAATTCAACCCCCTTCTCGTGTTTATAGTTGTCTATTTCAGTTGGTATCAGAGCTCAGCCTCTGGGTTGAGCATCTAACAGTGTAGAGGTAAAAGGTCCTGAAGAATAGACATGACGACTGGAGCTAGTTCAAGTGGAAGTCATCAGACTGAAGGAGCTTCCCTAACCAGACCTCCTTACTTCAATGGAGAAAACTACAATTACTGGAAGGATAGATTTCAATGGTTTATTCTATCACAAACTCTGATCTTTGGGATGTCATCACAGATGGTCCATTCATTCCCAAGAATGATGATAACACTGACAAACCAAAAACTCAGTGGACTGCTGCAGAAAAATCAAAATGGGAGCTGAACCACAAAGCCAGATACAACATCATTTGTGCTCTCAGTCTGGAGGAGTTTGAGAAGGTATGCGCCTGTGACTCTGCAAAAGAAATATGGGACACCTTAGCTGTCACACATGAAGGAACAGCAAAGCTCAAAGAGTCAAAGATCGCCATATGATAGTGTGATTTTATATGATGTTTTCTGTACTCTTTTGCATGCATTTTGCATATAGATTAGGCATTCTTTATTTGGTTTTTATTAGATTTTCCCTTGGAACGGGTGAAGCAGTGTCTTGGTGTTGTTTTGCAGGAATTCAATGTAAAAATGATCAAAATCAGCCATGGTGGAGCTTGGATGAAATAGAGCTTGAAAAGTGAAGAATATGAGCCAAACAGAGCCCATCAGGGCCTGGCCGTGATGACCATCACGTAGTGATCAAGCGGAAGCAGAAGGCAAAAGTCGAGATCGTCACGGCCGCCTGTAATAGACATCACTACCGTGACCAACCAGAAATTTTGGTTTTCGCGTCGCGAACATAGTGCTCGCCTCGCGAGACTTCAATTTGTGCAAACACGCCTTGGACAGAATCGCGTCACGGCCTGCCCGTGATGGCCATCACGGCCGTGACGCGCAGCAGACCTATAAATAAGAGCGCAGCAGACAGAACAATAGAGTTTTTAGGGTCCAGAGGGAGGCATTTGGAGGCTGTAGCTGGGCTAGGGTTTCAACCCTAGAAGGGAGCCAAGAGGGATTGCTTTGAAGAAGAAGGAAAGCTCACATGGAGCCTCTTCTCTCCTCTTCCTTCCTATTTCTCTGGTTTGGTTTTCTTTGTTTTATGAGTAGTTAAATCCCTGTGTTGGGATTAGATGTAATCAAACCTATGTTTATGTATTTATCTTGACGGATTATTCTATGTTCATGTCTTCATATTAGTGGTTATTTTTCTGTGCTTAATGCTTGTTGAGGCTAGCACCCCCATGACTTGATTTGTGTTTTGGTATGCAATGGGAACGTTCGTATCATAACCGGAACTGAATTTAATCACCTAGTAAGCCTTGTATCTAGGAATGGAATAGGTTTATTAGCAATCGTGTAATCCCTAATCATAATGCAAATTCATTAATCTAGGCCACCTAAGGAATTAGGGTCTATTAGTGGATTTAGGCTCTTGCCATCCGAGGGATCTGGGCTTGAGTAATTTAGTGGATTGATTTTAATATCTGAAGCATGAATGGGAGGTATCTAGTCCTGATAGTGCATGAGTTGGAGGTTTGGTGAAGTCTAGTCCCAACATATCCTTTCTGCACACCAAGTGTTTGTCAAAAGTCCCCAAAAAGACAAAAAGATTTTATTTCTTTTCTTTTGTTTGTTTTACTTTCTCTTGATAAATAGTTTAGTCTAGATAGTTGCCGAGTTTGCGAATTGGTAGTTGACATCCAATCCCCGTGGATACGATAAACCGGTCTTACCACCGTATTACTTGCACGACTGGGTATACTTGCCCAGATTCGTCAACACCATACTTGTTAGAAAGTATGAACTGTTCATCATGGAGGAAGGAGAATCTGTTGCTCAGATGATAGGAAGATTTCAAACTATCATCAACAGTTTAAAATCTCTTGGCAAAGTCTATACCAATGCTGAGAAGGTTGGTAAGATTCTGAGAAGTCTACCTAAACAGTGGAGACCTTTGGTCACTGCTATCTCCCAAGCCAAGGATCTCACTACCTTGACTATGGATGAACTTCTTGGAACACTCACTGTTCATGAGCAAGAACTTGGAGATGCAGCTGCACCAAAGAAGGGCAAGTCAATTGCTCTGAAAGCTGATCAAAAGTCAGCAAAAGGTTCCAAGGCTCTGAAGGCAGATGAGTCATCCAGTGATGCTGACCTATCAGAACTCGAGGATTCCGAGAGTGATGAAGAATTGTCTCTCCTGACCAGGAAGATAAAGCTTCTCCTACAGAAAAAGAAGTTCAAGAGGTATAGGCCATTCAGAAGGTTCAACAAGGACAAGAACTTCAAAAAATCCACCTCAACAGACAAAAGTCCAATTGTTTGCTATGAGTGCAAGAAGCCCGGTCACTTCAAGGCTGAATGTCCTCAACTCAAGAAGGCCCCTTCTAAGAAATTCTTCAAGAAGAAGAAGAAAGGAATGATGGCTACTTGGGAGGATCTGGAGTCAACATCTTCTGATGAAGTAACTGAGGAAGAAGCCAATCTCTGTTTGATGGCCAACACTGAATCAGACTCTGACGATGAGGTACATCCTGACTATGAGGAATTACTTGATGCCTATGAGGAGTTGTTGGAGGAATCCAACTGCTTATCTAAAGCCTTCAAATCCCTCAAGAGAGAGTATGTAAAGCTCACTAGTGAGCATAAACAGAAATCTCAAGAGTGCGAGAAGCTGGCTAAAGAGAATAGTGAGCTGAAGACTGAAAAGTCTAATGAAGCTAAGATCTCAAGTGAAACATCACCATTTGAAGAAGTTGAAAAACTTCAATAGAAAGTGGAAGAGCTCACTTCTGATCTTGCCAAATTTGTTAATGGTAGAAACAATCTGACTAAGCTTCTTGGTATTCAGAAGCACTCTCTTAACAAAGAAGGTATTGGATTTGTCCATCAAACACATCATAAAGTATCAACTAAAGTTCCTACAGTATCTGTTAAGTCAACTGTAACCAAATCAACACCTATTTGTAACTTCTATGGAAAAACTGGGCATGTTATGTCTAAATGTATCCATAAGAAGAGAAGGAAGTCTTTACAGACTCCTAGAACTGACAGAAAAGGACCCAGAAAAATATGGGTACCTAAAGATCAAATAATTTTTGTTGCAGATGTCCTCAACAAGACAAAGAAAACACCACTGCTGGTACCTGGACAGTGGCTGCTCGCGACATATGACAGGAGAAAGGTCTATGTTCCTAGACCTCCAACTTAAGAAAGGAGGACACGTTGCCTTCGGAGGGAATCGGAAAGGGAAGGTTATAGGAAATGGTACTATTGGAGGTAAACCCCCTCTTCCCTCTATATCTAATGTTCTCTTGGTTAAATGATTAAGACACAACCTGCTTAGCATAAGTCAATTATGTGATAGTGGTTTTGATGTTTCCTTTACCAAGGATGTATGCATAGTTAAATACTGTAGTGGCAAAACCTTCTTTTCAGCTAAAAGGAAACAAAATCTTTATAAGATTGAACTGTCTGATCTCTCAGATCAAAGTGTAACCTGTCTGATGTCTAAAGAGGATGAGAGATGGTTATGGCATAAGAAACTAGGACATGCTAGTATGAAACTAATTTCTGAATTAAAAAGGAATAATGTAACACCCTTCGTTACATTAGTAACCCAAAACAAAATCAATGAAAAATCCTTTAAATAGTTTTAAATTAAACAAACATGTCATAAAAATCTCGCGACTTAATCGGGTCTGAAAATACCTCATATTAATTAAAATAGATATAAAGTATCCAAGCGATAATATAATAATAATCCCATACATCCAAATAAAAACCTCAATCTCAAAAATCGGGCGTCTACTAATAAACCCAACGATAAATAAGTAAAAACGTCTAGCCACATACGGCTCCATATTTAAGAAAATGCTAACCAAGCTAGAAATAATAACTAAGAAAATTCACTAGGTCTTCATTCCTCTCCAGTCCCAGTGATGTCGTCCTCGTGCTCCGAAAACAACACTTTTAATGAGATATAATCCCAGTGAGTAAAAATAATCATTTGATGAAAAGGTTCCCAAATAGTGTTGTTTTCAGTCGGCGTGGTAACCGGAAAAACATTCATGGTACCCGCTAATTTTTAAAGTATTGAATATAATAAACCTCCAAAATAATAAATATAAATAAATAAAATTAATGTCAAGCATTTAAAGTACAAACTCATAAGCTTAGCAACGGTCACATCTCATTGCATTTAATCACATTCACCATGCAAACTCTACACAACGCAACTCCACGAACATGACTCGGTGATTCACAGAATCACTTAACTTGACTCTTTAGTTCCCAGAACCGGTATGAATCCCAGATCCACTAAGGTCTATGAGCTCATATCCATGCAATGGCGTCCCACTGCCTTCTCCATCCCAGATGTGGTATCTAATATTCCATCCCAGATGTGAATATTTTAATAGATTGATATCCCATCCCAGATGGTGATATCTCTCATCCTATTCCTGGAATAGAATGTATA
Organism: Sophora flavescens; assembly: GCA_030762895.1. Lineage (NCBI taxonomy): Eukaryota > Viridiplantae > Streptophyta > Magnoliopsida > Fabales > Fabaceae > Sophora > Sophora flavescens. The sequence goes on along the minus strand of CM061062.1, from coordinate 71,412,989 downwards.
CCGTCATCCCTTCCCGGAAAGTGATGACTAACTCATATACACTATGCAATATGTCATCCTAGATGACTACCAAATATTTTCTCAACCTCCATGCATCAATTACATAGGCACTATAATAGGATTTAAAACACAAACACAACCATAACAGATAAGTCCTTAATATAGTTTATGCTTGTTATAGTACATGTATTAACTACAGGGGCGTGGCATATATGTATTAATAGAAATCTATTATCAAAATTGGGACAATTATAAATACATAAATAAATGAATCCATGAAAAAAACGCATGATGCAAAAAAAAAAAAAAGTATTAGGCCACTGCAGCAAGGTTACGCAAGTACGAAATTTGGGTATATATATATATCTATTTATTTTCTTTATTACTATTATTTCATTGCCATCGGACATAAAAAGATTAACAAGAAAATTACACCCACTAAATCAATTCATCAAGTGACATGAAAATATTTCACAATTCCAAATAAAAATCATGCACTCTAAAATCTTAATTTTTGTGATTAACAAATCCATATGACAAAGCTTCAAATTAATTGTACCATGAAAGTGTGAGAAAAAAAAATATTTTTACTCACCTCTCGAAGACCTCCAATGTGCTCTAAAAATTATTTATGATAAGGATTTGCGTTTCCCTAAAATTCTTCTCCCGTTTGATGGCGTTCTTGGATCTGTATTGTTAAGGTTGCATTGACAAGGAAGAACGGAACTGACAAAATGCTAAACTCCTGCGGCGCTCGTTCCTAATCCCTTCTTCTTTTTTTCGTTACCATCCTTTATATAATATACATAGTCAGCGCATTAGGTTTGTTCTTTCTTTTTTTCTTTTTTTTATTTAGCCAAAATCTTGGCTGCTCGGGCTTAACGCCCAAGTATCTCTTTTTTTTTCATATATATATATATAATTATTAAATAATTGTAATTTATTCTCATAATAACAATTCTACACTTAAAACTCATATTGACTTAATCTTTTATTAAAGTAATTATATTTGAATTTTGGGATGTTTCAAATAATCTCGTGAGAGGATTGCCTGATATTAGCTTTGAGAAAGATGTCTTGTGTGATGCATGTCAGAGAGGATAAAATCAAGTTTCAAATCTAAAAACCAAGTATCAACCTCTAGACCTCTTCAGTTGTTACACATGGATCTGTTTGGACCAGTTAGTGTTGCCAGCCTGGCTGGAAGAAAATATGGATTTGTCATAGTTGATGACTATTCTAGATACACATGGGTACTCTTCCTAACACACAATGATGAGTCTTTTAAGGCTTTCTCAGTATTCTGCAAAAAAGTACAAAATGAGCAAGGTTTCTGTATTTCTACCCTTAGAAGTGATCATGGGGGAGAATTTGAAAATGAGCAGTTTAGACAGTTCTGTGAGGAGAATGAAATCTCTCACAATTTCTGTGCACCTAGAACTCCACGGCAAAATGGAGTAGTTGAGAGAAAGAACAGATCGCTGCAAGAGATGGCTAGATCTATGCTCAATGAAAATAATCTCCCTAAGTACTTCTGGGCAGAAGCTGTAAACACTGCTTGCTATGTACAAAACAGAATACTTATTAGGCCTTTTCTAAAAAGGACTCCTTATGAATTGTGGAAAGGAAAAAGCCCCAACATATCTTATTTTCATGCTTTTGGATGTGAATGTTTTATTCTGAATACCAGAGATAATCTTGGAAAGTTTGATTCTAAGGTAGATAAAGGTATTTTTGTAGGTTATTCTGAAAAGTCCAAGGCTTTTAGAGTTTACAATTCAAGAACTTGTATTATTGAAGAATATGTTCATGTTAAATTCAATGATGGATTAAAGACTGATAAAGAACTATCAGATCTAGAAGATGATCTTGCAGGTCTTGATATAAACAAGCCAGAAAGTCAACAACCCGATCTAACCAAAACAGAACTTGTGCCTGAGGTTGAAAGACAAGTGGAACAAACGAGTCAGCAGACAAGTCAAGATCTTCATGATGATCTCAAAAGGGATTGGAAGTTCAACACTCATCATCCTAAGGATCTTATTATTGGAAACCCTTCTGAAGGAGTAAGAACCAGATCCACATTAAGAGAATCAAGCAATGTGGCCTTTATTTCAGATTTGGAGCCTAAACGCATTGAAGAAGCTCTTGAGGATGAAAGCTGGATTCTTGCTATGCAAGAAGAACTTAACCAGTTCACCAGAAATGATGTCTGGACTCTTCTCTCTAAGCCTAAAAACAAGTCGGTTATTGGAACAAGATGGGTCTTCAGAAACAAATTGGATGAAGATGATAAAGTTGTCAGAAATAAGGCAAGGTTAGTAGCTCAAGGCTATAACCAACAAGAAGGTATTGATTATCTTTGAAACCTTTGCACTGTGAGTTGAATTGAAGCCATACGCATTTTAATGTCATATGCTGCACAACACCAAATTACCCTATTTCAAATGGATGTAAAAAGTGCTTTTCTAAATGGTATAATTGAAGAAGAAGTGTATGTTAAACAACCCCCTGGTTTTGAGGATACTGATAAACCAGATCACGTTTTCAAACTTAAAAAGGCATTATATGGTTTGAAACAAGCACCTAGAGCATGGTATGATAGACTCAGTTCTTTTCTCATGCATAATGGTTTTACTAGAGGACAAGAAGACACTACTCTGTTCAAGAAATGCTCTAAAGAGAACTTTATTATAGTTCAAATATATGTTGATGATATTATTTTTGGAGCAACTAATGAAAAGTTGTGCAAGGAATTTTCAAGTCTAATGCAAGCTGAATTTGAGATGAGCATGATGGGAGAATTGAAGTTCTTCCTTGGATTACAAATCAAGCAAACAAGTGATGGAATTTACATTCATCAACAAAAATATACCAAGAGATACTCAAGAAATAAAAAATGGAAAATGCAAAGCTCATGAAAACCCCTATGCAACCCAATGCAAAACTAAGCAAAAATGATGAAGGTAAAAAAGTAGATCAAACTGTCTACAGAGGTATGATTGGCTCTCTACTGTACTTAACTTCAAGCAGACCTGACATTCATTTTAGTGTCTGTATGTGTGCTAGATTCCAATCTGATCCTAGAGAATCTCATCTTAAGGCTGTAAAAAGAATATTTAGATATTTGCTTGGAACTACTAATCTTGGTTTGCTGTATTTAAGATCAAAAGAATACAGATTAGTGGGATATTGTGATGCCGACTTTGCTGGAGACAGAATAGAAAGAAAAAGCACCAGTGGAGGATGTCACTTCATTGGAGCAAGTTTAGTCTCATGGTCAAGCAAGAGGCAGACAACCATTACCTTGTCTACTGCTGAAGCAGAATACATCTCTGCTGCTAGTTGCTGCTCTCAACTCTTATGGGTAAAACATCAACTTGAGGATTACTCTATTTATGAACATAACATATCTGTATGGTGTGATAATTCCAGTGCTATATGCTTAACTAAAAATCCAATTCAGCATTCTAAGGCTAAGCATATTGAAATCAAACATCATTTCATTAGGGATTATGTTCAAAAAGGCATCTTTGATATTAAGTTTGTTAAAAATGAAAATCAATGGGCTGGTATTTTCACTAAACCCCTCGCAGAAGAAGGGTTTTTATTTATTAGAGATAATCTAAACATGCATTGCATTGTTGAATGTCATGTATGAATGTTAACGAGTCTATATTAAATCTGTCATTACTCCTATATACATGTTCTTTCAACTAAGCATTAGTTCAGGGGGAGTGATGAAACAATAATTTAAGTGGAATATGTCTAATATGCTTGCTGCATTACTATGATTTTCTTAACATGTTGTTTTGCCTTTAACATATCTCATAAATAAAACTTGATAACCCTTTTTGATGTTGACAAGAGGGGGAGAAAGGGAGAAATGAATAGGGAGAATGGGATAAATGAAAATGGGAGAATAGGAGAAATAGAATGAGAGAATGAATATGATATGACCTGTTCACAGTTAAGAAAATTTCAACCTGTCTATATATGCTATTTTCTTTGTTGATATTTTCTGAGGTTCATTAAATCATCTCAATGTTTGTCATCATCAAAAAGGGGGAGATTGTTAAGTCTCTAAAATGTCTGATGTGCATTTCCCTAAGTTTTGATGAGAACTAAACATTGGTTAATGATTTAATTAACCTTCATATTGGTTGCCAACCTATCTATCGAGTGTGCAGATTAAATAAGAGAATCATTCGTCCAACAGTGTAGTGATAAAAACTCACGTCCAACACAAAAGTGTTTTAAACAAACGTCCAGCACTGTAGTGATTGAAGCGCACGTCCAAAACACAAGAGAAAAAACCCGCGTCCACTAAAAGTGTCAGAAGGCCGCATCCACTAAAGTATCAGAAGGCCGCATCCACTAAAAGTATCAAAAGGTCGCGTCCACTAAAGTATCAGAAGGCCGCGTCCACTAAAAGTATCACTTGGAGTGCGTCCATCAAAGTATCAGAATAGCGCGCCCATTAAAATATCAGAATAGCGCGTCCACTAAGGTATCAGAATGGCTCGTCCAATGACGTGGCAAAAGACTCTCGTCCACTAGAGTAACTGGGACTCTCGTCCACTAGAGTAACTGAGACTCTCGTCCACTAGAGTAACTGAGACTCTCGTCCACCAGACTAACTGAGACTCTTGTCCAGTAAAGTAACATAGGCTCTCGTCCACTAGAGTAACAGAAGTGCTCGTCCACTAAAGGTGACATAAGCGCTCGTCCACTAGTCTTTGGACTTGCTGAGTCCTTAATATAGAGCTCATCTACTAGCCCGAATGAAAACTCAAATGACTAGATAGACGTGATTATTTTAAAGATGGAAGCACTTATCTTATGAACGCAAATTCTCTAAAGATTATCATAATCGTTTTTCAAAAGCCAGAAAGAGACTTGAAGTCTTCTCTCTTACTCAGTTTCACGATTATCAAGAAAAGAAGACTACTCTCTCAAGCAACCTTGGATAATCTAAAAGAATGCGTCCAACATGCTTTATTCCACAAAAAGGGGAGTGTACTCAGCAAAGTACAAAAAGCTCTCTGCCCAACTCTGACATGACTGTATCTCAATGCATAAAGTCTTGATCCTACATGTTAGAGTACAACCAATGTTCCTATTGCATTAATGGCTGCTTAGAACGACTCTATTGCATTAAATGGGTGCTCAGAACAACTCTATTGCATTTAATGAAGTTCTGCTTGAAGCCAACATCTGAGAGAATGTCTCTAATGGATCCTAAATGCTTAAAGACTATAAATACAGAAGTCATTGAAGATGAAGAGATAGAGAATACACACTGCATTAAAAACGTCATTACTCTGCTCATTAATTCTTTCATTTTGTATTCTTCAAACATTTGAAGTTATTACGCAGACTTTCCTAGACTTCACATTTAAACCACTCTCTGAGTGTTAGTGAAAGATCTGCTTATGAGAAGTTGTATTTATTACAAACCCAATCTTTCAAACAAACTAGAGTGAGCCTGAAGAGGCTAGGTGTGCAAATAATACTTGTCTTGAGCCTGAAGAGGCTAGGTGTGCAAATAATACTTGAGTCTGTAACCTTATCAGTTATAGTGGATAAATCTTGGTGCTGCCAAGGACTGGACATAGCTCTTTGATTTGAAGAGTGAACCAGGATAAATCACCGTGTTAATCTCTCTTTCATAAACTCTTTAATTGCTTTAGTTTTTCTTGCGTCTATCATTAGTGTATTTGCAAAAGTCATCCATCCATCCTGTATTCTTCCACTCGTCCAAATCTAGCCTTCTGTTTGAGAAAAGATTTCAGCTTTGCTTAAATTCCGATAAACACAATTCAACCCCCCCTTCTCGTGTTTATAGTTGTCTATTTCAGACTTTTGTTGTAACGGCCCTCGTTACATTAGTAACCGAATAAAAAAATTGTAATAAAATTCTTTAAAACATTTAATAAGACATAAAACTCCAATAAAATTTTCACAAATTATATATGTCTAAAAATAACGCAATAATTTTAAAATAAACATTGACAAGATAATTCTTATATAAATAAAATTAATTGCCTCAAAACTCGGGCATCTTCTAAAAATAACCCAATGATAAAAATAAAATAATACGGTTCTAGTCCCAAATGGCTCTTTATTGAACATAATACTAACCAAATATAATAAAAATATAAAATCATGTACTGAGTCTTCAAGTCTCCTCAGTCTCAAAGGTGACGTCTTCTTGCTCTGAAAACAATACTTTTAATGAGATTTATAATCTCAGTGAATAAAAACAATTTAATAAAAAGGTTCGCAAAATAGTGTTGTTCTCAGCCGGCGCGGTAACCGAAAAATAAACCACGGTAGCCGCAAAAATTATATACATAATAATCACTTTAAAATAAGCAAAAGTTGTTCCAAATCACGTATAATTAAAATAATAACTCGGCAGTCAAAACATTCACATCTCAAGCTTTTAATCATGTCAATCATGCATACTCTATACAATACAACTCCATGAACACAACTCGGTGATTCCCAGAATCACTTGACTTGACTCTTTTGTTCCCAGAATTGTTGTGAATCCCAGATCCACTAAGGTCTATGAGCTCATATCCATGCAATGGCATCCCACTGCCTCCCCCATCCCATATGGAGGTATATCTCATATCCCATCCCATATGTGGATATTTTTAATAATTTGATATCTCATCTCAGATGGTGATATCTCTTATCATATTCCCGGAATAAAATGTATGCCGTCATCCCTTCCCAGAATGTGATGACTGAAATAGACGACTATAAACACGAGAAGGGGGGGTTGAATTTTGTTTATCAGAATTTAAGCAAAGTTGCAATCTTTTCGCAAACAGAAAGCTAGATTTGGACGAGTGGAAGAATACAGGATGGACGGGTGACTTTTGCAAATACACCACTGATAGACGCAAGAAAAACTAAAGCAATTTAAGAGTTTATGAAAGAGAGATTGACACTGATTTATCCTGGTTCACTCTTCAAAGCAAAGAGTTACATCCAGTCCTTGGCAGCACCAAGATTTATCCACTATAACTGATAAGGGTACAGACTCAAGTATTATTTGCACACCTAGCCTCTTCAGGCTCAAGACAAGTATTGTTTTCACACCTAGCCTCTTCAGGCTCAAGACAAGTATTATTTTCACACCTAGCCTCTTCAGGCTCACTTAGGTTTGTTTGAGAGATTGGGTTTGTAATAAATACAACTTCTCACAAGCAGATCTTTCACTAACACTCAGAGAGTGGTTTAAATGTGAAGCTTAGGAAAGTCTGCATAATAACTTCAAATGATTGAAGAATACAGAATGAAGGAATGAAAGAATTAATGAGCAGAGTAATTGCTTCTTTAATGCAATGTGTATATTCTGTTCTTCATCTTCAAAGACTTCTGTATTTATGGTCTTCAAGCATTTAGGATCCGTTAGAGACAGTCCCTCAGATGTTGGCTTCAAGCAGAACTTCATTAAATGCAATAGAGTCATTCTGAGCACCCATTAATGCAATAGAGTCGTTCTGGGCAACCATTAATGCAATAGGAACGTTGGTTGTACTCTAACAAGGAAGATCATGGCTTTATGCATCGAGATACAGCCATATCAGTGTTGAGCAGAGAGCTTTTTGTACTTTGCTGAGTACACTTCCCTTTTTGTGTAAGGACCAAAGGTTCTAGGGAATAAAGCATGTTGGAAGCATTCTTTTAACTGGTCCTTGGTTCTGATTATCCAAGGTTGCTTGAGAGAGTAACTTCTGACTTTTCTTGATAAGCGTGAAACTGAGTGGGAGAGAAGACTTCAAGTCTCTTTCTGGATTTTGAAATACGATTCTGATAATCCTTAGAGAATTCGCGTTCATAAGATAAGTGCTTCCATCTTGAAAATAATCGCGTCTATCTAGCCATTTAAGAATTTTCATTCGGGCTAGTAGACGAGCTCTATATTAAGGACTCAACAAGTCCAAAGACTAGTGGACGAGCACTTTTGTCACCTTTAGTGGACGAGCACTTTTGTTACTCTGGTGGACGAGAGCCTCTATTACTTTAGTGGACGAGAGCCTTTGTTACTCTGGTGGACGAGAGTCTCAGTTAGCCTGATGGACGAGAGTCTCAGTTACTCCGGTGGACGAGAGTCTCGGTTACTCCGGTGGACGAGAGTCTCAGTTACTCTGGTGGACGAGAGCCATTTGCCACGTCATTGGACGAATACATTCTGACCTTAATGGACTAGCTCCATATGCCACGTCATTGGACTAGCCATTCTGACCTTAATGGACGGGCTCCATATGCCACGTCATTGAACGAGCCTTTCTGATTCCTTAAGTAGACGCACTTCTGATACCTTCAGTAGACGCGCTTCTGATACCTTCAGTAGACGTGCTTCTGATACCTTTAGTAGACGTGCTTCTGATACTTTTAGTAGACGCGGCCTTCTGATACTTTTAGTAGACGCGGCCTTCTGATATTTTTAGCAGACGCGGCCTTCTGATACTTTTAGTAGAAGCGGCCTTCTGATACTTTATTGGACGCACTCCGAATGCCATGTAGGTAGATGCTGGCTTTCAACACTTTGGTGGACGCAAGTTTGTTTCTCTTGTGTTTTGGATGTGCGCTTCAATTACTACAGTGTTGGACGTTTGTTTCAATCACTTGTGTGTTGGACGTGAGTTTTTATCACTACACTGTTGGACGAATGATTCTCTTATTTAATCTGCACACTCGATAGACAGGTTAGCAACCAATATGAAGGTTAATTAAATCATTAACCAATGTTTAGTTCTCATCAAAACTTAGGGAAATGCACATCAGCCATTTTAGAGACTTAACAATGACCAACTCATGCAAAATGCAATATATCATCCCAGATGACCACTAAATGGGTTCTCAGACTCCATGTATCACCAACAATGATATAATGTCATGTCGAGGCAACACTGTAACTTCATGTAACTTCATATAACATAATAGAGCATGTCACAGCAACACTATAATATCATATAACATAACAGAATATGTCACAACAATACGATAACATCATATAACATAATAGAGCTTGTTACGACAACACTATCACATCATATAATATAACAAAGCATGTCACGACAATACTATAACATCATACAATATATAAAGACATATCAATCAACCATAAACTCGTATCAATTTCATATATAATCACATAATTCATAGTAATTATCACTTAATTTAATATTAATTTCATTTTTATACAAAACCCCCATTTTAGAAAATAGGATTTGATCAACTATTGATTCTTGCATTCAAAACTCTCCATAAATCATAATTTAAATTAAAAACTCAGCTTCCCCAAATAGTTTGCACCATGGAAGGTTGAGAAAAGGTTGTTTTTACTCACCTCTTGAAGACCTCCAAATAGCTCTAAGCGTTTCCTACGGCGAATCCTAACGTTTGCCAAGAGTTATCCTCATCTTCCTTTTCCTAGACTCCCTCTTCCACAACTCTTTTTTCTTAATCCTTGAATTTATTCTCTTCTTAGCCGTTTGAGTTTCTAGGTATAATTAGGGTTCAAAAATGCACCCTAAGAGTGTTAAGATTCTATTTATAGAGCCTCCCAATAGCCCAAAACGTGTAAAACCGCGTCAAGCCCGCTTACTCGGAACACAGTATTGTATTTTGCATATATCTTGAGCTATAGACATCCAAAAATTATGAAATTTATATTTTTGGAAATCTAAAAGAAATATATATAACTTTGATGAAGACCATAAAATCTTAAACGGATGTTTAAATAGTCAAAACTGTGATAGAAGTTAGAAAAATGGTTCTAGCATTGGAACCTGAACAACGTGTACGAATTTGGTCATAACTTGAGCTACAAGAATCCAATTTGGACGAATTAGGTGTCTATGGAAAGCTAAGAGACAGAGATACATTTATTATGAATACCTTGAATCCATAAAAGTTTGTATTGGCTACTAAATATCCATTTGAAGTTAGGTGTCGGGTCATAAAAAGTGTATTATACTAAATTGGGCCTAAAACATTCAAAATTATCTATTTAATTTCTTTAGAGTCACGTATGCGATTTTAACCACTTCTAAATTTAAATTTAATAATTTTAATAATCAATTTCCTATAAAATTAACTAGTAGCCAATTTTTGGGATGTTACATTTGTCACTAAGGGGCGTCAAATAAAGAATAACCCTTGAAGCATTGTCTTGAAATATGAAGGGAAGTGACTTAACGAAGAAAGGAAGCAAGTACTCAAAATAAGAATATAATACTAATATTCTTATTTCCTCATAAAGGTACATAAAGCATAAAGTATAAAGCATCTCCTATAGTTCTCTTTCTTACAACGTACAAGTTAAAGCACCTTTACCCGAGAATTTCTCAATGTTGCACAAATAAGAAAAGTCGCCCTGTCCAAAGCCACAAAAGCAACTACTCTCAGGTCTTTGGTCAACAAAGCTTTCTAACTTTCGTAAACATTAAATGGAATGTCAGAGCGACTATCTTGCATCTAGTGAGCAATGAGAAGATACCTGAAGAATGTCTCTCAACAGATCTTTTTATGTTGAGTGTAAAAGAAAGACTACGAAGGATGTTTAGAAGAGATAAGTAGATACACAGTATAAGCAGAGACTGATACAAGAAAATACGTACACTCTCATAAGAAGAAACTATGATATTCTTCTCTCAACTGAAAATCATTTATGAAGATCAATCTTAGCGATCATACCTGTTCCTAAGCCTTATTCACTCTTTGAGTGTTACTCGGATGATTCGCAACACTGTAATATTGAAGTTGTTGCTTCACAAAATATCATTTCCTATATAGCTTGAAGAGGCTTGTTGAAGGAATACTTTTAGAAGTCTGAATAGGCTATGTGTACAAACAATACTTGAAGGAGCCTAAAGAGACTATGTGTGCAAATAATATTTGTCTGTGACCTGACCAGTTATAGTGTGAAAACTTGGTAAAGCCAATGATTGGATGTAGCCCAAAGTTGATTGATGAACCGGGATAAATTTCTGCATATTCATTTTATTTACCGCCCTTTTATTCACTGTTATTAATTACTTCACAATTACTAACCTTAGAGAGTGTTTGCACAAATATTTAAGTGTTTTTATCTTTCTGAATAGACGTCTGTTAAAAGCGTCTGATCTATTCTAGTTTTGCTTTGTGTTAGAAAAATTGCTTTGCGAAATTGTTTATGAAAACACTATTCAACCCCCTCTTCTAGTGTTGTTTTGTGTCTTTTTAGTTAATGTAAAGTTTTTATGTTGACAACCAATCACAAATCATGAATTTTAAGGTAGTTAGGAAAACAATCAAACATTTTTAATGATGTGTCAAGGTATGGTTGATTGACAATGTAAAGAATCTTTATGCTAACAATGCATAGAATTTAAATTCTTTTAGTAAATGGAGATAAGTAAAATAAATTAAATGATATAGTAAATAATTAAGATGACAACTATTAAGAATCATTCTTTTGTCAAAAAAAAAAAAATCGTTCCTTTAATAAAAACCTATTAAGAATCATTCAAAAACATATATAATTATTGCAAAATATATTTTCGAAATCTTTGTCCTAAAAAAAATGATTAAATGAAAATAAGTGGATGATATAGCAAATAAATAAAATAATTTTTTTATTATAAATCATAGAAAATGATATACAATTTTATGAAATCCTATTCCTAAAAAATAAAATAATTAAATAAAAGAATATTAATAGTTATACTTACAAGGTAAGAACTTTTTTTTTTTTGACAATTTATAAGGTAAGAATTTAGTGTTCATGATTACATTGTAATAAATTTATATGGATATAGTAGATAACTAAATAATATTTATACGTAAACAAAGAAATAATTTATAATATATTAGGATAGTAATATAATTATAAATATTGTAAATAAATATCTGTATTTTTAGTGTTATTATTTATTGTAACAGGTCTTGCCAAAAAAAAGTTAGGTTAAATTACAGTTTTGGTCCCCTGTTTTTTCAGTTTGGCGAAAATGGTCCCCCAACTTTTTTTTTGGCGAATTTGGTCCTCTTAAAATTCAAATGTTGCGAAAATGGTCCCTCTATCAGGATTCCGTCCAAACAGTAATGGAGGTTGGTGACGTTGGGGTCATGGCTGTTTTATGTGGGTTTCTTGTAGAAAAACTATTTTTAAACTTGGAGTAAAACTTAGGGTTCTTCTTCTTCGATCGCGACTATGTGTGGGTCCAGGTTTCTTCACTTTGTCTTTGATTCTCTGTCTGCGAAACTTAGGAGAGGACACCACCTACACATTCAAAATTTGTTGAAAACCAGAACCCCTTACACCAGAACCCCAAACAACACCTACACATTCTCTAATTTTTGAATTACAGAACCCCTGTATTTCTGAGAAAATTACAAATCAATGAAACCCCTCACCATACAGATAAAAATCAAGCTCATTGATATCTCTAAGCATTGACCCCTATTCTTCTATGTCCCTCCTTGTGTATGTGCATTTGTTTTTTGTCAAAATGCTCCCTCATTCTTCTCTGCTCCGTCAATTTGTATCATACATCAAGGAACCACGATGGTGGTGGGAGCTGGGTTTCTGCGTCTCCGCCGCGTCGGCTTGGATTTCTGCATCTCCACCGACATGGGTTTCTGCTTCTCGGCAGGCATGGGTTTCTCTGTCTCCACCGGTATGGGTTTTCCATCCACGAAGAAGAAGACGCGATTGTGGCTCTGCAAGGAAGAAGCTTGAAGACGATGAAGGGAGGAAACCCACATGGGAACACTATTAGACTTCTGTGGTTCTTTATCCAAAGACCAAAGTTACCTTTTTTATTTTTTTATTTCTGATTTTTTAAAAATAATATTCAATATTATTTAAAATTTTAGTTGGCAATACACGTCACCAACTTCCATTACTGTTTGGACGAATCCTGACGGAGGGACCATTTTCGCAACATTTGAATTTTAAGAGGACCAAATTCGCCAAAAAAAAAGTTGGGGGACCATTTTCGCCAAATTGAAAAAACAGGAGGACCAAAACTGCAATTTAGCCAAAAAGTTATTATAACAGGTAAACAAGATACAACATTTATTATATAAAAAAATATATGACATTAGTCGATGATGACAGAGTCTCGTATTTGATAAGTTGTGGGTTCGAGTCCTCATTAGTCCCCTTTAGATGAGGTAAATGTATCCCTTTATAAGTGTCCATAGAGCTTGGATGATTTCCTGTTGGGATTGGGGCACAATACCTTCATCATTATTTTTTTCATTAAAAAAATAAACAAAATAAAATATTTTTTTATAAACACAAAAAATATTTTACTAAAGCAGATAAATAAGTAAATAAATTTTTTTTTATAAACAAAGTTGAAAATCAGAATTAGATTAGTTAAATAAGTATAATTGATAAATGGATATAAAATAGCTTATAGAGCTCTATATTTGGATTAAATATTGCAAAAGAAATAATTATTTTTAAGAGTTTTTCTATTTATCAAATTGTGTGTCATTTATGATTATTTAATATATTATAATTTATTTAATAAGGTTTGAATACTTTAACATGTCCGGATTAAATAATTTTCATGATTCAGATTCGGTATAAGTCAAAAAGACTTACGCTTGATATCAAGGGATCTTTTTTTTTTTGTGTATATATATATATATATATATATATATATATATATATATATAATTTGTATGCATTATGGATATAAAGTTTTTATACTATCAATTAATTATTAATCATAAGTAGAATTGTCTCGTATTCTAATTATTTTAAGAATCACTTATATCATAATTTATTATGATGTGATTAATTATATAAAAAACTTTATATTGGCCGTACGAATAAATTAAACTCAATGTTTGTTTTTTTTTAACTAGAAAATAAAAACTCAATGTCATTATAAAAATCATTTAGACAGTATATAAAAATTAACCTATCTATTAATTAACATATATTATATTGAAAAATTTTGTTGGCAGACAAATGGCCCTCTTCTTAGTTCTTACAAGGGATGCAGCTTTTTGTTCCTTCCCTTGTAAAGTGTATCTTTTATTATAAAAAAAAATTCCACATCTGAGCAAACGGAACCGAAGATTGCTTGCTCCTCCAACTCCGATAGTGATAGTTGTATGAGTATCACGTGAAATGGTATGGCAAATATATATTTGGTCATTAGTTAATTCCATTTTATGAATTGAATAATATTTGGTTAATAGACGCAGAGGAATTATAGTGGGGCGTTATGAATATTTGACGGAAGGAGACAAGACAAGAGTGTTGTGTTGTGAGACAGAGTTGATATATACATTGGTTGGCATAGAATAGAATAGGAGTTTACAAATCAAAAAGCAAAGAATGGATGAGAGGCATCTTGAAATGTATGATGAAGGGGAGAGGGGAATATCATCAGGATCAGAGTTCACAGAGGCATTGCTTGTGAGGGATAGGACCAACAACACTTCCCAGCTCGCCATCGTTGGAGCCAATGTTTCACCCATTCAAAGTCTTGATTACGAGTACTTCACTATTCTATTCATCTATCTCATTCTCACTTCACTTCTCTTCCCTACTTCTACTTATATAATATTATGAATGAATTAAAATTATGCCAACATCTGTTTTTTTTGTTTTTCTTGAATCTAACAATTCTGTCTTTATCGGTGTCCAATTTGATTTGCTCGCCATGGTGGTGCCCACATTTCATCTTCTTCGATAACTTTTTATTGTTTCTCAGATAAAGCACAACACTAGAAGCTAACCAAAGATTATGGTCAAATAACACAATTCTTATTGATGTTAATTTTCGGCGTTGTTGTGTTGTTATTATTATTATTATTATTATTATTATTATTATATATATATATATATATATATATATATATATATATATATATATTTTCTGAGGTTGTCACTTGTGAGTTATCAGGAGAAATTGAAAGTGGAGTGCTGAATTGAAAAAAAGTTTTAAATTTTTTTGTGGTGCTAGAAGTAAAAGTTTTAAGTTATTTTGCTGCTGTTCTTGTTTGGTGACAAATTCCAACAATTTTTGCGACTAATGAAGCTTTTTACCGTTCAGTGCGGACATACTGGCATTTTTTTTTTTGGAATATCTAGTGTTTTTTTTTTTTACGTTGGAACATCTTGTGTTTGTTTTAGATTTTTTGTTGTCCAAAGTTGCATTTGTTTTGAGTGAAAGTAATTTTGAGATTCTAAATAAATTTGTTTTAAATTTTGGGTTCAACCTAATTAATTCTGAGTTTGGTAAAATTAATTTTAAGATAAGTAAAATTCTTTAATTTTTCCGTTGAATACAATTGTTTCAAAATTTGAGAGCTACAAAATTCATTATATTTACATGTAAAAAATGATTTTACTTTATTATCCAAATAAAACCAATTCTTCAAAACTCACTTTTAAAATATCATTACCAAACATATATAAATCAATTTTTTTAATCAATTATTTGAATACCAATTCTTTCAACATCAATGCTATCAAAGTTTAACACAAAACCGAACTTGAACTTAGTTGATATCTTTTTCGTATTTGTGTATTGTATATTTATTTAACTTTAGATATAATATATAATAGTGAATAATCCCATTCACATAAATATGAGTGTTTCACGAGTGTTGAATTTAGGTTAAACAGAAATGAAAAAAAAAAAGAGAGTACGTACTGGCATTTGTATCTAAGTTATGAGTTAAATATATTTTTAGTCCTCTATTTTTTTTTTGATAAAAATTCCGTTTGAAATACGTACTTTATTAGTTCACCGTTTTTTAAAATGAGTTAGAAGTGGTCTCTATACTACATAAAAAATAGTTTTTTTAACCCTTAAGTTATTTATCCATGTATCAAATATAAAATGTTTATTGTCTAGTTTTTTTTTTTGGATAACAAAAATGGTAGCAAGTGAACAACCACTCTGTACCGAGTCAGCCAATTAAGGGCAAAGTGCTACCCGCATTGTAGTTCCGTTCCCAAGGATCGAGGCTTCACGGTTTTTGGTGGCTATTAAACTCTAATGTTATCATTTTGGTTTAATTTTTGTTAATTATCTGCTTATGTCTTCCTTCTCACAGAAAGTGCTACCTCGCGTTGTAGTTCTATTCCCAAGAATCGAGGCTTCATGATTTTTGGTGGCTATTAAACTCTAACGTTATCATTTGGTTTAATTTTGGTTAATTATCTGCTTGTGTCTTCCTGCTCACAGAATATACATTTTTCGGTTATAATTAAGGTCGTATCCCTCTTATTGCTTGAAGCTTTTCAAAGAGTTTAATTTTGAGTGTAAAGCTAGCAGGACTAGACATAAAACCCAAAAGCTAGCAGGACTAGGCAACTGTTGGATGTTAGACGGATTTAGGATAGACTCTAATACCATCTTAGAATTTTGGGTTTGAGCCTAACTCAATCCTAAAAGCTAGCTTGTAGGGTTAAGTTTGCCCCTTACTTATAAGTACTTTTCAGGCCATATCACTATCCAATGTGACACTCAAACATATTGTTTATCTTTTACTGCCATGCTCTTTACACTACTTGCTAAAAGTGTGCCATCAAAATGTATTTGTGCATTCTTACAGGCCATAATGGATATTAACTTTGTAGCATGCAAGCCTACGTACAGAGGCCAAATCTTTGCTTGCGACTATTGCTTTTGTTCTGATTTCAGACTCATGCTACGAAATAAGTCAAGAATTACATAAGTTGTGCCTCACTCTCTTCATTTTGCACGCAGGATAATTGAGAACGATCTTTTTAAGCAGGACTGGAGGTCCAGAACAAAGGTTGAGATATATCAGTATGTTGCCCTAAAGTGGATTCTTGCACTTCTTATTGGTTTAGCTACTGGGTTTGTTGGCTTCTTTAATAACCTTGGAGTTGAGAATATTGCTGGTTTCAAGTTTTTACTCACCAACAATCTCATGCTCGGGCAAAAGTACGAATATTATCAACCTTAGTTTGTTCACTAGCTTGTTGCTTCTAATTTTCCGCCTCTTTCATAATTGTCTGCTTATCCGTGCCGTGTATGTGTATAAGCCTTATTTTTATGCTCAAGTAAGGTTTAATTGTATGATTGTATTGTAGTATGGTAATCATATTGTGCATCACTTCTATTTTAGCTAGTAAGACAAGCAAAACACACAAACACCAACTTACTCTTTGTCTACCTTTTTTACCGTAACAAATAAAATGTAAAACGGACCTAGGAATTTGATATGTAAATATCATTACTGTACTGGCCGAGAATGTAAGACCGAGAACTCGTCTATACATCGGACCAACCGAGCTTACCCCCGCGTATGGGCCTTGACCCAGATTCCTCCGAAGCCGAGGACATGTCAGCACACCTGACGCCCGAGAATAACTACTCGGCCCCAAGCTATAGCTATCCATCCGCAGCTAACTGGGCCGGATATCTCGCTGGCCATAATGCCACTCCGGGCAATCAGGCTCCGGATATCTCTCCCCATGATCGCGATCTGATCCTAATATTCCTCCGCTTATTTCGGGGCCTGATCCTGAGAGAACAACTATAAATAGGGGACTTACCCCTCATTCTAGAACTACGTTTGCTTTGATTCCCTTTTGGATACGTAGGAGCAGAATCCACATTCTGTCAAGCACAATCCAAAAACACCCCACTAATCCTCGTTCGCCGAGTATTTCATACCCGAGATATTTGGCAGGGAACATTTGGCGCCGTCTGTGGGAATCGAAGCAAACATTTTCCCATACCACACAAAATGGTGAGGACGAGAAGCGGAAATTGCAGGAGGGAGGAGCCAAGGAATGCCAACCACGGAGTTAACGGAGATAATGGAGAACAAGTCAGTAGGCCAGCAGAGAATGACCGACAACCCAGTGATTCAGAGCTTCTCGCATGGTCGCACGCTAAGAAGGGAGAATGAAGAAATCCCCGCCGCAGAATGACCGTCGGGAGAGAAGGCCGAGTAGGGAGAGGCTCGGTCTCCTCCTCACATGAAAGAGAGCGCCGACCTCCCGAGGTTGAGGGGTCCAGAAACTTATATCGGGAAGGAGGTCCTCGCCTCCAGGCTTCCCACCACAACAACCGAGCGAGAGGAAGAGGGATTCCCTAGGCAGCCCCAGAATCTTCACTCCAAACGAGCAGACTTAATGCGGCCGGCTGCGGAAGCCAAGGCATCCTTTCACGAATGATATCATGGGGTCCCCTTGCCCGCCCAGCTACAAGCCCATCAACATTGACAAATATGATGGCACCTCGGACCCCGAGCGCCACTTGGACGCCTTCACCACGCAAATGTACCTTTTTACGGACGACGATGCTGTCCCCGCACAAAGTTTTCCCAACCACACCGAAGGAGGCAGCGTTGACTTGGTACACCCAGCTACCCCCGACCTCGGTGGACTCTTTTGACACATTCGCAGCGAGGTTCAGGTGCTCGATTTGCCACGAGCAGAGCCCACGAGAAAACCTCGGCCTCCCCGGTGAACTTCAGCGGGGAGAAGAATGAATCCTGCGCAACTTCATGGCCAGATTTAGCAAGGAAGCGGTACTCATCCCCAATCTTAGTGCCGATGTTGCGCTACACACCATCCTCGGCCGGGTTGAGACCCGGCCCTTTTGCAGTACTTAGCTCGCAAACCGCCGCCGATATGGACGAACCGAGGAGAAAAAGCTGCAGGTTATATCAATATGGAGGAGGTAGAGGAGTCCAAGAAAAGGGATCGAACCGATGAGACCGACTGGCCGAGAAGGCGGAGATAAGAGGAGGGCGAGGGGGTGATAAGCCGAGATTGAGAGGCCCAGCCGAGCATTTCCAGAGGGACCAAAGTATGATCATTATACTCCCCTCAACACAAATAGGGCTCGGGTGTTCGAAGAAGCGACTGTTGCGGAGCTCCGCAGCTCCCAAAGAGTGGCCGCACCCCGAAATGCGGATCGCCAAAAGCATTGTCGGTTTCACCGCAACTATGGCCATACCACCGAGGAATGCTGGGTCTTACGGGATAAAATTGAAGAGCTGGTTCCAGCGGGTCACCTCGGCAACTTTGTCCGAAGAAACAACAAAGAACAAAGTGAGAGGCGTGGGGGAAACGAGAAGAAGAGAGGGTGACCGAAGCCCGAGGGAGGCGGCGATCGAAGAAATGAGGAGAGAGTAGAAACCAGAGAAAGGCAAAGTGACGAGACGGGAAGAGGATAATGTCATTCGGGGGTGATAAACACCATCTCGGGAGGGTTCGCGGGGGAGGCACCACAAGTTCAGCTCGGGAGAAGACATCTGCGGGCCATCCAGGCGATTAACTCGGTATCGGCAAGCCTCCCGGAGTTCTCCCCTATTATCTTTCTCGATGATGATTTCGTAGGAGTAGATCCCAACCAGGATGACCCCATGGTGATCACCGTACAGTTGGCCAACTTCTCGGTCAAAAGAACCCTCGTCGATCGGGGAGCTCCATGGATATATTGTACTACTCAACTTTTCGAAGCTAGGGATCCCGGAGAAATCGATTCAGCCATATGAGAAGAAACTCGTTGGTTTCGCAGGGAGCGAGTTGATACTCGGGGATATATTGACCTCTTAACCACTTTTGGCGATGGCAGAGCTTCTAAAACCATCATGGTCAGGTATGTGTTGGTAAACGCAGATTACATCGTATAATATCCCGATCGGAAGGCCGTCCTTGAACGAGTTAGGGGCCGTGGTCTCTACCCCCACCTCACGATGAAGTTCCCCTCCAGCTCGGGAGATATAGTGGCCGTCCGAGCAGATCGGAGGATGGCGAGACAGTGCTCTGGCCGATAGTTTGAGGGTGAGCAAACTTAAACCCGCACTGAGAGAAACCCTAGACAGGGGGGAAGGACAAGGCGGTGAGTTCAAGTAAACTCCGTTGAACTGGATCCCCAGGATGGACGTGCAGGAACAACGCCCGCAACCTATTGAGGAGCTAGAGAAGTTCCAACTCGGCGCGCGGCTGAGCAGTGTACCAAGCTCGGTGGTCACCTTGAATCTACTCAAAGAAGAAATAAAACAAGAATCTGCGCAGAAATGCCGATTTATTTGCCTGGACCACATCGGACATGCCGGGAATTGATCCCAACTTTTTATGTCATAAATTGGCAATCTGTCCGAGGCGGCTGATGGCCCAGAAGAAAGAGGAGATTAGGTGAAGAGAGGAGGAAAGTGGTCGAAGAGGAGACGGCGAAGTTGGTCAAGGCCAACTTTATTCGAGAAGTAGAATACACCACATGGTTGGCCAACGTCGTTCTCGTCAAGAAAGCAAACGGCAAGTGGCGCATGTGCACTGATTATACGGATCTGAACAAAGCATGCCCAAAAGACTCTTATCCCTTGCCGAGCATTGTGACAGCTGGTTGACGGGGCTTCCGGATATAGAATTTTAAGCTTCTTGGATGCGTACTCCGGGTACAACCAAATTAGAATGTACCCCCCGGATGAGGAGAAAACAGCCTTCATTACCGAAGGTCAAATTACTGCTATAGAGTAATGCCGTTTGGACTGAAGAATGCGGGAGCTACGTACCAGAGACTTATGGACCGAGTATTTGAGAAGCAAATTGGCAGGACCATGGAAGTATATGTGGATGACATGGTAGTGAAATCTGATGACCCCAGCCGCCACCCTTTAGATCTGGAAGAAATATTTCAGCAGTTGAGAAGGTTTAACATGAGGCTCAACCCGGAAAAGTGTGTCTTCGGTGTCCATGGGGGTAAATTCCTCGGCTTTATGCTTACCCACGGGGAATTGAAGCCAATCCCGATAAGTTGCCGGGCCGTAATTGAGATGAGAAGCCCGCAGAACGTTAAAGAAGTACAAAGGTTGGCGGGACGGTGGCGTCATTATCTCGGTTCCTACCTAAACCCAGAGAAAGCCTCGGCCTTTCTTCAATTCTTTCAAGAAGCCCCAAACCTTCAAATGGACCGAGGACTGCGAAAAGGCTTTTGTCGACTTCAAGGACTTTTCTGTCCACCCCGCCGATATTAACAAGGCCCATCTCGGGGAAAGAATTGTATCTCATGATCTGTCGACCTCCGAGAATGCCATTAGCGCGATCATTGTGCGGGGAGGTAGAGAAAGCCCAAATGCCAGTATACTTCATCAAGCAGGTGCTCCATGATGCCGAAACTCGGTATCAAGTTATTGAGAAGTTGGTCTTAGCCTTGGTGACTGCAGCTCGGCGGTTGCGCCCGCATTTCGTGAGTCACCAAGTGGTTGTCAAGACGGATCACCCCATCAGACAGATACTCAAAAAACCCGAATTGGCGGGGCGTATGATTGCTTGGTCAGTAGAGTTGTCCGAGTTTGGCTTGAAATACGAGATGAGAGGACCCCTGAAGTCACAATGCCTGTCTGATTTCATAGCCGAGCTCCATCCACAACCAGAAGCAGAGAATATATGGTGGAATCTATACGTGGATGGATCCTCAAATACCAGGGGCAGTGGAGCGGGGGTGATTCTGGAAGGACCAGGAGATTTGATTTTGGAACAATCGTTGAAATTCGAGTTCAAAACCTCGAACAATCAGGCCGAGTATGAAGCTCTGATAGCAGGACTAAGGCTGGCGACTGAAATGGGGGCGAAGGCTGTCAAGTGCCGAAGTGATTCACAACTAGTCACCGGACAAATATCCGGGGGCTATCAGACGAAGGAACCTCAGCTCACCCGATATTTGTGTAAGGTTAACCAGTTAATCTCCGGCTTTGAAAAGTTCACCATTGAGCACATTCCCCGAGAAGAAAACACTCGGGCCGATTTGCTGTCTAAGCTTGCCAGCACAAAGAAGCCGGGACACCACGCAGGCGGTTATTCAAGAAACCCTCAATGAACCAAGCATTGGGACGAGAAGAGGTGATGGCCAACGAGTTGGTTGACCGAGAGTGGATGACACCTATCTGGGAATACTTATCCTCAGAAGCTCTACCCTCGGATCAGCTGAGGCAAGGAAAGTCAGACTAAGGGCGAGTCATTTCACCATAATCGCCGGGGAGCTTTATAAGCGGGGATTCTCGGCACCTTTGCTAAAATGTTTGACCAACGCTCAATCCGAGTATGTCATGGAAGAGGTTCACCGAGGAATCTGTGGTTTTCACAGTGGTGGCAGATCAATGGCCTCCAAGATAGTCCGAGCAGGGTATTATTGGCCTACCCTTAGAGCTGATTGCATGGAATGGACAAAGCGGTGTGATGAGTGCCAGAGATGTTCCCATATAAATCATACCCCCTCTGAAGAACTTCACACATTGAACTCGCCGTGGCCGTTTGCAATGTGGGGAATGGACATACTGGGGCCTTTCCCAGTAGCCAAAGGCCAAGTCAAATTCCTACTGGTAGCCGTAGACTACTTCACCAAATGGATCGAAGCAGAGCCTTTGGCTAAGATTACTGCCGAAAAGGTGCAGAAGTTTGTGTGGAAAAGCCTTATTTGTAGGCACGGAATTCCCTTCGCAATAGTTACTGACAACGGAAGACAATTTGTGGATAAGAAGCTACGGGAATTCTATGACAACCTCGGTATCAAGCACCAGGTTACATCCGTTGAGCACCCCCAAACCAATGGGCAGCCAAGCAACTAACAAGATCATCCTCGGGAGTCAAGAAAAGAGTAGGAAGATCTAAAGGAGCCAGGGCAGAGGAGTTACCAAGTATTCTCTCGGGCCTATCACAGTACGCCTCAATCTACCACTCAAGAAACACCCTTCAGCCGACGGAACCGACGCCATGATCCCAAAGAGAAGTTGGGGAACCGTCTTTCCGACGTGTGCAACACGAGCCAAACGACAATGGGAGCAATATGAGGGTCGAGCTTGACTTGGTAGAAGAGGTTAGGGGAAGAAGCGAGAATCGAGAGAAGAAGCCTGCAAACAGAGAGCCACTAGAAGGTACAATTCAAAAGTAAGGCCGAGGAATTTTTCTGCGTGGGGACTTAGTCTTGAGAATAAAAGGGGAAGCAAGGAAGGATCGCACGGAAGGCAAGTTAGCGGCAAATTGGGGAGGACCATTCCGAGTGGTTGAAAACCTGGGGAACGGGGCCTATAGGTTAGAAGAATTGCTCGGAATTCCTATCCAGAGGACTTGGAATGCCTCTCATTTGAAGTTTTATTACAGGTGATGTATATAGTCGGGTTTGTACTCTTTTTCCTACCTCGGTATTTTTTCCCAAAATGGGTTTTGACCGGGAGGTTTTAACGAGGCACACCGCGGACTCCATTTAATAAAAAGCAGAATTTATTATATGATTCTATTTTTCCTTGCCATGCCAAGTCTTTATTTTGCAGACATCCTATTCTAATGACCGAGCACGAGAGCGGTCGGAGGGGCCAAGTATGAGCCCGACGGCCGAGTGCGAGCCGTTGTCATAGGGGACAAGTATGAGCCCGGCGGCCGATCACGAGCCGTTGTCGAGGGGCCAAATATGAGCCCGGCGGCCGAGTGCGAGCCGTTGTCGAGGGGCCAAGATGAGCCGTGGTGAGCACGAGCCGTTGTCGAGGGGCCAAGTATGAGCCCTGGCGGCCGAGTGCGAGCCGTTGTCGAGGGGCCAAGTATGAGCCCTGGCGGCCGAGTACGAGCCTTGTCGAGGGGGCAATGATGAGCCCGCGGCCGAGTACGAGCCGTTGTCGAGGGGCCAAGATGAGCCCTGGCCACGAGTACGAGCCGTTGTCGAAGGGGCAAGTATGAGCCCGGCGGCCGAGTGCGAGCCGTTGTCGAGGGGGGGCATGATGAGCCCTGGCCGAGTGCGAGCCGTTGTCGAGGGGCCAATTATGAGCCCGGCCGAGTACGAGCCGTTCAATTCCAAAGGCCAAGTCAGAGCCTCATGGCCGAGTACGAGCCGTAAAGTTAAGTATAAAGGCCAGGTACGATCTTATTAGCCGAATCCGAGCTACTTTATAGTTATTTACGTTGAGTTCAAGCTACGAAAATAGTAAAGCTGAATGTGCGCAAAAAACAAAATTCGTAAAGGCCAAGTATGAGCCATTGTTTTATTAAGGAAACCGAGTACAATAATGCAAAAATAAAGCCGAGTGATACATTCAAGGAAACCGAGTACAATGAGCAAAAATAAAGCTAAGTTTGACTCTTGAAAAGAACATTCACGGGACTGAGTGCAGCGCTGAGTTTGAAAGCCGAAATTGAAAACAAGGGCCACTCGCCCCTGGGCCCCCCTGTTCAACGCCACCACGCTCTCTCAAGGGAGGATGTAGTTCACACTCCCCTCCGAGAAAGCCTGGACGATGAGGTGTTGGCTGACTCGGGAGTAGACGACCTCTACCCCCTTTCTCCACGCCCGAAGACCGCCATTCTCCCAGTTAACATCCTTTTTGAAGGATTAAACCATAAAAGGAATTCTGGATCCCATCTCCCACTTACATCCTTTTTGCGGGTGTGAAACCCAAAAAGGATGTTAACCGGGAGAGGGGAACGAAACCCCGATGTTAGCATAAAATTACTCGGGTAGAAAAGAAGTAAGAAACGAACTTGGCTGATAGAAAAGAATGAGGCATAAACAAGTGGGAAGGGTCCTATTTATAGGCACGAGAGGAAGTATAATGTGTGAGAATTTGTTGGGAAAACAAACCTCGAAACCAAGCGAAAGGCAGCGATTGCGTGAACCTTTTCCGGTTTCCAAAGGCATTTAATGCATGACAACGCAAAACGAAAAACACGTGCTTTTCGTGTAATGATCACCGTCCATTTTGGACGGTAGGGTATTTCGGCCTTAGCCGAATATTCGATGAACAAGCCAAACACAAAGATCAGCAAAATGATAGTAATGTTCATTCAAGTAATTGGGTTACAAGGGCATGAGCCCATTACAAAAGAGGAACAAAAAATTATAACAGCTACTCCCCCTATGGCTTTCCTCGGCCTCTACATGATCGTCCGGAGAACCCCCCTACGTCCACCTCTTCCTCTCCCTCGGCAATGATGGGAACAAGTTCCCCATTTACCACCTCCATATTCACATCGGCCCCCGAAAGGTCGATGCCGGGAGCCAGAACCTCGGCTTGGGCAATGCCTTTGTCGAAACCTTTCCGGTGCTCGATGACAATGCAGCGGGTGGCCTCTCGTACGTCCTCCTCAAGCGATATCTTGGCCTCGAGTCTCGGCCTCCAAGGCAGCCTTGAGCCGATCAATCTCACCTGAGCCTCCTTGATCTTTTCTTTGGCACGAGCCTTGTCTTCTTCCGCTCGAGCTCTGTTTTCCTCGGCTGATTTCGCCCGAGAATCCAGCTCGGAGTTCCGAGTGTTGATATCAGCGATGGTGGTAGTCAGGCGTTCATTCTCGGAGGCAATCCGGGAGAGATCCCCCTTCAACCTCTCCATAGCAGCGAACTCAGACTCCAATTGCTTAGACTTCCTCTCGGTCTCCCTCACCTCTCTGCACCAGAACCGAGCCAAAGCCGCAAAGACGAAGGCAGTAGACCGAGAGGGCCTCCATGCTGGATTGGGCCCCCTGCTGCTTGATAAGCCGAAGATCAGCGGCTTTTAAGAGGGTCGAGTCGAAAGAGGAGGAGGGGTTGAAGTCTTCACCCCAGAGAGATGAAGTCCCCGCCTTCAGGGTGGCGTTGTACCATTTCGGCTCGAGGGGGGTAGAAAGTGGTTGTTGTCGCCCCACGATCTGCGTTCCCTGAGTAGTGGGGCGAGGGGAGCTTGGGCCAGGAAGGGGAGAATCTTCGGCCACCACTTCAACCTCTGCCCTTTTCCTTTTTTGAGGGGCAGATGACGAAGCCCCCTTCGCAGAAACCTTGGTAGGAGGAGGTCTTTTCTGTTTCTTCTCGGATGAAGAGGGACCCTGACCCTCTTTACCAACACCAGCCTTGACAAGCTTCGAAAAGTCGAACTTTCCCATGATAACTGTCAAAAAGAAAGAGTTGTTAGTATAACACCACATGCAGAAAATACTCAAGAAATAAAAAAGCCGAGCACTTACTTTTAAGGTCGGACCTCGGGGTGGAGGAGAAGGGGAGTTTCATAAGGCGTGCACAATGGAGGGGCCGAGGAAGACCCTCTAGTACATCTATGTCCCGCCTATCCTCGGCCCAAGAGAACGATACTCGAAACCGACGAATTTCGTGGGGAGAGGATTGCCAGTATAAAGGAAACTTGGCATGATTATTTTCGTCAAAAAAGTGGGAGGTATGAGAACTTGAAGGGCGAACACGGAAGAAGCCAACCTTGAAGTCTTTATAAGACGAAGCAAATAAACTAAGAAGACCTCTTCGGTTCAGCCCATTAAGGGATACCCATCCCTTTTTCTCGCCAAATCTGGTTTGATAAAAATACAAAAACTTCGGAGTAGTAGGCTCTATCTTTATGTATTTACATAAAATCCGAAAGGCTTTCATAAAAGCCCAAATTGTTAGGGTGAAGTTTGAGTAGGTGCGACGTTCATGGTTCTCGAACGTCGCACTCAAACTCAAGTGAAGGGAAGAGACACATGCAGTTTGTCAAAAAGTGTTTTATACATGTATGTAAAGGGGGCTCGGAGGGACGAGCCCTTAGAAAGACACACTCGGTGCTCGCGCACACGAGAGAGCAGATAAACTCGGACTCGTCCCCCGAGGCCGAGATATTGATATGAGACCAAGTTCAACAATAGAATCGGGAGTCCGGTAGTCGAAAAAAAAGGTTCCAACCTCCCCTTTAACCTGTATATCCGGGGAGGGTAATATCGGGAATAGGGTCTTTAGGAACCCTAAGACGCTGTTTGCGAGCGGCGGGTTTGGACACCCTAGGAGGAGGAGAACCGAGACCTAGGCGAATCGGACTCGGAAGAATCCGAGTCGATCGAAGATGACCGGAGGAGGGACTCGCCCGCCTCCCCAACGCTCGCTTCCGTGAAGGAACAGAAGAAACAGAAGGGGATCCCCATTGGGGAAACTTCGCGCTCAACCGCAGGCGAAGTATTTGACTCGGAAGACGCAGAAGAACTCATATCCGAAGGCCGAAATAGAGAAGAAACGGAGCGCACTGGAGGATGACAAGCGAGAGAGACAATGGCGGAAACTTGGAAAACGAGGGTGAATGGCAAAAAGGGTAAGCAAGGTAGGAGGGAGTTGGCGCCGGAGGAGATATTTATAGCCTACGATTGGAAGCCCATTGTTCATCGGGCCCAAAAAAAGGGCGCGACTTTTGATTGCCCCGATGCGACCTTTGATTTTCCCTCCATTAAATGGGCGAGAAATCTAGGGTTTCTTGTCTATGGCGTCTCAAGAAGTAATAGGGGAATAATTGCTTTCTCCGACATAGAGAAGACTTGATTAAAATGACGACTAAGAATGTGGATAATCGCATAACTAGAAGAATAAGCTCGGTTTTCATACGTATCAGCTCCTTCGCTTATTCAAGCTCGGAGCTCGGGGGCTTGTGTATCGGCCGAGAATGTAAGACCGAGAACTCGTCTATACATCGGACCAACCGAGCTTACCCCCGCGTATGGGCCTTGACCCAGATTCCTCCGAAGCCGAGGACATGTCGGCACACCTGACGCCCGAGAATAACTACTCGGCCCCAAGCTATAGCTATCCATCCGCAGCTAACTGGGCCGGATATCTCGCTGGCCATAATGCCACTCCGGGCAATCAGGCTCCGGATATCTCTCCCCATGATCGCGATCTGATCCTAATATTCCTCCGCTTATTTCGGGGCCTGATCCTGAGAGAACAACTATAAATAGGGGACTTACCCCTCATTCTAGAACTACGTTTGCTTTGATTCCCTTTTGGATACGTAGGAGCAGAATCCACATTCTGTCAAGCACAATCCAAAAACACCCCACTAATCCTCGTTCGGCCGAGTATTTCATACCCGAGATATTTGGCAGGAACAATTACTTTTTCTAGTATCCTCGGTCTCTTTGTGCTTATTTTAACTGTATAGTTTGTGTTCATTTTCTACTGTACATACTCCCGTGTTATGGTCAGGGCAGCCCTGCAATGCATAATTTTATTGATAAAAGCAGGATATGAAAGTTGAAGGATTTTTTTATTTAAGTTATCTGGTATTGCATTCTAGTAGTTCTGTTATGGTGCTTAAGTAAATGTTCTGCATTGCAAAACTTAGTAACAAAGTGTAAGATAATATATATATATATATAAAAGAAAGATAAAGGTACAATCATACTAAGTTTGCCAACCATATGGTAAACAAAGTTTGTGTTCTGATGTCTTAACCTAGAGACATTTATATGTATGAAGCAAGGATACAGACATAGACACCGGACATGGACATGGACATGCAGACACCGACAATGTAAGTAGTTGAGAAGAAGCGTATATGAGCTACATGGAGGAAGGAGTAGAGTTCAAAGAAATGGAAGAAACAAAAAATAAGGGGAGGTTCAGAAGCATATAAAAGATGCTTCTGTCCCTTTTTTGTTAATTTTTTTTACAGTCTTAATTAACATTGTGTTTTTTTTTTTTAAATAGGTGTCCTTTAGGTGTTTAGAGTCAAAAAATAAGTAATTTTTAAATTAGACACGTGAAAAGTGTCAGTGTTGCACGCATGTCGCAGACACCCGGACACCCCAAAACCCAAAAGTGTCCATTATTCATATGCAACCATTACATGTTATGGAGCTAATATTAGTATTTTGGAATAACTGCGATATTATTCTTATTGTTGAACAGGTATTATCAGGCTTTTGCAGTGTATGTCGGTTGTAACTTGATTTTAGGCGTGGCTGCTGCAGCACTCTGTGCCTACATTGCCCCTGCAGCAGCAGGGTCTGGCATACCTGAGGTTAAGGCATACCTCAACGGTATAGACGCTTATTCTATATTGGCTCCGAGTACCCTCTTTGTGAAGGTTAGTCTCTAACTCAAACCTGATATTATGTGTCTCTTCACTTTGTATGCACAAGTTTATAGTTTTTTAGCAAAAGATTACGTCCAAATCTCTATTCCTTTCCTTATATGTTAAATATGCGTTCATATATCTATCTTAAAAAGCAAATGATAAGTGATTTTAATTAATTAATGCATGAGAAGAAACCCGTTGACACTCTAATTTGTGAAGTACTATGCTTCAAATTAAATAACTTCTAGTTGGTTGCCCCTTCTAAATGTTGAACCCTGTTAGTCATGAAGTTAAGAGTTGTGAATGACCGAAGGAGTCTTTTCTGTAAGAGCTTTACTAGCCCATTTTGCATTGAATAATTAATTAATTAATTAATTAATACAATTTAAAACATAATAAAAAAATTATTGTTTGTGCAGATTTTCGGTTCAGTTTTTGGGGTTGCTGCGGGATTTGTTGTGGGTAAGGAAGGACCAATGGTACATACTGGTGCTTGCATAGCTAATTTACTTGGACAAGGTGGTTCCCGAAAATATGGTCTGACCTGGAAATGGCTCCGATACTTTAAAAATGACCGAGATCGAAGGGATTTGATCACATGTGGTGCAGCGGCTGGTGTTGCCGGTGCATTCCGAGCCCCAGTTGGTGGTGTCCTTTTCACACTTGAAGAAGCTGCTTCATGGTATTGATATCTTTTCTTTCATGCAATGGATCATATATATATATGAAGAAGCTTCTTAATAATATAATTTGCTTATCCAAAAAAAAAAAAAAAAATTTATTCAATTTCATCAGGTGGAGGAGTGCTCTTCTGTGGCGGACTTTCTTTACAACAGCTGTAGTAGCTGTAGTGCTAAGAGTTCTGATACAATTTTGTCAGGGTGGAAAATGTGGTCTTTTTGGGAAAGGAGGTCTGATAATGTTCGATGTTGATTCAGCAAACCCTGCATTCAGCACACTTGACCTCCTCGCAGTTATATTTCTTGGAGTTATTGGAGGTCTTTTCGGAAGCCTTTACAATTATCTTATCGATAAGGTCCTCCGCACTCATAGCATTATAAATGAGTATGCACCAAACTTCATTTAATTATTATATTAGAGTCAAAATACCTTGTATAGCAGCTATAATAAATTCTATATGCACGTTATCGTATCGAGTCATTTGTTGTGAATGACATGTTTCTTTCACACAAATGTAACTAACTGCATGTGCATATATTCTTATACCATTGTTAACTGCTGACTAATGATTGTGAATTGCATTTGCAGGAGAGGCCCCATATTCAAAGTTGTACTTGTCATCATTATCTCCGTTATGACCTCGTGTATTCGATTTGGGCTTCCATTGCTATCAAATTGCGTGCCTTGTCCTCCTAGCATGGGGGATCAGTGCAGCAAAGGGTTCTCTATACACTCCAAGGATTTCCAATGTCCACCAAACCACTACAATGACCTTACCTCTCTCATTTTTACTACTAATGATGATGCTATCCGCAACCTATTCATTGCTGACAACAGATTTCAGTTCTCCAGTCTTGTAGTTTTCTTTGTGGCCATATACTTACTTGGAATCATTACATATGGTATTGCCATTCCCTCTGGTCTCTTTATTCCTGTCATACTTGCTGGAGCTTCCTATGGCCGTCTTGTTGGGAGTCTCTTAGGTCCATTCAGTGTTCTTGATCCTGGTTTGTTTGCTCTCCTTGGAGCCGCATCCTTTCTTGGTGGCACCATGAGAATGACTGTTTCTCTTTGTGTCATACTTCTTGAGCTCACTAATGACCTGTTGATGCTCCCGTTGGTCATGCTGGTTCTCCTCATTTCCAAGTCTGTGGCTGATTGTTTCAACAAAGGTGTTTATGATCAGATTGTAGAAATTAAGGGGCTTCCTTATATGGAGGCACATGCACAGCCATACATGAGGCACTTAGTTGCAAGTGATGTTGTGTCTGGTCCCTTGTTT
Source organism: Sophora flavescens (assembly GCA_030762895.1). Taxonomy (NCBI): domain Eukaryota; kingdom Viridiplantae; phylum Streptophyta; class Magnoliopsida; order Fabales; family Fabaceae; genus Sophora; species Sophora flavescens. Next base: position 71,382,211 of record CM061062.1, on the reverse strand, counting down.
ACTTTTTTTGGGGTTGAAAAAGTTGGGAAAATTGTCCATGTTTTAAAGATCACGCGACATCATGGGTTCCCTGTGATTGATGAGCCTCCTTTTTCTGATGCTCCTGAGTTGTGTGGGTTGGTTTTGAGGTCCCATCTGCTTGTACTTCTTAAGAACAGGACATTCACTAGGCAGAGGGTGATGACTGGGTCTACCATCATGACAAGGTTTAAGGCAAGTGATTTTGCAAAGCCAGGCTCAGGCAAAGGGCTAAAAGTGGAGGATTTAGACATTTCAGAAGAGGATATGGAAATGTTTGTTGATCTCCGTCCAATTACTAACACTTCACCATATACAGTAGTGGAAACAATGTCTCTTGCAAAAGCGGCTATTCTTTTTAGGGAGCTTGGCCTCAGGCACTTGATGGTGGTACCAAAGACACCGGGGGTAAGTTTCTTGTCTCTGTCTATGTTGTCTTGTGCGCGTTTCATTGTTTTTCCAATAATGGCCTGGACAGACAATCACATGAGTAAGTAACATTTCTAATTACGTATTGTGCAGAAGCCTCCAATTGTTGGGATCCTGACAAGACATGATTTCATGCCTGACCATGTCCTGGGACTATTCCCTCACTTGAACCCTCACAAGTAAAGGAATCAAGTAGATTTTGAGCCGAATGATCTTTCATCAAGGTCTTTGCAAGAATCAGCTGGTGGTAGTTCTAGGAAATGTGACAAAGTGTCGATATTCATGGATTAATGTCTTATGAATTCTCTGTGTTTGTTTAAGATTTTGAGTAATCCAAACTTGATTCTAGTGGAACTAAAATTGATTTTGGAGATTTGATGGTATTTGTTACAAAATTTATTTTTAAAAAAATTAATTCTAGGTTAAGTAGAATTGACTTTAAGATAAACAATAATTTTTAGCTTTTTCTTTAAATAAAACTGATTCTAGATGTGAGACCCATAAAACTCTTTATATTTATACCTAAAAAGTGATTTTGATTCTATGGTGCACAAGTCACATAAGTATCTCCATGATGCACGAGTTAGGATGACTGATTATTATCTGTTTCTCAGTTTGGACATTGAGTGCCTTATTTGCAAAACCGCCCCTTGATGTGGCACATATATCCCATTCGGTCCAACGATACACATGTCAATCTGAATTATGTCAGCAACCATGGAAACCTTCTCTTTCCCGTTGCCCCTTCCACTGCTCGGCCTCCCCATTCTCCTCTTCCCCACTTTACACTAAATTCAGCCACTCTACTTGGTTTCCACCACCACCATGATATTGTCACTACACTTAAATAATCATTTCAAAATTGGGTACCAGTAAGCACATAAATACGGAACATTATTCAAAACACAACACATAAATAAACAAAATGGGGTTACCACTCCATACATTTAGGGTTAACAATTTTAAAATCATTTGGGGGGAATAACAAACAATGCAATGACGGAACAAATAACTACACCTATGAAAATCCCATCTTCAACTTTGCATGGCACCATTCCATAAACCTGCCACGGAAGGAATCCGCACTTACTCCACCTTGTCGTCTTCCTCCGACTACACCATCCTTTCACAGCTTCCCTCTGACTAGCAGTCTCAGTTGGACCATGAACAACAACTCCGTGTGGGGGCCAGTTGAGCCAGTGAGTGAGGGCGAGGTTGAGAAACCAATTGAGAAGGGCGAGGTTGAGAAACAACTCCCTTCGATGAGAACGATGCCGGAGACGACGACGACGATAGAGACGAACAAGAGGAAGAACAAGCGGAAACGAGTTTTTTTGTTTTGGAGAATGAAAGAACTGTTTTTTTAGTTTATGAGGAGTTCGAGGATGAGGAAGCCGGTGACAAAGCTTCTAAATTTAGGCAACAATGGCAGAGGAGGATTGAACAGAGGTCAAAGACGACAGACAGGTCGAAGACGACGATGTCGAATAGGTTGAGGACGGTGCAATGAATTACATGTTTTTTTATGTTATATTTTAATTTTAATAATATAAAACTGAAAAAATAATAAACAAAAAAAAAATACCAGCTCATTCATCATTTGTCCTATTATATAGCATCACTCAAAACTGATCGGTTGACACAAACTAATACCATCCATCCATTACATTTAGTTTTAATCAAACGGTGCAAACACACTTGTGTATCGTGGTGGTATCTATCTTACTGGTCCGCTATAGAATTTGCCTTCTTTGTCATCCAAACAACACCAATTTTTCTAAACTCACTTTTAAAACATCATTACCAAATACAAATTAATCTTTTTAACTTCACTTTTTTTTAGAATCAATTCATTTAAAATCATTTTTATCAAATTTTTTAAAAAAACAAACAATTTCGAAGTCTATCACTTGTGTTTCTTTCAGTTGTTTCCTTTCTAGCTGAATTCACTTGTTTTTCTGTTTGCCGTGAAAAATTGCTTAATTCCATAATGATTTATTGTTACAGTCAATTATAATAGAATCAGTTTTATGTTAGGATGGTTTTGTTAAAAATCGATTTTAAAATAATCTATTTTGTTTGGGTTGGGTAAAAAGCACTTTCTATATTAAATTAAAAAAAAGGGTATAAACTATCAAGTTACTTATATAATTTAATAATTTTTGTTAGGTGGTTAATTTTGCGGGGGTGAAATGAAGAAAAAAAATGTTATTGATTTCAAAATAATCTAATAATTTTTTAAATAAGTTTCAAACTTCTAAATTCTTAAAAAATAGTTTTTTTTTCCTTTCCTAAAAAATAGATGTTTTGTAGTATAATCAGTTTACCTAAACATACCGACTTTCTACTAAAAAACAGTTTTTACCATGAGAAACAAATGTTTGGATAAGAATTAATCTTACCCCAAACATGTTCTAAAATAAAAAAATACAAAATTATTACTTCTCTTAACATCAACTCTATCAACTCCAAAAACCAAAATTGATTTTATAGCACATACTTCTGAGGCTTTGGCTACGGTGAGCGAGCTTCACATATTGCTCACCGTGAGCAACAATTTATCACCATTGATTAAGAAGTGTCACATGGTATTATCATACATCCGTTCACATTATATTTTTTCTTTTCATTTTCTTCTCTCTCACTCTTAGGGATGACAATTTGTACCCAACCCATTGGATACCCACAAAAATTACCCACAATGGATAGGGTAATTACTAGGGATGTAAATTTTATCCGCACCCATGGATATCCGCAGATAATATCCGTAACAGGTAGAAAATGGATACCTTAATGGGTATCCGTGGATAAATTAAATGGATATTTTCTCTACCCGCTTATTAATGGGGCGGGGGCGGATATTGAGTCTCCATACCCGCGGGTACCAGCTAAGGTGAAATTACTAAAATATATTTACATATATAAATCAAATGCCCTATTTTTTTTTTCACTATCTTTATTTTGTCTGTTAAATTTGGCAGTCACAACACGCAAACCATATCATGTCAAGTGATAGTGTGATTTTACATCATATTTTCTATATACTTTTGCATGCATTTTGCATATAGATTAGGCATTCTTTATTTGGTTTTTATTAGATTTTCCCTTGGAACAGGTGAACCGGTTTCTTGGTGTTGTTTTGCAGGAATTCATGTAAAAATGCTCAGAAATTAGCCTTGATGGAGCTTGGATGAAAAAGAGCCTGAAAAGAGAAGAAATTGAGCTAAGCGAGTGCACTCGGTGATTCGCCCGCATGAGCCTGGATTCGCCCCGCGACCCCGAAAGTCGATCGTTGGAGAAAATGCAAGCCTTTCGGTTCGCCTTGCGAACCCATGTCTCGCCTCGCGAGTCCGGGAAACAAGCCATCACGCCTGTGTCCCGATGCTCCTCACGGGCGTATTGAAGAAAAACCTTTCGGTCTCGCGTCGCGAAGAAACTCTCGCCTCGCGAGAGTTCAATTCTCTGAATGCAGATTTTTAACATTCGCCTCGCGAGACATGTCTCGCCTCGCGAACGCGCGCAGATCTGATTGGTATAAGTTGCTGTTTTAGGGCAGTTTTGAGAAGCTTTTGGTGGAGAGAGCTCTTGGGGACTTGGAGGCTGCGGCTGAGCTAGGGTTTCGACTCTAGAGGGGAGTTGCTGAGAGGGGTTGCTGTGAAGAAGAAGGAAAGCTCCCATGGAGTCTCTCCTCTCCTTTTCTCCTATTTCCCTGGTTTGGTTTTCTGTAAATATGAGTAACTAATCCCCCATTGTTGGGGTTAGATGTAGCTTTTTCTGAACTTGTTTGTATTTGATTTGGTGTTTTAATGCAAGTCTCTATTTCTTTATGAGTATGTGATTCTGTGCTTAATGCTTTCCTTGGATTAGCTACCCATAGGAATGATACGTTGCTTTGATAGATGACTGAAAGGTTGGTGTTAAGGCATGCTCATGAATCATATGCCAAGTAGTTCAAGAATCTAGACATAGGTGTTAAATGCTTGCAATCTTATAAGTCTTGACTTAATGCAAAATCACAGATTAATCCACCTAAGACATTAGGGTTTAATTTGGGGTTTTAGGCTCAATGCACCTAAGACATTAGGCTTGAGTATTTTAGAAAAGGCTTGATTGTCATAATTGAAGTAGTGCTTGTGTTGATAATCATTTCATTGCAATTAAGGGAGGATTAGTGTAGTCTAACCCTAATAATCTTAGCCACATATCTGTTTGCATACCAAGTGTTCGATAAAATTCCCAAAAGACCAAAAACATTTTATTTCTTTGTTTTCTGTTTTAATCTCTCATACTTTAGTTTAGTCTAGATAGTTGTTAAGTTTGTGAATTGGTAATTGACATCCGATCCCTGTGGATACGATAACCGGTCTTACCACCGTATTACTTGATTGCGACGAGGTGCACTTGCCTTTATTATATCTAAAAATCACGCATCACCAAGTCATATGGATCACTGTGTTACATATTATTGCTTTTGTTCAATTATTGTGTTATGAATTAATGCTTATGGATTATTGCTTCTGGATTATTGCTTGGGGATTAATGTTTATGTGTGAATGATGTCAAGATATGGGAGTTTGAATAAAAAATGTAGTCTAATATTCAATAATTTTGTGAGGTATTTGAATATCCATGGATACCCACAAATATCGATAAATTTATTAAAAACCCGCAAGATGGATACCCATACGGATATGGGACAGGGACGGGTATGAAATCCATCCAATGGGGCGGGTAGTGGGGGCCTACTACCCATACACACCCCGCCCCATTTACATCCCTAGTAATTACCCGCACAATGGGTAAGGGTCCGGGTAATTACCCGTATTTTTGAATAGGTATAAATGCGGGTACGGATACTATGGTACACACCCCGTCTCATACCCGTACATATATATATATATATATATATATATATATATGTATGTATGTATGTATGTATATAATTATTTATTTATTTATACTATTAATATATATAATTTTAACTATAACACAAATTTTAAATCAAAATTAATCTATAGATTCTTAACTTTCTAAACATAGTTGTATCTATAATTCTTTTTTTTTTTATGTTTTAATTTTTTTGAATATTTTGATTTGTAATATTTATTAGTAGATTTAAAAGACTTTTGAATCGTTTTTTGATTGTTATAATTTTCTTTTGTTATTTATTGTTTTTTCATTGTTAAAGTGCGGATAACGGGTATGAGTACTTAGGTATTTTCGTCTCTCTTCTCCTCTCCTCTCCTCTCTTCTTCTTAGTTTTCTGCACTTTGTTGGATGTTTATTGTTAAAGCTTCTCCAATGGTGATGACTATGGAAGGCTAAACCTTTTATCAATCCTAGACATTCAAGTAATTTGGTTTGAATTCTGAGTTTCTTACTTTTAATTGTTTTTCAATTGCTTCTTCTCCTTTTCTCTTCTTTCAATTATGATTTCTGTGTTGTGAGTGTGATTACGCTTGATCCATGTCTGATTAGATGTAGATTCAGTTTTCATAATTGAATTGAAATTAGAGACTAATGTTGATTAACCTAAAAATCTAATAGAGATTAGGGAACCGATTGGTAACCCAAGTTAATCGAATTTGTGCACGAATCAATATTATTAGTGATTGCGATTGTGATTTAAATTTTGTTGATTAAACCCTACATGATTATGTAGTAGATTCGAATTAACAGAGAGAGAGCAAACGAGTTTATATCTTTTGGAGCAATGACGAATTCTACCAAAGAACATGATGTCTTGAATTGATATTTTTAATTAATTAAATTTCTTTGTTTAATGCAAATTGTTTTCTCCTTCAAAATTTTGAAAACCCCAATTCTGTAATATATTTTATTGGCTGATAATTTTCAAGATCCTCGTGAGACAATCAAGATTATTTTATCTTGTATTGCAGTTTTTTTTAATTACTATATTATTTTGACCTGCGTAGTATCACAGATCAATTACCCAAACAATATAGATAAAAATACTAAAATTACCATCCATGAAGATACGAGTCTGCCTGCGGATAATTTTTTCAAATCCGGACAGGGGGTCGAGTATACCCTACCCACACCCAACACCTTGCCATACCTGCTCACTCTCAATGCTTCTCTCACCGCCACTCCACAGCCACTTTCTTCTTCCATCTCCGTCTCGACGACGCCGGTGTCCGTCCTCCACGCACCAACCGGCGAGCGCTACCCTCCCTCTACCCATTCCACAGCAGGTTTCTGCTTCCTCACCCATCTCTTTCTCTCATTAACCCCTCCGCCCCCAACTACCGCTTTGAACTCTCCACTTGATGTGTAGAACGGTGAGGAATTTCTTGCAGTATTGCTGAAGAGAGATGAGAAGCAAACGACTTACAGAACTGGTGAAGGCAGTTGGTTTCGCGTGGCGGAGACGAAGGTGACAAAGAAGATGGATGTGGGTTCAGATTTGTAACACTGCTGCAACCTCTTCATTTTACAGTTGTTCATTTTCTGATTTGGTTTTCTTTGGATGTTAATATTTTGGGGGGTTCATTCTGGGATTTGTTGATTTTCATGTTGTTAATGTTTTGGATTGTTCATGTTCATCTACTGAATAAAACAACAAAGATGATGATTTTATGTGAAAAGTGGTTGTTTTGGCAAAACCTTCATGTCCTAGCTATCGGTCTGTGATCATTTCTCAATTTATGTTCGTAGCATAGCACATATAAAATAGAATACCAGGACTTTGGAGAACTGATATATAATCCATCTAGCCGTATGATCATTATCTGGGTAAAAGAGGGAACAAAATGACAAAAAAAAAAAGAAGAAGAAGAAATCTGGAAGGAGGTGGAATACGGTATTGTGGACACAGCCAGAGTGAGTGAGAGAGGGAATGAAATTAAGAAAAAAATATATGGTGTAGATAGTACATGATAAGATTTGGTGGGTCTCTTTAATCAAATGGTGATTAATAATGATACACGGTGAGTAACATAAGTTGTTTGCCCACCCTAGAAGGAGCCTTGCTGAAGTCAAACACTCTTTTTTTTTTTTTTTTGATACTTATTAACTATAGTTTTGGGTACATAACAATTTTCCACAGCTAATTCGAAGACATGTTAAGTATGAAGATTGAAGAATGAGAGCTAACTAGCTTAGCAATTAGCATACAACGTGTATATATAAACTGTAAAGTATAATGACACGGCAAATCTAATAAAGGGACAAATGTGGCAACTGGCAAGGCAAACAATCGTGTCATAGTCACGGACTTGAGCCTGAAGACTATACGAGGTACATGTTTTGCTGTTGGATGTAATTGAATATTTATCATAAAAATTAATTATTGTCTACTACGGTCAAAGTTCTCTGCTATCTCATCAGGTTAGGTACAAATACAATACAATTAGCCGGGTTGGGGTTTCAAAAATCAAAACCGGCATGCTCCGAACCGTCAAAGCTTGTTTAGCTAACGGAAAAACGTCACTGGATTAACCGCTTCTTTTGATTCTGGGATTAGGGAAGGGATGTGTTAGTTAAAGGCAAGAAAGGGGATTGATTCGATTCCTGCTGTGATGCAAACGAATGTTTTCGGCATCGGGTAAGGTAATCATATTCGTCAGAGTGGGAAGTTCATTTTCTATTGCACTGCACGGTACTTGTTTGTTGGGGTGTCTCACTGATCATGTCATGTCCCGATAGAGCTATATCCTCTTTTTCTTTTCCCTGTTTAGATATGATCTGATTATGAATCAAACCCATCAGGGTAGTCACATTTATTCACTTGTCACTTATAGAGAATGATTTGGTTAGGTTCATTGTTAACACAAGAGAGAGGATAACAACAAAAGATATATGCCTTTAACATTTATAGAGGTATAGGGACCCTTTAACATTCTATAAAATGCTCAAGTGATCAATACAAGTGTTTTAAGTTTGACAACTGGAGGAGAGGGGGATAATGGATGCCTACAGAATGTTCAAGCATTTTTTGGATGATAATGTACCTATTTGGGAAAGGAAAGTTGTTTTTCCACCTCAATTTTTATTTATCACAAACCTAATGGGTTCTAATTTCTAAGCCATGTCATGTGGTTGTTTTCAGTGTCACATATTTCCCTGTTGATGTAATTGGTCGCAGATATCGATCTAACTCTGGTATATAAGAAAGACTGATAATCATTATTAATCTTTTTGGTAGAATTCTTATTGACGAAAGATGGCAAGACAGGGCGTAACACTCATGTGTTATTGGAACGGAAGAATGATAAATGGACCGTGTGGAGTTTCTTATGAAGGTGCTGCACCAAAGCCTTTTAGGGTCAGCTATGGAATAACGCACAATGAATTGATGGATAAGATATATGGGGTTACTGGTTTTAACAAGAAACAATTTAAACTGAAGATAATTTGCAGATATCCAGCATGCAGGGAATACATATCAGTGCCAATAGACAATGATGAATCCACAGACATCATGTTTGATGTGGCACGACAACCTGGAACTAACTGTATGGAATTATATATAGAAAAGGAGGCTTCTCACATTGATAGTCAAGTAAATATCACTGAATCGATCCCCATTGATAATCAAGCATGTATGTTGAAACAAACTCAGATTAATGATATTCAGGTGATGTCAAAAGACTCAAATTCTGATGCCATTGTTTCAATAATATTTTTTCCAATTGCGTATTTCATTTAAAATCTTCTTTTCGAAGCTATTACTGTTTTATATGACCTTGAATTGATTCGTGTGGTTGACACGTGGTTGAATAGGCACCAGAGAAGGTGGCCCCACGAGAGGCTACTGTTGACAAATTTTTAGATCCAGGACCAACTGAGAATTCTGTGCTTGTGCTACAAAATCAACATAGATCTGAAGCTATATGGGCAGGAGAGGTTAGTTTGGTGTCTAAATATCTCTGAGTTACTTGCAAACTTGATTTGTTTTTTAAAAAAGAATTAAAGGCTGCATATTACTTAAATTGATTATTGCAGGACCCTGGTGTATTAAAATGTAGACAGAGGTTGGGTACAATGATGGAGTGGCAATTGGATAAGCGCATTCGAAGATATGTTATCCAGTCTGGGTTCTATGGTGTATATAAAATTGGATTTATACAACTTGATTGGCCCCTAATTACAGCATTAGTTGAGAGATGGCGACAGGAAACTCACACATTTCATTTTGCTGTTGGAGAGAGCACGATTACTTTACAAGACGTGGCATTGTTATTAGGTCTTCAGATTAATGGTCATGCTGTGACTGGAAAAGGTGATCTTCAATGGGGTGATCTATGCGAGGAACTTTTAGGGGTGAGACCAGATCATACTGTTCTACATGGTTCCTCTCTTAAGCTTAATTGGTTACGGACACGGTTCTTGCGACCTCCACCAGATGCTGATGATATAACATTGGAACAATATGCTAGAGCTTATATTCTAGGCCTGATAGGTAGTACTCTCTTTGCTGACAAGTCTGGAGCAGATGTCCAATTAATATTCCTACCCCTGTTAAAGAATTTTGCTGACATTCCACTGTTTAGCTGGGGCAGTGCTGTTCTTGCTCATTTATACCGGGAGCTGTGTCGAGCTTGCAGAAAGGGCGCCAATGAGATCGCTGGCCCCCTTATACTGCTACAAGTATATATTCACGTTCTTACATGCAAATCAGATATAACATCTCAAGCATACATACTTATCTCTCTTTATTTACCAATGTAACAGTTATGGGCATGGGAGAGGTTATCTATTGGTCGTCCTGAGAGATCATGTTTTCGAGCTCAGACTCCATATTTACCTGATAGTGAAGACATATTGGACCACGGTACTTGCTGGGGATGCAGAAGTGGATGTCGAGAAACTGCCTAATGATCCATTAGGATGTAGGTATGTAATGGTCATAGAAATGCTATGCAATTAGTTTCTTTTTCATTTAAAATTTTATTTAAGCTAACTTTATTTTATGTTAGGTGGAAGAGGCTTGTGATTCGTAAAGATAACCCTGTTAGGGCATTAATATTGTACAGGGACCAACTCGATCAACAGATTGATGATCAGGTCTGTTGACTCTGTTCTGAAGTTATTATTCACAATTACGATGCACTGCACAGTGCACACTTATGATGATTTGTGCACATATTATATATTTGAATATAATTTCCTTGTCTCAGATGATTTGGCAGCCATATACTCCTGAGCGGCTTGCATTGCTACCAGACATATGTCTCAAAGATCAGGATGTCTGGCAAACAATTGCACCACTCATTTGCTTTGATGTCATTGAGTGGCATCGTCCTGACCGAGTTTTACGCCAATATGGTCTTCACCAAGGAATTCCAGTGAGTTGTGATACAGAGGCAAAACTCCATGCAATAGATAAGCGGGGAAGAAATCACTATGAATGGCCTATATATCATAGACGATATATTGAATTATGGGAGGCTCGGAAGGACAATATTGCTACTGGTGAGCCTGAAAAAGGTCCTATGCATTATCATGATCAATATATGAAGTGGTACCGTAGAATTACTCGTCGCATGATCACTCCTCTTACTCAAAGACCACAAATGGGATGTCAGCCATCTAGTGGGACAACACATTTACTTGTATGATTTTTGCTCATAATGATTCGCTCTTAATTCTCGATTCCTCAAAATTAATATGTACACTTCTTGGCAGGTCCAGAGCTTGACCGCTATTTATAATCAATGCACCAAAACACTCGATACTTATAAAAGTGAGAGTGGAAAGCGGGCACTGACAGATATTCAGACCATGTGCACTCAAGTATTGCAGGTTATTGGTGAGACCCGACACCTTGAGGAAAAACCAAGCTCGAGCTTGGCACAGTCATCTACAATCCATGTGGAATTGCCATTACGGCATAGCCATGAGGAGTTGGCACCTCCGCAAGCAACATCTGCAGCTGTAATTAAGGAAATATCAACTGGAGGCCAAGGCAGAGGCAAAAGTCGAAATAGAGAATCTGCTGTTTCATGTACCAAAGTATCGTGTATATCTCCACCAGTGGCAGCAGCACAGCCAACAGCTCCACCAAATATTGGTAATGTGGATAGACATGCATTGGATCAAAGACAGTTGGCTGCTGTGCAATCAGCAAAGTCAGTGCAACTGTCAGAAGGAGAAGAAGGATCCTCACGAGCAATTCAAAAGGAGTCTAGTCATGTGACGAGACCTAAAAAGAAGAAAAAGTCCAAGCATCTCTAATTTGAAGTCCATGGAGATCAAGGAAGCTGTATACTATTTTGATGTGAACGGCAACAGGGATTTGGTGGTTGGTAAATTTCAAAAACATCAACTTACCATGCTTGCCAATGTATATATTGTCTTATGTTTGCCATATTTTATGAATGCATGCACACAAACAATATCGTTTTGTGAAATGAGTCTCATGGAATATAATGAAGCATAATGCAAAGATAAAAAGAGCTGTGTACGCAGCATCATTGGGAAAATGGACGTTTCAAGGGATTTTTGTTCTGTAAACAGATTTTCAAAGGATCTTCTGAAATTCAAGCATCATGCAGCTATTTTAGACATGGATTAAAGCAGTATGCATTGTTAGGGTAAAGAGTTTTACACTGACATCCACCCGACATTTTGACATGTGTGCCTAATTAGAGAGAAAAATAATAATGATGTTGATTTGTCAAGATATTATTGGATGTTTGTGTAAAACTCCTTTACAGTGACAGTGCACAAAAATTAATGGTATGTCTAAAGAGATCATCTCCTTCTGCAGAATATGGTATGTCAAAAGAGTTTAAAGGGTGCAAATTGTTAAGGGTTAATTTAGATTTAGACTTTGTTTTGTAGCAAGGCAATAAGACATCCTGCTCTTGGTCACAGTGATTCAGGTTCACAAGGTTAAGAAGCTACTTTATTTCATTACTGTTATATTATTACATGTAAATGATTTGACCCATTGGTGGATCTTGTACACGACAACCATGAGAGGAAAAGGTGACTTTATAACTAAACATCACACAGTTGTCAAACAAATTTAATTTGGGAATAACCGAGTAAGATAGACAATAGGCAAATCAAGAGTCAGCAAAAATATAGAGTCCTTATGACTTATGGTCATAAGAGATCCATGAGCTGTATGCATAGAAGGTGCAATGTTATTCAGAAATAAAGAAGAAAATGTTTTATGCATAGACATCGTATGATTATAGCAAGAAGGATCAAACTTGAGACCTGGTGTGGTGAATAAGATAGGGAAGGTATTATCAAATAAATATTTAAGGATGACCACTGAACACTAGCAGGAGAGGTAGGAATTTCATTGTCACATACCCTTGCTTAGAGGATTTGAGACAATGTTGAGACTTGCTCCAAGGGCGTGTGGGACATTTCTGAATCAGATGTCCCGGTGTTTGACGATATCAACAACTAGAAGCGTTTAATATTATTGAAATAGGTTGATATATATATATATATATATATATATATGATATATGATGTCTTCATCATAACGTGCAAGAATGTAATTTTGGAGCAAAATTAATGAAAAATGACGTAAAAGTGAAAAGATCTCACTGACAAATCAACAAGAACATCAGAGAGCCAAAGGGAGCAAACCTAAACTCTTGATACTATGTTAGAAACATAAACACTACAAAAAAATATAACATATATATATATATATATATATATATATATATATATGTATATTATTTCTAAATGAGTAGATAGTCCTATTTATAGGATTAGAATATTTACAAATAAAATAATTTAATTACAAATGTAGTCCTAAATTCATAATTGAATTACATAATCAAATTATAGCATATAAATATAAAATCAAACTAAATTACAACATATAAAATTATATTGTTATAAATAGAATGGCGAACTATTAGTCTATTACTAACCTGGCAAAGGCTTATGAATTGAAAGCCAATCTTAGGAAACACCGTGTCTGTTCTCTTTATATAAAAAAAATAATATAAGCGTTCGATATTCTTTTTTCATTGAATTAAATGGTTGAGTTTAAATAAATAAATTAAAAAAAATGAAATGAAATGAAAGTTGGTAATATATAGGGAATTGGGTTGGAGCGTAGGGGATCGAGATGGAAGAAGGTGAAGGAGAAGGAGCATTGAATATGAATAGTAGTCGAAAAGAGAAGCGGAAAGCAATAAAGAAAATGAAGAGGAAGCAGATGAGGAAGGAGATGGCGGAGAGGGAGCGACAAGAGGAAGAGGCTGTCCTCAATGATCCTGAGGAGCAGCACAGATTGCATGTGCTGGAGCTGCAAGAGTCTCAGAGGATGGAAAGGGAGAGGATCGAGTTTCTAGAGAGAGAGAAGCAACTACTAGTAGAGAAGGAGAACAAGGAGAAGCTTCTTCTCCAACAATCACAATCCGAAGAGAACAACGACGAGGAGGAACTGCTTCCCGAGATTATCTGGCAAGGAAACGAGATCATCTTCAAGAAAAAACTCCTTAGGGTTCCAAACCATCAACACAAAACTCAAAATCATTACGAGCAACCAGTTAAGTATTTATAATTTATTGCATTTTTCAATTCACTTAATAACAATAATTGCTTCCCTCATTTTCATTTATCATTGCAGTTGCAGGATGATGCTGATACTACTAGACCTTCATCTAACCCTCTTCCTCCGGAATCTCACATTCTAGAGAACGTCGCTCAACAAGTACCCAATTTCGGAACTGAACAGGATAAATCTCATTGCCCTTTTCATTTGAAAACGGGAGTATGTCGATTTGGTCAACGTTGTAGCAGAGTTCATTTTTACCCTGATAACTCATGCACGCTTCTTATCAAAAACATGTACAATGGTCCTGGCCTTGCTTGGGAGCAAGATGAGGGCCTTGAGGTCTGTTAATGCTGCTTCCCTTCAATGTATCCTCGTACCATACTATTTTCTGCACTTCTACTTCAACTAGTTTGATTGCTGTTGGTGTTAAAATTTATAATCTAATTATTTCTTCCTCCTCTCATACAGATATTTGGTATAGTTTGATTGCCTGGAATTCTTTTTTCTTGATTTCAGAGTTCCTCATTCATTCACTTGTAAAAGGAGTCTGTTCAATTCAATTCTTTTGCTTATACATATTTCTTCTGTTCTTTCACTTAATAATAATAATCAGAGATTTGTTGCAAGATTCATTTTCATGGAGGCTCATGGTTTTGGCCCAAGTAAAAGATATAAGCTCTTGTATCCTGCTTGCTGAGATTCCCCTCCCTTGTTACTCAGTCAATCTTTTTTCTTTTAATTCTTTGTCTGACTTCTTTTATTATATATTCCCTTTTCTTAGATTTTTATTTACTGTCTCACTCCTATATTTGTAATACTATTGACATTGACATCATACTTATACAACTTATTTTTGTTTAGTTTTTGCACGTAGGAGGGGATTTTTTTTTTCATGATGGTTCGATCACTATTATGTCAATATAACATTATAAAATAGACTCAATATTTAGGTCATGTTTTGAATTCCTTTCTTTTAAATCTCTTTCACAACTTTCAAAATTTCCTACAGTAATAATTTACGTGTTCTTGCTCCTTAACTATAAGTAGTTGTCAGACAATATCCATTCATAGCTTATGGAGCTCTGTTGCAGATTAATGGTCATGGCCTTCAAAGGGTTTGAGATTGCAGGCAGCAGCAAGACCTAAAAAATGAGGATGCAGTTAGTGATTCATAAAATAATTGCTATTGTTATTGTTTCCTGCTCGAGGGAGGATTTTACACAAATTTAATGCTTGAGTCTACTATGCCTAAGTTGACCATGTCAACAAAAACTCTGGAGTCTCTGTTACAAATCATACCATGCATCCTGTATTCATGTTTCATTGGGTTTGAGATTAATGGTCATGGCCTTCAAAGGGTTTGAGATTGCAGGCAGCAAGACCTAAAAAATGAGGATGCAGTTAGTGATTCATAAAATAATTGCTATTGTTATTTTTTCCTGCTGGAGGGAGGATTTTACACAACTTTAATGCTTGTGTCTACTATGCCTAAGTTGACCATGTCAACAAAAACTCTGTAGTCTCTGTTACAAATCATACCATGCATCCTGTATTCATGTTTCATTGGTTCTTGCTTGATTATACAGAAGCATACTAGATTCTCACTTAGAATTCTTGCATCCTACCTGAGTATTACACTGCATGTCAGATGACACTTTTTGAGGGTTAGTATGTAGTATTTACCATTTTATTTCCATCCCTTGACCTTATTTTTATTTTATTTTAGTTAAGAACCATAAAATTCCAGACTTTTTACTGACACAGATCTTACTCAATGAGTCTTGTTGTTACTTTAAGACTCTTGCTAACTAGCGCCCTTAGGATATTGGTTAAGGTAGGATAAATGTATTGGTTTTCATCAAACTGTACAAATTAAATATTAAATGTAATTACACATTTCAAGAGTAAGTAATGATACATTTTAATTGAAGTTTCCTTTAAAAAATGAATACATCAGTTAATACATTAATATCATATCAGAATATTTATCATTCCTCAACTAGTTCTGGGGCATTGGTGAGCAAAGCCTTAAGTGTAGCTTGGAGCTGTAGGGTCTCAATTTCCTGCTAATCTGGTTTAAAGCAGTACTTTTCTAAGTCATTTGGAATGATTGCATGAATATCGACCCAAATGAAAAGACACATACTATGTCACTTTAAATGAAACTAGTATCCTAGTTGTTTGGAATACTTACTGAACATCGGGCCTGTCTTAGGAATGATGTGCATAGTATATTCAGAGGTTTTGGAGATAAAAATGAAGATTTTATGCAGATTTGCAATGTTTGCACTGGGTTGGAGGAGTATATGGTGTTATGACTTTGTGTGAATGCACCTGTTATGGGAGAGGATTTTCTTTTTGGCTTCTCTTTTATGTTCTGTCTGCCAACACGTTTAAAGCAGTTACTTACCCTGATATTCAACAAGAATGTGGGAACTCTCTTCTGCTTATCTCTAATGTTGTTTTTTCTCTTTGATTTCGACAAGGATATCTCATCATCTATATCATACTTCTTTCTGTATGTTAAAAGCTGAAAGTCATAGGAACTTTTTTATCCCTCATGCACTACTCAGAAGCTAAAATTGGCATCTAATTCTCTTCACTATGAATTTTTTTTTTGGTATTTGATATGCCATTTATAATACCCCATTTTTAACACGTAGAAATAATTAGAAGGCATTTAGTTTTGTCAAAAAATTTTACAACAATTATAGACCTAAAAGGCTAGCATATATAATATTTACTTTTAGTGCCGAGTCATTATCAACTGTGTATAGTTTTAAACTATCTTCTATTATCTAATGTTTTTATTATATTTCAATACATAAAATTCTTGTTTGACTTGTTTACCCTCTTTTTCAGTATACAGATGAGGAGGTTGAACGCTGTTATGAAGAATTTTATGAGGATGTTCACACAGAGTTCCTGAAGTTTGGAGAAATTGTGAACTTCAAGGTTCTTTTTTACTGCTTTATACACAGACACACACACACTTTTGCTTATGAAGTTTTAGCAGTATTATAGAATATTTTCACTTTCTTCTTGGAAAAGAAAATGGGAGAACAGTATTTTGGAAACCAGAATGTGCTGCACATGTGAAAATAACTATTTGAAGGTCTTGAGTTGCTGTCCTTTCTTGTTCCCCTATTGTCCTGTGGATAAAATTTCTTGCATCTAGTGCATTAATCTTATTTTCTATATATCCCTGTCAGGTGTGTAAAAATGGTTCATTTCACTTGCGAGGAAATGTCTATGTGCAATATAAATTGTTGGATTCTGCTCTGCTTGCTTATAACTCGGTTAACGGTCGCTACTTTGCAGGGAAACAGGTATTGCATTCCTATGTCTTGTTTGTGCTTATCTTGAATGTTGTAAGTATGATTGTATGAATTTCATAAATTCTAAGTCAGTTAGTATGACAGTAGTTCATGTGCCTGTTCTATTTCATTAATATCCTGGTTTTGTATTTATGGCCTGTTCTAGTTCATGTGCCTGTTCTATTTCATTAATATCCTGGTTTTGTATTTATGGCCTGTAACTCCTGTTATATCCAAAGAAGGTCTCTAGAAATGTTTGATGCAAAAGTGGTGAAGTTAAGCCATATCTAGGTTGGAATAATGCAGAGTACGTTGAGCTCTGTCCTGAAAGGTTTTGCGAAATTTAAAGTTTAGAGTGTGTTTCTCTGAAGGCCAACTGTTTAGTTTAGTAGATGGAAAGATTTAGGATTTGTACGATGAAGTAGACTTGAATTTCTTAACATTCTTCATATGTTTACCTGGGTATTTTTTCGGCAGATAAGTTGTACATTTGTTAACTTGACAAGATGGAAGGTTGCCATATGTGGAGAGTATATGAAGTCAGGTTTCAAGGTAATCATATTATTGGCTACTAGCATATTTTACTTTGTCATTTGGATACTGACAACTACTTCCTGGTTAATTTGTGCAAATCATATAACCTTGCTCTTGGTTGGTTTCAATTGAAGTTTTTTACGTTGGAAAAGAAGTTGGAAAATGTTTTGAATTGTTGAATCATGCTCATATACTGATGCTGTTCTTTTACATTTTAACAGACTTGTTCCCATGGAACAGCTTGCAACTTTATCCATTGTTTCCGCAATCCTGGCGGAGACTATGAATGGGCTGATTCAGACAAACCGCCCCCAAAGTATTGGGTGAAAAAGATGGCCGCTTTATTTGGTTATTGTGATGATTATGAGAGCTCAAGGAAGCGAGAAAATTTGAGTGTGAAGAACTCCAGCAAGATGTCAAAAACAGATTCTGACAGGTTAGTTTCATCTCATTTTTCCTTATTCCATGATATGCAATGGATTCAATTGTTTATTGAACAAATTGAGAACTTACATAAAATAATTTAAAATTAGCAAATTTTGGTAATTTTTGGCATGATGGAGGAAAGGACTGAACCTTTTCGATTGGTGTTGTAAAGGTTAAGGCTTAAGGGGTAAATGGGATGCTGTATTTGTAGATCATTTGAAAGGTCAAGACGAAGAATCCTCCACGGAGAATGTGGGGGAAAGATGTGATGAGATCACCACTGGCAACTATGATTTTGACAGGATGCTCACAAGTCTGACTTGGTTTATAAAACAGATCATGACTCCAACAGAGTAGTTATTTAAAACTTCCTATCAATAACAACAACAACCACCACCAAGCTGGATCACTAAGTTGGTCGACTGCATGTATCAAACAATGTCATAATATTTTATTGTAAATTCTTCTTTCTCGACCTCCTCTGATCTACCTTCCTTACTATGGATTCTACAGGTCTTCTCCACACTTGCTCAAGCCACTTAAGGCGAGATTCTACAATCTTTTCTACAATGGATGCTACCCTGACTCTCTCTAATATGATCACTCCTAATCCTATCTTGTTTATTATGTCCACTCATCCAAAGCAACATTCCCATCTCTACTTCATTGAGTTTATTCTCTTATTGACCTTTTAACGCTCAACACTCAAACCTATACAACATTTTCAGTCTTTTAAACCTATACTCCATTTCATCCACCTCCCTCTATTTCTTTTTCGTTTTGTATGATGGCCCAAGATATTTAAAGCAGAGTTATCAATCTCGGATAGTGTAGCGTAGTGGCTGGCCTCGAAAACGCTATTGCGGGATAGCCGCTATTTTAGGCAAGAAGGGGGGGGGGGGGCTGAGAAGGAAAGAGGGAGGAGAAGAGGCAGAGGGGAAAGAGGAATGAAGGTGGAAGGGAGAAGAGAGGGGGAGGAAGAGTCTCTGAAACGAAACAGAAACGTGAGGGGGAGAAGGGGGTAGAGGAAGAGTTGGTAAAAGAAATAAGCCCAACTTAAAAAATGAGAGGGAGAAATAAGCCCAACTTAAAAGAAATAAGGGTGAGCTGAAATGAAATAGAAACCTGAGAGGGAGAAGGGGGTAGAGGAAGAGTTAGTAAATAGAAAGAGCCCCAACTTAAAGAATGAGCCCAACTTAAAAAAAAAACCCTAGATTGGAAGTACCAGCCACCGGCCGCAGGAAAGGAGCATGTGACCTAATCGCCTGATTTGAAGCATGCGACTGGTATGGAATGCTCTCCATCTTTCACCTCTAATCGCCTGTTGCTAAACATACATTTGTTTTCAAAGTTTGTCTCAACATCTCTAACCTCCAGCTTATTTCCTCTCTTGGCTCTCCAACTAGGATTATATCATTTGCAAAAAGCATGCATTGCGGCACGAACTGTTGAATGTGCTCCGTAAGCACATCTAAGACCAAGATGAAAAAAAAGAGGCTCAAAGTTCAACCTTTGGTGCAATCCTATAGTTATAGGGAAATTTTTTGTGGCTGCGAATTGTGTTCTTACAATTGCCGTGACCCCCTCGTAGGGAATTTTTTTGTGGCCGCGAATTGTGTTCTTACAATTGCCGTGATCCCCTCGTATGTATTTATGATAGTTCGAATATAGGCAATCCAAACTCCTTTCTTCTCCAAGACCTTCCACAAAACCTCTATTAACATCTATTAACATCTTATCATATCTCTTCTCCAAATCAATGAAAACCATGTGTAACACTTTTTGACCCCTATGATATTACTCCATCAATCGTTGTAGCTCTTGAAATTTGGGCTTTTGGCCTAACCCAACCCCACAAAACCGCCAAACCATCTTGTAAGGAGAGGATTGCCTAAGCCTTATAAGTACTACTTTGGCCATATCTCTAGTCAATGTGGGACTCTCAACACACCTTCACGCTCAGGACTGAACATCTGAAGCGTGGATTGATGTGGGTTGAATAACAGGGATCTCAACACACCCCCTTATACCCAAGACTGAACATCTGGAGCGTGAACAAATTCGGGTGGAATAACATTGATCTTGGCCCAATAACAGATCTAGGATATGCTCAAAACCGGGCATCTGAAGCGTGGACTGATGTGGGTGGAATAATAGGGATCTCAATAATAGTAAGTAAATTATTTCCATGGTCGACCTCTCGGGCACAAAATCAAATTGATTTTTAGTAATGTTGTTCTCTTTTCTTAATCCTCGCTTAATCACCCTCTTTCATATCTTCATAGCATGACTCATAAGTTTGATCCCCCAATTATTTTTGCAATTTTATATATCTCCCTTGTTTTTATTAGATAGAAATTAAAATGATTCTCTTCCACCCGTTCGACATTTTTTTACACCCCATAATCTCGTTAAAAATCTTTTTAAGCCAATTAATGCCTTCTCTCCTAGACTCTTCCATACCCAAGCAAGCATATTATTCTGTCCAACTGCTTTGCTATTATCCATCCTTCTCGAATCTTCTTTTACTTCGTGCTTTTGAATTCTACGATAAAAGGTGTAATTTTGGTCCTCCTCTCTAGTGTTTAGCCTATTAGGGTGCGATAAAATTTCATGTCCTTCATTTAAATAGTTTGTGGAAGTAATTCTTCCATCTTTCCTTGATATCCTATTCCGTAACCAAGGCTTTATCTTCTTCATCATTATTGCATTTCACTTGGTCCAAGTTTTTCTATTTCCCTACATTTAGCAAGCCTGTAAGTAATTTTTTCACTATCTTTGGTGACTAATGATTGGTATATCGCATAAAAAGTTGTAGCTCTTGCTTCACCTACCGTCTTTGTAGTATCTTTCTTCCCTACCTTATATTTTTTTTCAATTTTCAACATTTTATATAATGACTATGGTTTATAATACTCTCTTTTAACCTTAACTTGCTCACTTATGCCCCACCCCAAGGTTTCTTTACCTTAAGTCTCAAGCCTCTTGATCATCAGGTGTCTCTTTTGCTACCTTCCCAGTCCCTTTAGCCCATCTTGTCTCACATATCATTAGCACTTCCCCGTGCCTCCTCAAACCCTCCCTCCAAAACCTTATGCAGAAAGATCCTTTGTTTTTCACCCTTCAATTGCCACCACTTGATCTTTGGAACCTTGTCTTGGTTTTCTCTCTTTACCCTCCTTAACTCTTTACACCCATCAACACTTTTTTCAATGGAAATAGTGGACATCATTGATTAGGAGGACGATCAATTTTAAGTGTCAAAACCAAGTGAATGAGAGCAAAGGCAAAGGAATTAGACACTGATTTTTAAGCTTTGGTATACTGACAAAGTAAAATCGAGAAATGAGGCGGACATAATTGTAGATAAAGATCTAGCTGATGAAAAATCTATGGTAGATTTACTCTCAACATTTGCTTCCCCTGGACCATATCTCCCATGCAAACCCTCGCGTCCTCTATTGCTCTTCTTACATAACCATTTAGATCCCGTCAAATTCAAGAAAAAAATGTTGCGGACTACAATATACAACTTTGCATTTTTCCATGCTGCATCAATCAGAGTCATATATTCAGGGGAAATAACTACATATTTGTGGCAAATAAAATTTGTTAATGTAGAACTAACTTGGAATAGCTTTCGGCGGATTGAAGTCTGTTATTCAGTTTCTCTTGATTTATTTTTTCCATCATATTTTGTTTATGTCAGTATTTGTGTATATTTTCACATGCCAATTTATGCTTGTTCTTATAGTATATTAGATTATTTTGCAGGGATCACTCGAGAAGATCAAGATCCAGGGAGATGGATCAGTTGAATAGTGGTCGTTCTGGTAGAAGAAAACATGAAGATGAAAGAAAGCAAATATCTTCTGATGAGGAACACAACGCTCACTTACAAGACAATTATAAAAGGAAACGCAGAACTCCTGATATTGATTCTGATGGGGAATGGTTGGAAAAGGAAGAAAATAGGGAAAAGCACCATGAACACGCTAGGAAAAGCTCATTTAAAAGGAACTATAGTGACAATAGCAGAAGCCACGAAGAGGATTTTGATATGGGATCGGCTACTATAACTAGGGACACTGAAAAACAGCATGGCAGAGAAGAAAGAAACTCACGAAAGTGGAACAGGGATGATAAGGTTAGCAAAAGGAAAAGCTCAAGACATCAGAACAGGGACAACAGTGACGTAACTAGTGAAGCTGAATCTGACAAAGATCTATTTGACAGTTACTCCAGAAAAAGCCTGAGACACAGAAGATCTGGTCTTCAGAATGAATATAAATATCATGATAATGAAAATGAACAAGTTGATGGAGGTTCGTCCCGTAGGGAGAGTAGCAGACGAGCACATCATCACAAAAAGAAGAGCTCTAAACACCAGAAGAAAATGGATTCCACCGATGGTGACACTAATAATGCATGTTGGGAGAGCAGTGGAGAGTGATCTGCTAAGAATCATAAAAGCAAATGAAGTGATAATCACAACAGACTTAAGATTCTAAATTCTCGTGGTCATTTTATTTAGAAGACTGGTTTAAGCGATGACTGAAAAAGGGTTGTGGCCCCAGAAAATAGTTGCAGGGAGATGAATTTAGTGTCAGTCTTACTAGATGGGTCGATTTCTCTAAAATATTTTAAACTTGTTATAATCTTCTCTAGGAGTTTTCATTTCTTTAGTGTGGGGATTGGATGACACTTAGTTTTGTTGTTTGGGATTCTCAACACTTTATTGCTTGAGAAACAGATATCCGACTTTGATACCGAGACACTTCTGGTCCTATTTGTATATAATATTTTCAATTTTCAATACATTCAGACTACTTTGGTATAGTCAAAATTTAGTTACCTTTTTTTTTTTTTTTTGGGTATGGTTACAGTTTCCTCTAATGGTAAAAGGCAGATATCCGACTTTGATACCGAGACACTTCTGGTCCTACTTGTATATAATATTTTCAATTTTCAATACATTCAGACTACTTTGGTATAGTCAAAATTTAGTTACCTTTTTTTTTTTTTTTTTGGGTATGGTTACAGTTTCCTCTAATGGTAAAAGGCAGATATCCGACTTTGATACCGAGACACTTCTGGTCCTACTTGTATATAATATTTTCAATTTTCAATACATTCAGACTACTTTGGTATAGTCAAAATTTAGTTACCTTTTTTTTTTTTTTTTTTTTGGGTATGGTTACAGTTTCCTCTAATGGTAAAAGGCAGATATCCGACTTTGATACCGAGACACTTCTGGTCCTACTTGTATATAATATTTTCAATTTTCAATACATTCAGACTACTTTGATATAGTCAAAATTTAGTTAATCTTTTTTTTTTTTTGATATGGTTACAGTTTCCTCTAATGGTAAAAGGCTGTAAAATAGGCTCGAGCAGTTTTCAATTGGCAATATGGATTACCCCGCCTCTCTAGAGGTGTGCTTGCACTAGAGGGCAGCTAGAGATCTGAATAACATTATTATATAAAAACTTGTTCTTTGTATAAATCCACTTCCATATTTTTGAAAAGTTTTCTGCACGATACTCAACACAAGTGCGTCCAAAGTAAAATGGAAAATCTTTAAGCGTACATATAAAATTTAGGTAATTTTAATTGAAGTTTAGAAGTTTTTTCTATAATCCAAAATTTCAGCTAAATGATATTTCTCACAAGCCAATCAAAATAAAGTCGTCTAATATAATCAATCCGGTTTCAGAACGAGGCTTTATTGAAGGACAAGGAACTAAAACCAAACGACCTGGATTTGTTGGTGGAAATAGAGTTCACTGTGGAATGTGAAAGCATGGACATAAGCAGCGAAACAAATAAGCACCAAAGCTAAAAACACATCCAATTTGAGCAGTTGATCTCTCTGTTGTAGCTGGAAGTGGAATGCCATAAACAGGTTCTGAAACTGAAACCAAGTGTTGCTGATACGATGAGCTTGAGCTGCTGCTGACCATAGTAATGTCTTGTGGTTGGGGTGCCAAGAATGTCCCATAATTGTGTTCCGCTTCAAGCCACGGAGTTGAAGGTAAGGGTGGAGCTGATGGTGATGGGTGAGTGGAGGAGCAATAATAGTAGTGACAACTTGGTGGTGGAGCTGGAGGAAGGTAATAATAAGGCTCATGATGAGGAGTCTTCTTCTTCCTTTTCCTTTTGGACCACAGCTTCAGTTTCTTCACAGCCTTGATTACATTTTTCATGATATATAGAAGAGGAGAGGATATGGCTTAGGCTGTTGTTGTCTACATATATTTATATATATGAATATGAATGTCAATGTTGAATATGCTATGCACTGCACTGTATGGATGGTCCGTTAATAGGAAGGGAGCGCACTTTTCTTCTTTATTTTCAAATATTTGACCGTTATAGTTATCTTTACGTTACAACTTATAAGGAATTTTTTTTTTGTTTTGACTAAACCCCCAATTTGGTCCCTGAGAAAAACACTCGGGTTTGAAATAGTCCCTAACCAAAAAAAACTATCTGTTTAGTCCTTAAGAATGTATTTCCGGGACAGATTAGTCCTTCCGTCAGTTGACCACCTTTGATCGCAGGTAAAATGCTGACGTGTCAGTTTCCTTTTGCTAAAAAACCAAAACGCATTGCCGTTTGTGAACTGAAATTCCTTCTTCTTCGACGTTCCTTCTTCTTCCTCCCAAACTTCTTCCGTTCAAACTTCTTCTTCCTTCCTTCTTCTTCCTTTTATTATTCTTATCCAAAACCATCGCAGGAATTGAATCCTGAGCATCGTTCCACCATCTGAAACACACAAAAATCAATAATTATCAATCCATGCTCTTCAAATCCAAAACTCAGATCACTGAAAAATTAAAGCAAAGCATAAGAAAATCAACACGCTAGCTGGTTCAATTAAGACGATACATAAGGAAATCGAATTGAGTCACGTTTTGAATCATTTCAAGTTTCAACCCTTACGTGCATTGATGCTGGTGCTATTGCTTTCAACTATTGGGAATGAGTTATAGATTTGAGTGAAGTTTAACAAATGCAGATAATTGAATTAATTGAATTGAAGTGACGAATGAATTGAATGGTTGAAAGTGAAGAGACCTGTGAGGAACGAAATAGAGCTGTTGGTGCGAGTCCGTTTGTAGAGTGTTATTGGAGGAATCTTCGGAGGCACACTCCATTGTAGATGATAAGGAAACAGAGAGTGAAAGAGAAAGAGGTTTGGAAATTGAAGATTATTTCGAGAATGAGAGAGAGAAAGAGTGAGTGAGGGAATGACAGATTTGCAGAGAAAGAAACAACTACACCTCGGTGAAGAGGATACAATACAATGCAAGGAGGCAAAAATATATATGGATGAGGAGTGCTGGCAAAATATACTCTTAACGACATACTTCCTCCTCCTATCGGATGAAATTTATCTAGGTCTTACAAAAAATTGAGTATGGGTGGAGAAAGGGTGAAACTCTAATGTCAGATCTGCAAGGGTCTTTTTCTTTGTTGCTCGGATCTGCTTTAGATCTGAATCTAATATGAAGGTGATAGATCTGAGAAGAAGGTGACGGATCTTAGATGAAGACGCGCAGTTGGGTGGTAGGTCAAATGGTGGCGCACGATGCTGTTCTGGAGAAGATGAACAGAGAGGGAGGCAAGGGAAAGGAGCTATGAGTGTTAAGGGTGAGTGGCGATGGCGACAGATGGGAGAGCACCGGCAAGGGGAGGGGGAAGGGTGAGTCGGGAAGATGAAGAAATTAGAGATTGAAGTGAGAGTTGGAGAAATGAGAGACTGAGAGAGTTGGAGATGAGAAGAAGGAAGGAAGAAGAAGTTTGAACGGAAGAAGAAGTTTGGGAGGAAGAAGAAGGAACGTCGAAGAACAAGGAACAATTCACAAACGGCAATGCGTTTTGGTTTTTTAGCAAAAGGAAACTGACACGTCAGCATTTTACCTGCGATCAAAGGTGGTCAACTGACGGAAGGACTAATCTGTCCCGGAAATACATTCTTAAGGACTAAACGGATAGTTTTTTTTGGTTAGGGACTATTTCAGACCTGAGTGTTTTTCTCAGGGACCAAATTGGGGGTTTAGTCTTTTGTTTTAGGTGAACCCGGTTATCATCTTACCGAGAGTCAAAGACTAATCCCTCAAGGTACTGAGATCCATGATCCATTTAAGGGGTTGACCCGTCCCAACAAGTGATTTTCCGTACGTATGGGTCAGGAATCGAACCCTTGACCACATGCTTAAGAGGCCAAATTATCTACCAACCGTGCTACGCCATGTTGATAACTTACAAGGAAATTTTAGTCCCACAAGTAAGAGGATTCTCAATTTTTTCATTATTAGGGTAAATTGTAATTTACCTATTTATCCCCTCTAATTTCCACAAATCTAATCCGACTAACTTTTTTCCCCACTAAACCCACTTAAAACTTTTGGTTCAAAGCTAAAGTGTACATTTATTTGTTGACAAAATGCTCACATCACACATATTACATTTGTTTATGACATAGTAGAGTAAAACCTCGATTTGGTACTTGAAATTGTAACATCATATATACTTAATCCCTGAAATTAATAGAATTAATAGAATTTTAAAAATGTCTATGAAATTATAAAACGTTAATCAATCTAGTCCTTCTATCAACCCTAATTACCTAATATCGTTAGTGGGACTGATGTAACATGTTAGTGTTTGGCCTAGCTTTTTTTGGACATAAAAGCTGTAAGACTAAGCCCTCATTCATGTTTTGATGTATGACAAACAGAGTGTATTTTGCATAAGATTTTTGATTTTGACTATGTACTCATTACGTGTTAAGTTGCATGCAAGATCACTCATGAACAAAGAAGCTGACGTCCAACAAAGCAAAACAAGCTGACGTCTAACCAAGTAAAACAAGTAGACGAAGGGATAAAAAGTTGGCGTCCACTAAAGTACAACAAGAAGAGCTCGTCCAACAAAAAGAGATCGTCTAACAAGAAGAGCGCGTCCACTGAAAGTAATAGAGGAGCTCGTCTACTAACGTGACACATATAGCTCGTCTAACAAGAAGAGCGCGTCAACTGAAAGTAACAGAAGAGCTCGTCTGCTGATGTGGCACATATAGCTCGTCTAACAAGAAGAGAGCGTCCACTGAAAGTAACAGAAGAGCTCGTCTGTTGACGTGGCACATGGAGCTCATCTACTGAAGTAAAAAAAAGGAGAGCTCGTCTACTAAAAGTGGCAAATGGAGCTCGTCTACTAATGATACGCGTTGTGGACTTACTAAGATCTTAATGAGAAGCTCCGTCCACTAACATGGCATATGAAACTCGTCTACCAGTTGAAGCACATCCAATAACTTGTGTTATCACTCCCATCTACTGACGTGGCAAAATGGACGCGACTATTTGCTATTCTTTCAGATAGAAACGAATATTTTACTCTTCAATTAGATTTGGCTATCATTTCAGATGGAAACGATTATTTTTCGAAAAGGACGCAAACTCTACAAGAATCAACAGAATCTCATTTCAAGAACAAGAATCAAGAAAACAGATTTTGTTAAATCAGATCCAAATCTGTTTTAAATGATCCCAACGACTCTAATTTGTCTTCTATATAAAGAGGGATCAAAGGAACACTTTTCATGAACCTAACTCATTCTGATTGTGAAACTATGAAAGATCCAAAAGTGCTTCATCTCTGAGAAAAGTGTGATATTAGTTAGAATTTCAATTTGTATAATAAGACATTTAGAGTCTTTCTTCTACTCAATTCTTTTCGTGAATTAGTGTGATTAAGAGAGGGTATCTCTTAGGCTTGAACAAGGATAGAAGGGATCCTTGGGTATAGAAAAGCAAGTGTGCTTTCTGGTGAATTCTTGAGCAAGGAGGTTATCCTTGTGTTGCTGTAATTTGAATTTTGTAATTGCTGATTATAGTGGAGAAAACCACAGAGGTATGGGACTGGATGTAGGCTTACCAGAGGAGGTAGCCGAACCAGGATAAATCGGTTTGCGTGTTCTTCTCATCTCTAAACTCCATATACTTGTTATATGCACTTGTGTGTTGTGAATGAGTTTTAAGAATACTTGTTAACTTGAATCTTTGACCTACAATCTGTGTTAAACTTGTTATTACCTCTTATAATTCTTCTTAACATCATCACTTGTTCCATAACCTGATTCTTGGGAATTAAAATTGAGTGAAAACCAATTTTCTTTAAAGAAACACTGTTTTGCTTTAAATTGTTGAAAAAGTTTTCAATATCTCAATTCACCCCCCTTCTTGAGATCGTAGCCATTACCAACAATTGGCATCAGGACTAAAACTCTTGTTACAAAGCTTAATAGCTTCAAGAGATGGCTACAAATGATATCCTAGGTGATGGGGCTTCACTCACTAGACCCCCTGCCTTTAATGGCTCTCAATACATGTATTGGAAAGAGAGAATGTTTATCTTTCTTGAGGCTGCAGGTTTAGATGTATTAGATGCTGTTGAAAATGGTTCCTATGTTCCATTTATTCTTGATGCTGAGGGAAATAAACAAACTAAACCAAAAGATGACTGGAATGATGATGATAAAAGAAGAGTTGGTTATAATGCTAAGGCAAAAAATATTATAACAGCTGCTTTGAATTTTGATGAGTTTTTCAGGGTCTCCAATTGCAAAACGACAAAGCAAATGTGGGATACTCTTCAACTCACTCATGAAGGAACCAACGATGTGAAAAGAGCAAGAATGAATGCACTAGTCCATGAATATGAACTCTTTCACATGAAGAATGGTGAGGAGATAGATGAACTGAAAAAGAGGTTTACACACATTGTGAACCAGCTAGAAGGACTCGGACATCCAATCACAGATGAGAAAAAGATTAATAAGATAATGAGATGTTTGAGTCGTGAATGGCAGCCACAAAGTACTGCAATTGCTGAAGCAAAGGATCTAGACACTATGCAGATTGCTACTTTATTTGGCAAGTTGAAAGAACATGAATTGTAACTCAATAGATTGAAAAGTCATGAAGATAAGGAGAATTAACCAAAGAATCAATAGAAAGTGATGAAGATGAACACCTTGATGAAAGTGAAGAATCCGAAGAAGAAGACATGAGATTGCTTGTGAGGAAATTTAGAAGATTCATAAAAAGAATAGAAACAAGAAGCAATTCAGTTTTCCTACCAAAAAGAACACAAACAAAGGTGAAAGCTCTTCCTCAACAATCAAATGCTTTGAATGTGGAAAGTTTGGACACTACAAAAATGAATGTCCAAAGCTACAAAAGAAAGAAAAGTATGAGAAGAATGACAACAAAGAGAAGAAAGGAAGAAAGTCTAGAAGAGCATACATAGCTTGGGAGGAAAATGATATGGATTCCACTGGTAGTGAATCTGAAAATGAAGAAGCCAACCTATGTCTCATGGAAAATCAACAAAGTGATAGTGAAACCGAGGTAAATGATTCTTCTTCTACCTATGATGAGTTACAAGATGATTTTGATGAGTTGCATGAAGAATATGTTAAAATTGGTAAACAACTTATATCTTCTAGGAAGATCATCGTAAAACAATGTAGTGACTCTGCATCTTTAAAAATAAAGCTTAAAGAACTAGAAGCTGAAAATTCAAAATTACTTAAATCTAGTTCAATTTGCACCAAATGTACTACACTAGAAAAGGAAGTTGAAAAACTGAATACAACTCTATCTAAGTTTACTTTGGATAGAGATAACTTGAATGCCATATTAGGACAGCAAAAGGGTGTGTATGACAAAGCTGGAATTGGATATAAGCCAATGGTACATGAAAAATCTTTTAAGAAGCTTTTTGTTGCACCTATTTCATCAACTAGTCCTTTTGTTAAATGTTATTATTGTCTAAAGAAAGGTCATACAGCTGCTACTTGTAGACTTAGAAAGAACATTCATGTTGGCATTAAACAAATTTGGGTTTCAAAAGGAACTTATGTTGCTACTATAACACGAAAGGACCCAACCAGATTTGGGTATCTAAAGGAAAAGTATAAAAAAATCTGTTTTGTAGGTGTGTTTGAAGGCCAAAACCTCAAGCTGGTTTTTAGATAGTGGCTGCTCCAACACATGACCGGAGACATCACAAAATTTACATCTTTCAGTCCCAAAGAAGGTGGAAACGTCACCTATGGAGACAACAACAAAGGAAGAATTCTTGGCGTTGGAACAATAGGAAAAAGTCCAGCAATCAAGATTGAGGATGTTCTCTATGTGGAAGGGCTCAAACACAATCTACTAAGTATAAGTCAATTATCTGATAAAGGCTACAAGGTAAACTTTAACTCAAATTTGTGTATGATCGAATCCATTCATGATAATAACATAAAATTGATTGGAAATAGAATCAATAACATCTATATGCTAGACTTAGACAATTTAATTTCCAATGATGCTTGTTGCTTAATTTCCAAAGAAGATGAAAATTGGCTTTGGCATAGGAGAATAGCTCACATTCATATGGATCACTTGAATAAATTGATTTCCAAAGAACTTGTAATTGGTTTACCAAATAAAAAGTTTGTTAAAGAAGGTTTATGTGATGCATGCCAAAAGGGTAAACAAGTGAAAACCTCATTTAAGGCTAAAAACACTGTTTCAACTAGTAGACCCTTACAATTGCTGCACATGGACCTTTTTGGACCTTTTTGGACAAAAAGCTTTGGTGGAAATCTTTATGCTCTTGTAATTGTTGATGACTTCTCTAGATTTACTTGGACCTATTTTTTAGCACAAAAGAATGAAGCTTTTAAAGCTTTTAAGAAAATGGCTAAGGTTGTTCAAAATGAGAAAGACGTGAAAATTGTTTCAATTAGGAGTGACCATGGAGGAGAATTCCAAAATGAGGAGTTTGATAACTTTTGTGATGAACATGGTATAAAACACAATTTTTCTGCACCTAGAACTCCACAACAAAATGGAATAGTTGAGAGGAAAAATAGGTCACTTGAAGAAATTGCTAGAACCATGTTAAGTGACTCTAATTTACCAAAGTATTTTTGGGCTGATGTTGTGAGTACTGCATGTTATGTTTTAAATAGAGTTCTAATAAGGTCAATTTTGAAGAAAACTCCATATGAACTTTACAAGGGAAGAAAACCTAACATTTCTCATTTTCATGTCTTTGGTTGTAAATGTTTTGTGCTAAATAATGGCAAGGATAATCTTGGGAAATTTGATCCCAAAGCTGATGAGGTTATTTTCCTAGGTTATTCATTAACTAGAAAAGCATATAGAGTGTTTAATAAGCACACTTTATCAATGGAAGAATCTGTTCACATAACATTTGATGAGTCTAACCCCAAAAGGTTGGGAAAAGACATTTTTGATGATGCAGAAACTCTTGAGGATGAAGTGAAATCTGATGAAGGAAAAGAGAGCAACAAGGAAAAGGAAGATGAAGAGAGCAATAAAAAACCTCAAGCAAAACTTCAATAAGAATATCTTCCTAAGGAGTGGCAAGCTTCAAAGAATCATCCCCTAGACAATATCATTGGTGAGATCACTAAAGGGGTAACCACTAGAAACTCTTTAAGGAATATTTGCAATACCATGACGTTTGTATCTCAAATAGAACCAAAATGTGTTGATGATGCTATTAATGATGAACATTGGATGATTGCAATGCAAGAGGAGTTAAATCAATTTAAAAGGAACAAAGTTTGGGATTTAGTTCCAAAATCCAAAAGTAACCAAATAACCGGAACTAAATGGATGTTTAGAAACAAAATGGATGAGAATGGAATAATAGTAAGAAACAAGTCTAGACTAGTAGCTAAGGGATATAATCAAGAAGAAGGAATTGATTATGATGAAACATATGCTCCCGTGGCTAGATTAGAAGCCATAAGAATACTCTTAGCATATGCATGTATAATGAACTTTAAACTGTACCAAATGGATGTGAAAAGTGCCTTTTTAAATGGAATAATACAAGAAGAGGTATATGTAAGTCAACCCCCTGGCTTTGTTGATAGTAAGTTCCCAAATCATGTCTATAAACTGACTAAAGCCCTTTATGGACTCAAGTAAGCTCCTAGAGCTTGGTATGAGAGGTTAAGCAATTTTCTCCTAGAGAAAGGCTTTAAAAGAGGAAAAGTT
Organism: Sophora flavescens; assembly: GCA_030762895.1. Lineage (NCBI taxonomy): Eukaryota > Viridiplantae > Streptophyta > Magnoliopsida > Fabales > Fabaceae > Sophora > Sophora flavescens. Next base: position 71,349,889 of record CM061062.1, on the reverse strand, counting down.
GATATAACACTATTTACTAAAACAAAAGCACACAATATCTTACTTGTTCAAATATATGTTGATGACATTATTTTTGGTGCTACTAATGAGTCTTTATGCAAGGAATTTGGTGAACTAATGCAAAGTGAATTTGAAATGTCCATGATGAGAGAGATTACATTCTTTCTTGGACTTCAAATTAAACAATGCCAAGATGGAACCTTCATAAGCCAAACAAAGTATTGCAAGGAACTACTAAAGAAGTTTGGAATCGAAAGCGCAAAGGAAATGGCAGCACCAATGAGTCCAGCCTGCTACTTGGACAAACATGAACATGGTAAATCTATAGATATATCCAAGTATAGAGGTATTATCGGATCCTTACTTTATCTCACTGCATGTAGGCCAGATATAATGTTTACTGTGTGTATGTGTGCAAGGTATCAAGCTAAACCTAAAGAATCACATCTTACTGTAGTTAAAAGAATCATGAAGTATAGCCTAATATCAATGTGTTTTGTTCTTTCATGGTAAGTGTGATACTTACATAAGTGAATTGCACTTTGATTATGACAAAAGACATTGATATTTTCCTGTGTAATTCCAAGTTCATTGATCAACCCTTTCATCCATAAAGCTTCCTTAACTGCCTTAGTAATACCTATGTATTTTGCCTTTGTGGTGGACAATGCCACTATGTGCTACAGAGAGCCTTTCCAGCTGATAGTGTTTCCAAACAAGGTGAAAACATAACCTGTCAGTGATCTCCTTTTGTCATGATCTCTAGCAAAGCCTGTGTCCACAGACCCTTGTGCTCCACCTGAGTTCTGATCATCTTTACCATACCTTAAACCAGTATTTATTGACCCCTTGATATATCTGAGAATGTGTTTAACAACAAGCCATTGATTTCCAGGATTTCCCATAAACCTGCTAACCAAACTAAGTACATAGGTTAAGTCTGGACAAGTGCAAACCATTGCATACATGAGATTGCCTACTGCACTTGCATAGGGTACCTTCTCCATCTCTTCCAATTCTGCAGGAGTTGTAGGACTGTCTTCAAGAGATAACTTGAAATGAGAAGCAATAGGAATGCTTGCTGATTTTGCATCTGCCATGTAAAATTGTTCAGAACTTTCTCAAGATAATCCTTCTGTGTGATGGTGAGAACTCCAGTGTTTTCATTCCTTGTAATTTCCATTCCAAGTATCCTCCTAGCTGGCCCTAAGTCTTTCATTTCAAATTCAGTTTGAAGCATCTTCTTAAGTTTTTGTATCTCTGTCATGCTCTTGCTTGCCAATAGCATGTCATCAACATATAGGAGAAGATAGATGTAGTCATTACATTCTAGTTTCTTGTAATAAACACAGCTATCAAAATTACTTCTCTTATTTGATATTAAGAATAAAGCTGTCAAACCTTTTGTACCATTGCCTTGGTGATTGTTTTAGACCATACAAAGATTTTTGAAGATGACATACCCAACCCTCTTTGCCTTTGACCTCAAAGCCTTCTAGTTGCTTCATGAAGATGTCTTCCTCAAGTTCTCCATGTAAAAATGATGCTTTTACATCCATTTGTTCAAGGTACAAGCCAAATTGTGCTACCATTGCAAGAAGTATTCTTATTAAGTAATATTTTAAAACTGATGCAAATATATCATTGAAATCCACTCATTCTCTTTGAGTGGACCCTTTAGCTACTAGTCTAGCTTTGTAGCTTGGAGTCTTGTTTTCAACAATTCCTGCCTTTCTTTTAAAGATCCATTTGATGCCCACCAGTCTATTTCCATTTGGTTTTTCCACTAACTTCCAAGTCTGATTTCTATGCAGAGATTTCATCTCCTCCTCCATTGCAAGCTGCCATTTATGATGATCTTTACTATCCATGGCTTCCTTGTAGGAACTTGGTTCTTCATTAGTGACTGTCTCAGCTGCATTGAAAGCATATGCTATCATATCAGCATATCCAAACCTTTGAGGTGGTTTGATTGTTCTTATAACCCTGTCTCTAACCAGAGAATAGTCCTGTTCATCAGTTTCATCATTGCAAGTTTCAGTATGATCTTCTACTTCTTGATCCAGATGATCATGTTCCTTGTTGACCTGCTCCTCGATGTTTTTGCCTTCAAGCTCCACCTCAATTTGAGGTTCTTCATGCTTTTCTGAATTTTCAATGACTTCTCCATATGGTTTGGCCTTAAACATTTCAACTTCATGAAATGTTACATCTCTATTGATGTTGCATTTCTTATCATCAATGGACCAGATTCTAAAACCCTTTACTCCATCAGGATATCCCATAAACAAGCCCCCTATTTATTCCTGGTTGAAGCTTACCTTGATTCACATGATAGTAAGTTGGACAACCAAAGATTATGACATTTCCATAATCTGTCGGGCTGCCTTTCCTTGCCTCTTGAGGAGTTTTGAATTCAAGAGCTGAGGATGGACTCCTATTGATGAGATAACATGCAGTATGGACAGCCTCTCCCCAAAATTGCTTTTATAAGTTTGCATTTGAAAGCATGCACCTTACCCTTTCAAGAAGAGTCCTATTCATCCTCTCCGCAAGACCATTTTGCTGAGGTGACTTTCTGACAGTGTGATTTCTGTATAGTCCATGTTCTTTGCAGAAATTGTTAAATGCATCTCCACAAAATTCTAAACCATTGTCTGTCCTTAAAACCTTTATCTTCCTATCATATTGATTTTCTACTCGGGTTTTCCAATGCACAAAGGTTTTAAATGCTTCATTTTTACTCTTTAACAGATAAATCCATACTTTTCTACTAAAATCATCAATAAAGATGATGAAGTATCTGTTACCTCCATGAGTTGGAGTCCTTGATGGCCCCCATAAGTTAGAATGCATGTAGTCAAGTCTGCCCTCTGTCTCGTGAGTTCCAATGTTGAATCTGATTCTGGTTTACTTGCCAAATACATAGTGTTCACAGAATTCAAGAGCTTCTAATTTGTCTCCACATAGAAGTCCTTGCTTTTCAAGTTCCTGCAGGCCCCTTTCACTGATATGTCCCAACCGTTGATGCCAAATTACTCCTTTGTTGATGGTTGAATATGATGCCACTAATGAAACACCAGTGATTGCATTTCCCTTTAACACATATAGTCCATTCTTTCTATCTCCCTTCATGATCACCTGAGCTCCTTTGAGTACCTTTAGAACAGAATTTTCAGCCTTGAAACTGAAACCAGCTTCTTCCAATGTTCCCAAAGAAATTAAATTTCTTTTGAGATCAGGAACATATCTAACTTTACTCAAGATCTTCTCAGTACCATCTGTGAGTTTAAGTCTAATGGATCCAATGCCAACAACTTTACATGTTGCATTGTTTCCCATTACTACTTGACCCCTAGCAAGTGATTGGTAATCAAGACACCATTATTTGCTTGGACACATGTGAAAGGAGCACCCCGAGTCCATGACCCATTCAGATTCACCTTGATAGTTGGTAGCTACAAGAACATCAACACTTTCATAGCCATCAGAAGCTACTGAAGCATCTCCCTTCTCTTCCTTGTTTTTCTTTTTCTTGGATCCTCTTTCTGGACAGCTTTTTCTTGAAGTGCCCTTCTTTGTGACACAAGAAGCACTTCCATTTTCCCTTTGATTTTGATCTTGATCAATTCTTTCCCTTGCCTTCTCTCTTCTCATGCCTTCCCCTTGCTGTAAGGTTTTCTCCCACAACACCATCTTTATTCTCTGACTTCTTGGACAGCTCCTTCGAGATCAAGGCTGCTTGTACTTCTTCTAGTGACAGTGACTCTCTTCCATAAACAAGAGTATCCGCAAGATTATCATTGGAACTGATCAATGAACGAATTAGAAGCAAGGCTTGGTCTTCATCTTCTATTTTAACTTTAATGTTTTTAAGATCCAGTATCAGCCTGTTGAACTCATCCATGTGATCTTCAATGGATGTTCCAGGTTGCATCCTGAGTGTGTAGAGTTTCTGCTTGAGGTAGATGCGATTTACCAATGACTTTGTCATGTTGCGATTCTCGAGCTTTAACCAGACAGTAGCAACGGACTTTTCCTTTGAAACTTCACGAAGAACCTTGTCACCCAAACACAATATTATTGCACTATGAGCCTTGTTCGAGAGTTCTTTCTTCTCTTTTTCAGTCATTGTGTTGGGTAACTTCTTCTCCCCTTCCAAAGCCTCTTATAACCAGTGATGAACAAGGAGAGCTCTCATCTTCAATCTTCATAGAGCGAAGTCGTTCTTACAATTGAATTTCCAAATGTCATGTTTTGCCATTGTCATCTGATCCTTCCTTCTGGTTACTGATACCAGTTGTTGATGTAAATCAATCCTAAAAACCAAAAAATAGAACACACACAGTATCTATGATCTAAAAACAAGTAATCTGAAACTTTAAAGAAAGTAAAGAATAGATGAACACCAGTTGTTTGATGACGGAGTTCGGTCAAAAATGATGCCTACGTCTGCGGGACTAAGCAAGCTTAAGTCCAATCTTATTCAGAGTGTGTAGTTTCAGTAGAGAAACTTGATTCTATTCCTTCTATCTCTCACTTTGTTCTCTGCCCTTTATCCCAATTACACCCGAGAAAACCCAAGAAAACTCGCTCAGCTGTTACTCTTTCTTTTCTCTCAGTTTGTAATTCTTAACCAAGCTATCACAAGTGATTTCTAATCCTCTATTCTGATGCTTTATAGTGCAACAATATGGAATAGAGTTGTTACATAACAGAAATTAGTTATAACTAATAACTAACTCTTAAAACAGAAAGCTAACCTAAAGGGAATATGCCATTTCTAACACTTTTCATATACATCACATGATTTATATAAGCAACTAAAATTATATCAACATAAGAATTAAGCAATATCACATACAGTACATGATTTATCTTGTTTGGTAATTTTTAGATTTAAATAGTTTAAAAGTTACTTTTAACTTAAAAGTTGTTTGATAAATTATTTTACAAAAGCTAAAATTTGTTGACACATGTATTATGTCGTCACCGACATACTCTCTCCAGATAACTCTCCAATCTCCATGTCCATTCTGCTATCATCTTTTCACTTTTTCCTTTTTCTTTTCATACCAAAAAGGCTTTATCTTTGTTTCTTTTCTTTCAATACCTATAGTTTTTCCAAATAAAATAAATCATGGGTACGATCTAAAAAAAACACATCAATCATGTGCAGTGACAAATTGCAGCTGACGAATTTTTCTTCTTTCTTTTCATACCAAAAGGCCAGAAATGAACATGACAAGTTTCACAAATAGCTTGAGAAATTGCTTCGTGATTCTGTCTTTTTTCATGTGAGGTCGAGTGGCGGAGGAGAGAGGGAGTCGCGGTTTGGGGGGGGGGGGGGGGATGGGGGAGGCGGGGTGAGTGGGTGGGAGGGTTAGGAACAAGTGGGAAAAGAAGAAAAAAATGGAAAAGAAGGGAGAGACATAGATAGGGATCAGACGAGGGGCGACTTCTACGGTGAGAGATGTGATCATGTCTCTCACCGTGAGAGATGTCTTAACACCGTTGGATCTTGGTTTAAAATTTCGGATGGTTGCGATTAAATTATGGTGACCCGGTTGCCCAATTTTCCAAAATTTGCAAAGAGGTCCTTACGAAATTAGGGTTACATTTGCGATGACCGACGGGGTACTGTTGGGTTTTGGTTGTGCGCCGTTTAGGGTTTACATTTACGAGGAGTGGTGTTGGGTGGATTATCCTACGTTTATAGTAGGCGAAAGGCGGATCCAACATATGATGGCCCCCACGAGCGGTAAAGACTCGTTGGGAGTGAGTCTTGCATCCATATTTAATTTTGTAGATGTTGACGGACGGGACACGAGCAGCGAACGTAGGTGTTGAACCGGTTGGTGCCGAGGCCTAGAATTAAGGAACGACTTGCTTGGATGCCATAGTTGTTGTTTGTGTAGTCTAATTTTGGCTAAATTGTTAGATTTGTAGCTTGGTTTTCCGATGGGATCAACTCCATGAAATTATAGCTGCATTTTGCGGTAGGAAATCATGGACTTCACTCGAATTATGTGCCAACACTAAAAAGACACAGGTAAGCAAAATAAGTCGATCGTAGTTTGGGGTAGCAGGGTCTCCAATATATGGGTATTCTTGCTGTTAAGTCAATAATGGTACGGCCTTGAGTTGCAGTGACAATGTAGTGCAAAATGTTGTCATGGTCGGTTAATATTGCCTACTACATTAGGATTTTTCTCCACCATAGGCTCCTATGAAAATGCAAAAGGTGGAATATGGAATCAGTTAATTTATAGTATGTGGTTCAGTTAAACTTAGGGTAGATTGCCAAATGGCAAATATTGATGATGATGGTGGTGAATTGTAGTATGAGTGACAGGGTAAAATCGGAGTGATGGTGTTACTGTGCGTTATATACTCCATGAATGTGTATGTTAAAAATTATAATACATGAAAGACCTTGCTAATTGTTGTTGGAGGCCAGTGATGTAGGTCAGATACCATCGAACCAACACACACATAGATCCAAGCTATTTTGTCGCAAAGATTGGCAGATGGAGTGAGAGGGAGAGGTGTCACCAATCCCATCTCTACTGTTGGATCCATGTACATACAACTCTCAGGTGATTTCATCTCAATTTAGACTTTGCACTTTAAGATTTTGAATAACAATATAATGGTATGGTATTGCAACCATAGGCAAAACATTTATGCCGTTATTAGGTAGGGCCTTCAGTGGGAGTAAACAGGTTGTGTAAAACGTATTCCTGGTGTGGTATGTTTGTTGGACTGGTAGATGTAATAGTTTTGGGTGTAATCATTGAATTCTAAGCTTGTGATCAGATTGATTGTTAAATTCAATTAGGTACCATTTAGAATACAATATATAGTTGAGGTCAGCATTACATTTATGCTAGTGGAATAGCAAGATTTAGTGTGAAATGGGAAAAGCTAGTAAGTGACCCTGTATGTCTGTTTAGTCCAGTGAGGTAGAGGAAAAGACAAATTGCAGGTTGAGGATATAGCATATATTTGCGTTGGTGGTCCTTAAAGATTCAAGGTCAACTGTGAGAAGAAGTTATGGATGGAAATTGTAGTTGACATTTATGTAGGGACTGGTAAAAACACCAACACTGGTTGAGGTCACGGTTGAATATTGTGTTGGTGGTTAGTACTGAATATGGGTAAAATGTGAAAAACAAGCATGCGACACTGGGTTGTTTGTAATTCCATTGTGGGGCAGCTTCAAAAACCCATTTACGTCTTTTGGTGAATTACGAATTTGAGAAGGATGTTCTTGTAGGATTAGGGTGAACTCTGGAGATTATGTATGTGGGACCAAGATTCTCAGTTGTAGTTTGAGGTGGTGATAAAAATTAAAGGCTGGTGCGACGATCATTGAATTGGTAAAAACTTTTGAGTATTTGTTATTTTAAAAACTTTTTCCCTTTTTGCATAAACTGAAACTTTTTCTCAGTTTCTTGAAAAATGTTTTGTCAACCAACTTAAACCAAAACAAGTTTTTGCTAAGTGATAGATTGAAAACTTTATTCTTTTACAAGAAAGAGAGAGATGAAAAGATTGATTGAGATATTATGCATTCACAGATTTGCTCCTTAACAATTTTCCTAATTACACATTCATCAAATAAAGCAATTACAAGAGTTAAGGGATAGAGAGAAATGCAAACCGAGATTTATCCTGGTTCAGCTACATCCTCCGGCAACCTACATCCAGTCCCCACTTTGCAGTGAGTTTTGTCGACTAACAATCAAAACAATTACAGGATTCTTTACAAAGCTTCAGAACTCAGGTTCCTTCTACCCTGTGACAGCTTTTCAGAAAAAACAATCTTGTAATCCCCAAGAGTCCCTTCTACTCTTGTCAAACCTCTAAGAGTTCCTTCTACTCTTCGATCAATACTAAGAGAGACACCTTCTCTCCTTTCTTCTTCCTTTCTCAGTAAAAGAATTGAATTTTCTAAGAAATTAGAAATTACAAATTGAGGTTCTAACAGAAATATATCAAGTATTCTCAATGAAAAGCTCTCTCAAAGAATTTTGTGGTTAATCTGAGTATTGATTAAATTTGTTGTTTAGAAAGTGTTTGCCCAAGCCTTTATATATAGATGTTTATCAAAATAAATCCATTGGACATACTTCAAAAGTTAGTTAAGATCAAAACAAACTTTCATTGAAAAATTCAGTTATCAGTCAATCGATTGTCTAATCGATGTATTAATCAAATATTCAATTTTTATAACTGAATACATCGATTGCCTAATCTATTGTGTTCTTGAAAAATCTTGATTCTGACTGATACATAGATGTGTACATCGACTGTGTTCTTGAAAAAAAACAGGAGTTCTCAGCCTAGAAGTCTTTACATCGAATGGTAAATCGATTGCATAAAGGGTTTCAAAAGTCTTTGCCTCTGTTTGGGCTTATGCATCGATGTACTAATCGATTGTTCTATCATTTTTAAAAGACTTAACTTCTGTTCTGTGTTTACATCGATGTACTAATCGATTATATGCATGTTTCCACAAGTGTTGTCTTCTGTTTAGCCTTATGCATCGATTGGTCAATTGATTATAAGTTTCTCTTAAAAAGTGTCAGCTTCTGTTTCAGCATATACATCGACTGTGCAATCGATGTACTGAAGCTTGTTTTACATTTTTATCAAGTCAGACACAATCAATTGATCTATACATTGATGTATACTTTTTATACATTGATGTACACATTGGTTTTCATTAAATGTTAGTTAATTAACTGAAAGTATATCGATGTACACATAGATGTACAAAACTTTCAATTAACCCTTTTTCCTTTTAAATTCATTTTACTATATGAAAACCTTTTTTGTTTGTTTTTATGAGAGCTATTTCAAAAAGAAAAACTTATAATATTTCTTTACATTTATAATCTAATATTGCTTGAGATCCTTTGAGATTCTTCTTTGTAGTTCTTCATCTTCAAGCATTCCTTCATGATCCTTCTTTTGCTCCTTTGATCCTTTGCATCATTTTCCTTGCATTGATTATATCTTGTACAAACATACAAGATTGGCAAGAAATTAGTGAATCAAAGTGTAATTCAAGTTAGTTTAGTCATTAATCAAAACATACTAGGGTCATTTTTCCACAAACTCCCCCTTTTTGATTGATGGCAAACCTACCATACTTTATATGTTTAGTCTAAAAGTATATTGTATAGGAAGTTTATATCAGAGTTCATAGTGCAGCAGTTTTCATTTTTACTCCCCATGTCTAATTGACAGTTTTGAACAATTGGATCATGAATTGGTGACAGTATGGTACCCTTTTCCTTCTCCCCCTTTGTCAAACCTCTAAGAGTTCCTTTTACTCTTCGATCAATACTAAGAGAGACACCTTCTCTCCTTTCTTCTTCCTTTATCAGTAAAAGAATTGAATTTTCTAAGAAATTAGAAATTACAAATTGAGGTTCTAACAAAAATATATCAAGTATTCTCAATGAAAAGCTCTCTCAAAGAATTTCATGGTTAATCTCCGTATTGAGTGAATTCGTTGTTAGAAAGTGTTTGCCCAAGCCTTTATATAGACGTTTATCAAAATAAATCCGTTGGGCATACTTCAAAAGTTAGTTAAGATCAAAACAAACTTTCATTGAAAAATTCAGTTATCAGTCAATCGATTGTCTAATCGATGTATTAATCAGAGATTCAATTTTTATAACTGAATACATCGATTGCCTAATCTATTGTGTTCTTGAAAAATCTTGATTCTGACCGATACATAGATGTGTACATCTATTGTGTTCATGAAAAAAACAGGAGTTCTCAGCCTAGAAGTCTTTACATCGAATGGTACATCGATTGCATAATGGGTTTCAAAAGTCTTTGCCTCTATTTGGGCTTATGCATCGATGTGCTAGTCGATTGTTCTATCATTTTTAAAAGACTTAAATTCTGTTGTGTTTACATCGATGTACCAATCGATTGTATGCATGTTTCCACAAGTGTTGTCTTCTGTTTAGCCTTATGCATCGATTGGTCAATCGATTATAAGCTTCTCTTAAAAAGTGTCAGCTTCTGTTTCAGCATATACATCGACTGTGCAATCGATGTACTGAAGCTTGTTTTACATTTTTATCAAGTCAGACACAATCAATTGATATATACATTGATGTATACTTTTTATACATTGATGTACACATTGGTTTTCATTAAAAGTTAGTTAATTAACTGAAAGTATATCGATGTACACATAGATGTACAGAACTTTCAATTAACCATTTTTCCTTCTAAGTTCATTTTACTATATGAAAACCTTTTTTGTTTGTTTTTATGAGAGCTATTTCAAAAAGAAAAACTTAAAATACTTCTTTACATTGATAATCTAATATTGCTTGAGATCCTTTGAGATTCTTCTTTGTAGTTCTTCATCTTCAGGCATTCCTTCATGATCCTTTGCATCATTTTCCTTGCATTGATTATATCTTATATAAACATACAAGATTGGCAAGAAATTAGTGAATCAAAGTGTAATTCAAGTTATTTTAGTCATTAATCAAAACATACTAGGATCATTTTTCCACAAACTCCCCCTTTTTGATTGATGACAAACCTACCATACTTTATATGTTCAGTCTAAAAGTATATTGTATAGTAAGTATATATCAGAGTTCATAGTGCAATAGTTTTCATTTTTACTCCCCATGTCTAATTGACAGTTTTGAACATTTGGATCATGAATTGGTGACAGTTTTTGAACATTTGGATCATGAATTGGTGACAGTATGGTACCCTTTTCCTTCTCTCCTTTTGTCAAACCTCTAAGAGTTCCTTCTACTCTTCGATCAATACTAAGAGAGACACCTTCTCTCCTTTCTTCTTCCTTTCTCAGTAAAAGAATTGAATTTTCTAAGAAATTAGAAATTACAAATTGAGGTTCTAACAGAAATATATCAAGTATTCTCAATGAAAAACTTTCTCAAAGAATTTTGTGGTTAATCTCATTATTGAGTGAATTCGTTGTTTAGAAAGTGTTTGCCCAAGCCTTTATATAGATGTTATCAAAATAAATCCGTTGGGCATACTTCAAAAGTTAGTTAAGATCAAAACAAACTTTCATTGAAAGTTCAGTTATCAGTCAATCGATTGTCTAATCGATGTATTAATCAAAGATTCAATTTTTATAACTGAATACATCGATTGCCTAATCTATTGTGTTCTTGAAAAATCTTGATTCTGAATGATACATAGATGTGTACATCGATTGTGTTCTTGAAAAAAAACAGGAGTTCTCAACGTAGAAGTCTTTACATCGAATGGTAAATCGATTGCATAATGGGTTTCAAAAGTCTTTGCCTCTGTTTGGGCTTATCCATCGATGTACTAATCGATTGTTCTATCATTTTTAAAAGACTTAACTTCTGTTCTGTGTTTACATCGATGTACCAATCGATTGTATGCATGTTTCCATAAGTGTTGTCTTTTGTTTAGCCTTATGCATCGATTGGTCAATTGATTATAAGCTTCTCTTAAAAAGTGTCAGCTTGTTTCACCTTATACATCGATTGTGCAATCGATGTACTGAAGCTTGTTTTACATTTTTATCAAGTCAGACACAATCAATTGATCTATACATTGATGTATACTTTTTATACATTGATGTAAACATTGGTTTTCATTAAAAGTTAGTTAATTAACTGAAAGTATATCGATGTACACATAGATGTACAAAACTTTCAATTAACCCTTTTTCCTTCTAAGTTCATTTTACTATATGAAAACCTTTTTTTGTTTGTTTTTATGAGAGCTATTTCAAAAAGAAAAACTTAAAATATTTTTTACATTTATAATCTAATATTGCTTGAGATCTTTTGAGATTCTTCTTTGTAATTCTCATCTTCAAGCATTCCTTTATGATCCTTCTTTTGCTCCTTTGATCCTTTGCATCATTTTCCTTGCATTGATTATATCTTATACAAACATACAAGCTTGGCAAGAAATTAGTGAATCAAAGTGTAATTCAAGTTAGTTTAGTCATTAATCAAAACATACTAGGGTTATTTTTCCACAAACTCCCCCTTTTTGATTGATGGCAAACCTACCATACTTTATATGTTCAGTCTAAAAGTATATTGTATAGGAAGTATATATCAGAGTTCATAGTGCAACAGTTTTCATTTTTACTCCCCATGTCTAATTGACAATTTTGAACATTTGGATCATGAATTGGTGACAGTTTTTGAACATTTGGATCATGAATTGGTGACAGTATGGTACCCTTTTCCTTCTCCCACTTTGTCATCAAAAAGAAATTATGAGGGATGTAAGATACATATCTATAAGGTATATACTAAGATATTCAATGATAATCAAATCATTTATTCATTCATATGATTGTTTCAAGTAGAAAGTACAAAATATGATTCAAAACAGTAGTAACAGCAAATCAGTTAATCATTCATCTCTGTCATCCATACACAAAAAATCACACAGAGAAGGCCCTAAAAACTAAGCTTCTTCATTGTTCCTTGGCTCTCCATGGTGTTGTGTAGGCTCTGTTGCTGGAACATTGGGAATGTCTTCTTCCTCTGGTGTATTTTCAGAAGCAGCAGCAGCAGCAGCAGCTTGCCTAGCCATTTGCACAACATCCTCAGAAGTTGGAGTTGCTTCTGGAGGTGGAGGTGCAGCGATGGGGATGCCTTGTAAATGAATACTTGCCATCTGCCCTTCAAGAGCATTAATATTTAGACTCATGTAGTCTAAAGTTCTCTTGATCATCAAATTTTGCTTATTTTGCCTCTGCTCAAACATTTCAATCATGGATATCAGCCTATCCATTTTGGAATTTTTTTCAACATTGTCCATTGCAGCTCTTGCTTCATCTCCAGCTAATCTTACCCATTCCCCTTCAGAATTCTTGGCCAACTTCATCTTGCTTATGGTGCCCTCACCAAACTTGTGAGTCACTTGCCTTGCTTGGAACCTTTCCTCATGTTCCATTGAGACTTCAAAGTGCTCAAGCAATTTGACAACTAGGCCAGGGTGAGGTAATGTAGCTCCACTGATTCTGAAGTCTACCATGTGTCTCACAATGATGTAGCTCCAACCGAGTTGTTTCTTTTCAATCATAGCCTAAAGCATCGAAATATCATTGTTCTGAACTACAACATGGTTTCCTGATCTTGGAAGCAAGATCCTGCTAAGTACATATTGAAGCAGCCTGTGCTGAATGTGCATTGAGCTGATGTTGATCAGTCTTCCTTCAGGTGCATTTTCTACTAAAAGCACCTTCTTAGCCTCTTCCTTATCATAGGCTTTTAACCAAGCACTATCAGGACCTATTCCAGCCATATTACTTCCCAAGTAATCTAGTCCAGTGAACTGAGAAAATTCTTCAAAAGTCATCTCAATTCTTTTGTTTTTGACTTCAGCAAAAAAACCAACATTATCCATTTCCAAGGTGCAGTAAAATGCCTTAATAAGAGTTGGATAAATGTCACTTTTAGTTTGCAGAAATTCACTTAACTTGTAGTGTTCAAGAATCTTGTGAAATGTGAATCCATTCTTTTCAAAGTAATTGAAATCAACAGTTCTAGCCTCATGTGTATCTCTATGCTTAAAATCTTTATTATAGAGCATGATATATTCTTCATCAGAGAAATTCATTTTCAAGAGTTCTATCTCAGCATTGAGATCCTCCTCCTCTTCTTCTTCGTCCTCTGTTCTCTTCCTCTTTTTCTGTTCTTTCTTTTTAGGTGCTTCCTTAGGCACCTTCTTCTGTACTTCCTTATTCTTTGGTGCAGGCTTTGATGTCTCACCGACCTTTTCCTTTCCTTTGGAATCCTTTCTCTTAATAGGTTCCTTGATTTTTTGTTTTCCTTGCCTCTTAGAGCTTTGGGTTTTCTCCATTTCCTTCCTCTTTGGGCGTGAAGGTGTGGCTATGGGGGAAAGTCGTTGAGGTGTGGAAGAATTGGTTGAAGATGATGAAGTAGATTTGGATTGACTGCAGTAATGGGTGCGGTTTGCTTTACATGAGCCGTTTTAGGGATTTTCGAGTTCTGCTAGGGTTTTCGATGCTGAAGATTTGATTTATAAATGTGAAGAATTTGGAGGGAAAGTTGGGTATGTATAGAATCATATCAGTCAATCGATGTATCAATCGATTCATTAGTGGTTTTCAGCTTGTTCAATACTTCAGACAATCGATGTGTCAATCGATGTATAAGCTATGTCAGAGAATACCAAGTTCTGAAACTCGAACTCAATCGATGTGTCAATCGATGTATAGGGCAAGTCAATGAGTCCCGAGTTCTGGAAACTTCACTTAATCAATGTTAAAATCGATGTATATACAGGATTATCAAATTTAACCCAAGTACATCGATGTATCAATCGATGCATAAGCACTTACAGAGAGTAATGCTTTTTGGATCAGTAGATCAATCGATGTACAAATCGATTTATATCAGATAAGATTAGGATTTTCAGATTTTCATAGCAGGTTAATCAATGTTGAAATCGATGTATAAGGACTTACAGAGAGTTTGGTTTTCTGATTTTGTCTAACAATCGATGTGTAAAGCGATGCGCTAGTATTTTCTATGTATAAAAGATTTTGATCAATCGATGTAAATATGTCAAAATCAGATTTTTAGATTTATACATGGATTGCATAATCTATGTACTAGCTTTGAGATTATGGTTTTGGCTTAAGTTAATCGATTTGCTAATCGATGCACTGAGACCAACAATCAAAAAATCATGCATTCAATCATACAAAACATCAAGCATAAGTTGGATCAATTATTTCTAATTCTCTTCTTATGTAATAGAAGTTTTCTTTAGCTAATGGTTTAGTGAAAATATCAGCTAATTGCTTAGATGTGTCAATATATTCATTAACTATATCTCCACTTTGAACATGATCCCTTATGAAATGATGTCTTATTTCAATATGTTTGGTTCTGGAATGCATTATAGGATATTTAGTTAGATTTATAGCACTAGTGTTGTCACATTTGATTGGCACTTTCTCTAAGAGAACACCATAGTCAATGAGTTGTTGCTTCATCCAAAGGATTTGTGCACAACAACTTTTTGCTGCAACATATTCTGCTTCAGCAATTGACAAAGCCACACTTTTTTGTTTCTTACTAAACTAGGAAACTAATGAGTTCCCAAGTAAGTGGCAGGTTCCACTAGTACTCTTCCTATCCAACTTGCATCCAGCAAAGTCAGAGTATCCTATTATATTACAAGTTGATCCCTTAGCATACCGTAAAGTCATATCTTTAGTTCCTAGCAAGTATTTCATGATTCTCTTTACAGCTGTTAAATGAGATTCCTTAGGGTTTGATTGATATCTTGCACACATGCAAACACTAAACATTATATCAGGCCTACTAGCTGTAAGGTAAAGCAATGAGTCAATCATACCTCTATATTTGGATATGTCTTCAGTTTTACCTTTTTCATCCTTATCCAAGTAACATGATGGACTCGTTGGAGTTGCCATTTCCTTTGAATTCTCCATGCCAAACTTCTTCAATAGTTCCTTGTAATACTTTGCTTGCCTTATGAAGGTTCCATCATCACATTGTTTAATTTGAAGTCCCAAGAAGAAAGTGAGTTCTCCCATCATGGACATCTCAAATTCATTTTGCATCAACTTGGAAAATTCCTTACACAGTGAATCATTAGTAGCACCAAATATAATATCATCAACATATATTTGTACAGGTAATATATTTTACTTTTTCTTTTTGTGAAAAGTGTTGTGTCAACCTTACCTCTAGTGAAACCTTTTTGTAATAGAAAGTTGCTTAGTCTTTCATACCAAGCTCTTGGAGCTTGTTTAAGTCCCTACAAGGCTTTGGTGAGTTTATAAACATGGTTTGGAAAACCATTTATTTCAAATCCTGGTGGTTGACCACCATATACTTCTTCTTGTATAAAATCATTAAGAAATGCACTCTTAACATCCATTTGATATAATTTGAAATTCATGATACATGCAAATGCTAGTAACATTCTTACAGCTTCTAGCCTAGCCACAGGTGCATAAGTTTCATCATAATTTATGCCTTCTTCTTGATTATTTCCTTTAGCTACTAATCTAGCCTTATTCCAAATTATAATGCCATTCTCATCAAGTTTGTTCCTAAACACCCATTTTGTACCAATTATCTGTTTATCCTTGGGTTTTGGAACAAGTTCCCAAACTTTGTTTCTTTCAAACTAATTTAATTCTTCTTGCATTGCCATGATCCAATTATCATCAACAATAGCATCATTAATAGTTCTCTTGTTATAGATTCTAAATGTTTTACTAGTTAGAGAATAACCTAGGAAAATTCCTTCATCTGCTTTTTTTCCAAGATTTTCCATTCCATTGTTAAGTACAAAGCACTTACAACCAAAAACATGCAAGTGTGATATGTTTGGTTTTCTTCCTTCAAGAAGTTCATAAGGGGTTTTCTTTAAAATAGGCCTTATCAAAACTCTATTTAGCACATAGCAGGCTGTATTTACAGCATCTGCCCAAAATTGTTTTGGTAAGCTAGTGTCATTCAACATAGTTCTTGCAATTTCCTCCAATGATCTATTCTTTCTTTCTACTACTCCATTTTGTTGTGGAGTTCTAGGAGCTGAAAAATTATGTTGAATGCCATACTCATCACAAAAGTTGTCAAATTCCTCATTTTGGAATTCACCTCCGTGATCACTCCTTATAGAAACAATATTCATTTCCTTTTCATTTTGTACAAGTTTGGCCAATTTCTTAAAAGCAGAAAAAGCATTATTTTTGTGTGCTAAGAACAATGGCCAAGTATATATGGAGAAATCATCCACTATTACTAAGGCATACAAGTTTCTACCAAAGCTTTTGATTCTAGATGGACCAAATAAATCCATGTGCAAAAGTTGCAAGGGTCTAGTTGTTGAAACAATGTTCTTAGGTTTGAAAGAGACCTTTACTTGCTTTCCCTTTTGACATGCATCACATAGTCCATCTTTCACAAATTTCAGTTTTGGTAATCCATCCACAAGATTTTTAGAAATTAGTTTGTTTAAGTGGTTCATGTGAATATGTGCAATCTTTCTATGCCATAGCCAATTCTCTTCTTCTTTTGAAATTAGACAACATGTATTATTTGAAGAGATATTATCTAAGTCAAGCATATAGATGTTATCTATCCTATGGCCAATCAGTTTCAGATCTGCATCATTATGATTTTCTATCATACAACTATTGGAGTTGAATTTTACCTTGTAATCTTTGTCACATAACTGACTTGTACTCAAGATATTGTGCTTTAATCCCTCAACATATAGTACATCTTCAACAATTGTTGTTGAGTCACTTCCTATGTTGCCAATGCCTAGTATCCTCCCTTTGTTATTGTCTCCATATGTAACACTTCCACTAGATTTTGGAGTGTATGTTATAAACTTGCTTCTGTCTCCTGTCATGTGCTTGGAACAACCACTATCAAGGTATCATTTAACATTCTTGGCCTTCCAACACACCTACAAAACATATTTTCAAACTTTTCCTTTAGGTACCTAAATCTGGTTGGGTCATTTGTTGTAAGTCATCTCATATGTTCCCTTAGGAACCAATATTTGCTTAACATTTATCCTTGAAGGATTTCTAAAATAGCATGTAGAAGCAGTGTGTCCTTTTCTAACACAATAGAAACATTTGACAAAAGGACTAGTAGATGTCTTAGGTGCAACAAAAAGTTTCTTAAAACCATTGTCATGCATTGATGGTTTATATCCTATTCCAGCTTTATCATATACACCTTTTTATTGTCCAAGAATTGCATTAAGATTATCTCTTCCTAGAGTAAATTTAGAGAGAGTGATTTTCAGTTTTTCAACCTCTTTTTCAAGCATATTGCAATTGGAACATGTAGAGCTAGATGCATTTAGCTTACTATTTTTAGCTTCCAATTTCTTATTCTTAATTTGAAGAGATGCATAATCATTACATTGTTTAGCAATTACTTTTCTACATGATATGAGTTGCTTAGCAATTTTCAGATATTCACTATGCAATTCATCAAAGGCATCTTGCAGTTCATCATAAGTAGGGGGAAGATTATTTACCTCATCTTCAATTTCTGTGTCACTTTGATGACTGGTCATAAGACAAAGATTTGCCTCTTCTTCCTCGGATTCTTCAGAGGAATCCATGTCATTCTCCTCCCATGCTATGTATGCTCTTCTTGGTTTTTTGTTCTTCTTCTCTTTGGACTCAAAGTTGTCATGCTTGTCCTTCTTTTGAAGCCTTGGACACTCATTTTTGTAATGTCCAGTTTTTTCACGTTCATAGCATTTTACATTTGTATTTGAACTTTCACCTTTTGAGAGATTCTTTTTGGAAAAGAAGTTTTAGGGCTTTTGTTGAAGGTTTTATTCTTTTTGAGAAACCTCTTGAATTTTATGACCAGTAGTCCCATATCTTCTTCAGAATCTTCATCCTCCTCAAGTTCTTCATCTTCATCACTGTCACGAACTTCTTTGGAGATATGAGCCTTTAGTGATAAGCCTTTTTTTTCTCCTTTTCTTCATGATTATTCAATCTATGAAGTTCCATCTCATGTTCTTTAAGCTTTCCAAACAGTGTAGCAATGTTCATAGATTCTAAGTCTTGAGCTTCAGCTATAGCAGTGTTCTTTGGTTGCCATTCTCTTGTCAAGCATCTCATAACTTTGTTGATTTGTTCATCTGAGATAGTCTTTCCAAGTCCGTTTAGTTGATTCACAATATGGGTGAACCTTCTTTGCATATCATTGATGTCTTCATCTTTCTTCATGTGAAAGAGTTCATACTCGTGCATGAGTGAGTTCATTCTTGCTCTCTTCACATCACTTGTCCCTTCATGAGTAACTTGCAGCGTATCCCACATTTGTTTTGCTGTCTTACAATTTGAGACCCTGAAAAATTCATCATAACTCAAAGCAGCAGTTATGATATTCTTAGCTTTAGCATTATAACCTACTCTTTTCTTGTCCTCATCATCCCAATCAGCTCTTGGCTTATTTGTCTTGGTGCCATTTGCATCAGGATTATGAGGGATGTATGGACCATTCTCAACAGCATCTAGGGGGTCTTGCTAGAGAAGCCCCTTCTCCCAAGATGTCATTTGAAGCCATCCTCTTAAGCTGTCAGGCTTTACACAAGAGTGAAAGCTCTGATGCTACTTGTTGTGGCTTCTAATACTCGGGGGTGGGGGGGTGGTTGCATCGAGTATTTGTTATTTAAAAAACTTTTTCCCTTTTTGCAAAAACTGAAACTTTTTTTCAGTTTCTTGAAAAATGTTTTGTCAACCAACTTAAACCAAAACAAGTTTTTGCTAAATGATAGATTGAAAACTTTATTCTTTTACAAGAAAGAGAAAGATGAAAAGATTAATTGAGATATTATGCATTCACAGATTTGCTCCTTAACAATTTGCTTAATTACACATTCATCAAATAAAGCAATTAAAAGAGTTAAGGGATAGAGAGAAATGCAAACCGAGATTTATCCTGGTTCAGGTACCTCCTCTGGTAACCTACATCCAGTCCCCACATTGCAGTGAGTTTTGTCCACTAACAATCAAAACAATTACAGGATTCTTTACAAAGCTTCACAACTCAGGTTCCTTCTACCTTGTGACAGCTTTCCATAAAAAACAATCTTGTAATCCCCAAGAGTCCCTTCTACTCTTGTCAAACCTCTAAGAGTTCCTTCTACTCTTCGATCAATACTCAGAGAGACACCTTCTCTCCTTTTTTCTTCCTTTCTCAGTAAAAGAATTGAATTACAGATTCTAAAAAAATCAGAAATTACAAATTGAAGTTCAAACAAAAATATATCAAGTATTCTCAATGAAAAGTCTCTCAAAGAATTTCATGGTTAATCTCAATATTGAGTTAATTTGTTGTTTAGAAAGTGTTTGCCCAAGCCTTTATATAGATGTTTGTCAAAATAGATCCGTTGGGCATACTTCAAAAGTTAGTTAAGATCAAAACAAACTTTTATTGAAAAATTCAGTTATCAGTCAATCGATTGTCTAATCGATGTGTTAATCAAAGATTCAATTTTTATAATTGAATACATCGATTGCCTAATCTATTGTGTTCTTGAAAAATCTTGATTCTGACTGATACATAGATGTGTACATCGATTATGTTCTTGAAAAAAACAGGAGTTCTCAGCCTAGAAGTCTTTACATCGAATGGTAAATCGATTGCATAATAGGTTTCAAAAGTCTTTGCCTCTGTTTGGACTTATGCATCAATGTACTAATCGATTGTTCTATCATTTTTAAAAGACTTAACTTCTGTTCTGTGTTTACATCGATGTACCAATCAATTATATGCATGTTTCCATAAGTGTTGTCTTCTGTTTAGCCTTATGCATTGATTGATCAATCGATTATAAGCTTCTCTTAAAAAGTGTGTCTGTTTCATCTTATAAATCAATTGTGCAATCGATGTACTAAAGCTTGTTTTGCATTTTTATCAAGTTAGACACAATCAATCGATGTATACATTGATGTACACATTGGTTTTTATTAAAAGTTAGTTAATTAACTAAAAGTACATCGATGTACACATAGATGTACAGAACTTTCAATTAATCATTTTTCCTTCTAAGTTTATTTTATTATATGAAAACCTTTTTAGTTTGTTTTTATGAGAGCTATTTCAAAAAGAAAAACTTAAAATATTTCTTTATATTGATAATCTAAAATTGCTTGAGATCCTTTGAGATTCTTCTTTGTAATTCTTCATCTTCAAGCATTCATTCATGATCCTTCTTTTGTTCATTTGATCCTTTGCATCATTTTCCTTGCGTTGATTATATCTTATACAAACATACAAGCTTGGCAAGAAATTAGTGAATCAAAGTGTAATTCAAGTTAGTTTAGTCATTAATCAAAACATACTAAGATCATTTTTCCACACCCACGTGTCTGAGAGAACTTTTAACCTTTTAACCACATCAATGTCGACCCAAAGAGGACCCACGACTCAATCACCAAGTGAAGCCGCTACTGTCAGGGATGTCATGTATATGTCGGTATACAGTACACTGATGCTTACGGATTGTCTTAACTTGTATGGATCATCATCATTAAGATCTTGATCCGGATCGACATAGGGAAGTAGCGATTTGATTGCTGGTGTAAAGGTGGAGATTTGGACCCGCACGAGTCTGCAAATTAGGGTTGCAGATATTTTTATAGCGTGTAGCACACGATTGCGTTACCCGGGATACATAATCTTATGTGGATTATTTTGCAGCTCACTCAAAATATCCAAATTGATCATTATTCGTGTGAAGGTGGAAACGCTTCAACAACGATATCAGGCCTATTGGTAATACTTAACAGCACACGACAATGATCCATACATTAATGTTAAAATAATAAACTATGGGAAAAAATAAACATACTAACTATGGTAAGCACTAGAGTTTTTGGATTTAAACCAGCGTGGGTGAATTAACACTAGCAAATTAACCTTCCATCAGACATGTTTGTAGACCATAGAAAAGAGGTTAATTAAAAAAAAAAAAGGTTAACTTGTTCAACAGCAAAAGTGTCAGCAACCTACTAACGATCAAAATAGTCCATAACATTGCTGACATAATCTACTAAACCACCAAGAAAATAAGGACCTTTGGTTCCTTCTCTGACAAGCCGGTTCGAATTACACTTCCTTCCACTATGCCATTTGCCTTTGCGACCTCCTTCCAACCCTTAACAATGGTGCAATCATAATCATTTCCTGCGGACAATTCCAGATCCTCATTTTTGCATCCATGATAACACACTTATTGTGCCTTTTTGGCATAGCAATGATGGAAAATCCAGCTGGGAGGGACTATATTAATGAAGAAAACATGATGTCAATTGAAGAAATCTATAATAATGTTAAACACGTTAATTTGAAAGAGGAAATAAAATTGACATGCATCGATCTGACGAGTTTAGATGATGTGGCATGTTCTGCAGTCAAAGTTTTTTGAAGATAATGGTAGAAAGGTGCACTCGGGCCATCAACCGGGTCGACCTCCTCCACTTTCACAAGGTTATAGGTCCGTCCAGGTTGAGGGTAGTTCACCTGTGCCATTTTTCTATTCTGCACCTGGATCAGAAACTCAACAGGTAAGTAACAGTGTGCAATCAACCATCCCCTGCAATCGAGTTTATACAACCTGCACAACGAAGTACAGCCGGTCGTTGTATTTCAACATACGGATCTCAATCATGTTCCTGTCGGGGTCACACAGGCACACAGTAGCCGGGAGATCATGGGCAAAATCGTTTGAAAACATACGCGTCAATCTTGCATATTCCTGAAACCAAATAGCTTACCGTGAATAAAACAATAGATAATTAACAAACATAAAGATGGCTTATATTTAACTGAACACATATATATATAGATTATGTATGCTACACTGATGAAAGATAACCTTGCTGACTTCAATCACCAGGTAGAATGATCTACACTTATCCGTCGATGAAGAACCCTATCGAATGTATGAAAATCCGAAGAAAGGAAGAAAAAAAAATTTGGTTATTCATTAGAATTACAATGTTACTCATTTCTTATTCATCAACGTATAAGCCCAAAAAACCCATGTGATAGGCTTTGTGGTTACCATTGGTATGATTGTCGTCCTCGGGAATAGTGAGCACTTCAAATGATATGACAGGGGTTGCCGAACGACGGACCCGATGAGAAAGCAGAGATTAGAAATTAGAATTAGAAATAGAAATAGAAATCCTAGTTTAAAAGAAAGGTACAAGCAACCACTCTAATGTGTATTTAAGGACATGGCCGGGTTGGATGGGTTAACAATGTAGTACGGTTAAAGGGATCGATTTCCTATGACGGTTAATATCAGCAGGTGCGTCCCTCCATGTTGCCTAGCATATCGAAGTGACAGAGTGTGTGTAATTAATAAGCCCCGTACGAACCATCATGACCATTTAGTTTTCAGGCTTTCAACATTTAATTGGCGATGCACACACGTGCGTAATCAAATTTAAATTTCAAACCATTGCCTTTGCACCGGATGTGCGGATAAGTCTGAAATGTGTGGGGCCCACGATAAGCACTAATATAATATGAAATGAAATTATATTGTTCCCAATAACGAGTCCGAATATGGTAATGGGCCTTCATCCAAAAAAATAAAAATCAATAGGATAATGGGCTCATGAGCGGATGTAATGTTGGTTTCGTTGTGTGCAGATTGCACATGCACAGACTATATTGTATACAATGGAGTAGGCTAACGAGTCTCGTTAGGGCATTTTGAAAGGAAATATCAAATAAAAATTATCACGTGAATTTGGTGTATTTAATGTGCATAAGAGGTTTAAATAGTCAGTTTTCAACTGAAAATTTGTTTTCCTTGGTTCCTTAAAGAGTGTCAAAAAGGCAATCGATTGCTTAACGCTTATGAACTCCAAAGTGTTCCTTAGAGCACTGGTTAAGGAAGCTAACAAGTATAATGTTTTCATTGAAAAATAAAATATTTATATTAAAAAATGATAATACATCATTATCCGGTAAGTTTTTTACTTGGTTGGTAAACTTACCAATGCCCTAAGAACAATCGGTATCATTTTCCATAAAATTATCGTTCATACTTTGAAGTAAATGTTTTTTGACCCCCTAATTTTGATATATTTGCACTAATTTTTGGGATAATAAAAATGAGATGGATTTCAGGGGTTTTGTGTAATGAAAAGTTTACTTGAAG
Source organism: Sophora flavescens (assembly GCA_030762895.1). NCBI lineage: Eukaryota > Viridiplantae > Streptophyta > Magnoliopsida > Fabales > Fabaceae > Sophora > Sophora flavescens. The sequence goes on along the minus strand of CM061062.1, from coordinate 71,326,138 downwards.
ACTGTTGAAGAATAGTTGAATGCGTCCTATATATCCAATAATATTTTCGATATGCATGTGTTTACTAAGATTCTACAAGAGACATACACAACGATAATGTTTATGATATATTATTGGATATCAATGTCCAACTAATTATATTGACAATGAATAAAGATTCAACACTATAACATTTAAGCATTGATATTCATATATTGGTATATATTTATATATATTAAAATAAATATAAATAGCAATTGTTTACTAATTTTCTAAAAGTTATTCAGTTTCCTATAGCAGCCACTGAACATGGTGTTCTAGAGACAAAAAAGAAAAAAGTGTTGATTAGGCGGCTTACTGGGACCTATTTCATTAAGGGTGTTGTTTGTACACCCCCACCCCACCCAACACCTACCTCGACGGCTGTTGGCGGAATGGATTGGATTTGCTTATAGTTAAAAACTTAACCTATAAAATTATGAAAATAACGTGCGTCTTGTAAGAATCAAGATGCTTAAATACACATATCAAGAAAAGATATTGAAACAAGCTATTTGTAATGTTTAAGTTACCTTTTTATTCCCAACTTCCCCCTTTAACATTACTCTAGCCCGCTTCCAATTGGAGTAGGCTATACAAGTGGTACCATCTGTGCTGTCCTGATCGGCGAGCTAAATGTAATTAATAGGCCTTTAAAATTAAAAAATTACCAATTCATATTTATGATCAAACTGAGGTGTATGTAAAGTAGTTATATATATCTCGTAAATATTAGCACTATTATAAATGAGGGTCATCTTGGAAAAGAGTTTAGTTTGTATGCACGGTTAGTGTAAAGATTTTTTCATTGACAACCAATCAAAAAACCTGGAATTAATGACTTTTAAAGTAGTTAGTATAAGAATCAAACATTCTTAATGGTGTGTCAATGTTTGATTGGTTGACAGTGTAAAAAAACTTTACACTGTCGGTATCTACTAATTAAATCCATTGGAAAATATCATTAAATATTTATGAATATTGATCCATGTTTCATATATTTTGGACCAAAAATAGTGCTATTTTGTTTGTGTTTATTAAGGACCAGTTGGAGAATTTAATACAGCATTAATGGATTCAATTGGTATGCAATGATAGTTTAAAAGATTTTTTTATCCTGAGAACCATTCAGAAATTGAAAAATGATTAAAAATCTTTGACTCTTATTCTAATTACCTTACAAGTCATTAATACAATGATTTTTGATTTGTCGAGAGTGTAAGAAACTTTACACCGACAATATATAACAATTAAACTCATAAATAATTATTAATAATTATTTAATACTCGTAAACAACGGTGAGTTCTTTGAATAGTTTGTTCCTAAATAAAAAATATAAGAAAGGTTTTTCTATGCTGTTTAATTTTGTAAATATTAAGGATCTCGAAAGATTAACCTTACATGGGAAGTTCTACTTTGTTTTTACATTCAAAATTGAAATGCTAGTTTTGCGGTATATATTTAATGGCGTTTGAAAACCTGTGCAAAGATACAAAAGCCCGTATAAAAATTTGAGTTAACAACATTATGTGTGTAATAAAGGTTAACAAATGTACGTACCTTCACGAATAACGCAAACCCCGAATGTGTCATGGTTGATAAACCGAAAGGCAGTTTCCAATGAAATAATTGATTTCCGGCCGCATTAATGTTACGGGTGCAACGTTATTTTATCATTGTGGTGCCCCTTCACGTTCAAGCACGACCCTTCATCAAGTCTATTCAGATGTTATAAATACAGTGCCCTACCAGGACAAAAAAAAAAAAAAAACCCATCCATTGCACTGTACTGCACTGCACTGCACTGTTTCTGTAAAACACACTCCTACACCCGATTCAGTCTGAACAAACTTTTCCTCATAGAAATGACGATGGAAAAATTGGTTTGGCCATTGTTTGGGGTTGTGGTCAACCTTTCAAAGAATCCAGATGAGTGGTGTAGTGTAAGGGACCAACTGATCAAGGCGGGGACTACATCCGTCGGGGTTTCAAACCACTAAAACTCATTCCCTTGTGGGATAGGGTTGGTACGATTGGAAACGCGTTGGTGGAGTTCAGCAAGGACTGGGTTGGTTTGGATAACTACGCTCTATCATTTGACCCGTATTATTTATCCATTGACCATGTCAAAGATCATTGGAGAGCACCTGGTGACCGCACATGTGGATTATATGGATGGATCGTGGGTGAGGAAGATTATGAAGGACACAACATCATTGGAAGAAACCTTCGGGAGCTTGGTGATCTGAAAACCGTGAAGGAGGTACAAGAAGATGCATGAAACCCATGTCAGAATGCTGCAAGGGGAGATCGAGAAAATAGAATTGGAGATAGCAACGAAGGAGTATGCGGCGTTGACGTTGCTATCAATTGCAGAACTTCATAAGGTTTTTCATATACACATCCCTTGTTGAGTTCTAAGAATATTCTAATACAAATTGCACGTAGTAGGTGTATCTACATGTTAATATTGATTGGTCTCGAATAGAGTGTATATGGTAAAAGACTAACAGATGTACTCAGAGATTTGCAAGGCCATCGATCTGTGTGTGCCAACTCTCCACCCACACCCTATTATATAAACATGTACACTAACTTCCTACCACACCATTAACTAATTCACCTAGACCTGGATCCAAACCTGGTGTTAGGTTTAGTCTGTATATACGTTGATGTGTGTCTTACTGATATACCATTTGTGTAACTGTAATTTCTTTAATAGGTCATGGATAACGTAAACATTGGTTGAGACAGCATGCTCTTACCTAGGGCTTCATTTGACCATCGGCACATGCCCCATTAAACCCATCGTTCCCCACCCCCCAACCCACGGCCAGGGTAAAGGCCTGGTATCGATACACGAACCAGAATGTGTTATATGTTAATATGTACAGTAATTTATCAAATGATTTTACTATCAAATTTCAATTATAAAGCATTGTCTGTATATTATAAATTGTTTTGGTCATTTACTTGGAACTTGCAATACAGAAAGTTACGAAGGAACTTACGGCAATAGTGTGTTTGGGTAAACAACTTAATTAAAAGCTTATCACATAAGACCTTATCATATGAGAGCTAATTATGTCATAAGCGCTTAAAGAAAAAAAAGAAGAAAGAAAATGACATGAGAGGATTCGAATAGTGAAAAATACGGAGAGGGTGCATAAGCTCTTATGATAATATTCTATAAGCTTCTCCCAGTGACTTATGAAAATAAGTCAAAAACTCCTTATGGCGTGACATAAGTTATTTTTATAAGCTCTGTCAAACACACTGCATAAGAGCTTATGTCATCAGATAAGTCAAAATGAGCTTAAATAAGCTCTTCCAAACGTCACCACATGCTTCAATTGCAGACAGAGCAACTTATGGGTAAGGTTAAGGTCCTAGATGAACCACAAGGTGGTTGATATTAGGATGAAGAAATGGCAGGACTGGTACATGAACTTAAGGTCGAAGTAGGTCGTCAACTGCAAACACTTGGTGATCATGGGTCTGTTATGCTTATATCTGATGGTGTTGATAGCAAGCGTATGATGGAGGATGTTGAGGTGGGAGCGCGGGGAGTTCGTATAAAAGGGACAACAAGCCTGTTGTGATGCCTGAATCTGGGATAGTATGTTAAATTTTGTTGGTTATATTTGTAGCTTAAGTATTAGGAATGTTTATTTTGAGTTTTGGTTGTTTAGGTTATGATGTTTTTCATCAATTACGCTTGTTTCATAAATTAATATATGACTCGTTATTTTCGGTTTTTGTAGATCTTATGTATTTGTTTGTTTGTTTTTTTGAAAGAGGCAAAAATGTATTCAACGAGTACCAGGGTACTCAAGAACCCAAATACAATCAATTACATAGTTTCAATAGAACAATAACAGCAGAACACATCAACTAAACCAACACTCGGGCGCAAAACATACTCAGCAACCAAACAAACATATGTAACAAGACCTGACCCATGAACTTTATGTTGCGGGCACAAAAATCATATTTATATTTGCAAGTAAATATATATAACATTAAATATCTAAAAGTATATACATCTATCATAATAGTTCTCTGCAAGTTTTACACTTTCCCTTTTTCTTACTCTAGCCTTTTCTTTTTCCTTATGAATATTTGATATAAGTCGTTTAGTTTAACGTGCCACGTGCCACCATTAGATCATTCTCTCTCTAACTTTAAACTATCTCCCTTCTTTATACACACAGTGTCACCATTCGTTTTTTTCCCATTTTATCTAAATAAGTGGTTTTTCCACATAGATCTGGTTTTTTCCCCATGTTTTTCATGTTTTTCGCCTTCTGTGGGCGGCGGTATTGTTGTTCGTCGTCTTGATGAGGCGTTGTTTGATTTCCTGTCTTAGTGCGGTGTTTGTTTGATTTCCCATCTTTGTGCGGTGTTCGTTTGATTCAGATTGACAGATTTGCTTCGATCCATCACAGATTTGATCAAGAATTGGACGTCAATGTTACAGATCCGAAGACATGGGTATTCCGGTGATTTTGATTTTGTCACTTTTGTAGGCATTTTGATTTTGTCGTGTTATGCTATTAACCTGGGTGCTGTGAGTTTGTCCGCAGATTCATCCTTTTCGGTTTTTAGCGATGTTGGATTTATGTTGTTCGATATTTTTTATCAATTGGAATGAATGAATATCTTTTTACTAAAAAAAAAGAAGTTGTCCTCAAGTTTTCATATTTTTGAAACATTGAATGATTTTATTATTTTGAATGCTTCTATTAAATCTCTCTCTATATATATAAGTAACTAAACAATTATTAAATCATTCATCACGCATACGATTTCTCAATCAAATATTGATGATATACATAGCAGAGAAAAACTCACTCAACGGACTCCCCTGACCACGAGTCCTCATCGGGATTAAAGCTAAAAAAATATATCATAAATTTAAAAATGCCAAGCACAAGTGGGGCATATGATATATTTATTGATATAAATTTTAAAGCCCCAGGATACCAGTCTCCATGTTGCTTTTTTAATTACAAATTTATATCAATAAAGTAAACATATATGTATAATTTAATCAGTTGATAAATTTAGAGTTAAGTGGGGGCAGTTGTCCCAGAGTGTTTGGTCCGACGTCCCTGGCCGTGAAACAAGATACATCACAAATAGACGTCCCTGGTCGACCCTCACGAAGCTTCGGGAGTGTTAGTATTGTGCCGATACCTTAATATTAATTTCGTTAAATAACATGCTTTATATGGTACGAGGGGTACACACAACACGTATATGATGATTCGAAAAAGGTACAAATCCAGCATGATTATTGATAACATCCCAAGACCCGGTGCAGTCTACGAGCCACCAAATGAACAGAAATGATTTTTTGACACAGAAAATTTGACGACATACGTACATCGTATGAACAGTGCCGCACTGTGCGGCATTGTAGCTGCACTGTGTGGCACTGTAGCACAGTTTTTTTTTAATTTAAAATTTTTTTGTAAATAAATTTTTTGATTAAGTATGTGTCAATATCTGGTGAACGGGGTACAAATATCTGGTGAATGCCTTCAAATATGTGGTGAATGCCCATACTAAAACCAAGTTTTGGATGCCTTAGATTATCTGGTGAACGTAGTTCAATTATCTGGTGAATGCCTTCAAATATGTGGTGAATCATCATACTAAAACCAAGTTTTGGATGCCTTAGAGTATCTGGTGAACGTAGTTCAATTATTCCAGTGAATGCCTTGAATATCCCGGTGAATGCCCATACTAAAACCGAGTTTTGGATGCCTTAGATTATCACGGTGAGCGTAGTTCACTTATCACAGTGAATGCCTTGAATATGTGGTGAATGCCTATACTAAATTAGCTTGTGGATGCCTTAGATTATCTGGTGAACGTAGTTCAATTATCTGGTGAATGCCTTCAAATATGTGGTGAATGCCCATACTTAATCAAAAAATTTATTTACAAAAAAAATTTAAATTTAAAAAAAAAAAAACTGTGCTACAGTGCCGCACAGTGCAGCTACAGTGCCGCACTGTGCGGCACTGTTCATACGATGTACGTATGTTGTCCGGCATTTTGTGTCAAATTAGCAAACCTGCCAAATGAATGTTGAAGAAATACTTTGTCCCCACCCATCCAAACCTATACAACCAATGATAAAAAAAACTAAAGTAGATTATAACCAAAATTAAACAATTCAAGTACTCCATTTTCATGCTATTCCGTCCAAATACCTCAGATGAGAGATACTCGGCCGAAGAAAGTTTAGTGGGAGTGTTTTGGAATATGCTTGACAGAATGTGAATTCTGCTCCTACGTATCCAAATGGGAATCAAAGCAAACGTCGTTCTCAATGGAGGGGTTGGACCCCTATTTATAGAGATGTTTAGAATCAGGCTCCGAGTTATACGGAAGGATATCAGGATCAGGCTCTGATTATGCAGAGAGATATGAGACTACTGATTGTGCGGAGAGATATCAGGCTCCGGATTATGCGGAGAGATATTCGGACCGACGAGATATTCGGCTCAGTTAATTACGGCTGGATAGCTCGAGGCCGAGATATCTTCATTCGTGGTCTAGTGTGGAGTAGACCCGATTAGTTATCCTCGGGTGTCGAGCGTGTCAATAAGTCTTCGGCTTTATGGGAGTTCGGGTGAATATCCACTTACGAGAATGAGCTCGGTCGTATTGACAATCCTCGACCTTATATCTTCGTAGGTACCACAAGCCCCCGAGCTCCGAGCTTAAATAAGCGAAAGAGCTGATAAGTATGAGACCGAGCTTATTCTTCGGCCACACAAACTTCTGCATTCCCAGCTGTCATTTCAATCAAATCTTTCCTCTTTGTTAGAGAAAGCAATCATTCCCCCTAATACTTCTGGGGTACGCTTTAGGAAAGAAACCCTAGGGTTCCGCGCCTATTTAATGGGGGAAAAATCAAAAGTCGCGCCCTTTTGGGCTTGATGGGACGTGGGCCGTCAGCCGCAAGCTACAAATATCTCTTCCGACTCCAACTCCATTCTACCCTGTTTATCCTCCTTCGCCTTTCACCTTCGTCTTCCAAGTTTCTGCCATCACTCTTCTGCTCGTCATTTTTCAGGTACGGCCAGTCTCCTTCTTCCCGTCGTACTTCTCAATTTAATTTCTGCTTACCAGATGAGTTCATCCATGTCCTCTGAGTCAAATACATCGCCTCTAATTGAGCGCGAGGTTTCCCCCATTGGGGGTTCTCCCTCCACCTCTTCGATTCCTTCACGGGAGTTGAACGTCGGAGAAGGGGAAGCGTCCTCCTCCGGGTCGTCTTCCCCTGGGTCTGATTCCTCTGGATCTGACTCCAAGTCCGGCTCTCCCTCTCCTCCGGTGTCGAAACCCGCCGCTCGTAAACAACGCCTAAGGGTTCCAAAAGACCCTATTCCGGATATCACTCTTCCTGGGTATACCTGGGTTAAAGGCGAGGTTGGGACCTTTTTCTCTGACTTCCAAACCCCAGAATCAATTGATCAACTTCGATCCCAAATTAATATCTCCGCGTCAGGGGACGAGTCCGAGTTCATTTGCTCCCCATGCTCGGGTACCGAGTGTGTCTTTCTCAGGGCTCGTCCTTCCGAGCCCCCCTTTATATACATGTACAAAACATTATTTGATAAGCTGCATGTGTCTCTTCCTTTTACCGAGTTTGAGTGCGATGTTCTGAGAACCATGAACGTCGCTCCTACTCAACTTCACCCCAACAGTTGGGCTTTTATGAAAGCCTTTCAGATTCTATGTAAATACATCGGGATGGTGCCCACCACTCCAAAATTTTTGTATTTCTACCAAACAAGGTTTGGTGAGAAAATGGGATGGATTTCCCTTAACGGGCTGAACCGGAGAGGACTGCTTAGTTTGTACACATCATCGTACAAAGATTTCAAAGTCGGCTTCTTCCGAGTTCGCCCCTCGGACTCTCATTCCTCCCACTTTTTTGACGATGATAACACCGCCAAGTTTCCTTTATACTGGCAATCCTCCCCCACAAAATTCGTTGGCTTTGAGTACCAATCCCTCCCGGCCGAGGATAGACGGGACATAGACATACTAGAAAAACTTCCTCGGCCCCTCCATTGTGGACGCCTCCTGAAACTACCCTTCTCATCAACCCCGAGAACTGACCTGAAAAGTAAGTAGTCGGCTTTTTAGTTTTGGAATTCTTTCTGTATTTGTTGCTGAACTAACAACTTTTTCTTTTTGGCAGTCATTATGGGGAAATTTGACTTTTCCAAGCTTGTAAAGGCTCTGCTAAAGAGGGTCGGGTCCCTCTTCAAGCGAGAAGAAGCGAGAAAAGACCTCCTCCCACCAAGACCTCTGCGAAGGGAACTTCATCATCTGCCCCCCAAAAAAGAAAGAGGGTAAAGGTTGTAGTTGACACCGACGACTCTCCCCCACCTCACCCGAGTCCCCCATGCCCAACTACTCGGGAGGCGGGACCGCGGGCGGGGAGAACAACCCCCTCCCTCCACCGAGCAGAAATGGTACAACAATTCTCTAAAGGCGGGGACCTCATCCCTCTGGGGTGAAGATTTCAACCCGTTCCCTTCCTTTGACTTGAACTTCCTCAAACCTGCTGACCTCCGGTTAATCAGGCAGCAAGGGCTCGATCCCAAGCATAGAGGCCCTCTCGGCCTATTGCATCCGAGCCGCCGCTCTAGCCCGCTTCTGCAGCCGGGATTTGGTGGAGTCCGAGAGGAAATCCCGGCATCTAGAAGCTGAACTTGCTTCCATTGAGAAGCTGAAAGGGGATTTTGCCCGGACCTCCACAGAGCGCGACGAGCTGGCCAAGGCCAATAATCTCCTGACTACAGCCATCACCGAGCTGAACGGCCAGAACTCCGAGCTCAACACCAAAGCAAATTTTGCTGAGGAGGGTAAAGCTCGGGCTGAAGAGGGTAGAGCTCGTGCTGAAGAGGAGCTTAAGAAGGCTCAAGCTGACATTGAGCGACTTAAAGCTGCCTTAGAGGCCGAGACCAAGGCCAAGATGGAGCTCCAGGAGGATGTGAAAGAGGCCACTAGCTGCATTATTATCGAGCACCGAAAAGGTTTCGACAAGGCTATTGCTCAGGTTGAGGTTCTCGCCCCGGGGGTTGATCTTTCGGGAGTCGATGTGAACAAGGAGGTGGTGAACGGGGAACTTATTCCCATAATTCCTGAAGAGGAAGAGGAGGTGGCGGTGGAAGGGGAGGAAGACTCTCCCGGGGATCACATCGAGGCCGAAGAGGGTCCTAGGGACGAGTAGCTGTTTAGTTTTTTGTTTTTTGTTTTTTGTTCATCCCTTGTAATGGGCTTGTGCCCTTGTAACTTCGTTTTACTTAATGAAAACTGTTACCATTTTGCTGACTTTCCTTTTTCCTTGTAGCCTCTTGTTTGGCCGAGATACACTTGAAGTGTTTTTTTATCTTCCGTCGTTGTGTTTGGCCTGTTAAACAAATCTTCGGCTAAGACCGAGGTATTCTACTGTCCATATCAAAAATGGACGGTGGTTGTTACACGTGAAACACATGTTTCACACCTTACGCATGCAGTCACGCATTAAATGCTTTGGAAACCGCAATGGGTTCATGCAATTACTGCTTTTTGCTTAGTTTCGAGATTTGTTTTTCCAACAAACCTTTTCCCACGCATACTTCTTCCTTCCCGACGCCTCTCCCCCTTATAAATAGGGCCGCTTTACTGCTTCTTTCATTCATTCTTCATTCTTTCCCACCAGCCAAATTCGTTTCTCTTCCACCCGAGTAGTTCTATGATAGTGTTAGGGGTTTACGCTCCCCTCTCCCAGTTAACATCCTTTTTTGAGTTTCATAACTGCCAAAAAGGATGTAAGTGGGAGATGGGATCCAGAATTCCTTTTACAATTCAATCCTCCAAGAAGGATGTTAGCTGGGAGAATGGCAGACTTCGGGAGTCGCGAAAGGGGTAGAGGTCGTCTACTCCCTGAGCAGGCCGAGCACCTCATATTCCAGCTTGGCCGTCTACTACCGGAGTGGGCCGAGTACTTGACCTTGCCCCTACCCTAATCGGGGAGACTACTGGCAACCCGGGCGGGCCTTATTTTCAATTTCAGTCCTTTATGTAAGTCGTAGTACTTTCTAGTACTCGACTCGTACCTTGTTTCTACTTTCAACATTGTACTCGGTATTATCAATAAATTTTAATGGCTCGGATTCGGCCTTTAGATTACAATTTTATTCTCCTTACTGCTTGTAATTTATTGCACTTGAGCAATTTCAAATGCTAGTACTCGGCCTTCAGGCTCAAACTTGGCCTTAAACAATTTAATTGGCTCGAACTCGGCCTTCAGGCTCAAACTTGGCCTTAAACAATTTAATGGCTCGTACTCGGCCTTCAGGCTCAAACTTGGCCTTAAACAATTTAATTGGCTCGAACTCGGCCTTCAGGCTCAAACTTGGCCTTAAACAATTCAATGGCTCGTACTCGGCCTTTAGGCTCAAACTTGACCTTAAACAATTCAATGGCTCGTACTCGGCCTTCAGGCTCAAACTTGGCTTTAAACAATTCAATGGCTCGTACTCGGCCTTCAGGCTCAAACTTGGCCTTAAACAATTTAATTGGCTCGAACTCGGCCTTTAATAATTTTAATGGCTCGAAATCGGCCTTCAGGCTCAAACTTGGCCTTAAGCATTTTAATGGCTCGAACTCGGCCTTCAGGCTCAAACTTGACCTTAAATAATCGCAAAACACATACATCGGCAAATTAAGAAAACAATATTCATGATAAATTCTTTTGTTGGATAAAGAGGAAGTCTACGGTGTGCCTCGTTAAAACCTTCTCGGTCAAAACCCTTTTTGGGACAAAATACCGAGGTAGGAAAAAGAGTCTGACACCGACTATATACATCAACTATAATAAAATTTTAAATGGGAAGCATTCCAAGTCCTCGGGATAGGCTTCCCGGACAACTCTTCTAACCTATATGCTCTGTTCCCCAAGTTCTCTACTACCGGAATGGCCCTCCCGGTTTCTTTGTGCCAACTTGCCTTCCGTGTGATCCTTCCTTGCTTCCCCTTTTATTCTTAGCACCAAGTCTCCACGCAGGAAACTCCTCGGCTTTACTCTTGAATTATGCCTTTTGGTTGCTCTCTGTTTGCAAGCTTCATCTCTGATTTTGGCCTCCTCCCTGATTTCCTCTACCAAGTCAAGTTCGACCCTTAAATCGCTTTCATTATCATTCGGCTCATGTTGCATATGTCGGAAAGACGGCTCCCTAACCTCCACTGGGATCATGGCGTCTGTTCCATATGTCAGCCTCAAGGGCGTTTCTTGGGTGGTAGATTGAGGCGTGCAGTGGTAGGCCCAGAGGATACTTGGTAATTCCTCTGCCCAAGCTCCTTTGGATCTTCCCACCCTCTTCTTCAGTTCTCCGAGAATGACCTTGTTTGCTGCTTCGGCTTGCCCATTGGCCTGGGGGTGTTCAACCGATGTAACGTGGTGTTTAACACCGAGGTTGTCATAGAATTCCCGTAACGTCTTATCTACAAACTGTCTTCCGTTGTCTATGACGATTGCAAAGGGAATTCCGTGCCTACAGATGAGGCTTTTCCATACAAATTTTTGCACTTTCTCGGTGGTAATCTTCGCCAAAGTCTCTGCTTCAATCCATTTCGTGAAGTAGTCTACTGCTACCAGGAGAAATCTGACTTGACCTTTGGCCACAGGGAATGGCCCCAGTATGTCCATTCCCCACATTGCAAAAGGCCAAGGCGAGTTTAATGTGTGAAGTCCTTCCGGAGGGGTACGACTTATATTGGAGAATCTTTGGCACTCATCACATTGCTTCGTCCACTCAATGCAATCTGCTCGGATGGTAGGCCAATAGTACCCTGCTCGGACTACCTTGGAGGCCATTGATCCGCCCCTATAATGAAAATCACAGATTCCTCGATGAACCTCTTCCATGACGTACTTTGATTGTGCCTTCGTTAGACATTTTAGTAATGATACCGAGAACCCCCGTTTAAACAACTCTCCCGAAATAATAGCAAAGTGACTTGCTCTGAGCCTAATCTTCCTGGCCTCAGCATGATCTGGGGGCAGAGTTTCTGAGGATAAATACTCCCAAATGGGTGTCATCCATTCTCGGTCAACCGATTCGCTGGCCATTACCTCCCCCAACGTGACACTCGGTTCATTTATGGTTTCTTGAATAACTGTTCTATGGTGGCCCGGCTTCTTTGTACTGGCCAACTTGGACAACAGATTGGCCCGAGTGTTTTCTTCTCGGGGAATGTGCTCAATAGCAAATTTATCGAAGTTGGAGATTAATTGGTTGACCTTGCATAAGTACTTGATGAGCTGAGACTCTTTCGTTTGATACCCTCCAGATATTTGCCCTGTGATTAGCTGTGAATCACTCCGGCATCTAACAGCCTTCGCCCCCATTTCCTTTGCCAGTATTAACCCTGCTATCAAAGCTTCATATTCGGCTTGGTTGTTTGAGGTTTTGAATTCAAACTTTAGTGACTGCTCTAGGATCAGATCTCCCGGGCCTTCCAGAATCACCCCAGCTCCACTGCCCCTGACATTCAAGGATCCATCCACATACAAATTCCACCATACATCCTCGGTTATCGGCTGTGGGTTGAGCTCGGCTACAAAGTCGGAGAGACATTGAGCTTTCAGAGGGCCTCTCAACTTGTATCTCAGGCCGAACTCGGATAACTCTACTGACCAAGCAATCATACGTCCTGCCAACTCGGGCTTTTTGAGAATCTGCTTAATTGGGTGATCAGTTTTGACGATCACCTGGTGACTTTGGAAATACGGACGCAATCGTCGAGCTGCAGTTACCAGGGCCAAAACCAGCTTTTAAATAACCTGATACCGGGTTTCAGCATCATGAAGGACCCTACTGATGAAGTACACCGGCATTTGAACTTTCTCTATTTCCTGCACAATGACTGCACTGATGGCATACTCAGTGGCTGACAAGTATAAGTATAACTCTTTCCCTGGGATGGGTCGAGTTAATATCGGTGGTGAAGACAAAAAGGCCTTGAAATCGATGAAAGCCTTCTCGCATTCCTCGGTCCACGTAAAGGTTCGAGGTCTCTTCAGTAATCTAAAGAAAGGCCGAGCTTTCTCTGCAGATTTAGGTAGGAACCTAGATAATGATGCCAACCGTCCTGCAAGTCTTTGCACTTCTTTAATATTTTGTGGGCTTCGCATCTCAATCAGAGCCCCGCATTTATCAAGATTGGCCTCAATTCCTCGGTGTGTCAACATGAAACCGAGGAATTTTCCGCCCTGGACACCGAAAACACACTTCTCCGGATTCAACCTCATATTATACTTTCTCAGCTGCTGAAAGATTTCCTCCAGATCTTTTGGGTGGCTGTTAGGGTCATCGGATTTTACGACCTTGTCATCCACATAAACCTCCATAGTCTTTTCGATTTGTTTTTTGAATACCCGATCCATGAGCCTTTGGTATGTGGCTCCATCATTTTTCAGTCCAAACGGCATCACCCGGTAACAGTAATTGGAGCCTTCAGTTATGAAAGCTGTTTTCTCCTCATCAGGGGGATACATTCTGATCTGATTGTACCCCGAGTATGCATCCAAGAAACTCAACATTCGGTATCCGGAGGCTCCATCTACCAGTCTATCAATGCTCGGCAAAGGATATGAATCCTTTGGGCAAGCTTTATTCAAATCTGTGTAATCGGTGCACATGCGCCACTTGCCATTTACTTTTTTGACCAGAACAACGTTGGCTAGCCAGGTAGTGTACTCTACTTCTCGTATAAAGTTGGCCTTGACCAACTTCCCTGTTTCCTCTTCCACAACCTTTCTTCTCTCCTCACCCAATCTCCTTTTCCTTTGGGCCACTGGTTTCGCCTCGGGACAAATAGCCAGCTTATGGTATAAGAAGTCGGGATCAATTCCCGGCATATCCGATGTGGTCCAGGTGAACAAATCGGCGTTGCTACGGAGCACTTCCTTTATTTCCTCTTTCAAATTCGGTTCAAGGTGACTGCCGAGTTTGGTGCACTGATTAGGCTGTGAGCCGAGCTGGAACTTTTCTAGCTCTTCAATAGGTTGTGGACGTTGCTCCTGCACGTCCATTCTCGGATCCAGTTCAACGGAGTTAACAGAATTCACCGACTTGTCTTTCCCCCTGTCTAGCGTTTCTGCAGATGTAGGTTTAAGTTTGCTTACACGCAAACTATCGGCATAGACCGTCTCGGCTATTTTACGATCGGCCCGGACAGCAACTATGTCTCCCGAGTTGGAAGGGAATTTCATCGTGAGGTGGGGAGTAGAGACCACAGCTCCTAACTCGTTCAAAGATGGTCTTCCGATTAGGATATTGTATGATGTTACTGCATTGACTAACACATACCTGACCATGATAGTCTTGGATGCTTTGCCATCCCCAAAAGTAGTCAGGAGGTCAATGTATCCCCGTGTATCAACTTGTTCCCCTGCAAAGCCGACGAGCTTACTGTCGTACGGTTGAATAGATTTCTCTGGGATACCGAGCTTCTGAAATGTTGAGTAATATAAGATATCTGCCGAGCTCCCCTAGTCGAAAAGGGTTCTTTTGACCGAGAAATTAGCCAACTGCACGGTGATTACCATAGGGTCATCTTGATTAGGATCCACCCCTACAAAGTCTTCATCGGAAAAGATAATAGGTGGGGAATTTCTCGGGGGTTTGCCGGATACCGAGTTGACAGCCCGAATAGCCCGGAGGTGCTTTCTCCGAGCTGAACTTGTCGTGCCTCCCCCTGCGAATCCACCTGAAATAGTGTTTATCACACTTCGGACCACATTATCCTCCTCTCACCTTTCATTCTGGCCCTCTTTGGTTTATGTTCTTTCGTTATTTCGTTGACCGTCGCCCCTTCTCGGACTTTGGTCACCTCCTCTCCTTCTGCTTCTGCCACGTCCCTCACCATTGTTGTGGTTTCTCCGAACAAAATTATTGAGGTGGCCAGCTTGCACCAACTCTTCAATCTTATCTCGTAGGACCCAGCACTCCTCGGTGGTATGGCCATAATTACGATGATACCGACAATGTTTCTGTCGATCAGCATTCTGGGGGGTGTGGCCACGATTAGGGAGCTGCAAAAGTTCCGCATTGTATGCTTCCTCAAACACCCGAGCTCGGTTTGTGTTGAGGGGAGTATAATGCTCATACTTCGGTCCCCTATGCAAATGCTCGGGTGGGCCTTTGAATTTCGGCTTATCACCTCCAGCCCTCCTCTTGTCTCTCCCGTCTCGCCTGTCAGCATCATCAGTTCTCTCCCTTTTCTTAGACTCCTCAATCTCCTCCATATTAATGAACCCCGCAGCTTTTCTCCTCAATTCATCCATACTGGTTGGTGGCTTCCGAGCCAAGTGTTTGGCGAAAGGGCCTGGCCTTAACCCGGTCAAGATGGTGTGTAGTGCAACATCGGCACTGAGATTCCGGATGAGGACCGCCTCCTTGCTGAATCTGGCCATGAAATCACGCAGGGACTCATTCTTTTCTTGCATGAAGTTTACCAACGAGACCGAGGTTTTTTGATGAGCCCGGCTCGTGGCAAACTAAGCATTGAACTTAGCCATGAATGTATCAAAGGAGTCTACTGACGCTGGCGGTAGCTGGGTGTACCAGGTCAACGCAGCATCCTTCAGAGTGGTCGGAAAGACTTTACACATGACAGCGTCGTCATCGGTAAAGAGGTACATCTGAGTGGTGAAAGCGTCCAAGTGGCGCTCGGGGTCTGAGGTGCCATCATATTTGTCAATGCTAATTGGCTTGTAGTTGGCTGGTAGGGGAACCTCCATGATAGCGTTTGTGAAGGGATGTCTCGGCTTCCGCACGCTAGCCCTTTCATTAAGTCTATTTGCCCGCAGTGATAGTTCGGGGGACTGCCTAGGAAATTCCTCCTCATCTACCCGGTCCATAAGATGAGAAGCCCGGAGTTGTGGGCCTCCTTCTCTGTGCGAGTTTCTGGACCCCTCATTCTCAGGTGTCCGACGCTCTCTCTCAGGAGGAGACGAGACGGACCTTTCTCTGCTCTGTCCCGGTTCGCGACGGCTGTTCTGCCGCCTAATCTCCTCATTCTCCCTTCTCAGCGTGGCAATCTGTGCAAGAAGTTCTTGGATAAGGGGGTTGTCGGTCGTTACAGCCGGGTTTATCGACCGTTCCCCATTACCTCTGTTGTTACCATTCTCTGGCTCCTCCACTAGTGGAAAATATACATTAGACGGTAAAGGTTTACGTCAGTTAACCAAAAGCTAGACGTTAAAAAGGAGGCGGTGGCAGTTTTGTAAATATCAGAGTTCATTAATTCAATTTTAACGTCAGTTGTTTTAATGATTGACGTTAAAAGTGAAGTGACTCACTTTTAACGTCAGTTCAATAAAGAACTGACGTTAAAAGTGAACATTTTAACGTCAGTTCGATAAAGAACTGACGTTAAAAGTAAGTCACTTCATTTTTAACGTCAGTCCTTACATCAACAGACGTTAAAGGTTACTTTAATAATTTTTTTTATCTAGTATACGATCCCTTCCGCATTGCCTTCCTCAAAGTTTCAGTTTCACATGAATTGCTTTGATGTTTTGTGTTTCTGTTTTGAAAACTATAAGTTGAATCAATAACCCAAATAGGATCTCATTCATGAAATCTTTAATGTCTGATCGATCTGAGAAGATTGAAAGGGTTTAAAATCATATAAAAAGTTACATTGAAAGGGTTTAAAATCCTATAAAAAGTTACATTGAAAGGGTTTAAAATCCTAAACAATAAAGCTACATCCCATCAGAGAGTTTTATGAAATATGCCAAAGGGAAAACTATACTCCGAAGACCTCGAAAACTGGGGGCATGAGAGAGCTCAAGAGAGAGGCAAAAACAGGTGCACTAGATCTGTTTCAAGCAAAGGCGGTGGTTCCAGAGACTTCCAAGATGGTCACTTGCTGCCAAAGCCGAGGTTTTGGAGGCTGTGACCCCCGAGCACCCGATTAGCCTTCCAACAGTGATTCTCGGAAGGTGATAAGGTGAGCAACTCACATAATGTAATTTACTCAGACTTATCACCCATGTAATGTAATTTACTCAAACTCGAAGTTGTTTGACCATTAAGACAAAGACCTTTGAGTCTAGGAATAGGAAGAAAGAGTGATGAAGTTAATCTCCACGACAGAGCCATATTGTGAAGCAAAAATTAAAAGGATGGAAGGAAGCTATTTATAGGAGCAGGGGATGAAGTTACTAAGCTATTCGATTTTCTTGAAAACTTACCTATAAACTTAATGCTCATTAAGAGGATTGAGTTACAAGGTGCATGGGTAAGTAGCACGATGATGATCAAAGGAATGAATGTTTTTGCAGATATCTATACACTTTTAACGTCGGTTTTTTAAAAATTGGCGTTAAAAGTGTTTTTCAAATAAAAAATATTAATTGTTAACGTCGAGTTTTTATAAAGCGGCGTTAAAAGTTTGATTTTTACTTGATTAAATAAGCGATTGGCGTAAATAATCCTATATATTATAAACGTGCGAGAATGAATATTGGAAATAATGTAATTAATATCACGGGAACTTGGCAGTCATCAATTAAGTTGGCGTTAAAAATGAGGTGGTGGGTAAACTATTTGCGTCGGTTCTATAAATAAGCGGCGTAAATAATTATGAAACTCATTTCATTGGTTGTCATGTCCCTGTTGTCCCTCTTAACGCAGATCACTCCATATAGTACTGCAGTTTATTTCTAAACCTTTTTTTATACAAGTTTATTTTTGATTTTTATTAATTAGCTTGAGTTAGTAAACAAATTATTGTGCAAATTAAAATAAATAAACACTTAACATAAAACAAGTTATATGTATAATCAAATCGTATGACATTGAAGCGATTCATAAGTTAAAATTACATGATTAAAAGATAAAAAATTTCTGCAACATAGCCCTAAAATATAAAAAAGTTTCTGCATCAACATCATTTTCTTCTCGATCCTGTCATCGGAAACTCCAATGGATGCATCACCTCCCTCACTTGAATTCCAAGATGCAAAGTAAATCCTCGGTCACTAGCAGCGAAAGCAAAGTGAAATAGATCTTTGCATCTTTCTTCTTGATGGAGTTCCTTGATGCATCATCTTGAATCCACAATCACTTGCTTCCAAAGCAAAGTGAAAGGGATGTGAGGGATGAAATAAAGTGAGAGAATCACATTACGTGATTCACCCAACCTTAATATCCATGTAATGTGATTTACTCAAACTCGAAGTTGTTTGACCATTAAGACAAAGACCTTTGAGTCTAGGAATAGGAAGAAAGAGTGATGAAGTTAATCTCCACGGCAGAGCCATATTGTGAAGCGAGAAAATTAATTAAAAGGATGGAAGGAAGCTATTTATAGGAGCGAGTGGATGAAGTTACTAAGTTATTCCGATTTTCTTGAAAACGTATCTATAAACTTAATGCTCATTAAGAGGATTAGGTACAAAGGTGAATGGGTAAGTAGCACAGTAGTCAAGGGAATGAATGTTTTTGCGAAACTAATAAACCTTTAACGTCATTTGTGTAATACAACCGGCGTAAGAAGTCAATGAGTGTTTTTAACATCAGTTTCTTAATACAACTTACGTTAAATATATGACCTTTAACGCCGAGTTATTACTAACAACTGACGTAATAAGTGTGAGAGTTTTTAACGTCCGTTTATTAAGACAACTGACGTTAAATATATGATCTTCAACGTCAGGTTTTACCAAAAACTGACGTAAAATGTTGTTTTATTTTAATTATAACGTTTACCCCCGCGCGCCTTCTCCACTTCTCTGTACGTTTTTTCTCTTTTCATCACGCTCAACCCTCACTCGCGTTCTCACTCTGCCCTAATCGCGAGCTCATCTCCACCGCAACCACCGCGAGGGCTTCTTCGCCACCACCGTGAGGTACACTCTTAACCCCTAACTCTGTCTTTCCCGCTCATTCTTTGCAATAACTTGACATCTCTCTTTCCCTCGGCCTTCCGATGCACTAACTCTCCTTTTCCCTCTGCTCTCGGTAACCACATCGAACGTTGGCCACCACTCGAGCTTCCCCTACCACCACGCGGCGCCTATTTTCAGTGAGTCTTTAATTAGGGCACATTTTTTTATTCACAGTTTTGAGTGCATGCATGTTGCTCTGCTGGTTTGAAACTATAGTCTCGATAGTTGAAACTTGAAACCGTGAGTTTGAGTTGTTTGGAATGTCTCTATTTTTGGTTTTGAGTGTATGTTGAAACTGTAGTCTCGTAGTTGTAACTTTAAACCGTGAGTTTGAGTTGTTTGGAATGTCTCTATTTTTGGTTTTGAGTGCATGTTGCTCTGCTGGTTGATCTGTCACGGTAGTGATGCTCATCATGGCTAGGCCGTGATCAATTGCGCCTATGAGGGTGCGGTTCGAGTTGGCACGTTACGGCCGTGATGGACATCACGGCCAGGCCGTGACCAGTGCTTGGCAATCTTCAAAAACTATAGTTTTCAATCTCCCGTATTGTCCTTATATTGGATATATAGATGTTTTGTATATCTATAGGACCTATCTAGTTATTTTTATTTATACTTCTGTATTTATTTTGAGTTATAACCTATGTTAATACATATATATTGTTTCTGAACAGGCATACATATGGATCAGTCGGATAGCCCACATGCACGGGAGGACACTGTGGGGGTTTCGCAGGACCCGATCACGCCTACGCCTGATTCTAGTGTAAGTTTACATGTTATATACTATCTTTATTCCTTCTTGTTAATGTAAGTTTATAATGTTACAACCCTCTATTTTATCAATTTTTTTGTCCATACAGACATCATAGGCTCATAGGAAACGGGGTAGAGAAGCCACCTCGTTGAAGAAACTAGAGAAGGACAGGCAGAGCGGACATAAGCTTGAGGTGTCCTTCGATGCTAATCTAAATGCCCAGGGACCCCGTGCTAAAGAATTTAATAAGTGGGTGTTTCTACAAGCGAAGCAGCACGTAAGCATCAACTACAACCCATTGGAATGGACGTTCCACGTAGCGTTAAGGATCAGATTTGGGAGGCTATCACGGTATTTTACCTTTACATTCGTTTGATTTACATTATTAGATAATTATCCGAGTTATAATCCATCCAGTTGTTATATATGTATCTAATGTGTAGGTAGCTTGGACTGTGCCAAATGACGAGGATCATCGTCATAAATGTATGAAAATGGCATCAAAGAGTTGGAATGGGTTCAAGCATGATCTTACCAGGTACTATGTATCTGGGAAGAAGCGGCTTGATAAAATGTTCTCGGATTATCCCTGGATTGATCATGATACTTGGGATATGTTTTCCAGGAGTCGACAAGATGGAGAATTTCAGGTTGGTTGATTAAGTTAATTTTGTATGCTTATTATAGATCATTTAACTGTATTTAATTATGTGTTTTTGTTTGAATAGGCTAAGGCAAATAAGGGTCGGCAGAATCAGGCGAAGAACGTCCAACGCCACACCATGTCTCAGGGTGGGTACCAGACTCGGATCCAGCAGATGATGGCGGATAGGCTGAGGGCGAAGCAGGAAGAGCACTCTGCTAGGATTGAAAGAGGAGAGGTGCCTGAGGGCACACCATCAAGTCCTCCGTCGGACATCGACCGCGAGGATGTCCGGTTAGCTGGCCGCATGACAAAGGCGGGATCTTTTAAAGTTGATTCCACTCGCGAAGTGGCAGATAAGATTGTAAGTAAATAATTAACTTGATTTCAATTGATATTTGTATAGATATTTGCAACACTTTTCACTTGCACGTTTTTTCATTTTTTTTCATTGTAGATGGATCTTAAAGCAAAATCCTCCCAGGGCGCATTCGTCCCTTCTGGACGGCAAGACGTCTTGATGACTGCTCTAGGCAAGAAAGACCATCCTGGTCGGGTTCTCGGTGTTCCTGGGAACGTGACCATCAAACAATATTATGGCAAGTCTGCTTCACGAAAGCGGGTGGTCAATGAAGCATCAATTTTGGTTGACATTACTCAACACCTCATGTCCAACCCAGATATTACAACACATCTCGATGCAAGGCTTAATAGCCAACCAGAATTCAAGCGGCGCTTGAGAGCTTTCCTCCGTCGGTACATCCCAGGACACCGTAAGGCTTGCCAACGCTTCACATGTGAGCACAAAAGAGAGTTTTAGTATGGCACATGTGGAGGACGATGAGTTGGCAGCTAGGGAGCGGGAGTTGGAAGTCCAGCGCCATGAGCATGAGTTGGAAATGAAAAGGCGTGAGCTTGAGTTGGACTCCAAACGACGTGAGCTCGAAATGTTAGCAAATGTATTTATTCATTATTAATGTCCAAATTAGTCAAATAATTACTTGTGTTTTTTTTTAATTATCAAAAACTTATATATTTTATTTTTCCTAAACTGAAGGCCAAGTCGACGTCGGTGTCACTGTCACCTATCACTCGTTTGTTCTCACTTGGTGAGGATTATGCGTTTGAGATTTTTGAATGTCCATTGGATCACGATGGATGGGTGGCACGCTCAGATCAACAGAGGATATTTTCCTTCGTTGGTGACGATCTCGGGAACGCCTGCAGAAATAACGTCTGGATGAACAACAATGTCATCAGTCTCTGGTGCACGTAAGTTAATTTTAATTTTATAACTTATTTATTTTTGGTATTTTTCCATTTAATAATTTATTTTAATTTCAATATATATATATTATATATTTAACATCCACACCTTTTCATATCTTAGGTATCTCCATAGTCTTCAGCTTGATAAGGGCGTTGCATCAGTTTACGGTTTCTTAGATCCGTCAATCCTTCTGCCCGAGTTCTTTGCTGGTGATGCATTCAGTAAATACTTAGGAAACTTGTTGGGAGACAATCAGAAAGAATTATATCTGGCTCCCTACTGTATGGATCGCCATTGGCAGTTGTTCGTACTTCACCCGTCTAGGCATACTGTCATATTCTTCTGCTCTCTCCACCATGATCCGCCACCGAAGGTGGTGGAAGCTGTAAATATGTAAGTAACTAATCTTAAATTTAATTTAAGTTTTAATATCAGTTGTTTTTAGTTTATTACACACATGATATATGAGTTTGTTAATTGATCGACATGATTATTTGTTTATGATAGCGCGCTGAATGCGAGTAGCATAAGTTGCGCCAACGGGAGAAGTAGGACTTCTAAGGCTAAAGCAAATCCTGTATGGAACATCCTCAAGGTTTGGTAGTTTATTTATCAAATAATTAATATTATAATTACTAATTTATGTGTATATTCAACTGACGTTGAAATTAATTTTGTTGGTAGTCTCGATTTCAAATCGACATGGTTGGTCGTGCGACTATTATGTGATGCTTCATATGCTGAACATAGTCTCCGCATCTATTACGGATGGATGGAAGAAGGTAATATTTAAACAACTTGTTAAATTATATATTATAGTTTTGAAGATGACTTGCATTGATGTTATTGTTATTATTTGAACGTGTCTAGGCATTTATCGACCAATCGCCTATTGAAGAAGATGAGTTAAGAGACTTGAGGATGCGCTTCGCTGAATTCTTTTTCAAGTATGCGGCTGAAAATGGAATTGACAACATACCTCCGCACTACTTAGATAAATAGTTTTTTTTGTTAGACTTTAGAAACTAATTAATAACATGTATATATATATCCTTAGATAGTTTTGTTTTTTAGACATTGGAACTAAAATTTATTTATATATATACATGGGTTTTGGTTTTAAGTCCCCCCATTGTGTAATTTTCCTTTGCAATTCTGTAATGTGTGTGATATTCTGTGTTACTGGGACTGAATACAGGGATAGCTGAGGGGAGTGATATTTTAAAACTGAATTTAAAAAAAAAAAACTATTAACGTCAGTTGTATCAAACAACTGACGTTAATAGTATTTTATAAAATATACAGTACACTATTAACGTCAGTTGTTTATTACAACTGACGTTAAAATTAAACCTTTAACGTCGGTCTTTATAACAAGCGGCGTTAGTTTTAACAAAATCAACGTCCGTTGTATTAAAGAACTGACGTTAAAGGTTTAATTTTAACGTCAGTTGTTTAAAAAACCGACGTTAATTTTTACAAAATTAACGTCGGTTTTGTTAAGGAACTGACGTTAATAGTGTTATATTTAACGTCAGTTCTCAACTGACGTTAAAATATTAACTATTAATGTCAACTGTATTTACGTCAGTCAGTATTCTGACGTAAAAAATCAATTTTAACTGACGTAAAAAGTACTTATTGCACTAGTGCTCTCTCCTGCAGTTCCCGCTCCTTGTTCTCACCATGGTTTGTGGTATGGGAAAGTTTTACTTCGATTCCCACAGACGGCGCCAAATGTTCCGTCCAAATACCTCAGATGAGAGATACTCGGCCGAAGAAAGTTTAGTGGGAGTGTTTTGGAATGTGCTTGACAGAATGTGAATTATGCTCCTACGTATCCAAATGGGAATCAAAGCAAACGTCGTTCTCAATAGAGGGGTTGGACCCCTATTTATAGAGATGTTTAGAATCAGGCTCCGAGTTATACGGAGGGATATCGGGGTCAGGCTCTGATTATGCAGAGAGATATGAGGCTCCTGATTGTGCGGAGAGATATCAGGCTCCGGATTATGCGGAGAGATATTCGGACCGGCGAGATATTCGGCTCAGTTAATTACGGCTGGATAGCTCGAGGCCGAGATATCTTCATTCGCGGTCTGGTGTGGAGTAGACCCGAGTAGTTATCCTCGGGTGTCGAGCGTGTCAATAAGTCTTCGGCTTTATGGGAGTTCGGGTAAATATCCACTTACGAGAATGAGCTCGGTCGTATTGACAATCCTCGGCCTTATATCTTCGACCGGTACACATGCATATACGTATAGTTCTCGGGCGGGTTTAATATGGTTTTTTATTTGTTATATTTCTCCCAATTTTCTTCTAGCAGTTAACCAGTTTTGGAAAACATTTTCATACATGATTTGTTTAATCTTTTACGTTAAATATTTGTTACAAACATTTGTAAAAAATACATTTGTATATAATATTAATCAGTTTCAATTGAGACCCGATGATTGAACGACACATGAAATTATGCTGGTTTCTAAATATTAAAATATATTATTATATATTATAGATTCGTATGTTCAAATTTTGTACTTTTATTTCCACATGCTTAGTAGGGGTGTAATCGGATTGGTTTGGTTCGGATTTGAGGGAAAACAGTGTCCGAACCAATCAAAATTGTTTGGTTCGGTTCGGTTCGGTTTCTGGCATTTTCTGTTAGCAGACCCGAACCAATCCGAACCGATCATGTTCGGATCGGTTCGGATCGGATCGTCGGGTTCCCGCCTTTAAAAAAAAAAAACCTGTTTTCTCCTATTATTCCTGTTTCACCTATTTCGATTTCCATTTCTCCTGAATGCAAATTACATATCCCACATCAAATCTAGTTTACTCCCCAAAAATCAACACAACATCTAACATAAAAAAT
Source organism: Sophora flavescens (assembly GCA_030762895.1). Taxonomy (NCBI): domain Eukaryota; kingdom Viridiplantae; phylum Streptophyta; class Magnoliopsida; order Fabales; family Fabaceae; genus Sophora; species Sophora flavescens. The sequence continues at coordinate 71,301,595 of CM061062.1, read as the reverse complement.
CCACAACACCATATGATTCCAGAATGATAGAATTCCCAAACAAAAATCAACACAGCACCATATGATTCCAGGATTGTAGAACTGTGGCTAAGCACCATATGCTGTTATAGTTGTGGCATTACATTGCACAAATAGTCCAAACATAAAAGCAGGGAAATGCAATACTAAAATCAAAGTGTCCAAGGTATGTCAGAGACCAAAACACCTGCCTATAATCTTAATTATATAGAGGAAAAAAACCAAAAACTGAACTTTTAAAAGCATAGACCCTAAGTAGCATAACCAATTCGAATTGCTTTGACCAAGAAAAACTCCACCTTTCAATTGCACAACCTCTCCCGGGAGCCATCGCCTTAAATACCTGAAAACAACATAGCACGGCCAAGTCAATCACACTAAGAATATCAATCACATTTTACAGAAAATACAAAAAAATGATCTTATGTCCATTATCTACATATAACTAATCTTAGTTTTCGTGCCCCAAACACCCTATGACAACCAGAAAGCATTGCCAACCTTCTTGGCATCAAGCAACTACCATATCCTCAATCAACAAGAAGATTACTTCAAATAAAACCATCATAGTTCCTGTCTCTTGCTCTTGTTCTGGAAACATCTATCAGCATAACACTGTTTACACTGCAAGGAAGAATGATACCTACTTTGAGTTGGTAAATACAACTTACCAAGACCTCACCACATGCCAAGCATTGATGGGTCATAATTACTATGCATCTGTTAACATTACAATTGGTGCAGACCTCACAGTTCCAGTGATATGTGCTTGTCCTACCTCAAACCAAACTGCAAGAGGAGTCACTTCCTTGCTGGTATACTTGGTGAACTATGGTGACACGGTTAGGTCCATTGGAGAGGCTTATGGTGTTGATGAACAAAGTATGCTAAAGGCTAATGGGTTGGTCAAAACACAAAGTGAAAACAGCAGCGTGAGCCTTGACTCCTTGATGCCTATATTAGTTCCTTTAAGTGGCAAGAGTTGCAAAGAGAACCCAGATAGTTTCTATTGTACCTGTCCCAAGGGAGTGGCTGCAGATGGATTCTCCTGTGATGAATCGGATGGTCAAAAAATGATCTTATGTCCATTATCTACATATAACTAATCTTATAAATTTAATGTTCAAAACAAGTTAACATCCTAGTAATAAAAAAATAATCAAGGATGGCAAGACAAGTGCTGTAACTTCAGGGATTCTCTGAATCCTCGGGCACTGAGATGCATTAAGGACACCAATATCTCTACAATACTCAAAGAACAATGAGAGTTCATCCCCTTGAGTTGTTGCTTTCTGCAGAACCTTGAGTCCAATACCAACTTCAACTTTTCCACCAATATCATATATCCTCAACAACACCTTTGCAATCTGCTTGCAAAACTTGCTATACACATCAAAAACCTCAACTATAACACAATCCCTGGCTTCAAGAATAAGACCAACATTCATGTTCATATTCCTTGGCTTGATCTGCATAAGCATGTCAATCATAGCCTGAAGCTTTTGCAACTTCTCAAGCTCTTCCATCAATGTTTCTTCAACCTCAACATCCTTATTATTCTTTCTCGCTTGTTCTTGTTGTTCATCTTTTTAGCCTCAGAGGAAACAAAAGCTGACCTATGATCCAAATATGCAAAATATCCTCTCACAAAAGCATTGAAACCCCATGCTTTTGCAGGGTTCATGTGGCCATCAGTGAAGTTTGAAAGATCAAACGGCAACCTTCCCATAATGGGGACAAGAAACATAAAGGCTTTGTTTGTTGTTTGATACAGCACTAAATACATGTTTATAATGAATGAAGTGTAAAACAACATAATAATAAGTTACCTTAATCCAAGGCCATAAACTGACTACTAGTGTTCCCAATATCCTGATGCAATACATTTATCTCTGGAAGCTCTAATAATATAATAATACAAAAAATATATTAGAAAGTCCGAAAGATATCAAATTCAATGATAAAATAATTAATAAACTTTTTACCTGAATCATCTTCAGCCATATGACTTTGTAGATTATCAACTTTTTCAGCTTTACTCCTCAACCAATTTTGAGTACAAATCAAAGCCTCTCTTTGTGGAGGGATGCAATGAACTACGGTATGGGTCAAGAACACGACCCCCGGTACTAAATGCGGACTCAGATGACACAGTAGACACCGGGATAGCTAATATGTCCCTAGCCATTCGAGAAAGAACATGATACTTCACAGTCTTACCTCTCCACCATTTGAGAATATCAAAATCATCACAATAGTCTTCCACATCATCTTCAATATATCTTTCCAACTCATTTCTCTTCAGCTCACCTTGCTTCCTCCATACCTTTCGTATGAACGCACCTTTACATGATATTTCACTCTCGTCGTTTTGACCACCTTGTGCTTGAAGAGTACTATTCGAGGGTTGGGCATTAGAATCACAAGTATCATTGGGAATAGGATACCAAACAACATACTGAGAAAATATTTTTTTTATAAGATCTTTCAATTTTTTTAATACTTCCGTCACAATAGCCATATCCGAACTGAATAGCTGATCCAAACAACACTCAAAATACTCCAATTTATATCTAGGGTCAAGGAAAATAGCCACCAACAACAGATAATTCAAATGCTCAATGTCCCAATATTTGTCAAATTTTATTTTCATATTTGATGACATCCTATATAGCACCTCATCATCACTTTGCATCCACTTATTCAATGTAGCTTGGATTTCACACCACTTATCAAAGAAGCCATTAGAAGTGACATGCAATGATGCAGAAAAAGTAAGGGTAGCATCATAGAAAATCTTTAAAAATTTAGTGAAAACACGAGCACGATTCCAATCATCAATAAGAGAAGCACCCCCTTCACTATCAACAAATGCTACATAAGAGTGGTCATCAAATTGTAAGCGAACAAATGCCTTTTCATACTTTTCAGCTATGTCCAACATCAAATAAGTGGAATTCCACCTAGTTGGAACATCAAGCACAAGCATTTGACCCATGGTTATGTTTGCCTCATCGACACACCTCTTAAATGAGGACAATCTTTGTGGAGATGACCTCACATACTTGCAAGAAGCCCTTTTCTTTGAAATAGAACTATCTAGTTCCTTCAACCCATCACTTACAATTAAGTTCAAGATGTGAGCACTACATCTCATATGCAAATACTCCCCTTTCAATATGGTAGTACCTTTCCAATCATCCATGCCTCTAACCAAATATGACATGGCTGTGGTGTTAGCACTAGCATTATCTACGGTTACAGTGCAAATCTTGGTAATACCCCAATCTTTTATGTATTTCTCTAAAGCTTTTCCTATGGTTTCCCCCCTATGGTCTGCAATCAAACCAAAACTCACTATCTTCTTTTGCAATTCCCACCCCTCATCAATAAAATGGGCAGTCACACACATATAATTCATGTTTTGAATGGAAGTCCAAGTATCGGTTGTAAGGGAAACCATTTGGTAGTTTTGTTCCAAGAAAGATTTTAAAAGCAATTTCTCACCCATAAAGAGTTGCATGCAATCCTTTGCCATGGTCACACGACTAGGGATTTTAAATCGAGGTTGAGCCATACTAATGAAAGCTCTAACCCCGGGGTTATTGACAAACTTAAAAGGGAGCTCATCCATTATTAGCAACTTAGCCAAAGCCTCTCTGCATTCATCTTGCTTAAACTCAACAAGCCTCATAGATACAGTGTTATCATTCTCACTTTGTTTTCCTACGGCAATCGTTTTTTGCTTCTTATCGGTGTTACTTGGGTTTTTAGTACACTTATTCATATGTTTGTTGAGGTTGGAAGTCCCATGATTACTACTATTGCAAGCATAATGTTTGCCACAATAGATACAGATAGCCTTATCACCCTCTCTCTTAAAATGATTCCAAGCCATAGATGGAGGTCTACTGGGTTTTTGTTTGACACGTACCTCTGGTGCATATTGACCTTCAATCTGAGGTATCTCACTGACACTGAAAGTTGTTTCTGTTGGAGGAGTAGGTGCACTAGAAATTTGAGTCCCGGATGTATCTTGATTCTCTGTCATTTTGAACCAAAACTAAGGAATTAAGGAATGCACACAGGTAGCATAGATCAGAAAGAAAGAATCAATGATTCAAATAACAATAAAATAAAAAATCCCAAAATCAAAAATTTAAAAACCCTAAAGTCAGAAATCCCTAAATGCACAAATTGGGTACCAATCTCAGAGGATGTCGCAGACTCGCGGTGATGGAGTGTGGTGGAGAGGTGGAGGCCGGAGGGAGATGTCCCGGACGCGGAGCCGGTGATGGAGCAACAAGCCGAAGAGGTGGAGAAGTATCGCAGATTCGCAGTGATAGAGCGAGGTGAAGAGTTGCATGCAATGTCGCGGACTCGCGGTGATGGAGTGGTGGAGGCCGGAGGGAGGTGCACGGTGCCGGTGATGGAGCTACTGAGAGAGGTGAAGAGGTTGAGGTGATGGAGCGACTGAGCGTCTGAGCGAGTCAGCGAGGTGAAGAAGTCGCGGTGATGTAGCGAGGTGAAGAGGTGGAGAGATGTCGCGGTGCTGGTCGCGGTGGCGAGCAGTGCTGGAAGCCGGAAGGGACGCCGTCGCCGCCGCTGACTCGAGTTGAAGATTGAAGTAGGGTTGAAGACGAGGAGTGCGAGATGGAGAGATCTCAGATGAGTCAGATCTGTGTCTGTGTCTGCCTAGTATATTAATATTGTAAATAATTAAAAAAAAAAAATTAGGGGTTCGGTTCGGTTCTAGCGGGTTCAATTTTCCTGGAACCGAGAACCGAACCGAACCAAGGTCGGGTCCAATGATTTTGACCCGACTCGAACCGACCCACAAAATGGATTGGTTTGGTTCGGATCGTCCGGGTTCCCGGGTCGGATTAAATCCACTTACACCTTGGTACCTTTTAATTTCCAAACTGAGATTAATGTCTACGTGCAGCAAGAGTTACACTATGTGGTATACTTTGTGGGTAACTATATATATACAATACAATTGATGTATTCATACAATACAGGTATGTTCTTTAATTTCGTTATTTAATTAGTCAGCCTTGCTGTTATTTTTGTGTACTTTAGGTTGAATTCACAGCTTGCTCCTTTTTGTAAGTGAATACAACATTACTTGTAAATGGGTTGGGTATCCCTTTGTACTCCTTATATTACATTTTTGCTTATAAAAGAAAAATGGTTAATTTGCTGAATCAATTTTAATTTTTTTTTACAATTACTAGTGTGTCAAAAACACTAAACCACTAATAAGTTATCCATACTCGGTACATAAATGCCTTTGTGTCGTAATAATCACCACATAAATGGTCACACATGTGATAACAATATATAAGGTTAGCAGCCACAAATCTGGCTCCGAAGAAGTCTGGTCTCCTGGAAGAGGTCCAAACACACGACACCTACTCAGATAGTTTTGCAAATAAATGATGCCTTTGATCGGTGCATTCCAGCGGATGGAGCTAGGTGAAGGTACGGTGGCGAGAAGTGCACTCCCTTACTTGAGGATGATGTTTGCAACATCGTGCAATATTCCCAACAAGTACACCGGCAAGGACCTGACAACCTCTATAGTTGAGGCTACCACGATCAAGCAAAAGAGTCGGCTATCTCGATGGATGCCTTGTTTGCAAATGCAAAAGAGAAAATTAGGCAGACATGGTTAGACACACTTACGAATATGTCAAAGTCCGGTCATGCTATAACTACACCTAACTTTCCTCATATGCAATTTACGACCAGGCATCAACGAATACACCTTGACAATGCTTGTACCGGCCGAGGATAGAAGACCGAGAACTCGTCTATACGACCGGACCAACCGAGCTTATCCCCCCGAATGGGCCTTGGCCCAAACCTCAAGGAGCCGAGAACATGTCGGCACGCCTGACATCCGAGGATAACTACTCGGCCTTGATCTATATCAGGTCACTCGCGAAGATACCTCGGCCCCAAGCTATCCATCCACAGCTAATTGGGCCGAATATCTCGCTAGCCATAATGTCGCTCCGGATAATCAGGCTCCGGATATTTCTCCCCATGATCGCGATCTGGTCCAAATATTTCTCCGCTTATTTCGGAGCTTGATCCTGAGAGATCTCTATAAATAGGGGGACTTACCCCCTCATTCAGAACTACGTTTGCTTTGATTCCCATTTGGATACGTAGGAGCAGAATCCACATTCTGTCAAGCACAATCCAAAAACACCCCACTAATCCTCGTTAGACCGAGTATCTCGCACCCGAGGTATTTGGACGGAACATTTGGCGCCGTCTGTGGGGATCGAAGCAAATATTTTTCCATACCACACAAAATGGTGAGAATGAGGAGCGGAAACTGCAGGAGGGAAGAGCCGGGGAATGCCAACAACGGAGTTAACGGGGATAATGGAGAACGATCCGTAGGCCCAGCAGGAATGACTGACAATCCCGTGGTTCAGGAGCTCAGCAGATTGCAGCGCGAGAGAAGGGAGAACGAAGAAATCTGCCGACAGAATAGCCATCGTGAAAGAGAGCAGAGCAGGGAAAGGTCGGTCTCTTCCCCACATGAAAGAGAGCGCCGACCACCGGAGATTGAGGGGTCCAGAAACTTGTACAGGGAAGGGGGTCCTCACCTCCGAGCTTCCCACCACAACAACCGAGTAGAGGAAGAGGGATTCCCTAGGCAGGCCCCAGAATTTTCACTCCAGACAAACAGACTTAATGACAAGGCCAGCCTGCGGAAGCCGAGGCATCCCTTCACGAACGATATCATGGGGGTCCCATTGCCAGCCAACTACAAGCCCATCAACATTGACAAATATGATGGCACCTCAGACCCCGAGCGCCACTTGGACGCCTTCACCACCTAGATGTACCTCTTTACGGATGACGACGCTGTCATGTGCAAAGTCTTCCCAACCACTCTGAAGGAGGCAGCGCTGACCTGGTACACCCAGCTACCCCCAGCCTCGGTAGACTCTTTTAATACATTCGTGGCTAAGTTCAGCGCTCAGTTTGCCACGAGCCGAGCCCACCAAAAAACCTCGGCCTCACTGGTAAACTTCAGGCAAGAGAAGAATGAATCCCTGCGCAACTTCATGGCCAGATTCAGCAAGGAGGAGGTACTCATCCCCAATCTCAGTGCCGATGTTGCACTACACACCATCCTGACCGGGTTGAGACCTGGCCCTTTTGCTAGGCACTTGGCTCGGAAACCACCAGCCGACATGGACGAACTAAGAAGAAAAGCTGCGGGGTTCATCAATATGGAGGAGGTTGAGGAGTCCAAGAAAAGGGAGCGGACCGATGATGCCGACAGGTGAGAAGGTAAAGACAAGAGGAGGGCAGGGGGTGATAAACCGAGATTTAAAGGCCCGGCCGAGCATTTCCAGAGGGGACCGAAGTATGAACATTATACTCCCCTCAATACAAACCGAGCTCGGGTGTTCGAGGAAGCGTACAATGCGGAACTTCTGCAGCTCCCAAATCGTGGCCACACCCCCCAAAATGCAGATCGCCAGAAGCATTGTCGGTATCACCGCAACTATGGCCATACCACCGAGGAGTGATGGGTCCTACGGGATAAAATTGAAGAGCTGGTTCAGGCTGGCCATCTCAGCAACTTTGTTCGAAGAAACAACAACAACAGTGAGAGGCGTGGTAGAAACAGAAGGAGAGAGGGTGACCAAAGCCCAAGGAGGGGTGGCGGTCGACGAAATGATGAGAGAGCAGAGACCAGAGAGGGGCGGAACGAGAAACGGGAAGAGGATAATGTCATTCGGGGAGTAATAAACACCATCTCAGGAGGATTTGCGGGGGGAGGCACAACAAGTTCAGCTCGGAGAAGACACCTGCGGGCCATCCGAGCTGTCAACCTCTAGATATCGGCAAGCCTCCCCGAAGTTCCCCACCTATTATCTTTTCCGATGAAGATTTTGTGGGAGTAGATCCCAACCAAGATGACCCCATGGTGATCACCGTACAGTTGGCCAACTTCTCGGTCAAAAGAACCCTCGTCGACCAGGGGAGCTTTGCGGATATATTGTATTACTCAACGTTTCAGAAGCTCGGGATCCCGGAGAAATCAATTCAGCCGTACGACAGTAAGCTCGTCGGCTTCGCAGGGGAACAGGTTGATACTCGGGGATATATTGACCTCTCACTTTCGGCGATGGCAGAGCTTCTAAAACCATCATGGTCAGGTATGTGTTAGTTAATGCTGTTACATCGTATAATATCCTGATCGGAAGACCGTCCTTGAATGAGTTAGGGGCTGTGGTCTCTACTCCCCACCTCACGATGAAGTTCCCTTCCAGCTCGGGGGACATAGTGGCTGTCCGAGCAGATCAGAGGATGGCAAGACAGTGCTATGCTGATAGTTTGCGGGTGAGCAAACTTAAACCCGCACCAGCAGAAACCCTAGACATGGGGAAAGACAAGGCGGTGAATTCCGTAAACTCCGTTGAGCTGGATCCCAGGATGGACATGCAGGAACAACGCCCACAACCTATTGAGGAGTTAGAGAAGTTACAGCTCGGTGCGCAGCCTGAACAGTGCACTAAACTCGGCGGTCACCTTGAACCTACTTTGAAAGAAGAAATAAAGCAAGTGCTACGCAGAAATGCCGATCTATTCGCCTGGACCACATCTGACATGTCGGGAATTGACCCCAACTTCTTATGCCATAAATTGGCAATTTGTCCCGAGGCGAAGCCAGTGGCCCAGAGAAAAAGGAGACTAGGTGAAGAAAGGAGAAAAGTAGTGGAAGAGGAGACAGCGAAGTTGGTCAAGGCCAATTTTATCCGAGAAGTAGAATATACTACATGGCTGGCCAATGTCGTTCTCGTCAAAAAAGCAAACGGCAAGTGGCGCATGTGCACCGATTACACAGATCTGAACAGAGCTTGCCCAAAAGACTCTTATCCTTTGCCGAGTATTGACAGGCTGGTTGACGGGGCTTCCGGATACAGAATTCTAAGCTTTTTGGATGCATACTCCGGGTACAACCAAATCCGAATGTACCCCCCAGATGAGGAGAAAACAACCTTCATTACTGAGGGGTCAAATTATCATTCTGAGTGATGCCGTTTGGGTGAAGAATGCGGGAGCTACGTATGCAGAGACTCATGGACCGGGTATTTGAGAAACAAATTGGCGGAACTATGGAAGTATATGTGGATGACATGGTGGTGAAATCCGATGACCCCCACCACCACCCTACACGATCTGGAAGAAATATTTTCAGAATTGAGAAGGTACAACATGAGACTGAACCCGGAGAAGTGTGTTTTCGGTGTCCGGGGGGGAAAATTCCTCGGCTTTATGCTTACGCACTGGGGAATCGAGGCCAATCCTGATAAGTGCCGGGCCGTGATTGAGATGAGAAGCCCGCAGAATGTTAAAGAAGTGCAAAGATTGGCAGGACGGCTTGCATCATTATCTCGGTTCCTGCCCAAATCCGCAGAGAAAGCTCGGCCTTTCTTCAAACTGCTGAAGAAGCCCCAAACCTTCATGTGGACCGAGGACTGCGAGAAGGCCTTTGTCGACTTCAAGGCCTTTTTGTCCTCCCCGCCGATATTAACACGATCCATCCCCGGGAAGGAATTGTATTTGTATCTGTCAGCCTCCGAGAATGCCATCAGCGCAGTCATCGTACAGGAGGTAGAGAAAGCTCAAATGCCGGTATACTTCATCAGTAGGGTGCTTCATGATGCCGAAACTCGGTATCAAGTCATTGAGAAACTGGTCTTAGCCTTGGTAACCGCAGCTCGGCGGTTGCGCCCGTACTTTCAGAGTCCCCAAGTGATTGTTAAGACGGATCACCCGATTAAACAGATACTCAAAAAGCCCGAATTGGCGGGGCGTATGATTGCTTGGTCAGTAGAATTGTCCGAGTTTGGCTTGAAATACGAGATGAGAGGACCTCTGAAATCTCAATGCCTCTCCGACTTCATAGCCGAGCTCCATCCACAGCCAGTAGCCGAGGATTTATGGTGGAATTTGTACGTGGATGGATCCTCGAATGTCAGGGGCAGTGGAGCGGGGGTGATTCTGGAAGGACCGGGGGATTTGATCTTGGAGCAATCGTTAAAGTTCGAATTCAAAACCTCGAACAATCAAGCCGAGTATGAAGCTTTGATAGCGGGATTAAGGCTGGCGAATGAAATGGGGGCAAAGGCTGTTAGGTGCCAGAGTGATTCACAACTAGTCACCGGACAAATATCCGGAGGCTATCAGGCGAAGGAACCTCAGCTCACCAGATATTTGTGTAAGGTCAACCAATTAATCTCCGGCTTCGAAAAATTCACTATTGAGCACATTCTCCGGGAATAAAACACTCGGGCTGATTTGCTGTCCAAGCTAGCCAGCACAAAGAAGCCGGGACACCATAGAACGGTTATTCAAGAAACCCTCAATGAACCGAGCATTGGGACAGAAGAGGTGATGGCCAACGAGTTGGTTGGCCGAGAATGGATGACACCCATATGGGAATACTTATCCTCAGAAACTCTACCCTCGGATCAGGCCGAAGCCAGGAAAGTCAGGCTCAGGGCAAGTCACTTTACCATAATCTCCGGGGAGTTGTATAAGCGAGGATTCTCGGCACCATTGCTAAAATGTCTGACGAGGGCACAATCCAAGTATGTCATGGAAGAGGTTCACCGAGGAATCTATGGTTTTCACTGTGGAAGCAGATCAATGGCCTCCAAGGTAGTCCGAGCAGGGTACTATTGGCCCACCATCAGAGCTGATTGCATGGAGTGGACGAAGCGGTGTGATGAGTGCCAAAGATTTTCCAATGTAAATCATACCCCCCCCCCCCCCCCCTGAAGGACTTCACACATTAAACTCGCCTTGGCCGTTCGCTATGTGGGGAATGGACATACTGGGGCCTTTCCCTGTAGCCAAAGGTCAAGTCAAATTCCTACTGGTAGCGGTGGACTACTTCACCAAATGGATCGAAGCAGAGCCTTTGGCAAAGATTACCGTCGAGAAAGTGCAGAAATTTGTGTGGAAGAGCCTTATTTGTAGGCACGGAATTCCCTTTGCAATCGTCACTGACAACGGAAGACAATTTGTGGATAAGACGCTACGGGAATTCTATGACAACCTCGGTATTAAGCACCAAGTTACATCCGTTGAGCACCCCCAAACAAATGGGCAGGCCGAAGCAGCTAACAAGGTCATCCTCAGGGAACTGAAGAAAAGGGTAGGAAGATCCAAAGGAGCTTGGGAAGAAGAGTTACCGAGTATCCTCTGGGCCTACCACTGTACGCCTCAATCTACCACTCAAGAAACACCCTTCAGGCTGAAGTATGGAACAGACGCCATGATCCCAGTGGAGGTTGGTGAACCGTCTTTCCGATGTATACAACACAAGCCGAATGACAATGAGAGCAATCTGAATAGAAGAAGTCAGGGAGGAAGCCAGAATCAGAGAAGAAGCCTGCAAACAGAGAGCCACCAGAAGGTATAATTCAAGAGTGAAGCCAAGGAGTTTTTTGCGCGGAGACTTAGTACTGAGAATAAAAGGGGAAGCAAGGAAGGACCGCACGGAAGGCAAGTTGGCAGCAAACTGGGGAGGGCCATTCCGAGTAGTTGAAAACCTGGGGAACGGGGCATATAGGTTAGAAGAATTGTCAGGAAATCCTATCCCGAGGACTTGGAATGCTTCTCATTTAAAGTTTTATTACAGCTGATGTATATAGTCGGGTGTTGTACTCTTTTTCCTACCTCGGTATTTTTTCCCAAAATGGGTTTTGACCGGGGAGGTTTTAACGAGGCACACCGCGGACTCCATCCAATAAAAAACAAATTTTATTATGAATATGGTTTTATGTTCTCTTGCTTTGTCGAAGTATTTATTTTGCAGGCATCTTATTCTGGTGGCCGAGTACGAGCCAATGGCCGAGTTCGAGCCAATTACATTCTAAAGGCCAAGTTTGAGCCTGATGGCCGAGTTCGAGCCAGTCAAATCTCTAAGGCCAAGTTTGAGCCTGATGGCCGAGTTCGAGCCAGTCAAATCTCTAAGGCCAAGTTTGAGCCTGATGGCCGAGTACGAGCCAACGGCCGAGTTCGAGCCGATTACATTCTAAAGGCCAAGTTTGAGCCTGATGGCCGATTTCGAGCCAGTCAAATCTCTAAGGCCAAGTTTGAGACTGATGGCCGAGTTCGAGCCAGTCAAATCTCTAAGGCCAAGTTTGAGCCTGATGGCCGAGTACGAGCCAATGGCCGAGTTCGAGCCAATTACATTCTAAAGGCCAAGTTTGAGCCTGATGGTCGAGTTCGAGCCAGTCAAATCTCTAAGGCCAAGTTTGAGCCTGATGGCCGAGTTCGAGCCAGTCAAATCTCTAAGGCCAAGTTTGAGCCTGATGGCCGAGTACGAGCCAACGGCCGAGTTCGAGCCGATTACATTCTAAAGGCCAAGTTTGAGCCTGATGGCCGAGTTCGAGCCAGTCAAATCTCTAAGGCCAAGTTTGAGCCTGATGGCCGAGTTCGAGCCAGTCAAATCTCTAAGGCCAAGTTTGAGCTTGATGGCCGAGTACGAGCCAACGGCCGAGTTCGAGCCGATTACATTCTAAAGGCCAAGTTTGAGCCTGATGGCCGAGTTCGAGCCAGTCAAATCTCTAAGGCCAAGTTTGAGCCTGATGGCCGAGTTCGAGCCAGTCAAATCCCTAAGACCAAGTTTGAGCCTAGTGGCCGAGTACGAGCCAATGGCCGAGTTCGAGCCAGTCAAATTCTAAAGGCAAAGTTTGAGGCTGGTGGCCAGGTACGAGCCATGAAATTAAGCCTAAAGGTCAAGCATGATCCTATTAGCCGAGTCCGAGTTATTAAGTTATTAGCGCTGAATTTAAGCCGCGAAATTATTAAAGCCAGATATGAGCAAAGAACAAAGTTCGGATCAAAAAGGTCAAGTTCGAGTCATTATTTTATTAAGGAAACCGAGTACAATGTGTAAAGCAAAAATAAAGCTGAGTTTGACTCTTGAAAAGTACATTCAAGGGACCGAGTGCAACGCTGAAATCGAAAGCCGAAATTGAAAACAAGGGCCGCTCGACGGGACAGTAGTCCCCCCAATTAAAACGGGGGCAAGTCCGGACGGCCCCCAATCCCCCTGATCAAGCGCCACCACTCTCTCTTAAGGGAGGCTGTAGCCACTTCCCCCTGAGAAAGCTGGATGATGAGGTGCTCGGCAAGCTCCGGGAGTAGACGACCTCTACCCCTTTCTCCACTCCCGAAGATTATCGTTCTCCCAGTTAACATCCTTCTTGAAGGGTTGAATCACAAAAGGAATTCTGGATCCCGTCTCCCACTTACATCCTTTTTGGCGGCTGTGAAACCCAAAAAAGGATGTTAACTGGGATAGGGGAACATAAACCCCAACACTAGCATAGAACTACTCGGGTGGAAGAGAAGTAAGAAACGAATTTGGCTGATGGAAAAGGATGAGGAATGAACAAGTGAGGCAGTGGAAGGGTCCTATTTATAAGCAAGGAAGGAAGTAGTATGCGTGAGAAAGAGTTTGTTGGGAAAACAAATCTCGAAACTAAGCAAAAGGCAGCGATTGCATGAACCCATTACGGTTTCCAAAGCATTTAATGCATGACAACGTAAAATGTAAAACACGTGTTTCACGTGTAACAACCACCGTCCATTTTTGATGTGGACGGTAGAGTACCTTGGCCTTAGCCGAAGACTTGATCAACAAGCCGAACACAACAAGGATTCAGCAAAATAATAACGATTTTCATTCAGTAATATCAAGTTACAGGGGCATGAGCCCATTACAAAGGATGGACAAAAAAACAAAAAACTACAACAGTTACTCCCCCCTATGGCTTTCCTCGGCATCAATGTGGCCTTCGGGAGAGTCCCCCACCACGTCCACCTCTTCCTCCTCCTCGGGAATAATGGGAACAAGTTCCCCATTCACCACCTCCATGTTTACATCGGCCCCCGAAAGATCGATGCCAGGGGCTAGAACCTCAGCTTGGGCAATAGCTTTGTCGAAACCTTTTCGGTGCTCAATGATAATGCAGCTGGTGGCCTCCTTCACATCCTCCTCGAGCAGCATCTTGGCCTGGGTCTCAGCCTCCAAGGCAGCCTTGAGTCGCTCAATCTCAGCCTGAGCCGCTTTAAGCTTTTCCTCAGCACGAGCCTTGTCCTCTTCAACCCGAGCTTTACCTTCCTCGGCCGACTTTGCCCGGGAATCCAACTCGGAGTTCCGAGTATTAATCTCGACAAGGGTGGCAGTCAGGCGCTCGTTCCCACGGGCCAGCTCCTCACGTTCAGAAGAAATCCGGGAAAGATCCCCCTTCAACCTCTCGATAGCAACAAATTCGGACTCCAACTGTTGCGACTTCCTCTCGGTCTCTGTCACCTCTCGGCTACAGAAACGAGCCAAAGCTGCAGCCCGAAGGCAGTAGACCGAGAGGGCCTCCATGCTAGATCGGGCCCCCTGCTGCTTGATAAGCCGAAGATCGGCGGGCTTTAAGAAGCTCGAGTCGAAAGAGGGGAAGGGGTTGAAGTCTTCACCCCAGAGAGATGAAGTCCCTGCCTTCAAGGAAGTGTTGTACCATTTCGGCTCGAGGGGGGCAGGAGGTGGCTGTTCTCGTCCCGCGGTTTCCGTCCCCTGAGTAATCGGGCGAGGGGAGATTGGGCCAGGAAGGGGAGTATCTTCGACAACGACTTCAACCTCTGCCCTCTTCCTTTTTTGACGGGCGGATGACGAAGCCCCCTTTGCAGAAGTCTTGGTGGAAGGAGGTCTTTTTTGCTTCTTCTCGGTCGAAGAGGGACCCTGACCCTCTTTAGCAGCGCCAGCCTTTACAAGCTTTGAGAAGTCAAATTTCCCCATGATGACTGCCAAAAAGAAAAGGCGGTTAGTTTAGCAATACATACAGAAAAGATCCAAAAACTAAAAGCCGAGCACTTACTTTTCAGGTCGGCTCTCGGGGTAGATGAGAAGGGGAGTTTCAGAAGGCGTCCACAATGGAGGGGCCGAGGAAGTTTTTCTAGTATATCTATATCCCGCCTTTCCTCGGCCGGCAGGGAGTGGTACTCGAAGCCAACGAATTTTGTGGGAGAGGATTGCCAGTATAAAGGAAACTTGGCATATTTATTCTCGTCAAAAAAATGGGAGGAGTGAGAAGTCGAAGGGCGAACTCGGAAGAAGCCAACCTTGAAATCTTTATACGACGATGCGTATAAACTAAGCAGACCTCGTCGGTTCAACCCGTTAAGGGATACTCATCCCGTTTTCTCACCAAATCTGGTTTGATAAAAGTACAAAAATTTGGGAGTGGTGGGCTCTATCCTGATGTATTTACACAGAATCTGAAAGGCTTTCATGAAAGCCCAGCTGTTAGGATGGAGCTGAGTAGGTGCGACGTTCATGGTTCTCAGAACGTCACACTCAAACTCGGTAAAAGGAAGGGATACATGCAGCTTCTCAAAAAGTGTTTTGTACATATATGTAAAGGGGGGCTCGGAAGGACAAGCCCTGAGAAAGACACACTCGGTACCCGAGCACGGAGAACAAATGAACTCGGACTCGTCTCCAGAGGCTGAGATATTAATATGGGACCGGAGTTGAACAATTGAATCAGGAGTTTGGTAGTCAGAGAAAAAGGTCCCAACCTCGCCTTTAACCCAGGTATACCCAGGAAGGGTAATATTGGGAACAGGGTCTTTTGGAACCCTAGGGCGTTGTTTACGAGCGGCGGGTTTGGACACTCTGGGAGGGGGAGAACCAGACCTAGGAGAACCAGACCTAGGAGAATCAGACTCGGAAGAATATGAATCAGTCGAAGACGACCCGGAGGAGGACGGTTCCGCCTCTCCGACGTTCAGTTCCTGTGAAGGAACAGAAGAAACAGAAAGAGATCCCCCAATTGGGGAAACTTCGCGTTCAACTAGAGGCGAAGTATTCGACTCAGAAGACACAGATGAACTCATATCTGGTAACCAGAAATTGAGCTTAGAAGCACGAAGGAAAGGAGGAAACGGAGCGTACATGGAGGATGACAAGCAGAGAGATGGCAGAAACTTGGAAGACGAAGGTGAATGGCGAAGGAGGGTAAGCAAAGTAGGAAGGGGTTGGCGCCGGAGGGGATATTTATAAGCCTGCGATTGGCGGCCCATCTCCCATCGGGCCCAAAAGGGCACGACTTTTGATTTCCCCCCATTAAATGGGCGCGGAACTCTAGGGTTTCTTGGCTATAGCGTGCCGTAGAAGTATCAGGGGAATAATTGCTTCCTCTGACAGAGAGAGAAGATTTGATTGAAACGACAGCTGGGAATGTGGATAATCGCATGTACCAAGAATAAGCTCGGTTTCATGCTTATTAGCTCTTTCGCTTATTTAAGCTCGGAGCTCGGGGGCTTGTGTACCGGCCGAGGATAGAAGACCGAGAACTCGTCTATACGACCGGACCAACCGAGCTTATCCCCCCGAATGGGCCTTGGCCCAAACCTCAAGGAGCCGAGAACATGTCGGCACGCCTGACATCCGAGGATAACTACTCGGCCCTGATCTATATCAGGCCACTCGCGAAGATACCTCGGCCCCAAGCTATCCATCCGCAGCCTAATCGGGCCGAATATCTCGCTAGCCATAATGTCGCTCCGGATAATCAGGCTCCGGATATTTCTCCCCATGATCGCGATCTGGTCCAAATATTTCTCCGCTTATTTCGGAGCTTGATCCTGAGAGATCTCTATAAATAGGGGGCTTACCCCCTCATTCAGAACTATGTTTGCTTTGATTCCCATTTGGATACGTAGGAGCAGAATCCACATTCTGTCAAAAACAATCCAAAAACACCACACTAATCCTCGTTCGACCAAGTATCTCGCACCCGAGGTATTTGGACGGAACAATGCTCCTTACGACGTTTGGCATGATTATAAATATTATCATCACCACAAAGAAACAAGCTTATCATTAATTATACATAGCCCCTTCCCGTGGAACCGTTGGGTCAATGATCTTCACCGTTCCTTGAGATAATGGGGGAATATCACTCCATACCCGGCGTTCTGCATCATGTCCTCCGTACACCACAATCAAATGAACTCAGGGCAATTTCAGTGGACACCAAATACGTACAGTTATGTATTTCTGTTGCACAATAACTCCCATGTAAAAAAAACTTGTAAAAGTTAGAGCTCTAACATCAACGAATTTTACAATCCTATAAAAATGTTGGAAAAAAATTGCAGGCGAAACTGAAGAAAGATGAATCACATGGTGTGAGGCGATGTGATGATGCAACCTTTTATAGTAGCCCGATACCGATTATTGAGGCCACGCCCAATTATTTGTTGTTACTGTGGAATTGTCATGTAGCATTGCCGACAAATTTGTACAACCGTGAAATTTGCTGACCAAGTCAACTTGTTGGATGGTTAGATTCCAAGTTCATGCACGCTTCCCAAATGAAATTACTTATGCAAGCTGCAACGAGACGGGTTTTTTCCTCTTAGAAACTATTTATCGATTTGGGGTTATTCTGAAATTATTTATCAATAGAGGTTGTTTTGGACATATGATATATTTTATTATTTTTTAATCTGACGGGTCAAAGACGCCACTGTAGATGGCGCCACTGCAGATGGCACCTACCTATAAAAAAAAAAGTCAAAAGGGGAGGCGCCACTGCAAATGGCGACTTCCCTTACAGTGGCCCCTCCCCCTGCAGTGTATCACGTGGCACTGTAGGGCCCCTAACCAAAAATTGGATGCCTGCAATTTTAAAGGAACAACGCTACAAAAAAATTATATTATAACTATAGGGAGTAACGATGACATTAATGATAAAGTATCTATTTAAAACAACAAGAGGCAATAAAAAAATCCCGTAATAATGAATAGCAAATAATATCACAGGAGCCATAAAAAAATAATAGCAATAACAATTTACACCAATAAATATTCATCAATTATTACAGTAGTAAAAAAAATTACCTTATAAGAATTAAAAGAAAGTCATCTACAATTTTAAAGGAACAACGCGACAAAAAAATTTATACTATAAATATAGGGAGTAACGATGACATTAATGATAAAATATCTATTTAAAACAACAAAATAGACTTATGATTAGATATTGTGGCAATATGTGTGACTGATGTGACAAATCCACTAATTTTATGTTAATAATATTATTCACGTTTCATTTGCCACATTAACTTTCATATTGCCAAATATTATTTATTTTCCCTGGGTCATGTGTCGTGTTGGGTTTACCACAATATCTAATCATTCCTTACACCTAGCGGGAAAGCGTGTCCGTAACCATGACTTTACTATTTATATGAATCACATAAATAATAAACCCATTTGACATCACGATATAAAATATCCGTTTTTTAGTTTATTAAATTTTAAATAATAAATTAATGATTTTAATTTTATAATTCATATATTGATTAGTATTTTAATAATTTTAATTTCAATGAAAAAACTATGATACCAATAATTTATTTTTTTATAATCTATTTTAATAATTTATTATATTAAAATTTATAATATTAAATTATTATTTAAATTACTTAATACTTATAACACAGACCTATATAAAAATAAATTATTACTGTACACATTATTTTAATAATTTATAAATAATATATTATTTATAATTAAAACCAAAATAAATTTAGTTTATTAAAAATAATATATTAAAATAATTCACATACTTGGATGGTACAAATACCAGAAAATTAATTCACATATTCTTGTTTTTACAGTTTGCTTGTTATTAGTTTAAAACGAGTGAAAAGGGACAGGGATGGACTCATTGCAACTATAAACCTACAAACTTCAATTTTATTATGTCCATGATTTAACCACATCGATTATTACTTTAATTTTAGTATTACTTTAATATATATTTTCAATATTTTAATAATAATCCATATATTAAAAATCAGATTAAGGCATAACTAACGATTATATTCGTTTGAAGGATGCTTTTTTTCATTTTCAGGATGGCTTTTTTCATTTTCAGACAAACCTATCTTCTTAAATTCACTCCGGAGATTTTCTGCAATGCTCTCACCAGAGTTCCATTATGTTAAGATGACAGAAGGAAAATTTCCCTTAAAATTTTAAACTAATAACAAGCAAACTGTAAAAACAAGAATATGTGAATTAATTTTTTGGCATTTGTACTGTTCCGTCCAAAATATCTCAGATGAGAGATACTCGGCTGGAAAGAGTTTAGAGGGGATGTTTTGGAATGTGCTTGACAGAAGTGAGATTCTGCTCCTACGTATCCAAATGGGAATCAAAGCAAACGTAGTTCTCAATGGAGGGGTTGGACCCCTATTTATAGAGATGTTTAGAATCAGGCTCCGAGTTATACGGAGGGATATCAGGATCAGGCTCTGATTATGCAGAGAGATATGAGGCTCCTGATTGTGCAGAGAGATATCAGGCTCCGGATTATGCGGAGAGATATTCGGACAGGCGAGATATTCGGCCCAGTTAATTACGGCTGGATAGCTCGAGGCCGATATATCTTCATTCGCGGTCTGGTGTGGAGTAGGCCCGAGTAGTTATCCTCGGGTGTCGAGCGTGTCAATAAGTCTTCGGCTTTATGGGAGTTCGGGTGAATATCCACTTACGAGAATGAGCTCGGTCGTATTGACAATCCTCGACCTTATATCTTCGGCCGGTACACAAGCCCCCCGAGCTCCGAGCTTATTCTTCGGCCACACAAACTTCTGCATTCCCAACTGTCATTTCAATCAAATCTTTCCTCTTTGTCAGAGAAAGCAATCATTCCCCCTAATACTTCTGTGGTACGCTTTAGGTAAGAAACCCTAGGGTTCCGCGCCCATTTAATGGGGGAAAAATCAAAAGTCGCACCCTTTTGGGCTTGATGGGACGTGGGCCGTCAACCGCAGGCTACAAATATCCCTTCCGACTCCAACTCCATTCTACCCTGTTTATCCTCCTTCGCCTTTCACCTTCGTCTTCCCAGTTTCTGCCATCACTCTTCTGCTTGTCATTTTTCAGGTACGCCCAATCTCCTTCTTCTCCTCGTACTTCTCAATTTAATTTCTGCTTACCAGATGAGTTCATCCATGTCCTCTGAGTCAAATACCTCGCCTCTAATTGAGCGCGAGGTTTCCCCCATTGGGGGTTCTCCCTCCACCTCTTCGATTCCTTCACGGGAGTTGAACGTCGGAGAAGGGGAAGCATCCTCCTCCGGGTCGTCTTCCCCTGGGTCTGATTCCTCTGGGTCTGACTCCAAGTCCGGCTCTCCCTCTCCTCCGGTGTCCAAACCCGCCGCTCGTAAACAACGCCTAAGGGTTCCAAAAGACCCTATTCCGGATATCACTCTTCCTGGGTATACCTGGGTTAAAGGCGAGGTTGGGACCTTTTTCTCTGAATTCCAAACTCCAGAATCAATTGATCAACTTCGGTCCCAAATTAATATCTCGGCATCAGGGGACGAGTCCGAGTTCATTTGCTCCCTATGCTCGGGTACCGAGTGTGTCTTTCTCAGGGCTCGTCCTTCCGAGCCCCCCTTTACATACATGTACAAAACATTATTTGATAAGCTGCATGTGTCTTTTCCTTTTACCGAGTTTGAGTGCGATGTTCTGAGAACCATGAACGTCGCTCCTACTCAACTTCACCCCAACAGTTGGGATTTTATGAAATCCTTTCAGATTCTATGTAAATACATCGGGATGGAGCCCACCACTCCAAAATTTTTGTATTTCTACCAAACAAGGTTTGGTGAGAAAATGGGATGGATTTCCCTTAACGGGCTGAACCGGAGAGGGATGCTTAGTCTGTACACATCCTCGTACAAAGATTTCAAAGTCAGCTTCTTCCGAGTTTGCCCCTTGGGTTCTCACTCCTCCCACTTTTTTGACGATGACTACCGTGCCAAGTTTCCTTTATACTGGCAATCCTCCCCCACAAAATTCGTTGGATTTGTGTACCAATCCCTTCCGGTCGAGGATAGGCGGGACATAGACATACTAGAAAAACTTCCTCGGTCCCTCCACTGTGGACGCCTTCTGAAACTACCCTTCTCATCTACTCCTAGAACTGACCTGAAAAGTAAGTGCTCGGCTTTTTAGTTTTGGAATCTTTTCTGTATGTGTTGCTGTACTAACAACTCTTTCTTTTTGGCAGTCATTATGGGGAAATTTGACTTCTCCAAGCTTGTAAAGGCTGGTGCAAAAGAGGGTCAGGGTCCCTCTTCAACTGAGAAGAAGAAGAAAAGACCTCCTCCCACCAAGACCTCTGCAAAGGGAACTTCTTCATCTGCCCCTCAAAAAAGAAAGAGGGTAGAGGTTGTAGTTGACACCGATGATTCTCCCCCAGCTTGCCCAAGTCCTCCACACCCTACTACCCAGGAGACCGGGACCGCGGGGCAAGAAGAACAAAGCCATCCTTCTGCCGAGGTGAAGTGGTACAACACTTCTCTAAAGGCGGGGACCTCATCCCTCTGGGGTGAAGATTTCAACCCGTTCCCTTCCTTTGACTTGAACTTCCTCAAACCTGCTAACCTCCGGTTAATCAGCGACAGGGGCTCGACCCAGCATGGAGGCCCTCTCGGCCTATTGCATCCGAGCCGCCGCTCTAGCCCGCTTCTGCAGCCGTGATTTGGTGGAGTCCGAGAGGAAATCCCGGCATCTGGAAGCTGAACTTGCTTCCATTGAGAAGCTGAAAGGGGATTTTACCCGAACCTCCACAGAGCGCGACGAGCTGGCCAAAGCCAATAATCTCCTGACTACAACCATCACCGAGCTGAACGGCCAGAACTCCGAGCTCAACACCAAAGCAAATTTTGCTGAGGAGGGTAAAGCTCGGGCTGAAGAGGGTAGAGCTCGTGCTGAAGAGGAGCTTAAGAAGGCTCAAGCTGAAATTGAGCAACTTAAAGCTGCCTTGGAGGCCGAGACCAAGGCCAAGATGGAGCTCCAGGAGGATGTGAAAGAGGCCACTAGCTGCATTATTATCGAGCACCGAAAAGGTTTCGACAAGGCTATTGCTCAGGTTGAGGTTCTCGCCCCGGGGGTTGATCTTTCGGGAGTCGATGTGAACAAGGAGGTGGTGAACGGGGAACTTATTCCCATAATTCCTGAAGAGGAAGAGGAGGTGGCGATGGAAGGGGAGGAAGACTCTCCCGGGGATCACATCGAGGCCGAAGAGGGTCCTAGGGACGAGTAGCTGTTTAGTTTTTTTTTTTTTGTTCATCCCTTGTAATGGGCTTGTGCCCTTGTAACTTCGTTTTACTTAATGAAAACTGTTTCCATTTTGCTGACTTTTCCTTTTTCCTTGTAGCCCCTCGTTTGGCCGAGATACACTTGGAAGTGTTTTTTATCTTCTGTCGTTGTGTTCTGGATGTTTAAACAAATCTTCGGTTAAGACCGAGGTATTCTACCGTCCATATAAAAAATGGACGGTGGTTGTCACACGTGAAACACATGTTTCACACCTTATGCATGCAGTCACGCATTATATGCTTTGGAAACCGCAATGGGTTCATGTAATTACTGCTTTTTGCTTAGTTTCGAGATTTGTTTTTCCAACAAACCTTTTCCCACACGTACTTCTTCCTTCTCAACACCTCTCGCCCCTTATAAATAGGACTGTTTTACTGCTTCATTACTTCATTCTTCATTCTTTTCCATCCGCCAAATTCTTCCTCCTTCAACCCGAGCAGTTCTATGATAGTGCTAGGGGTTTATGCTCCTCTCTCCCAGTTAACATTCTTTTTTGGGTTTCACATCCGCCAAAAAGGATGTAAGTGGGAGACGGGATCCAGAATTCCTTTTACGATTCGATCCTTCAAGAAGGATGTTAACTGGGAGAATAGTAGTCTTCGGGAGTCGCGAAAGGGGTAGAGGCCGTCTACTCCCGGAACCAGCCGAGCAATTCATCATCCAGCTTTCTCAGGGGGAAGTGACTACATCCTCCCTTAAGAGAGAGTCAGGGCGTTGGATTGGGGGAACTGGGGGCCGACTGGACTTGCCCCTGCTCTAATTGGGGGAACTACTATCCCGCCGAGCGACCCTTGTTTTCAATTTCAGCGATGTGCTCGGTTCCCTTAATATCTTCACTTGTTTGTACTTTTCAAGCGTCAAACTCGGCCTTGTTTTTGCTTAATGCATTGTACTCGGTTTCCTTAATAAAATCATGGCTCATATTCGGCCTTTAAATTCGAACTTTGTTCTTTTTTAATTGCTACTCGTATTCGATTTCAACAATTTCGCGGCTCGAACTCGGCCTTAATAACTCGATAGCTCGAACTTGGCTAATAGGCTCAAACTTGGCCTTAATAACTCAATAGCTCGAACTCGGCTAGGAGGCTCAGACTTGGCCTTCAGAATTTAACGGCTCGTACTCGGCCTTCAGGCTCAAACTTGGCCTTTAAAAATTTAATGGCTCGTACTCGGCCTTCAGGCTCAAACTTGGCCTTGAATAACTAAAACGGCTCGAACTCGGCCTTCAGGCTCAGACTTGGCCTTAAACGTTTAATCGGCTCGAACTCGGCCTTCAGGCTCAAACTTGGCCTTTAAAAATTTAATGGCTCGTACTCGGCCTTCAGGCTCAAACTTGGCCTTAAGCATTTAATCGGCTCGAACTCGGCCTTCAGGCTCAAACTTGGCCTTAAACGTTTAATCGGCTCGAACTCGGCCTTCAGGCTCAAACTTGACCTTTAAAAACTTAATGGCTCGTACTCGGCCTTCAGGCTCAGACTTGGCCTTAAACGTTTAATCGGCTTGAACTCGGCCTTCAGGCTCAAACTTGGCCTTTAAAAACTTAATGGCTCGTACTCGGCCTTCAGGCTCAAACTTGGCCTTAAGCATTTAATCGGCTCGAACTCGGCCTTCAGGCTCAAACTTGGCCTTTAAAAATTTAATCGGCTCGAACTCGGCCTTCCAAATGAGATGTTTGCAGAGTAAATACATCAGCAAAATAAGAGAACATAACAATGTTCATAATAAATTCTTTTATTGAATAAAAATAAAGTCTGCGGTGTGCCTCGTTAAAAACCTTCTCGGTCAAAACCCTTTTTGGGACAAAATACCGAGGTAGGAAAAAGAGTACATCACCTGACTATATACATCAACTATAATAAAACTTTAAATGCGAAGCGTTCCAAGTCCTCGGAATAGGCTTCCCGGACAATTCTTCTAACCTATATGCCCCATTCCCCAAATTTTCTACCACTCGGAATGGCCCTCCCCAGTTTGCTGCCAGCTTGCCTTCCGTGTGATCCTTCATTGCTTCTCCTTTCATTCTCAGCACCAAGTCTCCACGCAGGAAACTCCTCGGTTTCAGCTTTGAATTATACCTCCTAGTTGCTCTCTGTTTGCAAGCTTCCTCCCTGATCTTAGCCTCCTCCCTTACTTCCTCCACCAAGTCAAGTTCGACCCTTAGGTTGCTTTCATTCTAATTTTGCTTATGTTGCATACGTCGGAAAGACGGTTCGCCAACCTCGACTGGGATCATGGCGTCTGTTCCATATGTCAGCCTGTAGGGCGTTTCTTGAGTAGTGGATTGGGGTGTGTAGTGGTAGGCCCAGAGGATACTCGGCAACTCTTCCGCCCAAGCTCCTTTGGCCTTTCCGACTCTCTTCTTCAACTCTCCGAGAATGACCTTGTTGGCGGCCACGGCTTGCCCATTGGTCTGGGGATGTTATACCGATGTGACATGGTGTTTGATACCGAGGTTAACATAGAATTCTTGCAATGTCTTATCTATAAACTGCCTTCCGTTGTCTGTGACGATTGCAAAGGGAATTCCATGCCTACAGATGAGGCTTTTCCACACAAACTTTTGTACCTTCTCGGCGGTAATTTTCGCCAAAGGCTCTACTTCAATCCACTTTGTGAAGTAGTCTACTGCTACCAGGAGAAATTTGACTTGACCTTTGGCTACAGGGAATGGCCACAGTATATCCATTCCCCACATAGCAAAGGGCCAAGGGGAGTTTAGTGTGTGAAGTCCTTCGGGTGGGGTACGACTTACATTAGAAAATCTTTGGCACTCATCACATTGCTTCGTCCACTCAATGCAATCTGCTCGGATGGTAGGCCAATAGTACCCTGCCCGGATTACCTTGGAGGCCATTGATCTTCCCCCGCAATGGAAACCACAGATTCCCCTGTGAATTTCTTCCATGACATACTTAGACTGAGCTTTGGTGAGACATTTTAACATCGGAACCGAGAATCCCCGTTTATACAATTCTCCGGAAATGATAGCAAAGTGACTCGCTCTGAGCCTGATTTTCCTGGCCTCAGCGTGATCGGGGGGCAGAGTTTCTGAGGATAAATACTCCCAAATGGGTGTCATCCATTCCCGGTCAACCGGCTCGTTGGCCATCACCTCCCCAGTCGTGACACTCGGTTCATTTATGGTTTCTTGAATAACTGTTCTATGGTGGCCCGGCTCCTTTGTACTGGCTAATTTGGACAACAGATCGGCCCGAGTGTTTTCTTCTCAGGGAATGTGCTCAATAGCAAATTTCTCGAAGTTGGAGATTAATTGGTTGACTTTGCATAAATACTTGGTGAGCTGATGCTCTTTCGTTTGGTACCCTCCAGAGATTTTCCCTGTGACTAACTGTGAATCGCTCCAGCATCTGATAGCCTTCGCCCCCATTTCCTTTGCCAACATTAATCCTGCAATCAAAGCTTCATATTCGGCTTGATTGTTTGAGGTCTTGAACTCAAACTTTAGTGACTGCTCCAGGATCAGATCTCCCGGGCCTTCCAGAATCACCCCAGCTCCACTGCCCCTGACATTCGAGGATCCATCCACATACAAATTCCACCATACATCCTCGGATATCGGCTGCGGGTGGAGCTCGTCTATAAAGTCAGAGAGACATTGAGCTTTTAGAGGGCCTCTCAACTCGTATCTTAGGCCGAACTCGGATAACTCTACCGACCACGCAATCATACGTCCTGCCAATTCGGGCTTTTTGAGGATCTGCTTAATCGGGTGATCAGTCTTGACAATCACCTGGTGACTTTGGAAGTACGGACGCAATCGTCGAGCTGCGGTTACCAGGGCCAAAACCAGCTTTTCAATGACTTGATACCGAGTTTCGGCATCATGAAGGACCCTGCTGATGAAGTACACCGGCATTTGAACTTTCTCTATTTCCTGCACAATGACTGCGCTGATGGCGTGCTCGGTGGCTGACAGGTATAAGTATAACTCTTTCCCTGCGATGGGTTGATTTAATATCGGTGGTGAAGACAAAAAGGTCTTGAAATCGACGAAGGCCTTCTCACATTCCTCGATCCACGTAAAGGTTTGAGGCCTCCTCAGTAATCTAAAGAAAGACCGAGCTTCCTCCACTATAATTCATTTTGTATTTTATAGTTATTTATATGATAGCTACAAAACGTAATATCATAATAGATCAACTACTTATAACCATCAATAACAAGTTATAAGTTACTTTGTATGGAGCGTATTGAAAGAAAAACTAAACAAGTTTTGATCATTATTACCCACATTTAAGTTTAAAAAAATTATAAATGAGTATATACATTTATTTTAAATAATCAATAGTACAGATGAAGTACTTATACGGTTTTTTCATAAGTAACATACAACAGTCTATGGTTAGAGAAGTTAGTTAAAGGCAGTTAGAGTTTGTTAAGAGAGTTAGTTAAGAGTAGTTCTCTTTAGTTAGCTAATTATAGTAGCTAATCTATCTTATATATACTCTTGTAACTCTGAGTTTAATCTCAGATTTGTACATTTTCCAGTTTTCAGTGAATTCATCAATTCATAATTCTCTCTCAATTACAAGTCTAATATGGTATCAGTTGTTTTTCTTGAAGCTTTCGCTCTCTGATTTCTCTTCTTCTTCGATCCTTTCTTCCTTTCTCTCTTCCTTTCTGCATTTCTTGTTCTTGCTGAAACTTGTGATTCTGAACAATGGAAGAACATAATCCTCTCTTCATTCACTCTTCGGATTTGCCTGGCTTAGTTCTTGTTTCCCAGCCGCTTGATGGTACAAATTACCTCACATGGCGTCGTTCAATGATGCTGGCTCTCGATGGGAAGAACAAGCTAGGGTTCGTTGATGGCTCTGTTCCTCAACCCCTTGCCAATGATCCGAATTTTCGATTGTGGAAACGCAACGATAGCATTGTTGCTTCTTGGCTCTTGAACTCAATCATCAAGGAAATCAGTACAAGTGTGATTTATGGCACCTCTTCTTCAGCAATTTGGAAAGATCTTGAAGATCGTTTCAAGCAGAAAAATGGACCTAGGATTTTTCAATTGAAGAAGGCTTTACTTCATTGTACTCAAGATTCTAGCTCCATCAATGCCTATTTCACTCGTTTCAAATCATTGTGGGAAGAACTTGGTGAGTATAGGCCTGTGCACAATTGTAATTGTGGAGGTGTTCAACCCTTGATCGATTTCCTTGAGGATGAGTTTGTTATGAATTTCTTGATGGGACTCAATGAGTCTTTCTCTCATGCTAGAGGACAAATTCTAATGATGAATCCTATTCCCCCAATTTCTCAAGTTTTCTCAATGCTTCTTCAAGATGAGACTCAAAGAGAAGTTGGACTTCAAATTCTCCCAGTAACTGACGCAGCATATGCTGTTCAGCCAGGCAAGAACAAGAATCAAAAGAAGGATAGACCGATCTGTGCTCACTGTGGCATAACAGGGCATACCAAAGACAAATGCTTCAAGTTGCATGGGAATCCTCCTGGTCACAAGAGGCATCAAGCTTCTACTTCTGTCAATCAGGTTTTGGCAATCACTGATGGCACTGAAGATACAAACTGGTCACCTTCGCAGTGTCAGCAACTTCTTGCTCAGTTACAAGCTCAGCTGACAAGAGTCCCTTTGGCCACTGCTCAAGATCAAAATTATTCTTTTGTAGGTGAGTCATCTCTAGGTATCTCTCCGTCCATCCTAAATTCTCCATTTAAGAATTCAAATTGTTGGATTCTTGACTCTGGGGCTACTTCCCATATAACCTGTCATAAACATGTTTTTCTTACCTTTCAAGAATTACATAATAGGTTTGTCACTTTACCAAATAAGTCTTTGGTTAAAGTTGTAGGAATTGGTTCAGTTCAACTCAATTCTCAGTTAGTCATATATGATGTTCTTTTCATATCCTCCTTTCATGTTAATCTACTCTCTGTCAGTAGTTTACTTTCTAATATTCCTTTTAATGTCTCTTTTACCAAATCTTCTTTTATCATTCAGGACACATTGCACCAGAAGACGATTGGCAGGGGTGATCTCCATCAAGGCCTCTATGTTCTTCATTCTCATTCTGTTAGCAATAAACAGTTAGCCAATAAATCCCATTCTGTTTCACAAATTTACAATGTTACACATAGGTCTAGTTCATCTGATTGTATTCTTTGGCATGCACGTTTAGGTCATGTATCTGAAAAGGTCTTAAAACTTTTCTGTAATAAACTTGATTTGCAATTGCAATTCACTTCATGCAATAAATGCTTGATATGTCCTTTGTCCAAGTTTAGGCGTTTGTCCTTTATTTCAAACAACAATTACTCTAAGAATCCTTTTGATCTTGTTCGTGTAGACATATGGGGCCCTTATCATCAATCTACTTATGATGGCAAGAGGTTCTTTTTAACTATAGTTGATGATTGTACGAGGTTTACCTGGTTATACCTATTACAATATAAATCTGAGGCACCTGTGATGATTAAAAAATTCTTTACCTATGTCAAGACTAATTTTGGCAGGACTATTAAACAACTTAGATCTGACAATGCTAAGGAACTTCAGATGACTGATTTTCTTCAAGAGCATGGCACTGTGCATCAATTTAGCTGTCCTTACAGGCCTGAGCAGAATGCTGTGGTTGAGAGGAAGCATCAGCACTTACTGAATGTTGCAAGAGCACTGTTGTTTCAATCCAAGGTTCCTATCACTTTTTGGGGAGAGTGTGTCAATGCTGCCACCTTCCTGATAAATAGGGTTCCTTCACCTTCTCTAAAAAACTGTTCTCCTTATGAACTGCTGTATAACAAATTACCTAGTTAATCTTCATTCAGAGTTTTTGGTTGTCTATGTTTTGCTGTTGTTCCAGTTTCACAGAGAAACAAATTCTCACCAAGGACATTCCCTGCTGTTTTCATGGGATATCCACCTGGATACAAGGGTTACAGAGTTTATGATCTGACCACCAGAAAATTTGTGGTGTCCAGAGATGTTACCTTCTTTGAGGACAAGTTTCCTTTTGAAACAGAAAAGTTGCACACTGCTCCTGACCCTTTCCAATCCATCGTCCTTCCTGTTCCTGTTAAGGACATTGTGCCAAATCACCCACCCTTACCTATCCTACCTGAATTTGATCATGCCCTACAAACACCAAACCTTGATCCTACACCCGAAACAGCTAATGAACATGAACCAAACATCCCTGAAATTGAACCAAATTTTCTTGAACCTGTTCAAGACATTCCTGCACCTGAACCTGGTCATCTAGACCCTGCACCAAACCAACCTAGAAGATCTACCCATGCTCATAATCCACCTCAGTATTTACAGGATTATGTTCACCATACCAAATATCCCTTAACCAAACATATTACCTACACAAACCTTTCCCAACCATATCATACCTTCATTTCCAATGTTGACTCTCAATATGAGCCACAATTTTACCATCAAGCAGTGAAGTTTCCTTAATGGAGAGCAGCAATGGCAGATGAAATAGAGGCTCTAGAAGCCAAAAAACATGGTTTGTGGTTCCTCTTGCTCCAGGCAAGCAAACCATTGGTTGTAGATGGATCTACAAGACAAAATTCAAGTCAGATGGCTCAGTGGAAAGACACAAGGCCCGATTAGTTGCTAGAGGTTTCACACAGCAAATGGGAATTGATTTTTTGGAAACTTTCTCCCCAGTGGCTAAGTTAACCACAGTTAGAGTCTTGCTTGCTGTGGCAGCACAAAGGAGCTGGCACTTGGCTCAATTAGACATCAACAATGCCTTCTTGAATGGTGATCTTTTTGAAGAAGTGTACATGGATTTACCTCTAGGATATCAAAAACAAGGAGCACATTCAGTATGCAAATTGCAAAAGTCTCTTTATGGCTTGAGGCAAGCCTCAAGACAATGGTTCCATAAATTCTCTACAGCAATCATTCATCTTGGCTTCCACTAGTCCACTGCAGACTATTCCTTGTTCCATAGAGGATCCAATGATTCCCTCATCATCCTCCTTGTTTAGGTGGATGATATCATAATTGCCAGCCCAACTAAGTCTCTTGTTGACAGAACCATCACAGATTTGCAACTTCAGTTTAAACTGAAAGTTCTTGGTAATTTGAAGTATTTTTTGGGCTTGGAAATTGCCAAGTCATCAAAGGGAATTCACTTGAGTCAGAGAAAATATACTCTGGAACTTCTTGATGACACTGGATTCAGTGATTCGAAACCCAAAATCCCTATGGAAGCAAACCTGCAGCTTAATGACACAGATGGTGATCTTCTTTCTGATCCTTCCTTGTATATAAGACTCATTGGCAGACTTATGTACTTAACTATCACTACTAGAAATCCATCTTTTTCGCACGGATTTTCAGACGGATTTCGGACGGAAATTGGACAAATTTCGGACGGAATGGCACCCGTCCGAAAAAGCCTCGTGGGAAATTATAAAATCCGTCCCAAATTCCATCCGAAAATATTTACGGATGGATTTCGGACGGAATATGGACAACGTGGAAATCCGGATTGTGGTTATTTTTCGGACAGATTTATTTTTGTTTTCGGACGGATTTGGGACGAATGCTGTGATTTTGTTGGTTATTTTTCGGACGGATTTATTTTTGTTTTCGGACGGATTTGGGACGGATTTCCCACGAAAGAATGAAAAGTCAGAATCTGTCACGGTCAGGCCGTGATGGGCATCACGGCCGTGACATGTCAACTGAGCCAGACCCCTTCTAAGCAGAATCTGTCACGACCAGGCCGTGATACCCATCACGGCCGTGACAAACCATTTAGTGAAGCAACATTCAAGGTAGAAGCTGTCACGGCCAGGCCGTGATGCCCATCACGGCCGTGACAGATCACTTCACTTACATTACAGTTTCACTATCTATGCGAATTATATGGCACCGATCACTAACATTTGTAGTTTCATATTCAATCACAAAATCATGAATTTGACTATTGTTACAAAATACAGCCTTGGTAGCATACAACTTCGAAAAATCAAATACCAATTGCTGCATGCAATCCAAAAGTCATGACTTAAAAACTATCATAAGATCAAGCCACTGTGAACTGTGAAGGTCATGTAATGAACCAACAAGTTGAGGAATCCGAGAATCCAGCCTCTCCAAATTTGCTGGCATTTTTCCTTTAGAAGTAGAATGACCTGCATCAATGGAGATGCCCCCACGATACACCTGAAAGATTTATATCCAACAATTCAGTAAAAGAATGAACCTTTCCATCAACCAAGCAAGTCAATTAATTAACAAACAGAAATAAGTGCACACATGTGTTCAACTGTACTCTAGAACCCCAAAAGAACTGCGCCGAGAAAGAAGCCCATGTGATCTATACTGTTTAGTATAGCCGTCTGAGCAAATATACATGCTACAGATCAGTAAGATCGATGGTACTTCCAATAGTTGGAAAGTGCAATCTAATTGTTTATCAATTAAAAAGTGCTAAATGCTTAGGACATATTTTATCTACCAGCATTGTTAACAACCAAAAAGCATAATTAGAAGGCTATTTATTAATTATTGGCATTTAAATTGATGCGACTAGCAGAAAGTACAAATAATAAAAATTATCAAGAGATTTTTCCAGCAAACCCTCAAATTGTTTGGATCTTTATTGCTAGCAAACCCTCAACTTGTTTGAATCTTTATCTAACTCATGTCCGTTCATAATTCCTAGGCCTAAGCATACACTGCACTTTAGTTCAAAGGATAGTCAAATGTTGAGGCTAAACAAAAAATCTGCAATGCACAAGAGTATTAGGATAGCCAAAAGAACCAACATTATTTCCACTACACACACACAAAACAAACGACACACAAACAATCAATATTGGAATCTTTAAATTTGATAAAGATTAAAGAACAGAAGATTCGGTGAATAAGAGAGAAAAGGTTGAAACAGGTAAGTTGCACTGAATATAACAAACATTATCCAATGATAATGAATCTTCAAATAGTACAAAACATATCGTGAGTAAAAACATGGCCTTGAATGTACACTACACATTGTAACTCATACAAGGCAAGCAACTAAAACTAAATCATGTCCCCCAATAACATAAAGTACACCCAGCATTTCCCAGCATATATTTATAAAATTTACATTCTTATAATCTAATTCATCAGCAAAAACTATTTCCACAAAAGGAGGATGAAATTCTCAGAATACCTGTATAGTAGCAGCAGTCACAGTATCCAAAAGTGTGTTAGTAGTGTAACTATTGGATTGCAATCTGATTCATCCTGGCTCCACATCCACCGAGCTCTTTGACCAGAATGCAAAGGTAGATGAATCAAATTTCTGCATAATTAAATTAGAAACATATTATATTGAGACTAGTTACAAAAATTAATTTTGAAGAAATAGTCAAAATGTCAATAAGGAAGCTAACAAACTTACTTCACATCTTGTTATGTTCTCAATTTGGGGCGGCACTGAATCATGCTCCCAATTTCAGAAAACACCAATTAATTTCAGATTTTGAGAACTAAAAATCAAAACCTAGGGTTAGGGTTTCAAAATCAATTTGGGGGTTTTGAATCTGAGCAAAGGAAGTGAGAAAACCACTTACCCAAGGAAGAAGACAAGCTTATGGTGGTGCTGCGGTGGTTGACGCGGCGGCGGACGGTGTCCGTGGCGGCGGTTCGCTTTCTGTGAACACCAAAAAGAGAGAGATAGAGTAAGACCAAAGGAAATAAGAAGGAGGAGGTTGGAAGGAACTCACAGGGTGGAAACCACCACAAAAACCGGCAGCTTCGCAGCGGAGCTCGGCCAGATCGCGCGGCTCCGAGCGGCTTCAGGCGACGCGGTGGTCGCGGCCTTCTCTGCTGCGTCGACGAGTGGTGGCCGACGGTCGGAGCTTCCAGGCGGCGGTGGCTGGATTGAATGAAGAAGGGAGAAGATAAGGTTGGGGAGAAGGAAGAAGAAGATGGAGTCAGG
Source organism: Sophora flavescens (assembly GCA_030762895.1). Classification (NCBI taxonomy): domain Eukaryota; kingdom Viridiplantae; phylum Streptophyta; class Magnoliopsida; order Fabales; family Fabaceae; genus Sophora; species Sophora flavescens. The sequence continues at coordinate 71,268,401 of CM061062.1, read as the reverse complement.
AGGGAGAAGAAAAAAAAAGAAAGAAGAAAGGAGACCGAAGAAGAAAGAAAGAAAAAGAAAAAGAAAGAAGAAGAAAAAGAAAGAAAGAGAAAAAGGAGAAAAAGAAAGAAAGAGAAAAGGAGAAAGCAGAGAAGAAAAGAAAGTGAGGGGGGAGGGCGTCGAGTAAGAGAGAGAGAAGAGAAACTTAGGTCTTTAAGTTAATTATTTAGTAATAGGTACAAAATGAGTGATAAAATATTAAGCCTAAAATAAATATGTTTTTACTTTTTGGAATCTAAAAATAAAGGTTGATAACTATATAATTTCAAAATTCAATTTAGAGTAAAGATTAATAGTTGAACTGATTAACTAAGAAAATACTCGGTCCAAAATTTAATCTCCAATGAAGGTCAAACCAGTTTATTTTCAACTCTAAAATTAAATTGAATGAAAATATGAAAATGCTTTTCTGTTAAACATATTATTTAAAAAGTCGATTTGGGCTCTATTAGGATGAAACAAGTCCATTTAGGCTTCATTAGGACCATAGAAGTTCAATTGGGCCGATCGGGGCAATTGGCCCAATTAGGTCCTAACAAGTCAATTTGGGCTCTATTAGGATCAAACCAGTCCATTTGGGCTCCATTAGGATCAAAGAAGTACAAATTGGCCCAGTTAGGTCGTATATGACCTAAAAAGTCGATTTGGGCTCTATTATGATCAAACAAGTCCATTTAGGATTCATTAGGACCATAGAAGTTCAATTGATCAACCGATCGGGGCAATTGGCCCAATTAGGTCCTAACAAGTCAATTTGGGCTCTATTAGGATCAAACCAGTCCATTTGGGCTCCATTAGGATCAAAGAAGTACAAATTGGCCTAGTTATGTACTAAATGATCTAAAAAGTCCATTTGGGCTCTATTAGGATCAAACAAGTCCATTTAGGATCCATTAGGACCAAAGAAGTACAATTGGGCCGTACGGGGCAATTGGCCCAATTAGGTCCTAACAAGTCAATTTGGGCTCTATTAGGATCAAACCAGTCCATTTGGGCTCTATTAGGATCATAGAAGTTCAATTGGGCCGATCGGGGCAATTTTCCCAATTAGGTCCTAACAAGTCAATTTGGGCTCTATTAGGATCAAACCAGTCCATTTGGGCTCCATTAGGATCAAATAAGTACAAATTGGCCCAGTTAGGTCGTATATGACCTAAAAAGTCCATTTTGGCACTATTAGGATCAAACAAGTCCATTTGGGATCCATTAGGACCAAAGAAGTACAATTGGGCCGTATGGGGCAATTGGCCCAATTAGGTCCTACCAAGTCGATTTGGGCTCTATTAGGATCGAACAAGTCCATTGGGGCTCCTTTATACCTGAAAAAGTACAAATTGGCCTAGTTAGGTCGTATATGACCTAAACAGTCCATTTGGGTTCTATTAGGATCAAACAATTGTACTTCTTGTTTAATTCACTTCATAAATCTTGTAAGAAATATAAATCTTGTTTAATTCACTTCATAAATCTTGTTTACTTTTAAATTTATTAAGATCAAATATTTTAATCATATTTATAAGATAAATTATTTAATATCTTTTCAAGGAAAATATAAAAAATAACAAATTCCGTGGGAAATCCGTCCGAAATTTCGGACGGATTTTCTTATTTTTTATATTTTCCATGATCCGTCCGAAATCCGTCCGAAAATTTCCGACGGATTGTGTTATTTTTTATATTTTCCATGATCCGTCCGAAATTTCGGACGGATTGTGTTATTTTTTATATTTTCCTTTATCCGTCTGAAATCCGTCCGAAAATTTCGGACGGATTTCAAACGGATTTTGTTATTTTTTATATTTTCCTTGATTTATCTTACATCCGTCTGAAATCCGTCCGAAAATTTCGGACGGATTGTGTTATTTTTTATATTTTCCATGATCCGTCTGAAATCCGTCCGAAAATTTGGACGGATTTGACTTGATGTAAGATAAATCAAGGAAAATATAAAAAATAACAAAATCCGTCTGAAATCCGTCCGAAATTTTCGGACGGATTTCAGACGGATCAAGGAAAATATAAAAAATAACACAATCCGTCCGAAATTTCGGACGGATTTCGGACGGATCATGGAAAATATAAAAAGTAACACAATCCGTCTGAAATCCGTCCGAAATTTTCTGAAAATTTCGGACGGAAACATTTCCGTCCGAAAATTCAATTTTTCTAGTAGTGTATTTCAAGGCCTGATATCATCTTCTCAGTCAACAAACTGAGTCAATTCATGCCCAAGCCTCGGACACCTCATCTCAAGGCCTTGCATCATATCCTCCAGTATCTAAAAACTTCACCAGGTCAAGGAATTTTCTTCTCTGCTCAGCCAAACACCAAGGTCACTGCATATGTTGATTCTGACTGGGGCAATTGCAGTGTTACTAGAAGATCAACCACAGGTTTGTGTTTATCTGGGTCTTCTCTGATCTCTTGGAAATCAAAAAAGAAACCTACAATTGCAAGATCTTCTGCCGAAGCAGAATATAGAGCACTGGCATGTCTCACCAGTGAGCTCCTTTGGTTGCAACAACTACTTAGAGCATTTCAGATTGATGTTTCATCTATCATGGTCATGTGTGACAATAAGTCAGCAATCCGGTTTGCTGCTAATCCCACCTCCAATGAGAGATCGAAACACATAGACATTGACTGCCACTTCATCAGACAATATGTCAATTCTGGTTTTCTGAACTTAGTTTATCTCCCAACTCAGCAGCAGTTAGCTGATGTTTTTACTAAAGCTCTCCCACACTGCAAATTTTCAGTTCTGATTTCCAAGTTAGGTGCATTAGACATCTATGCTCCAAACCTGAGGGGGAGTATTACGGTTAGAGAAGTTAGTTAAAGGCAGTTAGAGTTTGTTAAGAGAGTTAGTTAAGAGTAGTTCTTTTTAGTTAGCTAATTATAATAGCTAATCTATCTTATATATACTCTTGTAACTCTGAGTTTAATATCAGATTTGTACATTTTTCAGTTTTCAGCGAATTCATCAATTCATAATTCTCTCTCAATTACAAGTCTAATACAGTCATTCATGGCACGCGTGCCAACTATTTTATTGCTTGTTAAGTTAGCGAGAATTTATCAATTACTAGATGACGTTAAGAGTAATGTGTTTTGTGTTTTATCAACAAAGCTACATTAGAGATGAAAATATATCTTATAAATGACCAACTATTACTGATGGTTAATAAAAACCAGAAATTTACCAAGTGTTTTATTTATCATTGTATTTAATTTTGTTCTCTATGTGACATAATTTTTTTTTTTGATAAAAATGTGACATAATTTAATATTATCAAATTTAAAGATTCTTTTTCAATTTATCTGAAGTCATATATGCTTGTGCATGGCTTAGTTGAAAAAATCAATTTTAAAAACAAAAGACAATTAGGGTGTCGTGATTGGTGCTAGACACATGCAAACATTTTTCGAGATAGTCAATATTAATTTTCAATATTTTCCTGATGTAAAGTTACTTTGTGAAATGTGTGCCACGAAGCAATTGATTAACATGCATTGGGAAAATTAAAAAATTATGAAGTTGAATGGGGTGTGCTAGTACTGTCAATATCCTACCAATCCCTTTGACAATCAATGCGCGAACTATCCATTATTGGTGATGTTTTTTTTTTCTTTTATATATATAAATATACATGAGATTTTATATTCTAATAACCACAACTATACGCGACAACTCTGTGTGACAGTGGCGATTTTGATAGTGTTGACCATTGTGCTGCATCATTTTCGTAATGAACACTATGAACAGTGCACCAACATTGCTTGAATAATGTAATTTCCGGATTATTTGTTTAAATATTTAGCCCTTTAAAAAACTTGGTTATATAGTCAATTACGTGAAAATATTTGGTTAATCACATGTAAACATGTAATTATTTCAGTTCATTATATGGTTAATGGGTCATGCTGACGCTTACAATAATTTTCCACAAACATGTAAATATTTGGATAATCACGTACAAATATTTGGTTAATATAGTTCAATATATGGTTAATTACGTGAAAATATTTTGACCTTACATGATTGTCGAAAACTATTATAAGCTTTAGGCTAACCCATTAACCATATAATGAATTGAATGAACCAAATATTTGCACGTGATTAACCAAACATTTATATGGTTGTCAAAAATGATTGTAAGATACATGATTATCCGTTAACCATATAATGAACTGAAATATCCAAATAATTTCGCCTAATTTACCAAAGTTGTTAGTACTAAAAAAAGATAAATAAATAAATAAATAAACTACGATGTAAGAAAAAAAATTCGAATTGCTGTTCACATATACAGGTTGTCGCGTTTAGCTGTGAAAGTTAGAGTAAAAAAAATCATTTCTCTATATATATCCAAAAAAAATATTTACATCAAATACATTAACATTCAGTAGTACTAGGTGTGCGTTTGGGTAAACAACTTAATTAAGAGTTTATCACATAAGACCTTATCACATGAGAGCTTATGCCATAAGCGCTTAAAGAAAGAAAAATAAAGAAAGGGGTAAGAGAGGATTCGAATAGTGAAAAACATGGAGAGGGTGTTTAGTGCATAAGCTCTTATGATAATTCCATAAGTTTCTCCCAGTGACTTATGAAAATAAGTCAAAAACTCCTTATGGGATGACATAAGTTATTTTTATAAGCTCTGCCAAATACACTGCATAAGAGCTTATGTCATCAGATAAGTCAAAAGGAACTTAAATAAGCTCTTCCAAACGCCACCTAAGTACATGTGTCAGTAAGTTATTTTAACAAATTACATTCATCACATGTTTGACATTTTGCTTAAATTTATAAAGAAGCTTTTTTTAGGGAAAAAAATTGTTTTATGCCATATAGTTTTTTATGGCTTAAGATTGTTGTGATTTGATTATTTTGCATGCTCAAAACTCTATTCACCGTTTACCCTTACAAAAATAAATTCTAAACAAATATTATTAAATTATAAAAATAACTTCATATCCTTTTTTTTGTAATTTATTATATAGGTTAAAGTAATCTTTTGATCCCTATACGTGACACTGATTTTCAATTTGATCCTTATACGTAAAAAGTTGTCAATTTGGTCCCTATACGTGACACTGGTTTTCAATTTGGTCATCACCGCTAATTGGTCCCTAGATAAGAGGGACCAAATTGCAAATTATTGTCACATATAGGGACCAAATTGAAAATAATTGTCACATGTAGGGACCGATTTCAAATTTTTTTTGTTGAATTGGTCCCTACATGTGACAATAATTTGTAATATGGTCCTCTTATATAGGGACCAATTAGCGGTAAGGACCAAATTGAAAATCAGTGTCACGTATAGGGACCAAATTGATAATTTTTTACGTATAGGGACCAAATTGAAAATCAGTGTTACGTATAGGGACCAAAAGATTACTTTAACCTATTATATAATAGTGACTTTTTTGCAGCACCAAAAACGAAATTGATTATCTTAAAATCACTTTTCAGCAAACATCCCCAAACACAAACAGATTCTGATTATAATCGATTATAACAATCAGCGATTATACAAAAATTGATTATCAGCATAATATATTTTTTCGAGCTTTCTCGAAGACACTCTAACAAGTGCATGTATAGCTAGGGTTATTATTATAAGGCTCCTCTATAATCTGCCGCGCTGCTCATCCCTGGTTCCATGCATTGCTACTATAAATTACATGTATCTACTTTGGTCCAGCATCCCTTAATTGTTCATTGTCGCAGCTAAACCACATGGATTCAAGTCGACACTTTCAGGCTGCACTCCATGTCACTAGTGGAAAATATACATTAGACGGTAAAGGTTTACGTCAGTTAACCAAAAGCTAGACGTTAAAAAGGGGACAAAGGAAGTTTTGTAAATATCAGACTTCATTAATTCAATTTTAACGTCAGTTGTTGTAAGGACTGACGTTAAAAGTGAAGTGACTCACTTGTAACGTCAGTTCAATAAACAACTGACGTTAAAAGTGAACATTTTAACGTCAGTTCTTCATTGAACTGACGTTAAAAGTGAGTCACTTCACTTTTAACTTATGTTTTTTCATCAACAGACGTTAAAGGTTATTTTCATAATTTTTTTATCTAGTATACGTACCCTTCCGCATTGCCTTCCTCAAAGTTTCAGTTTCACAATTGCTTTGATGTTTTGTGTTTCTGTTTTGAAAACTAAAATATATGTACGAAGTATAAGTTGAATCAATAACCCAAACCGGATCTCATTCATGAAGTGTAATACAGACTGATACAGAAGATTGAAAGGGTTTAAAATCCTATAAAAAGTTACATTGAAAGGGTTTAAAATCCTAAACATTTGTTGAGGCTTCATTCCTTTCACGGGTGATCAAGAGAGGAGAGTCGAGCGACTGAGTTTTCCAGAGCGGCTGAGCAAGGGTGCACCCGATTTGTTTCAGCAATGGTCTTGGAACAGTCATTTGCTTCCAAAGCTGAGGTTCTGGAGCTGTAGTTGCCGATTCTCCGGAAAGATGATAAGGTGAGCAACTCACATTATGTGATTTACACAACCTTATCACCCATGTTATGTGATTTACACAACCTCAGAAGTTGTTTGACCATTAAGACAAAGATCTTTGAGTCTAGGAATAGGAAGAAAGAGTGATGAAGTTAATCTCCATGGCAGAGCCATATTGTGAAGCAGAAAATTAAAAGGATGGAAGGAAGCTATTTATAGGAGCAGGGGATGAAGTTACTAAGTTATTCTGATATTCTTGAAAACTTATCTATAAACTTAATGCTCATTAAGAGGATTAAGTTACAAGGTGCATGAGTAAGTAGCACAGTAGTTAAAGGAATGAATGTTCTTGCAGAAACTTATACACCTTTAACGTCAGTTGTTTAATACAACTGACGTTAGAAGTGTTTTTAAAATAAAAAAATATTTATTTTTAACGTCAGTTTTTTATACAACTGACTTTAAAAGTGTGATTTTTACTTCAGTATAATAAATAGCTGACGTAAATAATCCTATATATTATAAACGTGCAGAATGAATATTGGAAATAATGTAATATATGAGAACTTGGCAGTCATAAATTAAGTTGACGTTAAAAATGAGGTGGTGACAATTTGTAAATATTAAATCACTATTTGCGTCAGTTGTGTAAAGAACTTGTGTAAATATTAAACAAGTTTATTTTTAATGAAGATTAAAAATAAACTTGTGTAAATATTAAACAAGTTTATTTTTAATCTTCATTAATTAGCTTGAATTAGTAAACATATTCTTGTGAAAATTAAAATAAACAAATACTTAACGTAAAAGTGTTATATTTATAATCAAATCATATCTCATTGAAGCGATTTATAAGTTACAATTACATAATTAAAAGATAAAAAATTTCTGCAACATAGCACTAAAATATTAAAAAGTTTCTGCTTCAACATCAATTTCTTCTCAGTTCTGTCCTCAGAAACTCCAATGGATGCATCGATCCCCTCCCTGTTCATTTGAAGTCCTTGATGCTCCATCTGTGCTTTATCCACAATCACTTGGGGAGGAGATGGAATAAAGTGAGGGAGTCATATTATGTGATTTACTCAACCTCAGAAGTTTTTTGACCATTAAGACAGAGACCTTTAAGTCTAGGTATATGAAGAAATAACAAAAGTCTCAAATGTGATAGAACCATATTGTGAAGGAATAGAAAACACACGAAATATAGAGGAAAAGAAGAGGGTGTATTTACAGACTGATACAGAAGAATGGTACTTTATATAGAGAATAGAGTCTCACTGATTTTCTTGAAAACTTATCTATAAACTTAATGCTCATTAAGAGGATTAAGTTTCAAGGTGCATGGGTTAGCACAGTAGTCAAAGGAATGAATTTTTTTGCAGAAACTTGTACACTTTTAACGTCAGTTGTCTTCAACAACTGACGTTAAAAGTGCTTTTAAAATAAAAAATATTTATTTTTAACGTCGGTTGTTTAATACAACTGTCGTTAAAAGTTTGATTTTTTACTTCAATTAAATAAATAGTCAAAGGAATTAATGTTTTTGGATAAACGTATACACTTTTAACGTCAGTTTCTTAAGACAACTGACGTTAAATATATGACCTTTAACGTCAGTCTTTACAAACAACTGACGTCAAATGTTGTTTTATTTTTTTTACACCCGCGCGCCTTCTGCACTTCGCTCTGTACGTCTCTTTTCTCTTTTCATCACGCTCAACCCTCACTCTCAACCCTCACTCTCACTCTCACTCTCACTCTGCCCTAATCGCGAGCTCATCTCCACCGCAACCACCGCGAGGGCTTCTTCGCCACCACCGTGAGGTACACTCTTAATCCTAACTCTGTCTTTCCATTCATTCTTTGCAATAACTTGACATCTCTCTTTCCCCTTCCCGCGCACTAACTCTCCTTGTCCCTCTGCTCTCAGTAACCACATCGAACGTTGGCCACCACTCGAACTCCCCTCCCCACCACCACGCGAGCACCTATTTCTGGTGAGTCTTTAGGGCATATTTTTTTATTTTTGGTTTTGAGTGTATGTTGAAACTGTAGTCTCAGTAGTTGAAACTTGAAACCGTGAGTTTGAGTTGTTTGGAATGTCTCTATTTTTGGTTTTGAGTGCATGTTGCTCTGCTGGTTGATCTGTCACGGTCGTGATGCTCATCACGGCTAGGCCGTGATCATTTCTGCTTGTGATGGTCTGCTTCAGTTGGCACGTTACGGCCGTGATGGACATCACTGCCAGGCTGTGACCAGTGCTTGGCAATCTTCAAAAACTATAGTTTTCAATCTCCCGTATTGTCCTTATATTGGATATATGTTTTGTATATCTATAGGACCTATCTAGTTATGGATCGTAGTTGGATGGTTTGTAAGCGCACTAGTGCTGAATATTTGAAGGGGGTGGGAGAATTTATAGAATTTGCTCAAAGGAATGTTCCTAATAGTAATGGAATGTTCTGTTGTCCTTGTGTCAAGTGTTTGAATACGAGGAAATGTACGGTGAAGGATATACGTACTCATTTGATTTGTGAAGGGATTTGCTTGAGTTATACAAGATGGATATGGCATGGTGATGTGTTGTTGAGTAGTACGGCAAGTGTCTCCCAAAGTGTGGACGTTGGCATAGATATGGAGGATGATCGAGTAGAGGACATGATCCATGATATTGGACAAGAGTCTTTTCATCGAGCTCATGTGTATGATAGGTTGTGCGGTGATGCGGATAAGCCTTTATATCCAGGGTGTACTACTCATACACGGTTGTCGGCGGTGCTAAAATTGGTTTGTGTGAAGGCGAGAAATGGTTGGACCGATAAAAGCTTCACGGAATTGCTTGAAGTGTTGAAAGACTTGCTTCCGGAGGACAACACATTGCCTAACCGTAACTATGAGGCCAAGAAGGTATTGTGTCCTATGGGTATGGAGTATAAGAAGATACACGCATGCCCCAGTGATTGCTTATTGTACACCGGTGTTCATGAAGACAATCACGATTGCCCCAAATGTGGGTTATCACGATACAAAGTGAAGGGTGGTGATGATGATGATGATCTTGATGATGTGAGAAAAAAGGGTCCTCCTGCGAAGGTGTTGTGGTATCTTCCAATAATTCCAAGGTTCAAGCGATTGTTTGCCAATGCGAAAGATGCGAAGAATCTTAGATGGCATAATGATGAGAGGAAACGTGATGGAAAGGTTCGTCATCCTGCTGATTCTATGCAATGGAAGAATATTGATACTATGTTTCCGGATTTCGCCGATGAGCCAAGAAACCTAAGGCTTGGACTTGCTACGGATGGAATGAATCCTTATGGTAACATAAGTAGTATTCATAGTTTATGGCATGTTCTGTTGGTAATTTACAACATGCCCCCTTGGTTGTGCATGAAGCGCAAATACATGATGTTGTCTATGATGATTTCGGGCCCAAAGCAACCAGGAAATGACTTAGATGTTTATCTAGGTCCCTTGATTGAAGACTTGAAAACACTGTGGGTAGAAGGTGTTGATGTAGTTGATGGGTATTCTCATGAGACTTTCAAGCTTCGTGCCATGTTATTTTGCACCATTAACGACTTTCCAGCATATGGTAACTTGTCCGGGTACAGTGTCAAGGGGCATAAAGCATGCCCTATATGTGAAGAAGGCACATGCTACACTCAGTTGCATCATGGAAAGAAGACGGTTTACCTTGGGCATCAGATATTTCTTAGACGTGATCACCCATATCGTAAGATGAAAAAAGCTTTTAATGGATGCCAAGAGACATAAAAAGCACCGGCGACCTTAATTGGAGAGCAGGTTTATCAGAGGGTAAAGGGCATGGATGTTATATTCGGAAAGTTCAAAAAGAAAGGTAAAGCTGCTGAGAAAAACATATGGAAGAAGAGGTCGATATTCTTTGATCTTCCATATTGGCGCAAGCTTGATGTCAGACACTGCATTGATGTGATGCATGTGGAGAAAAATGTGTGTGATAGTGTGATCGGGACGCTTCTCAACATTCAGGGCAAGACAAAGGATGGTGTGAATGCTCGTCTTGACCTCGTTGCTATGGGTATACGAGAGCAGTTAGCTCCAGTTGTTGAGGATGGTAAGCGGACTTATTTGCCGCCAGCATGTCATACTTTGTCAAAAAAAGAGAGACAAAGTTTCTGCGGGTGTCTTCAGGGCATCAAAGTTCCACATGGTTACTCTTCAAATATGAAGAGTCTTGTCTCTAGTGATCTTAAATTGGTTGGCTTAAAGTCTCATGATTGTCACATCTTGATGCAACAACTTCTGCCCGTTGCTATTCGTGGTATTGCTCCAAAAAATGTGAGACATGCCATTACTCGGTTGTGCTCATTCTTCAATTCTATATCACTACAAAAAAACAACTGTTTAGCGACCGTAATATTCGGTCGCTAAACAGTGTAAATCGGTCGCTATTTAATTTAGCGATCGATTTAGAGACCGATTAAGGGTGGTGGCTGAATACCTGGTCGCTAAGGTTTTAGCGACCGAAATAATATTCCGGTCGCTAATTGGCGACCGAATTTTCAGTCGCTAAATAATAATAAACGGTCGCTATTGGGTTGGTCGCATTTTTTGGGTAACCATTTCTAGCGACCGATAATCGGTTGCTAGTTCGGTCGCTAATTTTGGTTACTGTTAACCTATATTAGCGATGGATTTTCGGTCGCTATACCTCATCTGTAAATGTTAAATAAAGTTTAACGACCGAATTATTGGTTTCTAATTCGGTCGCTAAACTGGTTTTATTAATTTTTTTTAATTTTAATTTTTAAAATAATTTTTTTCTGATTTTCTTTAAACGTTAGAAAAATTACTAATAAAACACACCAAATTACTTATGAAATATACAATCATAAAAAATAATAAATATATATAAAAAGAATAATCCAAGATGGAGGAATCCAATCATCCTCAGCGTCCGTACCACCGACGTCTGCTAGCTGATCGTCCTCTCCGAAGCTGACATCGATGAGTGGCCGGGAACCGGAGGAGCGCACAGGTGGCACAACTGTCAGAGCATCATTTTGAGCAACTGGAGTCTGGATTCTCATCTGCTCCAACACCAGCCCATGATGAACCGCCCTCGCTCGATGCTCGCTTCGCATTCTTCTGGTGTGCCTGAGTCAACTGTGCAATCTGGTTCGCCATCTGCTGCTCTCTCTCGCTCTTCTCCCGAAGCTCCGCGTTCAGCTGCGTGATGGTGTGGTGCATTTGGTGGAACTGCTCCTGAGGGACGGTATCGGCGCAGGAAGGAGCAGGCGTGCCGGACGATGAAGCGATAAACTCGCCTCCCAGGTGTCCGAGGCCATACACGTGCCCCTTCTTGTTCCTGCCCCCGACGACCTCCAAATAAATGGCATTATTGTCGACGGAGACAGGAAAGCAGGGCCCATCACCAGTCAAAGTCTCATCTTGTGACTGTGAGGCACGTGATATGGCATCGTCCTTCTTCTCATTGAAGCCCACCTACAAAGTATAGTTGAAGAGATTTAGTTAAAATTATATCTAATATTAACAAATCATTTATAATAAATTACAAGTAAACACTAAATTATTTTTTTGCTTACAGCATAGTTACGGGCCTTGTCGTTGACCCACGTCCCCGACTTCAACTTCTTCGTCCTCTCCACCAACTCCATAGCAGTCGGGGCCCGCTGTTTCTGTGCTTTATGCACAGAAAAATATAATATTAAATTCATAAGAATAATTAAAAATGAAAACTAATTAATTAAATAGTATATTAAGTCAAAATTTTAATGTATTACCAGCTCGTCGTAGTGGGAGGCGGTTGATTTAGACCCACCGGTCCAAGCACATGCGCCACCATCAGAAGCTCGATTACGCCAAGCTGTGGCTTGGATCTCCTGGAACTTCTCAGTAGACCAGTACTGGTCCAGCTGCCTCCTGATCTCAGGATCCACCCACCTCCCCTTATTCTGACCCTTCCTCAACTTGTTCGTCAGATTCTTCTTGACCAGTGAGCCTTTATGCTCAAATATGTCCCTGACGAGAGCCTCTAAAGCTAAGTCCCACCTATACTCTTTATGCAACTTACAATTGTTAGGAAATTCGTGTGTACATATATATAATGTAAATTTAATTTCAATAACTTAATAAATTGTTACCTTAAACTCTAGAAACAACTGATCCCTATGGCCCAGTGGGATGGCCTTCCATGTAGGCCATGGACCATCAAACTTGCGTCGCAGGATCTGTGATATCGAATCAGAAGGGCCCTTCGCGGGCAGAAAGCTGCAGCAAAATTAGAGCATTAATAAACGTTCTAAATAAATTTAAAAAACAAGTAAATAGAAATTAACGATACTTTATGTATATTAAAAAATTAAATTAGCATACTCGTTATCCCCCCTGGGGATAAGAAGAATCCTCCTGTCAGATGGACCACGACTCTCCTGTCCCGATGATGATGATGGTCATGTCGTCGTAGGTGTGGATGATGAGGGTGCAGCCTGTGTCCCGACCACATGAGGCTGGGTGGGGGGTCCAACTCCATCACCCTGAGGTGTCCCGTCCACAGAGGTGCTGGTAGGGTGGTCTCGATCTGAAGGCGGTGGGTCGGTCGGGGAAGGGACTCTCGCACGACGACCCCTACCTCTAGAGGAATCTGCCATCTGTGAAAAAAATGAAAAGATGATTACACAACAGTGTAAATAATACAAAAATAAATTACCTAATAAGTAGAATGACATTTACACAATGAATTATGACATAAATAAATTACCTAAGTAGAATCTCCGTCACTAAATTCACCCTCACTCTCATCAGTATCACTTGATCGGAATGTACCTTCGCTAGATGCGTCCAACTCGGATTGATCCATTAACTCTCTTTCAACTTCTTCCCCATTTCCGGAAATGTTCGCCAGAGAATTAACAATAATGTCCGGCGTAATTTGCAACGGTACGTGGGGTCTTGAAAACTCATCATCTTGGTACGGAGCATCTTTTTCAGGCTGGTTGATTATATTATCGAATTATTATCTGCGAGCCTTTATCTTAATAACACCCAACCAGCCATGATGTCCTTCGGGATATGGCGAGTAATAAACCCGCTTCACTTTGTTGTGAAAAAATGAATGGGTCGTACGCCTTATTATACCTTCGAGACAGCCTAACTTGAACAATACCATAATTTTTATCGATTTTTGTCCCTACGTCAACAGTAGGATCAAACCAATCACACTTGAAGATAACTAACTTCATCACGGGGAAATCGGTATAATCGAGTTCAAGGGTGTCAGTTAGAACCCCATAGAAATCATCCTCTACATTGCCATCAGTGGCTCGCACACAAACACCATAGTTGCATGTCTGCATTCCTTCATTCCATGTTTTTGTGTTAAATTTATATCCATTTACAATATAAGTATTCCATGATGTAACCCATCTGTTAGGCCCCCATGCCAAATTTGTCAACAATGGATTTTGAACATTGTTTTCTGGATCTAGTACTTAAAAAATCAAATATTATATTATTCTTATACGTGCTATATATTTAAGGAGATAAAATTTATTTCAACAAATGAAGGTGCTTATCCTACATATTTATTGAACCATGTAGCAAAGTGAGAAGTAATTTCTTGATCAACCTGATCGTTTGAAATGTCAGGTTGGAGATCCCTTAGAAAATTGCCGTACATCCTACATATGGGAGATTAACAACAGGACGATTAATAATCATAAATGTCAATTGAACTTATAAAAGACATTGTAGAAACTTACTCTAAATATGGCGCGACCTCTTCACAATTTTGAAGGATATACAGATGAGCAGCATTAATGTCACGCTGCTCCAATAAATATCCTTTTGATTTGCCACTAAATCTGCCGGATAGTTGAATATTGATATAGGAGGACTAGTTGAACTTCCTTCGCCAGAATCAACGTTTCTAGGCATCCTTGTCCTTCTCGTGTTAACTTCGTCCTGATAGAAATAAGAGTTAAAAGTGGAAGTCTCCTCTACTAAGTATGCTTCACAAATGGAACCCTCCACTCGTGCCTTGTTCTTGACTTTGTGTTTAAGGGAGTGCAGGAACCTATTACAGAGGGATACATACAAATAATTACTAGTTTTAGGGAAAGCTAAACTATGCTCTCGTGTTCGTGAATTTCATATGTATTAAGTAAAATAGTTGATGTTGTTTACCTCTCAAATGGATACATCCAGCGATATTGGACTGGGCCACCAACTCTTGCTTCGTACGGTAGATGAACTGGCAGGTGTTCCATGGAATCAAAGAAACTCGGCGGGAAGATTTGCTCCAGCTTACATAACAAAACGGGTATCTTGACTTCCATATCCTTTAATTGATTCACATTTAGTGTTGTCGGTGTAAGCTCCCTGAAAAAGAGGCTAAGCTCAACAAGTGGGTTCCAAATTTGCTTCGGTAATGCGTCGAACGCAATTGGAAGCAATCGTTGTATGAACACGTGGCAATCATTTCTCTTCATTCCATGTAAATTTGCTTCCTTATGTCAACACATCTACCCAGATTGGAAGCATACCCATCTGGTAACTTTAGTTCTTTAACCCACTTACAGACGGTCACTTTCTGTGCTTTGCTTAGTGTATAACTTGCCTTCGGTTTGATAAGTCTGCCACGACCACCATCCTGCAACTCAAGCTCCTTCCGATTACAAATGTCAGCCAGGTCCAATCGGGCTTTATTTGTATCCTTTGTCCTCCCCTTGATGTCCATCACAGTGTCAAACACATTCAAAAACACATTCCTCTCAGTATGCATGACATCATTGTTGTGACGGAGTAGCTGCGTCCTCCAATACGGCAACCTCCAAAATATACTTTGTTTTGTCCAATTATGGTTAACGCCATAATCAAGAATATGTTCTCCTTGGGTTTCATGGACGAGCGGTAAGTACTGTACTCTGTGCCATACATTAGGACCAGTCAAACGTGGTGGAGGCGGTGTTGTCTCCGCACAACGCTTCTTGAATGCATTCTTGTTCCGCCTATAAGGATGATCTTCTGGAAGGAATTGACGATGACAATCAAAATATGAGATCTTTCGACTGTTTTTAAGCGTGAATGCCTTCGATCGCTCCATACATATTGGGCATCCAAGCTTCCTCGCAGTCATCCAACCCGACATCATCCCATAAGCAGGAAAGTCGTTGATCGTCCACATCAAAGCTGCTTTCATGATGAAATTCTGCCTCAAAGATACGTCATATGTCAACACACCATCATTCCACAGCATTGTCAACTCATCTATCAGCGGCTGCAAGTACACATCAATCTTACCTTTTGGATTAGACGGACCCGGAATTATGGTATTAGGAACATAAACTCCCGCTTCATGCACATCCCCGGGGGAAGATTGTACGGAGTCAGGATAACCGGCCAACAAGAGTATGCTTTTCCAGACTGCCCAAAAGGATTAAATCCATCAGTAGATAACCCCAATCGGACATTGCGAGGGTCCTGTGAAAATGCCATATGAACCCTATCAAAATGCTTCCAAGCTTCTCCATCAGATGAATGACACAAGATATCTTGCTCCTTCTCATGCTCACTATGCCACCTCATGTGAGTTGTAGTGGCCATCAAAGAGTACAATCTTGTAAGTCTTGGCACGAGCGGAAAGTACCACATCTTTTTTAGTGACCTCTTCTTCTCAATGCCCATCCTAGTGGTTGTCTTATACCGATCCGCACCACAAAATCGACAACATGTTATGCTTTCCGCTGAATCATCCTTATAGTACAACATACATCCATTCGGGCAACAATCAATTTTCAAACACCCGCACCCAAATTTTCCACAGACTTCTTAGCATGATAAAAACTAGTAGGCATCCGATTGTCTTCTGGCAACGCCTTGGACACTGACCTGGTGAGGCGATTAAAACAGCCTTCTTGCATATTGTAGTCAGATTTGATACTCAACCATTCCATGCACATCGACAACTCCGTGTACTCCCGACATCCTTCCCACAATGGAGATCGTGCAGCACTCAGCATATCATAGAATCGAGCTTCGGGATTTGGATTCTCCTCTATGAATTGGGAACCCATTCCACCATCTTCTCCCCCATCTTCTTCTAGTACAACACCAACCGATGGTCCAGCATGATCCATAATCATCTGCTCGTATGGATTCAATTCTTCCCTCCGGTCACCACTTCCATAGTACGAACCTTCAAACACAACCGAGTTTAAATCAGGCAACGTCTCACCATGGTTACTCCACCAATAGTAATCAGGCATGAAGCCCTTCTCATAAAGATCGGCTACAACTCCATCCACGCTTTTGAAAGATTGACACTTGCATCTTTTGCAAGGACACCTCAATTGATCACCGCCCAGTCGTATAAATCTCTCCCGGCTAACAAAAAACTCTATAAACTCACCCACCCCGACTCTATACTCATCCCTAAGACGTTTATTCTGATCCAACCTACGATACATCCATTTCCGATTCTCCGTAATATCCATTGCTGGCAATTAAATAGCCTGACCAATCCTACAATAACACTTATATATTACGGTGCATTCCAATAACTCCATCAATCTCGTTCTTATGACAAGGTATGAACCTATCCCATTCGAGAAGAAACCTTTGCCACACTCGGCTACTAATATTTATTCCCATATTCAAATACCTTATACTTGACAAAATTTTGGCAGCATTTCCCATCGGTCTCCAAGTTACACGACTCGAGCACGGTCACAATCACCGCGATCAAGTATGCACCAGGAGAACAAAAGGAAATGCATCAGACCGAGATTTCAACAAGTATATAAGGCATTTCAACATTGAAATGACTATTGTACGAGTGTGAAAAAGGTTTTTTCCCAAACTGTCCCACTTGGACAATTCAAGATTCAATACAATGAGCATGCATACCTTGATAAGTTACGCATGCTCATTAATATTGAATCTCAAATAGGAAACTAAGGCTTTCGTAAATTAATTATTACCTCTAACATAAAATAAAACCATTAACCTATAAATATTGCAACATTGTTGAGCTTATATAAATTGCAGCGTAAATCAATACAAACTTAGATTAAATATTGTAGCAAACATCCTATTGAGCTCCTCTTTCCACTAACAAGTAGCAGTTAATTGTCAAACACATGCATAATTTCTAAATTATCAGCACACAACCAGCATCCCGCCTTTTGGACAGGATCACATCCTATTAAGCTCCGCTCTCCACTAACAAACAACACATATTGACAAACACATGCATAAACATTAAATTATCAGCATACAATCAGACAAGATCACACCCTATTGAGCGCCGCTCTCCACTAACAAACAAATCACTATTCTATATATACAGAATCCAGTACAACTATTTATAAGACTAGAAACTCATAAATTAATATAAAATAGAATCAACAATATACAGTTACAAATTTAGAAAAACTTGCAACTTCCCTTCTTCCTTATACTCTCCTCCCCATCTCCTTTATTTCAGAAGAAGAGGAAACAAAGGGAGAAAAGTTTGATAAATCTCATGTCTCAAAATTTCAAACCCGCCCACCCCTACCCCAAGTGTGTACCAAACTGACCTCGATAATGAATTATTCATGGAATCATTTTGAAGTTTTTGAAATTGGATTATGTTTACACCCAAAAAAAACAAAAATAAATAAATCACAGGATATGGTCTCTGTGTGCATTAAGGAGACATACCATAGAGCTATGTTATTTGCACATCACAATCTCTTGCATCTCCCTTTATACTCTTTCATAGGGAAAATGGACCCTTTTCTCATTAACTTAAGGTGTAAAAGGAGATGTTGGAGATTGTGATGAATGAATAACATTAATGCATAACATGTGATACTTCCCCAACCCCCTTTAACCATTGTGGTTGAGGCTATAATTGATTGGAGTTTCTATAATCTCTATTATGTTTGTGTGAAGTCTTTTTTGTTTTCATCCAAAGCTTAGCTATATTCATGAGACCAGATAGATAATAAATCTTTCTGCTGCCAGGTCCTATCAAGACCGTTGCTTGTCCTTTCAATTGCATCAACCTTTTTTTGATCAATCAGAATGTTGCAATGGAACGTCAGATTGTATTACTAATTCACATGATTCAGTAGCATACTTAGAACCATCTCCTGTGCAGGATGATATGAATACAAGGGTATATGAATGCTCCTAATCTTCATGCTAAGGTTTATGTGTGTGCTTATTTAATCCCTTTATCTAGCTAAGAATAGTAGAAAATATATTTATCCGACATTAATCTGTTGGGGGCATCGATAAATTTCGAAGTTTTCGTTTAGCTATGCAAATAAGTGTTATACAGCAACTAAACCAAAACTTGGTGCTACCCCAAGGTAACCAGATTTGTCATGCCACTCGAGTTTTTGTCTTTGGAACATTTTTGTAATAAAATTTGGATTAATTACAGTCTCTATTTCTGATATTTCATTTTACAATCATGATTGGCCTCATTCTGCAATCTGCAGTTTCCATTCAGAGAGAAAAAGATGAAGCCTCAGAAAATTTTTGGACCCTCTTAGACATACCACTAGACCAAAATTTTTGGACACACTAACAAAGCAACCAAAACAGTAATCATCATTGTTGCAAAAAGAGTTTCAGAGTCTGTGAAATAACAATAAAACGGAGAATGAAGGGCGCAGGGGATACATAGAAGGAAGGAGGGGATACCTTTGCAGTGGTCCTTGCGGTTGTCCCTGTGGTGGCCGGAGCTCTACGGTGGTGGCACCGTTTCTGCGGAGGGAAAGACCAAAGATGAGAGGGAGGAAAAGGAAGAGAAGAAAGGAAGAGATGAGAGGTAAGAAGACTTACGTACTGTGATACGGTGGTGGCCGTACTGGTGCGGTGGTGGCAGTTGTGGAGACGAACGACGGACTGGCACAGTGGTGGAGGTAGGGAGCAGAGCTGAGAGAGGAAAAATGAAGAAGTGAGGAAGGAAATGGGAGATTTCGCGATAGATTTCGGTTTTAGCGACCGAAATAATTCGGTCGCTAAATCGGTTGCCAAAATGTTTAGTTTGAATTTGAATTTATAATTTTAGCGACCGATTTAAATTTCGGTCGCTAACACGCGCTATTTTATTTTTTATACGCGCCGTTTAGCGACCGAATTAATATCGGTCGCAAATATAAATAAAGTTTAGATTATGAATTCATAAATTTAGCGACGGATTTCGAAATCGGTCGCTAATATAAATAAAGTTTGACCGTTGCATTTAATTCTGTCGCCATTTCGGTAGCTAAAAAATCTTAAATTTCTGACTTTTACTTTCCTTTGTTTAGCGACCGACATAGCGACCGATATCTCTGCTACGCTCTATTTCGGTCGCTATCTCTGCTACGCTCTATTTCGGTCACTATTTTCGATCGCTAAATGACCTTTTTTTTGTAGTGTATGTAGCAAAGTCGTTGACCCCCGTATGTTGGATGACTTGGAAGTTGAGGCTGCTACAATCTTGTGCCAATTGGAGATGTATTTTCATCCTTCCTTTTTTGACATAATGGTTCACTTAATTGCTCATTTGGTGAGGGAGATTAGATTATGTGGGTCGGTTTTTCTGAGATGGATGTACCCAGTTGAGCGCTACATGAAGATCTTGAAAGGGTACGTGAAGAATCCTCATCGTCCGGAAGCATCTATTGTTCAAAGGTATGTTGCAGAAGAAGCTATTGAGTTTTGTTCAGACTACCTTCATAACACGGATCCTATAGGGGTTCCTAAGCCTCGGCATGATGAGATCAGATGTCAAGGTAAGGGTACACATGGCTTAAGAATTAATAGGAAGGATCGGGAGGAAGTGCTTCAAGTACATTTGTATGTATTGAAAAACATCGAATGTGTTTAGCCTTTCTTATTTGAACATAAAAGAAAAGTCAATCAAGAAAACCCTCGAATGAGCGAAAGGTAGTTGTTGAACAAGCATAACAAGACTTTTTTACCATGGTTCAAGGAAGAAATGCTTAAGGATGGTAGTACTGCTTCTAATGACGTAAGATGGCTAGCACGTGGGCCTAGCTTCAACGTCATATGTTGGAGCGGATACGACATAAATAACTTTTACTTTTATACAAAGGAACAAGATAACAAGAGTACCATGCAAAATAGTGGGGTTATGATCGTGGCCGAAGCAATGCACTTCTCTAGTGCAAAGGACACAAAACCCGTTAAAGCACCGACACCTTACTTTGGATATATTGAAAATATTTGGGTGCTTGATTACACTAAGCTTACGGTGCCTGTATTTAAATGTAAGTGGGTTGATAGTAACGGTGGTGTACAAACCGACGAATCGGGGTTCACATTGGTAGACCTCAACAAGTTAGGTCATATAAATGAGCCTTTCATAATGGCTTCCCAAGCAAAACAAGTGTTCTACATCACTGATCCTTCTAACAAAAGGTTGTCCGTGGTTCTCCAAGGAAAAAGCATGTATAATGGTAGTGATGAAAATGAAGATTCAAATCTTGATATTCCTGAGACTCCTTCTTTTTCAACAAACATGCCTACTATAATCGAGGAGACACAGGTGGACGATGTACATGCCACTCGTGATGATCATCACGAAGGGATATTGATATAGGTAGTTTAAACTTAGTATACATTTATTTTTATTTATATTTCTGTATTTATTTTGAGTTATAACCTATGTTAATAAATATATATTGTTTATGAACAGGCATACATATGGATCGTTGTTCCATTTTTCCTTTGTAATTCTGTAATGTGTGTGATATTCTGTGTTACTGGGATATTTACTGAATGCAGGGATAGCTGAGGGGAGTGATATTTTAAAACTGAATTTAAAAAAAAATCTATTAACGTCAGTTGTATCAAACAATTGACGTTAATAGTATTTTATAAAATATACAGTACACTATTAGCGTCAGTTGTAATAAACAACTGACGTTAAAATTAAAACCTTTAACGTCAATTCTTTATAACAACTGACGTTAGTTTTAACAAAATTAACGTCCGTTGTCTTAAAGAACTGACGTTAATAGTTTTATGTTTAACGTCAGTTGTTTAAACAACTGACGTTAATTTTGTTAAAACTAACGTCAGTTGTGTTAAAGAACTGACGTTAATAGTTTTATATTTAACGTAAGTTCTCAACTGACGTTAAAATATTAACTATTAACGTCAGCTGTATTTACGTCAGTTAGTATTCTGACATTAAAAATCAATTTTAACTGACGTAAAAAGTACTTATTGCATTAGTGTGTACATAGGGTGAGTCATAATCATGTTTGTTGTTCAATTTTATAAGGTAGCAAGATTACCAATAGTTAGTGTATATTCCTCATTGAACTTAATCTTTTTTTAATAGTAGGATCGGATATCAATCCCTCGTTCGTTTTACCGTCGATGGGGATCATCGTTGCCGGCTGAAGTCTCGATTGAAGACACCGTCAGGAACCACTTCATATACCGTATAATGAAAAGATCCCGACGGCATTGGTTACCAACACGGAACGCATTAGACGCCTGTACGACCTTCCTGCAGGTGCAATCATGAGGTTTACTTACCTAGGGGGTCAAGGCTCAGATTTTTCATCCCGATGAACACCCATGGTGCTATGGGTTATCGAGGCCAAACTGACCACCCTGAGTGGGGCCTCCGTAACAGGTACTATAGCGATTCTCAGTCGAAAGATTTTTAAACCAAGCTTGTATCGACAAACATATTTACCTTATTTTGATTGTTGATTATACTTTAACCTGATGTTGTTACGAATTTTTTATTGTCATTTTCGAATTTCCATCTTATTTTATTCGGCTAATTTAATTATAAACATCAAATTATTAAAAAGTATTATAAGCAATAAATGCAAGCAGTTGGAATTAACAAGCCATGATAATATAAAACTATACAAAATGTGGTGGGTAGACATAGTTGATTCGTTGTTCCCAATGTAATATGCCAGCCAAACATTATTATATATTGGTATTTCATTCATATGTACTGTTGTGTAAATACAAACCAGATATCAAGCGGTTGGTTCGTCAGGGAAAAACTATGAGCATATGTAGTTGATAATCATATCAAGTGGCAGTATAATTAAAAAAACTTTTGCTATATATCATTGCTTATAAATGCCATAATGTGAGTAAACTCCATCGAAGAAGGGAAAATCCAACCCATGTGGACGAATGTGAAATTTAGTGGATTACCATAACCAATACGAAGTTTTGATACCCCAATGCATACGCAAAACAAGTCCAAAACCTGATGGGGCAGAACTGAGCGCGAGGATGCAGCCAAGACAGCACTGGACAACGCAAGGAACATTGCCAGTTTAAAGTGTTGGCCACTGCTAGGCTACACTACGCTCGCCACCTGATCTACTAAACCAGGTTGCCTGGGTTGCAGGAGGAGGAAGAAAAATGAGGGGCTCGACTAGGCACAATCCAAACCATGGGAGTCCGAGGAAGTACTTCCGAAGACCTAAATTAGATCATCGTGACCCAACTGGTTTGGAACATTGTGAGACCGCAACAGACTATCACCTTTGAAGCCTAACACGCTCAACCAATGCAAGGAATCTGGGGAGGTTATTGTTGAAAGTGTGCCTACAAAAGCTGCAAGGTGGGATGCTCTAGAGCTTAGGAGTTTGTTACTTCTGTTTTTAGTATTTGATATCAGATATGATGTTGCTTCAGTTTTTTTAAGATTAGGATGTTACTAGTCATGTCTATAAATAAGGAGATATCTGATTTGTTTCTGTTAGATTCTAACTCCATTTAAAGAGTTATTCAATAAAAGTTCAACATATCCTCCGCACAATACTTTTTTCTCTTTTTTTCTCTACTGCTTTCTGTTCTTAAAACAACAAATTGGTATCAAAGAGTATGAAGTTCCAATTGCGCTTCCAGTGTTTGATGGCCAAAATTATCACCTCTGGGCTGTTAGAATGGAAGTCTTTCTTGATGCAAGTGATCTGTGGGAAGCTGTTGAACAAGAGTATGAAGTTCCAACCCTGCCTGATAATCCTACTATGGCTCAAATCAGAAACCACAAAGAGAGGAAGCAGAGAAAATCAAAAGCAGGAGCAACCCTGTTTGCTGCCGTATCGTCCACTGTTCTCACCAGAATAATGACACTGAAAACAGCCCACGAGATTTGGGATTTTTTGAAGCAGGAGTACGATGGAAATGAGAAGGTTAAGGGGATGCAAGTGCTGAATCTGATCCGAGAATTTGAGATGCAAAGGATGAAGGAATCAGAAACAATTCGGGAATATTCCAACAGGCTTCTTGGCATAGTCAACAATGTAAGACTCCTTGGTACTAATTTTTCTGATTCTAGAATTGTTCAAAAAAAATTTGTTACAATTCCTGAAAAGTTTGAAGCCACAATTGCATCTCTGGAGAACTCAAAGGATATGTCAAGCCTTTCCTTGGCAGAATTGTTAAATGCTTTGCAGGCATAGGAACAGAGACGAAAGATGAGACAAGAGGAGGAGGTACAAGGTGCTTTTCATATAAAAGCACAAAATTTAGGAGGAGGTAAAGATAAGAATAACAAATGGAAGAGTGAGAAAGGTGAAGGCTCCAACAAGCAGCAATATGAGACTTTCCCACCTTGTCCACACTGCAAAAAAACAAACCACTCTCAAAGAAAATGTTGGTGGAGGCCTGATGTCCAGTGCAGAAAATGTGGCAATATGGGACATGTAGAGCGGATCTGCAAGTCTAAACCAGAAGAGGCAAAGGTGTCCACAGATGAGCATGATGAGCAGCTCTTTGTTTCAACATGCTTTGCTACAAGCAACAGTTCCAGTGATTCATGGTTAATAGACAACGACTGCACAAACCACACGACCAATGACCAAAAACTCTTTATTAAGCTTGACAACACCATCGTTTCCAAAGTAAAAATTGGAAATGGTGATTTCATCTCAGTCAAGGGAAAAGGGACAGTTGCTATAGAAAGCTTAACAGGTTTGAAACATGTTTCTGATGTCTTATATGTGCCTGATATAGATTAAAATCTGCTTAGTGTTGCGCAGCTTGTTGAAAAAGGCTTTAAAGTCATATTTGAAGACAAATGGTGCTTGATCAAAGATGCAAAAGGTAGAGATATATTTAAGGTGAAAATGAGTGCTAAAAGCTATGCTCTGAATATGATGGAGTATGAGCAAATAGTTGTTTCAAGTGCTGTTAGCAACACTAATTTATGGCACAAGAGGCTTGGACATTTCCATCTTGCTGGACTTCTATACATGCAGAAACATGCATTGGTGAAAGGTGTAGCATTGCATGAAGACAAGATAGATGATTGTGAGGCTTGTCAATATGGCAAGCAAGTCAGAAAATCATTTCCTCAAACAGCATGGAGAGCAACTCAAAAACTGCAGCTGGTACATACAGACGTTGAAGGACCTCAGAGAACAGCATCTTTAAATGGTAATAGATATTATATTACATTTATTGATGATTGTACCAGATTTTGTTGGATTTATTTCTTTAAGTCCAAATCTGAGGTTGCTAACATATTTTGGAAACGTAAAGCATTAGTGGAGAACCAAAGTAACAGCAGATTGAAGACAATAAGGTCAGATAATGGGAAATAATATACAAATGATGTTTTTGACAAATTTTGTGAAGAGGCTGGCATTGAGCACCAACTTACAACACCTTATACCCCACAACAGAATGGTGTAAGTGAGAGAAAGAATAGAAGCATTATGGAGATAACAAGGTGCCTGCTACATGAAAAAGAGCTGCCAAAAAATTTATGGGCGGAGGCTGCAAACACTGCAGTCTTCTTGCTGAATAGACTCTCTACAAGAGTTCTGCAGAAAAAAACTCCATTTGAAGCTTGGTTTGGTTACAAACCAGATTTACATAATTTAAAAAAATTTGGTTGTGTTTGTTTCTTCTTTGTACCACAGGTTAAAAGAGATAAACTTGATAAAAAGGCAGAACCTGGAGTTTTCATTGGATACAGCAGTACTTCCAAAGCTTATAGAATTTTCCAACCACAAAATGGAAAAATTCTTGTCAGTAGAGATGTCAAATTCATGGAGGACAAACAATGGAGTTGGGAGGAGACAATAAAGGAGTTACCAAAAATTCCACAATACCTTGATGATGATATAGATGACATTCCAGTAAGAGGTACAAGACCTTTGTCTGAAATTTATGAAAAGAGTAATGTAGTTGTTCTAGAACCTGCAAATTTCAGAGAAGCTGAGAAGGATGACAAGTGGTTAGATGCTATGAAGGAAGAGCTAAAGATGATCGAGAAAAATGACACTTGGGAGTTAGTTGACAGACCTCAACACAAGCAGCCTATAGGTGTCAAATGGGTTTATAGAACCAAACTTATGCAGATGGTTCTATCAATAAATGCAAGGCTAGGTTGGTGGTGAAGGGAAATGCTCAGGTGTTTGGAGTAGATTTTTCAGAAACATTTGCTCCAGTTGCACGCCTTGATACAATCAGAATGTTGCTTGCCCTGACTGCGCATAAAGGATGGAAGGTTTACCATTTAGATGTGAAGTCTGCCTTCTTAAATGGTTATTTGCAGGAGGAGATATTTGTGGAATAGCCAGAGGGATTTCTAGTCGAGGGACATGAGGAGAAGATCTACAAGCTAAAAAAGGCTTTGTATGGCCTTAAACAGGCCCCTAGAGCCTGGTACAGCAGAATAGATGATCATCTTCAAAATCTTGGATTCATCAAAAGTCCAAATGAAGCAACATTATATGTGAAGTTGTCAGGTGCTAATTTAATTGCAGTTTCAATCTATGTTGATGATATGCTTGTAACAGGAAATGATGAAAAGCTAATTCAGGAGTTTAAAGTTGAAATGCTCCAAGTGTTTGAAATGACAGGCTTCATGACCTTTTTCTTGGGAATGTAGGTGAAACAAGATCATGATGGAGTGTTTATATGTCAAAAGAAGTATGCAAGGAAAATATTAAAAAAGTCTCATATGGAGGACTGCAAAAATACTTCTACTCCAATGGACCAGAAGGAGAAATTTAGCAAGGATGATGGAGCTGATAAAGTTGATGAACATCATTATAGAAGTCTAATCGGTTGCTTAATGTACCTTACCGCAACCAGGCCTGACATTGTGTTTGCAGTAAGTATACTTTCAAGGTTCATGCATTGTGCTAGTGAAGTGCATTTTCAAGCTGCCAAAAGGATTGTAAGATATATTAAGGGCACTATAGATTATGGTGTATTCTCACTTTCAAAATTTTAAGCTTCTTGGATATTCTGATAGTGATTGGGGAGGTTCAATTGATGACATGAGAAACACAACTGGTTACTATTTCAGTTTTGGTTCGGGAGTTTTTTCATGGTGTTCAAAGAAGCAAGATGTTGTGGCACAAAGCAACTGGAGGCGAGTATGTGGCGACCCGCTCATTGTGAATCAAGCAATTTGGCTGAGAAATGTACTTGCAGATTTTACATATGGAGCAAAATGAGCCAACTCAGATCTTTGTTGACAATCAAGCTGCTATTTCAATGTCAAATAATCCTGTTTTTCATGGCAAGACTAAGCATTTTAAGATCAAGTTGTTTTTCTTAAGAGAAGTGCAGAAAGAAGGTGAAATCAAGCTATTTTATTGTAGAACTGAAGATCAAAGTGCAGATGTTTTAACAAAAGCTCTCCCAAAAGGCAGATTTGAAGCTTTGAGAATTAAACTAGGCGTTTGCAGTTATTAAGGTAAGGAGGAGATTTGTTGAAAGTGTGTTTACAAAAGCTGCAACGTGGGATGCTTTATCTAGACTTTAGGAGTTTGTTATTTCTATTTTAGTATTTGATATCTGATGATTTGTTTTTGTTAGACTCTAACTCTATCTAAAGAGTTATTCAATAAAAATTCAACATATCCTCCGCACAACACTTTCTACTCTTTTTTCTCTCCTGCTTTCTGTTCTTAAAACAACAGTTATTCATACACTTGAACCGGAAGAAAACCAACGTCCGGGGTTTCCTTAAAGTTGGTAAAAAATAAATGGTTCGCCAAGATAGGAAAACCCCCGATTTTCCACCCAATAGAGTGAGGGAGTAACAACCCCTGGTTCACCCAATGCACCCGCGCGATGTGTCTGATGAAAGATGCAACGAACTTCATCACGACTCACCCCATACACAACGAACATCATCACCACTCATAAGTAGTGTTTACCATCAACACATAGCACTGTGAGTTTACAACTCCACTGGCGACAATGCCAATGCTCTATCAACGAATAAGGGAATATCAATGCGGCTCTCGTCCCAGATACAAAGTATACTATGATAAACGGATCGAGGACCAGCCGAACACTCATTATAGGATGATTGTTTTTTTTTTTTAATAAGGAAACACACCCATAAAATGCACAATATCGTGTGTTAGTAACTTAGCCGTGGAAAATGGGTTACACTGCTCTCGTCGAACATGATGGCCTATTTATAGTAATGTAAAGATTAATGTGGAAATGGTCGATGCATCACGTGATGCATAGTAAGATTCAATCAATTACTTCACTCCCACCCACATCTACCACATGGTCGATCATTTTCATAGCAAGATTAAATGAACTGATTAATGGGCAGTGAAATCCCTAATGTCTTATAGGTGGTTCAATTAACCACGCTGGAGCTAGTTTGTAGATCCTACTATAGGTTTTGTCGTTTTACGAAAGCAGTGTTGCAAATCTACAATGGCCAAGTTTTATTTGTCAGAAATTAATCCTCTAACTTGTCCAAAAAATTGTCAAAATGAAATGTACCTGATGCGCCATCATGAATCACTTACAATTTCTGGTTTTGTTATAAAGTTTTTTATAACTAGTGCTATTTTGAACAGGTTAACAATTTTTAAAAAGTAAGTTTATATAGAAATATGTGTTTTTTAAATTTTAAAACCAAAATGTTTATTTTGCTAATAAACAGATACTACTTTTCGGTGTTATTACAGGTATAAAGTTGAACATGATGGAAAAACCAATTTCAGACTGCCTTTATTTTCTGAACAACATTATTTTTTTTTTACCTAAAATGGGATTTCTTTAATATTTGTTTACCAGGTGACTTTTGTTTAGAACACCCGACACAGCCTGTAAAGATGTTATGACCATTTAACCTGTTGTTTAGGCACTAATCGATGGGTGGTGATCATGCCACGCCTGGTTGCTTGGTATTTGCAAACCATTTTTGGCTTGATTGGATCGATCTAGCATGCGTGTCACCTTTTTTATTTTTGATAATCAAAATATATATATATGACTTTGGTACTAGGTGTACTCAAAAACATTACAACCAAAACATAGTTACAAATGAACCAAACATGTCAAGCTATTACAACAACTAGAGCCAATTGGATAGGCAATAGGTAGGTAAATAGCTCAAGCCCCTACAAAAAATCTCAATGTGCCCCTACCACTGTATTGCCTGCAACTTTGCAAAATATAAATCGTGTCTGGCGCCAGTAACAAGACACTCACAGCTACAGCAAAAAAGTATAGAGCTCCCATCCAAAAAATTCAACCTCCAGCTAATGAATGTACTAGGCACCAGCTTCTATCAATGGCTGGCAGTAGCAGCCGAACCATTATCACAGCAAGGCAGATTAATGGAAGAAAACAGTAAACGAAATCTGCAATACACTTCCATCATTTTCACAACCAAGTAGTCTTTAAAGACCCTTTGTTGAATTGTTGCGTTGCATCCACCAGGTTTAGTCCTTTGTATACATGCTCCTTGTTCGGCTATTTAGGATTGTCTTAGCCACCCAAAAAATACTCCCAGCAAACCGATTGAAGACGCAAACAGCAGAAGCAGACCCTCTCCATCAACTCAGGCATGCCAACGGGCAAACTGCCCAATCCCTGCTCGTGTAACTCAAGGCACCTTTTTCAGCTAACACCCAGTGCCAAGATCTTTGCCTAATCAATTCTATTAAAGACATGAAATCTATCCTGGTCCCTTTGAAAATAGCCTCATTTCTAAGTAGCCAGATCGACCAAACACAAGTGTGCCAAAATAAAGTCTTAAATTTCTTAACTTTATTCCCTCTTAGAAGGCCCTTATGCATCAGGTAGTGACTTACATTATCATTAGGCAATACTCTTCAGTATACCGACCAGCTATATAGCCAAAGCCATATTTGCATAGTAAAAGGGCACCTTAGGAATAGGTGATCTGCGGACTCCACCTCGACTCCCACAGTACGATTTGCATTACGTGCCTTGGATGACACCTCTCCGTAGTAGGTTCTGCCTTGAAGGGAAACGATTTAGAAGGACTTTCCAAGAGAACGCCAAGACCTTACTAGGTACACAACATCTCCATAAATCTTTGAACAGTAGCGGTACCTGTTGAAAAGAAGAAAACAAAGGAGAGTGTGCCAGTAGGAATACGTAGGTCGTTCTAGCAGTATAAAACTTCTCATCACCTAAATTCCAAACCCATTCATCCTCCAAGTCTCTCATTATTATCGCACCAGTCATCGTATCTGTAAACAAATTATAGATTTCATCCTCCCAAGCAAAAAACACCCTTCGCCACCTGATAAGCCTTCGGCTTATCTAGTTTTATAACTAGATGGACTGTGGTTTTTGTGCAAATTATTCGAGTTCAATCTCGTTTTCGCCCAAATTTGGCCTTGTTTTATTCCTAAGTAGACTTTTACTCGTTCTAGGCATTTTTAGTAGTTTTTAGTCTATTTTGAATAGAATTACGCTTTTTGTGTCCTTTTATTGTTTCAGGTTAGAAGTGAAGCTCCGGGAGTCAAGGAAAGTCAAGCGATGGAAAAAGCACTACGGAGATACTGCGCCTCGCGAGTGGATGCTCGCCTCCCAAGCTTGAACATCGGATACGCAGAGGCAGTCATCACTCTGGATCGCCCGCGAAGCGGTATGCTCGCCTCGCGAATCATGAAGACACGGAAGTCGGAGACCATCACGGCCAGCCGTGATGAAGGTCACAGCCTAGAATTGAAGTCTCGCCACGCGAAAAGAATCTCGCCACGCGATAGTCTGAAGACCCTGGATGACAGAGACCATCACGGCCTAGCCGTGATGAAGGTCACGGCTGTGACAGATTAAGGTTTGAAGACTCGCCCCGCGAATACACTCTCACCTCGCGAGAATCCAAATTGAAAGCGCGCCAAAACTAATGATTCGCCTCGCGAAATGTTGTTCGCCCTGCGAGCGGCCGAGAACCAGAATCCCTATTTATAGGCTGTTTCAGATCAGAATGAAGGGAGTTGGTTCTTCCACTTGTTTAGAGCAGTTTAGTTACGAATCCTTGTTTTCCTTTGGAGCTGCGTCTCCCTTTTTCTTATTTTATTTTATTATGGATATTATGTCCGATTGTTTGTCTATGAGCATGAGGAACTAATCCCCTCGTCTAGGGAATCAATGAAGCCACCCATGGCGGTATAGTGTTCACTTGATGTATGTTTTCCTCCCCTTTTCTCAATTAATGTTTCCCAATTCTGATTTGATTGTGTTGATCATATGCATGCGTGATTGACTTGTTAACGTTGATGAGGCTTAGTCAGTGATTCGCGTTTAGAACTTGAATTTGGATCATCGATCGAATATTGCACGAGAGTGAGTAGGAGATCGGTGCAATCTTATAGGGAACAAGAATTAACAGAATTCGAGATTAGGATTATGAGACCTAGTAAGTAATTAATCCAATCTTTGAATACGTCCTATTGAGCACGAAAGTGGATATAGGAGAATTTGGGGGTCCCGGTTGACATTGTAATTGAACTTAGGGAGGAATTCATCATCACTTGGGTACTATGCATGATTGGGTAGGTGGATTTGAGACCCTAGATATTTTAAATTTCAGATTTCAATACCTTAGCTTTATTTGATTCGTTTATTGAATTGCGATAATAATCTCTCTCTCCACCACTTTCCTCACTTGACCAACTTATCGGATTTCCCGCGGATTAGTCGAATTGGTAGCCCAATCCCTGAGTTCGACCTCGATAATTACTTATCGTGTTTATTTTATTACTTGCGACGACCCGGTACACTTGCCGGTGACACACTCAACAAGTTTTTGGCGCCGTTGCCGGGGATTGGCACAACCAATTTTCCTAATTTTTGGGAAGTTTGATTACTTGGTTAAGTTATTTTTATTTTTATTCTTATTTTTATTTTTTATTTTTATTTTACTATTATCTCTCTCTACTTCCTTGATTCCACTTGGTCTTGCCTTGTTTTGTATGCGAGGTACACGACATTGTAATGGAGACCATGACACTTGGAGCTGTCCTTTCTACCACTCTCAAGAATATGTGGACTCATGCCATAATTTCTATGACAGCGTACCCCAGGACAACTATCAGAGTCAGAATCAGTATTGGGGTTATATGAGTAGAGACCATCCGGATTTCACTTGGAGTAATGATGGCGGTGGTCTAGCCTGGCAGCCACAACCTCAACAAAATTGGCAACAACAACCTCAACAGAATTGGCAGCCACAACCTTGGGAGTTGGCTCTTGAGAGGACAAATGTGGCAATTGATAAGATGGCCCAACAACAACAAACTTGGGAGTTGCGTCTTGAGAGGGTAAATGCAGCAGTTGAGAAGGCGAATGCGGCAGTAGAGAAGTTGGGTCAGTTCGTAGAGCAACAAAATGAGCGTCTAACAGGCACTTTCCCAGGTGATACCAAGAACAACCCTAAGGACCAATGCGAAGCCATAACAACTAGAAGCGATAGGGTGTGGGAATCTGACTGGGATGCAACTAGTTCTCAGGAAGTTGAGGAAGAACTACCACATGTTGAGGAAGAGCAACTTAAGGAAGAGGAATTGACAAGTGACATGGCCCCGGAACAACCACATGTTGAGGAAGAGCAACCTAAGGAAGAGGAGTTGACAAGTGACAAGGCACCGGAGCAAGGGGGTAGAGATCAAAATAAAGATAAAGTGGTAGAGGATTTCACCATGCTTGCCAAGCAACCTGAAATTACTGCATTGGATAACTATGTTGGCTTACATGCATGTGTGGACATTGGTAAGTTAGACCCTCCCACTTGTCTGGCACACTTCCTCGAGAAAACACAATTTGACCCGAGAGGAAGTGAGTTCACTATACGAGTGGTCAATGGAGTTTTCACACACGGGCCAGGTGGAATTATGGATAGAGTCGTATTGCCGCAAGGGCCACTTCACAAACCATGGGATCCGGGTGGAAGATCTCACATGATGAGCATCTCTTGGCCCCTGTACCACAGGCTATGGGATCCAGGTGGATGCTTCTTAATAAGTCAAGCTCGGGACGTTAAACAAGCGCTACTTGGGAGGCAACCCAATCTAGGTATCCTTTATTTTTAGTCTATGTTATTTTCATTTATATATATATATATATAAAAAAAGCTTGATTCGCCACGCGAATCCCACAATGTCCCATGAGACAGAAGCCCTGAATCTCAGAGGCTTGCTCATGCTTCTGTCTCGCGTCGCGAGGTATACTTTCGCCTTGCCATTCTGGGCATCATCATCTGTTGGAATTCCAGATTCGCCTCGCGAGATACTACTCGCCTCGCTATTCTGGAAAGTGTGAAAACAATTTTTCCAGATTCGCCTCGCGAGTGGTCTCAAGCCTCGCGAATCTGCAATTTGAGGTTTTAATTTGCGGGAGTTCTTCCAGGATCTTTGCCACGAGGAGGAGCCAGTGAGACCAATTGGATGAGGAGGCAACCATTGAAACTTGATCAGGGAGCACCCTCTCCTTTCCTCACTCTTGTTTTTGTTTTGTTTTTGTTTTTGTTTTTGT